>OZ012737.1:494344613-494944613 GCA_963859935.3 Lathyrus sativus
AGTCATCCTCTTTGTTTGTAAGAGTTAGACCCCTTCTTAAGTTTTGGTTTTCTCCTAGGGATAATTTTTTTAGGTGTAAACTAAATGTTGACCAAGATGACGTTGATAGTAATTTTTTGTCTCTTGCTAATTGGTGACTTGTATTTGGGATAATGTTTTTAACTGTCTTAGGTGAGAGTTTGTTGTGCCAATGAGTATTGAGTCTATCTTCGAGATTGTGAGGTCTCTTAGGTTGACGTCTAAAGTGAGGTATGATTTGTCTCTAAACTGACATTTTGTGGTATGAGTTATTTTGAAATCTCGAAGTCATTTTTTTCAAGTTAATATCTACCAAGAAGGAACTATTGGATAAAGTAATTTATTGATCTTGAAAATGATTTTTTTAAAACAAAACTCACATGTTTCTTGCACCTTCTCAAATTGAATGACGAACCTGTTTTATACATGCATAGGTAGTGGTTTAATATATGTTTACTTTAGTCTTAACTTTTTCAAATTCACGCTCAAAAATCATTATGTTACACAAGTTTGATATTAATGCTTTGAGAAATTGCAATAACAAATACACTAGTAAAAAATGTTAAGGCTTAAACAACATCACCACCACCATAATTGGTGGTCGCACCAATCACTTATGTATGTATTTTACATTGCAGCTGCAACCACATATGCGATTGGGACTACAACAATGACATAATTAAGTTGGTGAAGTAGCTTGAACTCGTATAGATTGAACCATTTTTAAGGTTAACCCAAAATTTTCCTCCATATTCATATCTTCTGGCTTTAGCCCATCAACAAGTTTCCATTCAAAGTTGCGTAGAAGGGATGCCACCATTAAATGCACAACTCTATGAGCCATAGGTAATCCTGGACAAATTCTTTTGCTTGCCCCAAATGGTATAAGCTCAAAACTATTACCCTTATAATTAATGTCACACTCCAAAAACCTTTCAGGTATGAACATATTTGGGTTTTGCCAAATGGTTGAATCTCTTCCCATAGCCCACACATTGACTATTATTTGTGCATTTTTTGGTACATTGAAGCCTAATATGTTGACACTTTCATCACATTTATGGGGTAGCAAAAATGGAGCAGGTGGGTGCAACCGAAGAGTTTCCTTCACAACTGCTTGTAAGAAAGGTAACTTGAAAATATGTGATTCTTCAATTACTTCATCTTTTCCAATTTCTTGACATAGCTCTTTTTTTGCTTTTGTTAATTTTTCAGGATTGCGTAATAACTCTGTCATAATCCATTCGATTGTGCCTGATGTTGTGTCGATCCCAGCAACAAATAAATCCTAACAAAAAAGTATTTCGACATTCAATTAAACTTACATTGACGTAAAAAAAAATAATATTATATTTTTGTAACATAGCTTTATGATTGTATCGCCAATCACTTTCATTATTAATCATGAAAATATATATTATTAATTACTTATTTTAATTTTAATTGTATCTTATTAATCACATTTACTATTTCCTTAACAAAAAAATATTATATATTGGACATTTATCAACTAATATGGTATATTTTGTGAATAATTAAATAGATAATGATTAAAAAGACTTTGTACTTGTGGATAGGGCAGTTGAAACACACACATAAGTAAGTGGACGGAGTCTTATTATTCAGATATCTCTGGGTCCAGTGGTCCACTATAGAGAAAAATATCCTAATTGATGTCGACTATAAAAAATGACTATGTGTATTACTATATCTAAATTATTATATTTATTATTTTAAATTTGATTTAATTATAATTTTAATTATATTATTTAATTAATATTATGTGTATTACTATATCTAAATTATTATATTTGTAGTTTTTCTACGAACCAATCCACACTAAAATATAAGACTCCTAAGTTGATCCCACGAATCATACTCATTTTAACAGTTATAGCTTCAACGCTGCCATTAGTGTTTATACTCTGAATTTTATTATAGTGCAAAGTTTTTACTGATTATTATAAATTTATTTACTAACCCTTTTTTTTTAAAATAAACAACATATAAAATTTAAACATAATAATTAATGAAAATGAATTAGTTGAAAAGCAACACTAACCATAAACAGATGCACCATCTCATCGCGACTTAATTCCAACGTGGTTTCTCCAATGTTGTTGCTTTTAAGAAGTGAATCCAACACATCATTGCAAACATTCTCAGAATCAGCTTTGGTAGATCTTGAACTAATTCTTTCTTCAATAATTTCATCAAAAATCTCATATAGCCTCTTGAAATATTTGGTGGCCTTTGCAAGCACACTTTGTAGATCTAAGGGGCGAAGAATAGGAAAGAAATCTGAAACATTAGGTTTTCCAACTTCTTCCATGATACCCCAAATAATTTTCTTAAATTCTTGAGACTCTTCTCCATGTATAGCATGAGCCAAATCCATAGAGAACAAAGTGTTTGAAATTGAATTAAGAACAGTTGTAAAAACAGCCTCACCAATATCAAAAGCCTCACCTTTCTTGCTTTTTTCATTCACATAATTCAATAATTCTTGCAACTTTTGTTGGCGTAAAAGTTTGGTTGAATCAAGCATTTTTGTAGAAAATACTTTTGTGGCATAAATTTTCCTTAGTTTCTTCCACAAATCTAATGTTGGAAGCCACGCAAGTGAGAATTTGTCATGATCAAGAGCATAGCCAGCATGTGGAATAGTTCTATTCGAGAAGATTTGTGAATTTTCTTGTAAGACTTGTTTGGCTACTTGTGGGGATGAGATTACTATGGTTGTTATTGTTCCTAATTTTAGTGTCATGATTGGTCCATAGATTTTAGAGAGTTTTGTGAGAGATTTGTGTGGGTTTTTGCCAAGTTCTAAGATGTTACCAATGATGGGAAGTGGGTGTGGCCCTGGTGGAAGTTTTGTAGAATTTTGAGTTTGGTTTAATTTTCTAAGAATGAAGATAAGAATGGTTGCACACATAAAAGTAATAAAGATAAGAAGCGGTTGGTACTCCATGGCTTATTGTTCATGCCTTTCCTTTTTGGGATATACACATGTATTTATAATTGGATGATATTTGTCTTTTGCATAATTAGGTTTTTTTTTATATAAGTAATATATCATTAATCGGTATATTAAGAGTACATCAATCCAATATAAGGAGAAATCTCCATTACAACTATTCACCGACAACTACAAAAATGAACAAAATACAACAAAATTCCTATTTTAAAAAATCAAATGAAGGATGAGAAACAAGAAAATCAGCAAATAAATATCACAAATTTATTAAAATTTATAAACTCTTTCTTTGAGAGACAACTTAATATTTATTGTATATTAATTTATTTTTATATAATTTTTGTACTCTATTATATATATTAAAACTTCTAAAAAAAGTACAACTGAGTGTCACTCCTATGTTGTAAGGATAACCAAAGACTTAAAGGAATTTCAGTGGTTTTAGGGGTAGCTCACAGTGGTAAGAAACTCTGTTTTGAAATGATTATAGTGAAGAGAAAGCAAGCTCACGATGAAAAGCTCTGAAACTTTGAGAAATTTTGTGTGCATATGTGAGTTATTTGTCTCAACCCTTGAGTTGAGGTATTTATAGAGGTTGTTGAACCTGGATTTGAGGAGCTTTGTAACGTAGTAACCACTCCACTTTGATTAGGGAAGCTGCTGACTACTTATTTCTTAGAAAATCATTACCAAAACTTCGTGCGCATTTGGTGATAGGTTGTGCACTCGTAACCCCCCACGTTTCTCATCCGGGTGAGTAGCCAGCGGAGTGGGGGTTATATTTGGACGTC
Source organism: Lathyrus sativus (assembly GCA_963859935.3). Classification (NCBI taxonomy): domain Eukaryota; kingdom Viridiplantae; phylum Streptophyta; class Magnoliopsida; order Fabales; family Fabaceae; genus Lathyrus; species Lathyrus sativus. Next base: position 494,348,400 of record OZ012737.1, read on the forward strand.
ATATTCTAGGGCGATCACCTTATGAGGCTTGGCCCAATATTGCCTTGTCATGAGCCATTGCAAATATATCACTTCATAGTTCCTCAAACACGAGGAATTGTAAGGGACGAAGTAGGGGTGTACATGGGTTGGGTTGTACCGGATTTGACATAACCCATTATCCAACCCGTTCAAACTTCAATGGGTCGGGTTCGTCGTCCAACCTGCATTTTCATTGTCAAAACCGACCTGAACCAACCCGTTCATTTATGGGTTGGATTGAGTTGGGTTTGTAGGTTGTGTTTCAAATTAAAAGTATATTTTTTAATGATTGATTTTGTCGGTTTAAAAAAAAAGGTAACACAGCTCAATACAATCATACACATTTATAACACTAAAATTCGATGAAACACATCATATAATATCTAATAAAATTCATCAACGCGACATAACACTTGATATTAGTATAAAATTCAACAAGACACGTTATTTATATAAAATAGGTAAGTTGAAAATGATACAAAAAAATAAATAAGAAACAACATTTAAAATTAGAATTACGTAAACTCATTCGTCTAGTAGTATTATTGGTGGAGAATAATTTTTTTTTGAAAAAATTATGGTTATTTAGTGAGATATTAATTTTATATTTTTATTGAAAATAAATATAAAAATAATAAGAAATTACTAAAGTCACATCAATGGGTTTGGTCAATGGGTTTGCGGGTTACAAAACTCAAACCCGATACCCGATCCAAAACTATACGTGTTATTATGGGTTGGGTTGAATATACACATAAATGAATGAGTTTTGGTAATTTATGGCTTGGTTTGGTTTGGATCAACGGGTTCGTGGGTCGATCTGCACCCATGAACACCCCTAGGAACAAGTGTTTTGGATTCATAATATCTTTCGATTAAACCCCTAAGTTGAGGGCGAGTCCCTCAGTAAGAGGAGAGCCCCTCAATTAGAGGTGAGTCCCTTAATTAGGGGTGCGTCATCACTCCCCTGTGAGGTGTCTCCTAAGTAGCTTGTGTGTCAGCTGAGGGGTGTCAAACATCATACAAATGATTTAGAGACGTCAAAATGTTAGTCAGTTACAAAAGCTTGATCGTTTGGTGGGAAAGGAGCTCGTGTGGCATTTAATTACGCTCTTGATGGTTTTTCTAGGAAAACCCAATCTAGTTATTTTTGTTACACGTGTACTTAAAGTATGGAACCCCTTCCACTTCCTGCAATGGTTGCGCTATTAGAAAGGTATGTTGCTTATGCTATTGATTTTTCCCTATAAAGGGCCCTGACTCACTTTTCACAAACACCTTTTCCGCTCCCTTCCATTTTGAAACTCCTACTTTGTTTAATAAAAAATATCATAGACGCAATGATGCGTCTTTAAGTTTGGATTGGATATGGGGAGATAATGGGATTCGTTACTCTCTCATGGATCTAAGTACTGTAGTTTTTTTACTTCCCCCTCTCGTTATAAACTTATGGCCAGGAATAAAGCTAAAAGTGTTCATGTTCGAGACATTTTGTCCCTATATTCTGACTCTTCCACGATCATGAGGTTCCTTAAGGGAATTGTGTTCTTGAATACAAAGCACAGAGAAAATGTAATCATGGAGCCCTGTTCAGGAACAAAAATAGCCAACATGGCCACCAGGGGCGGTCCGTCCGCTCCTTATTTTGACTTTCATCTCCGTGTCATTAATGATTTAGGGGTTATGATACCCTTTATAAACTTTGAGCCATATTTCCTAGAAATATCTAATTTCCCCCCTTGAAAGTCATGCCAAACACGTGGAGCATCATCAGGGCCTTTGAGATCATCTATTGTAATCTCGGTGTCCCTCCCACCGTTAGAGTTTTCATCTCTTTTATGGCATATAGATCATCCCCATGTATGGTTGGATAACTTTGTGCTCTTTATGAGGTAGACATTTGTTACAACCCTACACAAAGAAATATTTTCATTTGAAAAACAAATTAGTGTCACTCAGAGGGCGAGACGACACTTCCATGGTGACCACAGAGGCGAAAAATGCCTTTCGCTTTGTGTCCATCATGGACAATGGATCTTCGTCTCATAAAATGGATAATATCACATGCCTTTTCCCCCATTAAGAGAGTGGTGATCTATATTTCAAGTTATTTTCAGCTTATGAGGTCTTGTACTCTAATCACTTTGGATCAAGAAGACAGCGGCGAGGTAGAGACGTACTTGGGTAAAGTTTATGGTATGAAAGGAACTTTCTGACTTGACCCATTCTTTATAGTTTTATACATTTTAACATCGTCTTTTTGGAGGAGATATGTTTAAGATCTCACTCGGTGAAAGGAGAGAGCGATTGGTTTCGATGCAAGCTAAATAATGACCATCGGTTATACCTTCACCCTTCCCTAGAGACTTATCGACGGAGAAAAAGAAGCGGCAAGATGATACATTTCATATGGAGAAGCTCTCCCTCCAAAGCTTCAAAGGCAATATGAGGGTTCTTTAGGGTCTTAAGGGAGCCACCAGACAACTGATGAAGAAGGAAAGACAAGTGAAAGACCTGTTCTTAGAAGTGGAACTCGTCAACTATCATTTTGGAGTGACTCTTCTTTTAATGTAGTAGAGTTCTTTGTGTGTTGCCTCTCTATCCTAGAGAATTTTCCTGGTGATTATCAGTCACTTCACAACAAGCCTCCTTCCTTTTCAACGAACCTCTTTAAGGTTCAAATGTTGAGATGCCTCCTAGTGGAGAAAGTCCAACAGGAAAAATATCTCCAAACGATCGGTGAGTTATAGTCCATTATGGATTTTAACATAGGTAGCGTTCAAGAGCATTAGAAGACAGTGAAAGTCAGGGTAAATGAACATGATAACTTATGAGCCCTTGACAAAAAGGTTGCCTCAAAGGCCTTGATCCATGATGATAGGGAGAAACATTTGGAGGGATTTCTCGGAGAAGTTCTTAGTTCCATGGATGAAGTTGTGGCTTCCTCTAATTAGTATTTTAAGAGGGCGAATAAACATGTGGCCTTATTCTAATTGAACCTATATTTAAATTGGATGGGCTTGCTCAAGGTGGTTTGGAATGGTTAGTTGGTGGACAACAAATTGGTCCACTGACAAGTCATATGCATCTTGATCCCCTTTTTGTAATATGTCATTTTCTACAGAATCATGTAATAATTAGTTTATTTATTGCTTTTGGATGTTATCTCTATTCATGCAGGTCTCTTTTTTGCTTACAATTATCTCTCACCAGAGCGAAAATGATATTTATGCTTGGATCTCGAGCCTTTGGTCACCTTAGATAGGATGGCAATGGCTCTTTATTCAGGGTCTTGCATGCTTAGTCTCCAAAGGGGCAGCAAAAATCCTTCTACAAATATCTAGTGTATTAATCACCACGAAGGACAACAAGGATCCCACGTAGGGACCTAACATATTTTATTGCCTCGAAATCATGGCAATGGTCCCTCTATGAGGATCCAACATTTTTTATCGTCTTAAAGGGTGGCAAGGATCCCTTGTAGGGATCCAATATCATAGATTGCATCTATGCGTGGAAAGTCTATCTCTCTCTCTCTCTCTCTCCCTCTCTCTCTCTCTCTCTCTCTCACACACACACACACACACTTTCTTTCTCTCTCTATATGGATCCAACATTTTTATAGCCTCAATGGGAGGCAAAGGTCCATCGTACGGACCAAATTTCATTGATCTCCTCAAGGGGCTAAGAGGCTCGCATTATGGGGATCTTGTAATTTTGATTGCCTCAAAGGGTGGCAAGGATCCATTGCAGGTACCCAACTTCATTGATTTCCTCAAGGGGCTTTAAGGCTCCTTCTAAGGGGATCTAGAATTTTCTATTGCTTCAAAGGGAGGAAATGATCTCTCTATAAGGATCTAGGTTTTTTTTATTGCCTCAAAGAGAGACAACGATCCCTCGCAGGGACCCAACTTCATTGATCACCTCAAGGAGAATTTTCCTTCAATTTTCTATACAAAAAGGGGGGAGACATCAATGCAAATATCTATGAGATAATAAAGTGAGAAGCCTTATTAAAAACCTTTGTCCCTCTCACGAGACACAAAAGGAAAAAAGTAATGTATACTTACAAGCGAAAGAGCTTCAATACTCGCCTGATCAAAAATAACAATAACAAATCAAAAAAGCAATGATAAAGTAAAACTGCATCATAGGGCTTTCCCTCCGAGGCTTCAGTCTCATATCTTCTTGTTCTTCTGAGAGGGAGATACTTCACCTTAGAGAGCTGCTTCTTTTGGCTTAATTCCCGAATCAATATTCTTGGTATTCATGCATAAAGTTCGAACTCTTTTCAGCTTGAGACTCTCCATATATTAGTTCCTAGAAGTTTCTTGGTATTCTTGGATTACTCCAACCCGTCCCTCTGAGAGAGGTATTTCTAGCACAAATATAAATTAGACAAGGTTACACCTAGATGATTGAATGTTGGCCGCTCTACAATCATATTGTAAGAAAATGGGACATCTATAATTAGATACCCGACCTTGATCTACTTAGCTTGTTCCCCCACTCCAAAGATTATCTTCAGTGTTAAGTAGTGTTTTACCTGCACCTACTCCCTAGAGAACCTAAAAAGTGATCTCTTGAAAGCTTTTAGGTCATTTGGGTCATGGTGGAGCTTATCAAATGCATCATTATAGAGGATATCTCCAGAGCTTACTTGAGATACCAAAACTCTTTTGATTTCCTAACAATCTCACCTCATGGGGATCGCCACGAGGTCGTCATCGTGAGGATGGATACCTACTGCATCTTTCTAGGAAAAATAAATATCAACCTCAAGCATCTTGATACATCCTTCCTTTAGTTCAGCGGTAAGATCATAAATATTTAATACCTGGTGAACATATCTTATTCGGACAGAGCTAGTCTCTCCACCCATATTAGATCTTCCTGCTATAGTGTTAAGCGTATGGTGTACAACCTCACCGCTCTATTTTTTGGACGGCTCCTTTCCCTTTATGGATATAGGGCTTCCTGAATTATCCCGCCTGCAAGAGTTGGCCCCGTATGACCCTTGAAAGGAAACACCTTTGTCATACTTCTTAAGATGTCCCTCATGGATTATACGTTCAATCCTCTTCTTGAGCTAGTAGCAATCTTCTTCGTGGTGTCTTTTAACCTTATGAAACTTACAAAATATGCTAGGCTTACATCACATAACATCCTCTATTATTCTTTCGCAAGTTCCACGAGCTTTCACTCCTAGAAACATACTCTTTTACATCTCGAGACTTCTTCTCGGTGTTACATTCTTTGCCTTTTATGTAGCATTTCGTACTTGTGATCACATATGCTAACAAAAATGTTGGCCTTTGGGCGAAGGATTCATTGAAGTTCCCTACTTTGAGACCATTATGAAATGCACCTACGAACATTTCTTGGTTTGAGTGGACGACTCTTATGATGGTTTTATTAAAATAGGCAATGTATCCTTTAGTGACTTTGATGGGCCTTATCAAATGTTAAATAGGTTGGTGGTGGAGCTTTTCTTGTAATGATTAGGTGAAAACTGGTGCATTAGCTTCTTCACCAACTTCTAATAGCAAGAAATGGAAGCTCTGGGTAGGTCCATGTATCATCACGAGGTTACATCTCTAGAAGTTCCATACAACAAATTGCATTTGAAAGAGTAGGTCTCTTTGATGATGAACATTTTCACATTGATGGAGGAGACATGCTCTTAGGGCTCGCTACGACCATTGAACTTCACCAAGGAGAGAGGGCTTGAAGTTATTGGGAATAGGCATTTCCCATATTTTATTTTAAATTAACTAAGGGTCCAACACCTCCACTTCTTTTGTATGTGTAGTCTCTTGTTTAAATTGTTAAATGTTTAGTACATTGTGCACCAGAATTTTATCCTCGCGAGCCATTTCGTCCATGGCGACAAGATCACCCAAATAGAACAACTAATAACAGTCAAATCAAACAAATAAAGCATAAATAAATCAAAGTAGGCTAAAACCACTAAGAACTAGAGTCCCAAGCAGAGTCGCCACTTTTCTGTAGCGGGGAAACTTGTGAATGTAAGTTATTGATTAACTTAACTCAAAATGCAAGAGTCACCACTGCAATTTTATTTTATCCAAAAAAGGAAAGGAAAAAGAGTGAACAAAACTTAAAGAGTTCTAAAACAAGAACAAATAGAGAATTGGTAAGGGGTTGGTTACGCTAAGGGAAGGTGTTAGCACCCAAAACGTCTATAGTACTCTATAGGAACCCTTTGAAATATCTACGCTTTTTTGCTTTGAAAATGTTTGTTTGAAATGAGATTGGGATGACGAGGAAAGAAGTATTTTTTATGATTTTTGTGTTTGGAGAGACTTATCGCCTCATGCCTACTTATCCACAAAGTACAATATAGGATCAAAACCCCGTAGTTCGTGGTACAAATAACAAAAATGGTTTCTTTTGATTGATTTTTAAATGTAAAGACAAGTCGTCATTTTAAGGATAAAACTTCGACTAGTCGCCCACAAGTATAAGACAACATTTGCATCACCTAAAGATGGAGGATATTGCTTAGATTAAAATCAACTAGTCTATCACTCAACATCTAAGTGGAAAATTTCAATATCTTAAATAATATGGGGAATAGGAAAATTATATCTAAACTATGAAAATGACTCATATCTAAACTTTTTAAAAAGTTTTAAAAGAAAAAGTGCACAAAGGCACAAAAAGAGTGAATGAGTTTTTGTATTTTTTGTCTTTTTGAAAAAAGTAAAAATATGATTAACATTGATTAAAATTTATTAAGGAAAACAAAGTTTGAAAATCACTTGACCAGAGTCAAGGTTTATTATGAAAGAGGTTTAAATTTGAAAACAAGAAGGTTTTGAAAAAGGGAGAAGATTTTGAAAATTGAAGGGTGGAGAAGAAGTGACTACCCTAGAAAGCAAAATAAAAGATAGAGATAAGAAGGATCTAATAAGAAGATAGAAAACTCCATAGCAAGTCAAATAAGAATTTCTTCCACCTTGAGCATAAGCCAATAAGCAAAGCCAAATAAAGGTCAACATCTAAAATCCATAATAAACCAAGCATAGATAAGGAGACTTAATTCTAAGTCCAAGGGTCCAAGAATAATCCAAGAAGTCCAAGGTATAAGAATAATACAAGAAGTCCAAGGTCTAGAATAATCCAAGAATTCCAAGGTTTAGGTCCATCCTCAAGCATAACCACAATAATTAAGAGAATCAAGCTTTTAGAGTTTTAATCCTTTATTAATGTTTTTTGAACAAAATATGGTCCAAATGGACAAAAGAAAAAGAATGGAAGCATAAACAATAACGTGATATGATATGATAAAAAAATAAAAGCATAAAAGTAAAGAGATAGGGAGCGAGAAGGAAACATAAATAAAATTAGTATAATAATATGGTTAGTATAATATACATAATAGTAATATCAACCATCATGAAGCACAAATTATTAAATTATGGAGAGTACTCGACTAATCATCCATAAGAATGAAAACATGGTCTCATACATTACCATGGAGAGGGCTCCAACTCGGATAAAATCAACGAGTATGCCAACTAACCCCCACGAGTAACAAAAGATCCAATTATTTCAAACTACGCTACAGAGAATAGAAGAATAACATCTCGCTTACAAAATTGACTTAGTTCTGATTTAAGGACAATTTAGCGCTATGTTAAGCAATTGTAATCAGACTTATGTAGAAGCCACGACTATCTGAGGCCGATCAATAATAATGTTTATACTAATATATGCTATAGAAACGATATGTAGATCATCCTTCGAAAGCAATACCGCACGAAAAGAAAATAGGTAATGATCTCATCTTCATCAAGAACTTGAAACAAGTTCCAATGATATTGAAGATTTTCATTTATCAAAAGAAAAAAGAGAAGAGAGGAGAAGGGAATCCAAATTGAATTAAAATATTTGGATCATTCCATCTTTAAGTTCCATCACTCTTCTTGGTGGATTAATGTACTAAACCTATCACTAATTCAAAGCACCTAAAATGAATCCAATGATCCACTTAAAGATAGATTTGAACTAATGAAAGTTTATCCAATCTCATTAACACCCAAAGTCCATAGAATTTAATGAGAAATTTGATCAACAAACATCAAAATTCAAGACAAAATAAAAGGAAATGGAAGAAGGAAGAACAAGAACCAAAATAGTACCAAAACAACCAAAAAACACAATTCTGACTCTAGTTAATCGATTAACCATTTGTATGTGTAAATTGGTTAATCGATTAACACTGGCAAAACATCAAAATTTTTTGAAAAAAATTAGTATTCATGATTCAATCATTTCTTCAAACATCTCATGATCATGAATACAAATTAGCACAAAAATTCAAGCAAAACAACAGATAGCAACATCAATAAAACACAATTTGCAAGATCCAAAGATCAAGCAACAAGAGTCAACCATAGAACACATTTTGGAAGATGGATCAAGCATAACAATGGTGGAACAAGGGTTTACCACTTCAAAATCTAAAAATGCTTAAAATCAACTTCAAGATCCACACTCCAAAGCCTTGATCTACAAAATTTGATGATGAAGAAGTGTTTGAATGAAGGTTTCAGCTCAAAAGTTAATAAGCTTCAATGAAAAGCTTATTAACTTTTAGTGGAAGAAAGAGCTTTAGTGAATTTGGTGGTTAAAAGAAAATTGAGAGAATGAGAAGGAATTTTAATAAGGTGATTTTGGCTCTTAAAAGCTTGAAGAATGAATGAAATGAGGCCTATATTTATAGAATTTAGGCTTGGAATTTTTGGTGGTTTGGAATCTGGTTTGGTATTTAATCTAGGCTTGGAATTTGAATTTGGACTCAAAATCAAGATCAAATGGTGATTAATGAGGGTGTATGATCAGAATTAATTATGATGAGGTAGGAGAATTAAAATGAGATGATCTAGAATATTCTCATGATGAAACAAATGAATTTTGGTGCCAAAATGCTGCCGAATTTGAATTTGGCTCATTTTTCACAAAAACACCTTGGTTAATCGATTAACCATTTAATGTACAGATTTGGTTAATCGATTAACACAGTGAAAAAGTGAGAAAATGGCTTTTTGTTGTGTTGTCTTGGCTTTGGCTCGATTCTTTTGACTTGTCAAAGAAGACATGGGAATAAACACATGAACCTTAGAGTCTCTTGAGTAATAAACAATCAAATCTTGGGAAACTCTTGATCAAATGATTTTAAATTATTTGCATATCAACTTTGACTTTTTTATATGAATTTCAATCGAGCTGAGGAACTGGTATTTGATGTTCTTGGTTCCAAACCTCCTCCTGAAAAATGAGTTAGTAAAGGAAAAAAAACAAACATATTTTTGGTATTTTGATTAGGGTTAGTAAACATAAACAATCAAATAAAGCAAACAAAGAAAAACCGTAGGTGCTTGGTGATCTTGCTTATGATGCAGGATGAATGATATGTGGGATCTTAGAGGTGAAAATTAGGATATTACATATGCATTTGCGCCCTTGCCGCCATGCTGACAAGACTCATCATTACAGAATCGCTGGATCTCACTAGAGAAGTCCCAAGACACCACTCCTCACTGCGAAGCATCCATCCTCCGCAAGAACCTCTATGCATCGCGATCTCGCATAGCAACACCACCAATTACGAGCAGCGGCTCCGTCGTGTTTGTTCCACCGAAGATGCCCCTCATCAATTTCGATCAGCAACTGTTAATAATGTTCTATCTTGATATTGAATGTTTTTGGGTGACGAATATGAGAAAAAGAGAGATCTAAGTCACACAATGAGAGAAAAGCTAAGGGGGATAAGATAGGTGATTGAGTGGGAGAGGAGAAGAGTGTTCCTTTAGGAGAACCCAGTGAGGATGAAAAAGAAGGGAAAACGAGAGTACGTCAAGGGGAGGCAAGCGATGAAGTTTCTGGGAAAGGAAGGGGAACCTGGGTGTTTACGTTTTCTGGGGAAGATGGGTTATTGTTTGAAAAAGTCAACACTTTAATCTGTTAATCCTATTATTTATTACATTTTATTATTTATTATTATTATTAATCAAGGTTGGAAGGGCTTTTTGCGGTGGGCTTAGTTTAACATGGTTTAGGCTCAATGACTCAATTATGGACACTCTTTGTTTCAATTCACAATTTTTATTAGATAAATTTATATAAGGATTAATTTTTAATCTTATTTTTTTCATTGATTTATTTAATCATTGTAGCTAAATTTAAGTCTTTAATTGGATATTCCATTTTAGTATTTTAATTATAGTACCTGGACCTTTAATTTAGTTTTGTTTAGTTAGTCCATTTGATTTACCAAGTAATTAAAGATTCAAAAATAAAATAAAAAAATAATATAAAAAAATTAAAGGTTTTGATTAAAATAATCTTTAAGATCATCCTTCTAGGACTAATGAATAGGATTAAGGTTTCTATTAGTTAAATAAAATTAATTATGGAATATTAATTAAAAAGGGATAATTAGGGATAATTTTATGGGATAAATATAAGGAATAATCGAGGGATAAAATAGGATATTAGGGATATAATTGGGTTTAAAAGGGATGAGTCATGAGATATAAAAGGATAAAGACTTTGAGATAAAACTCTTAGGATCCAAGAGTATAAACATATGACTAGAGATAAAGGATAAGGGTTTTATAATATAACATTATATTATTTTCATAATTAAATTAAAAGGGATTTTTGCAAAATCAAAGGGATAAAGGGATAAAAACATTCAACTCACTTAAACTATAAGTCCTCTATCCTTGTGTATTGAGGCATTTTTTTTGAAAACCAATCTTCCTCTACCCTCGTTTTGTGAGGATCTTTTCAAGGGATAAAGTCAAACAACCAACCAAAATTAGGGGGGTGAACTACGAAAACTATGATCCTTCAAATTTGAGAGTACATAGGCATACAGATGTAAACCCTAGCAAGTACAATAATAATAAAAAAACTTAAGGTTCCCCTCTTGTAATCTAAGTTATTTCTCTTGTGAATAATAAATACCTTTTAAATAAATATAAACAATTAAGCATTCAAATATTAAACAAGAAATTAACCCTAGAACTTAAGAAGTATCCTATTGGATACAATAGAGGTGACGAGTTCCTAACACCTTCCTCCCGCCTAACCGATTCCTGAACTTAGCGTCTCACCCTTAATTATTAGGTTTTATCATTATTTTCATGTTCCTTAAGAACAAATAAAGGATGATGGCGAGTCAATCATTTTTGCCGGCTAACCAAGTGCTCTTCCTCAACCTGCGACTTCGCAATCATGTCATCGACATAGACTTCAATCTTCTTGTGAATCAAATCATGAATGAGAGTCACCATAGCACACTGATACGTTTCCCCTGCATTTTTCAAACCAAAATGCATCACCTTATAACAGAAAGTTCCCCAGAGGGTAATAAACATTGTTTTCTCCATGTCTTCTAGGGTCATCTTGATTTGGTTATATCCAGAGAAGCCATCCATGAAGGAAAACACTAAGAATTGAGCAGTATCGTCCATCACCACATCAATATGGGGAAGTGGAAAATCATCTTTATGGCTGGCCCTGTTCAAATCCCTATAATCAACAAAGTTTGCAACCCACGGAGGTTAATTGGTCACAATTAAGAAACCTGCATCAAGTTATTTATAAACTTCTTTCTTGATCTTAACAGCCATATCTAGTCGAGTCCTTCTGAGCTTCTGCTTAACTAGAGAACAATCCTCTTTGAGAGGTAATATGTGTACCACGATATTTGTATCAAGACCATGCATATCATGGTAAGACCAAGCAAATATATCAACAAACTCTTGTAGCATCTCTATCAACTTTCTCTTTACATCTTCCTTTAAAACAACCTCTATCTTGACCTCTTTCTTTGCATCCTCAGTACCAAGATTAACAACTCTCACAGACTCTTGGTGTGGCTGAATAACTCTTTCTTCACGCCTCAATAATCTGGCTAACTCTTCAGAGAGTTCACAATCTTCCTCACCCTCTTCTTCGGCATGGTAAATTGGATTATCAAATTCATAACGATCCATAGCAGTATTGTTACCAATGGAGTTTGGAATGGTGGATCTACATGATTCATGATTCATGATCCATATTTTATTTTAGAATGAGAATGATAAAAACAAAAAGGAAACATTTGTTGGATTATTTAATTCAGCGTCTCCCTGAGGGATTCGATGGGCTTAACATCTCACCCATGGGCGCCTATACAGGTGTGTTAGGTGGGCTAGGTAGGCCCATTGGGGTTCACTTTAAGAAAGATAGTTGCACCCTTACTAACAACAATTATTTTTGGCCTAGTGTTAAGCGCTTAATCCTACAAGTGGCATCAGAGCTCCGGTTCTGTGTGTGCTACCACTTCACTGTGACAGAAAAGATCCAGTGAGAAAACTTTGATATATATTTGGTTGTTATTATGGTTGAAACTTCAACATCTAACAGCAACAACAGATATGAAGAAAGGGAAAGAATCAGCACAAAACCCCCTATGTTTGATAGGGAGAAATTTGATTATTGGAAAGATAAGATAGAAAGTTTCTTCCTTGGTTATGATGTTGATTTATGGGACTTAGTCATTGATGGGTATGTTCATCCCACTGATGGGAATGGAAAGAGAATTGATAAAAAATCAATGACTGAAGCCCAAAAGAAAGAGTTCAGGAATCATCACAAAACTAGAACAATCTTGTTAAATGCAATATCTCATACTGAGTATGAGAAGATTACAAACAGAGAAACTGCATTTGACTTGTTTGAGTCTTTGAAGATGACACATGAAGGAAACCTTTAAGTTAAAGAGACCAAGGCTCTGGCGCTAATACAGAAGTATAAAGCGTTCAAAATGGAAGAATCTGAGTCTATATAAACTATGTTCTCTAGATTTCAGATCTTCACAGCTGGTCTAAAAGTATTGGACAAAGGCTACTCAACTACTGATCACGTGAAGAAGATCATCAGAAGCTTGCCCATCAGATGGAGACCTATGGTCATTACTCTGAAGCTTGCTAAGGATCTGAACAAGATCACTTTGGAGGATCTAATCAGCTCACTAAGGAGCCATGAAATTGAACTTGAGGAAGATGAGCCTCAAAAGAAAGGTAAGTCAATTGCCTTAAAATCTAGCGAATCTGTGAAAGCTTTGCAGGTGTTAGAAGAGAGTTCTGAAGATTCTTCTTCTGAAGAAGAAGATGAACTGTCCTTGCTGTCCAGAAGAATCAACAGACTTTGGAAGCACAAATAGAGGAAGTTCAAGAACTTCAAGAAGCCAGATCAGCGCAAGGAGTCCTCTGGACTAAAAAGATCTGGAAAGAAGGAAGTTGTTTGTTTTGAATGAAAACAACCTGGTCATTACAAAAATGAATGTCCAAAGCTTCAGAAAGAAAAGCCCATAAGAAATCCTGAGCACAAGAAGAAGGTTCTAATGGCAACATGGGATGATTCAGATGAATCTAGATCCTCATCAGAATCTGAAGATGAATGCGCCAACATGGCTCTGATGGCAGGCGTGGAAGATCAGAATGAAGGATCATCTGGATCTGAGTCTGATTCTGAATCTGACTCAGAAGAGGTACTTTCTGATCTCACTAGGGAAGAGCTTATTAAAGTCTTATCAGAAGTCCTAAAAAACTATAACCAGATTAAGCTCAAATGCAAGAAGCTTAAATGCAATCTTGAATCTGAGAATAATCTGTTAAAGTCAGAAGTTGCTGAGCTAAAAGAAAACGATTTAAAAATGAAAACTAATTTTGAAAAAGATTAACAAGACTCTGAGTCTGAAACTAAGTCTAAATGCAAAAACATTTTAGAAGAATATGACTTCATCTTTCAGAAGTTTCTAGCTAAAAGCATAGATAGAAGCAAGATGGCTTCAATGATCTATAGGGTTAGCAGAAACAACAGGAAATGAATTGGATATAAATCTTCCTCTGGAAAGGATTTAAATCCAATGCTTGTTGATAAACATTTAATTAAGAAAACTCCCTTATACTCTCATTTCAAGTTTGGTCATCTCAATGATATCAAACACACACGTTCTGATCAGAACGTTCCTGTGCTTAAGCCAAAAGTCAGTCAGAACAAAACTGTTGTAAAAAGACAGAAGTTCAGACAAACTTTCAAGGCAACTAACCCAAAAGGACCCAAAAAGATCTGGGTACCTAAGGATAAGATAATCCCTGTTGCAGATGTATTTAGCAGAAAAGTCAAGATGCCAGTCATGGTACCTGGACTCTGGCTACTCACGTCACATGACGGGAGAAAGGTTTATGCTCCAAATCCTGGAGCTTAAATCTGGAGGAGAAGTGAAGTTTGGAGGGAATCAGAAGGGCAAGATTATTGGCTCTGGTACTATTGGAAATAGTAACCTTCCCTCTATATCTAATGTTTTACTTGTAGAAGGATTAAAGCATAATCAATTGTCCATAAGTCAATTAAGTGACAATGGTTATGATATAATCTTTAATCAACAATGTTGTAAAGCTGTTAGTCAGAAGGATGGCTCAATCCTATTTAATGGAAAGAGGAAGAACAGCATTTAAAAAATCAATCTTTCTGAACTTAAGGTTCAAAATTTTAAATGCCTTTTGTCTGTTAATGATGAGCAATGGGTCTAACACAGAAGATTGGGACATATTAATATGAGACGTATATCTCAGATTAATAAACTCAATCTGGTCAAAGGATTTCCTAAGTTGAAGTTCAACTCAGATGCTCTTTGTGAAGCATGTCAAAAAGGAAAATTTTCAAAATCTTCTTTTAAATCTAAGAATGTTGTTTCAACCTCAAGACCATTAGAATTACTTCACATTGATCTGTTTGGACCAGTGAAAACTGCATCCATCAGAGGCAAGAAGTATGGATTAGTCATTGTTGATGACTACAGCAGATGGACATGGGTAAAGTTCCTAAAACACAAGGATGAGTCACATTCTGTGTTCTTTGACTTCTGCAAACAAGTCCAGAATGAAAAAGATTTTAAAATTATTAAAGTCAGAAGTGATCATGGTGGTGAATTTGAAAACAAATATTTTGAAAAATATTTAAATGAAAATGGCATTGCTCATGATTTCTCCTGTCCTAGAACTCCACAACAAAATGGAGTTGTAGAGAGGAAAAATAGAACTTTGCAAGAAATGGCCAGAACCATGATCAACGAGACTAATCCGGCAAAGCATTTTTGGGCAGAAGCAATAAACACAACTTGTTATATTCAGTACAGAGTGTCTGTAAGACCTCTTCTGGAAAAGACTCCCTATGAATTGTGGAGGAACAGAAAGCCCAACATTTCTTATTTTCATCCTTTTGAATGTATCTGTTATATGTTGAACACTAAAGAGAATCTTAACAAGTTTGATTCTAAAGCACAGAAGTGTTTCATGCTTGGCTATTCTGAACACTCTAAAGGCTACAGAGTATACAATACTGAAACACAGATTGTGGAAGAATCTATACATGTTATATTTGATGATAAGCTTGGCATTGAAAAGCCAAAGCAGTTTGAAAGTTCTGCAGATAGAGAAGTAATTCTCACAGACTCTGAAGGCTCAGAGGCAGACAAAGCTCAAGTGAAGGAACCAGAAGTAACGCCAGATGCAATTCCTTTAGCTTCTCAAATGAACAACTTGAACATTTCTGAAGAATCAACTGTTAGAGGATCATCTTCCAGAATCAAGGCCTCTAACCCAGAGGATGTGATCATTGGAAAGAAGGATGACCCCATAAGAATAAGATCCTTCCTCAGATCATCTGAAGCGTCATTATTTGGGTTGGTGTCAGTTATTGAACAAACTTCTGTGGATGAAGCTCTGCAAGACAATGACTGGATAATTGCCATGCAAGAAGAGCTCAATCAGTTCACAAGAAATGATGTTTGGGATTTGGTTCCAAGACCAAAAGGATTCAACATAATTGGAACTAAATGGGTCTTCAGAAATAAGTTGAATAAAAAAGGAGAAGTTGAAAGAAACAAAGCAAGGCTTGTTGCTCAAGGTTATAGCCAGCAAGAAGGAATTGATTATAAGAGACTTACACTCCTGTAGCCAGGTTAGAGTCTATTTGTTTACTCATTTCTTTTGCTGCACAAAATAACATCACTCTATATCAGATGGATGTTAAGAGTGCCTTTCTAAATGGAATTATAGAAGAAGAAGTTTATGTTCACCAACCTCCTGGTTTTGAAAGTGAAAAATTTCCAGAACATGTTTTTAAACTAAAGAAATCTCTTTATGGTTTAAAACAAGCTCTCAGAGCTTGGTATGAGAGATTAAGCAATTTTCTTCTGGAGAAAAATTTTATCAGAGGCAAAATGGACACAACACTCTTTTGTAAAACATTTAAGAAAGATCTGTTAATTTGTCAAATATATGTGGATGATATTATATTTGGATCTACCAATGTTATGCTGGGAAATGAGTTTGCTCAATGTATGCAGGCTGAATTTGAGATGAGCATGATGGGAGAATTGAGATTCTTTCTAGGAATTCAAGTCAACCAAACTCTAGATTACACTTACATTCATCAAACCAAATATGTTAAAGAGCTTCTGAAGAAGTTTAACATGACTGATAGTAAGATGGCAAAGACCCCTATGCATCCAACAAGTACTCTTGGTAAGGAAGAGGTAAGTAAGAAAGTAGATCAGAAACTCTACAGAGGTATGATAGGATCTCTTCTCTACTTAACTGCTCCTAGACCTGATGTTTTATTCAGTGTATGCTTGTGTGCAAGATTCCAATCAGATCCTAGAGAATCCCGCTTAACAGCTGTTAAGAGGATTCTAAGGTATCTGAAAGGTACTTCTAATATGGGTTTGTGTTACAGAAAATCTGATGATTTCAAATTAGTTGGATTCTATGATGCTGACTACGCTGGAGACAGAGTGGAAAGAAAAAGTACTTCTGGAAGTTGTCAATTTTTAGGAAGAAAATTAATCTCCTGGTACAACAAGAAGTAACCTACAATTGCGCTATCAACTACAGAGGCATAATATATTGCTGCTACTGGATGTGGCACGCAGATGCTCTGGATGAAAAGTCAGCTAGAAGACTATCATATCTTTGAGAGTAATATTTCTATATTCTGTGATAACACTTCTGCTATATGTTTGTCTAAAACCCCTATTTTACACTCTAAGGCAAAACATATAGAAATTAAACATCATTTCATCAGAGACTATGTTCAGAAGGGTATTATAAACTTAGACTTTGTTGATACAGATCATCAGTGGGCTGATATTTTCACAAAACCCCTTGCTAAAGATAGGTTTAAGTTTATTCTGAAAAATATTGGTATGGATTTTTGTCCAGAATAATATTTATCAGAAGCAAATTTCTCAGATGCAAAATGTCTAAAACTCTGAAGTATTTCATCTGTCTTTATTTGATTTCTTGAGTTATTACTTGTGTGTATCTGAACTAACCAATCTTAGAGGATCTGAACATTGGCTAACGTTTTATTTCTCAAAGAGAATTTAGAAGCACATGCAAGCAAACACGTGTCACTCTGAATCTGAAAAGATGGCGTGCACATTACTGAAGAGACATTTGAGGTATTGTTTGAATAGTTAAAATATTGGTTTTTCCCCCAAATTGTCAGAATCAATTAATGCTTTGAAATTATTTTTATTCTTTTCATTAAATGCCATTTAATGCTAAGTGAATACGTGCTAAATGTGTCTGTTTGTGTGCCCTAGCTTCTCTCTATAAATACCACAAATCACACCATTTCATACTTTTCACTTCACCAACAATATATGCATTTCTGTTTGCTATTTGCTCTTCATCAAAACCCTAAACCTTCATCCAAATCTTCTTCATCTTCAACAATGGCAACATAATCCTCAACATCAGCTCAGTTTCAATCATCCATGGCTGCAGTTGCATCATCAAACATGGGTGTTACTCCCTTTAAGGAACCTAAGAGAACATTGTTAACCCCTGTGGACAAGCTTGAAGTTCTTTGTGAATCCATGGTGGAATTTGACTCTCTGGCTGACAATGGGTTTGAGTTGCATTCTATTATTGATGCACAAGGATGGGTCAAGTATTTTGATAGATTATTTGGACTAGTGTACCCACACTTAGTGAAGGAATTTTGGATACATGCATCTGTTTACCCAAACTTCATTCTCTCTTCTGTTCTGGGAAAAAAGATCATCATCACTGAAGATCTCATCAGAAAACTCATAGGGTATGAGGAAACTGATGGAGTTTGTCATCTGCCAGCTGGGCGTGTTGACATGGAAGAAGTTTATGAGGAAGTTATTGCATCTGGACATGCTTCCAACAAATTTAAGGATCTGAAAACTGACTACAAAATTTGGGCAAAGATTTTTCTGGGATGCATCAATCACAGAAAATCCACAAATTCTCCAGATTATGTGAATAATGAACAACTATATTTCATGTACTGCTTGAGTCAAAGTACAAAGGTAGATCTGCCATACATTCTCTTTATGCACCTATGGAATCACATCAATGCATCCAGAGAATCCATAAAGGATAAGGGACAGAAGATCAGGACGTGGATTCCTTTTGGAAGATTGATCTCAGACATTCTAACAGAGAATGGTCTGGTAGCTGCTCTTTATGAAGCTGGAGTTAAAGAAGAGCTTGAATCAATTGTTGGAAAACCCTTGAATGGAAAGAGTCTTCAGAGGCTAAAAATTGTGGATGAACTCACAGCTGCTCCTAAGAAGCTGAATGTTTCTGAAGTTAGTCAGAGAAGGATTCCAGTTCAAGACTTTCCAATCTTTGGTGCTGAAGAACCTAGGGATATCATTCTTAGGTATATTGAGGCGTGCAAAGCAGATGGAACACCTATTCCTGCTGATATTCTGATTCGTTCTAGAGAACCTATGCCAGATGTTTATGAAGAGAACATGAGGAAAAGAAAACAATTAGAGGCAGAAGAAGTTGCTGCTCAGAAGAAACAGAGAGTTGCTGACAAACCACAGAAGCAGATCAAGAGAAAAGCTTCTGGAGAAGTTCCCTCTGTTCCCACCAAGCGCATCAAGACAAAAGGTACTAAATCATCTTTACCTTCTATTTCTAAAATTGTTGTAAATGTATCAACAATTAGTTATGTGCCTGAACCCCCTCCCACTCAAAATCAAACTATTCCTGCTCCATCTCAAACCTCTGAACCACCAAAAATTCCTACATCACAAATTTCATCTGATCCTATTTCCGCTACACCACTTAAATCATATGATATTCCACAATCAGAACTATAAACAAAACTAACACAACAACCTGAAACTCAAAAACCAGCTGCATCTGAACCCATATAATCTGACCTAGTTACATCTGAAATTGTTGCATCTGAACAAGTTGCATCTGAACCAGTTGTACCTGAACCACCAACATCCAAACCTTCTGATCCTCAACCAGGACCATCCAATCCTATTGAATCAAATATATCTGACTCTGAGATTCTGGATATTCAACCTCTCAAGACTGTATTTGAAGTATCATTTACATCTTGTACCCCAACCACCTCATCTGATTCGTCTGAATCTGATGTTCATCCAGATGTCATTTCACCTCCCTCTCTCAGAGAATTTGAATCTAAACAATCTGATCTACCTGTTTCATCTGAAACTCTCATTCCTAAAACCATTCCAAAACCTAAACCCAGGACATCTGAGTTTGTTTCATTTGCTTCCTTTAAACCACATCCCTCTGATCCCCTTCCTTATGGCTTAAAGCTAAGGCTTCCACTATTCTACCACTCCATTTAAACCTAAGGCTTCCACTATTCTACCATCTGCTCTTCAAACCTACTTAAAAGAACTGCCAGATATGATTTCATCAGAATCTCTGTTGTCTGATAAATCTGTTTTCACTCCTTACACTTCCACTACATTTGATGTTGTTTCCTATGCATCACGTGTAAAACCATCTCTGGTTAATGCCTTATCCAGATCCAAAACTACCACTTCATCTGACCATCCATCTCTTCCTTTCTACCCTCGTCCTCTGATCATCATTCTAAAATTTACCATACCACTTCCACCTCAACCCAAGCCATTCACTTTGGAAACCATTCTCAAACCAAAAACTAGGCTAAATGTTGATACTTTATTTGCTAATTTTCTGAAAGAGATAAATATGAATTTAAGCTCTATACAGAAGAGATGCTTGTCAACCATGGATGCAAATGAATCTGATGCTATATGGAATAGCTTCATTGTAAGATTCAATACTGTTGCCTCAAATCTAAAGAATGTTTGTTCTGATGATGCGAAGCTCAGATTTGCTGAGACTGCCAGAAGCATGATATGGAATGTGAAAAGATCTGCACCTTTGCTTCTTGAAGATGTACCTTCATCTTCTGAAGTATCTGCTACAGAAGCTTTTGGAGACTCTGCTTCTAAAGAAAATCCACTGGCTATGACAATTGTGGAAAATCCCTCTGGATCTGTCGCTCCTGACTCTGCATCTCCAATGGAAATTGACTCTGCACCAGCATCAGAATATGCCCCACCTTCTTCATCTGAGATCAAGAAAGAGAATCCAAATCTAGAAGATAAGATTGTAGTATTGGAAGTTGGGCAATCTGAGATCAAGTCATGGATAGCCAAGCAAGATCAGAAAACTGAGAACATGGCACAATGGATGTCTAAGCAAGATCAGAAGAATGAGAACATGGCAAAGTGGATGACAAAGTAAGAAGAATCCTCATCTGAAATCACTCAACTTCTGAAGATGATTCTGTCCAAGCAAACCTAGTTTTATGTTTTTCTGTATCTGTTGTTTGAGCACATGTACTTGAAATTTATCTGATGATTTGTCTGTTTTTAATATGAATGAATGACTCTGCTGTTTTCTCTACATGAATGTTTCTTTTCTTTATTTCCTTTTATTTGTCTTTAAAAGTTTTACTTTTTGATTATGACAAAAAAGGGGGAGAAAATGGATCTGGCTGTTCAAATAAACTCTACCTAAATGAAACTCAGACATATCTAATTATAACTAACGTGAACTCTTAGTGTTTCAGAACATTTGAAAAATCTGACAAATTCTTTAAAAGTTACTCTGAGAACCCCAAATCAAGTTTTAACCTATCAGGCTCTGATTCTGAAACGTGCATCCAAAGTCAAGATCTAATTTTTGGAACAATCAGGCTCTGATTCTGAAAAGAATACTCATACAAAAAGGGAAGTTTCTATTTCTTCTAAGTATTCAATTCAAGGGGAGATTCATAATCTCAGGGGGAGTTATAATTATATTTTTATTGAACAAAATTTCTTATGTTTTTGTCATCATCAAAAAGGGGGAGATTGTTAGAACACAGATTGGTTCTTAATTATATCTCTATGTTTTGATGATAACTCTTATGAAATTTTGTATTAAAGAATTATATACTCTAAAATTTGTTCAAGAATGTTTGTTGCAGATATTAAAGTGAATATTATTCTGGAAGCAAACTAGATCTGAACATGAAAATATGCAAGGCTCTGAAGTGTCAGAAGCATCTCTTAGAAGAATCTGAACGCTGCCTACAAAAGATTCTGAGCGATGTCTATAGAAGGATCTGAAGCAGAAGCTACAGAAGAATCTGAAGCAGAAGCCAGAAGCATCTGAAGCATTGAAGACTTTTGTATGAAGAGTTTCAAGCACAGATTTTCAGAAGACTCTGATAGTATTGTATGCTGCAAGTACTGAGGATCTGATCCCAAACTCTGCTCTGAATTATTACACGCTGAAAGCAGACTTGCTGCAATGCTCTGATTCAGCAAACTCTGATGAACATCAAAGACTCTGATCACTCTAGGCTCTGATGTTATTTATTGAAACTTGTTGAAGAAGAATTCAAATTTATGTCTGTTGGTTTGGCCAAACGACTCTTTCCTCATTTATGCTAGACACAAGAACACATACAAAAAGGATTTCTCTGTGCATTCTACTTCTAGGAAAGGTCATGTGATGTGAAGACAAAAAGGCTCAGCCCTTTTCAGTGCACAACCTTCAACGTGAAAACATCTTGGACTTCTGTGCCTATAAAAGCAAGACTCCATCACTCTTCTTCAGTTGACGAAATTAATTGAAAGAAATTCATTACAAGCTCTCATATAAATCATTCTCTTGCTGAATTTATTTCTAAGTTCTTAAATCTTTAGTGTAAAATCACAGTTGTGATATAGCTTAATTAGAAGCATTTTAAACACTTGTTTTATTATTGCATTTGATTGTAAAAGATCCTTAAGAAGATCCAGTTGGGATCAGCAGTTCTTGAGAAGACTAAGAAAAGTTGCTCTTAGTGCTTGCTATTGTAATCAGTTGATTAATAGTGGATTAAGTCCTTGTTGAGAAAGGCAAATCACTCTTGATAGGGTGGACTGGAGTAGTTGAGTTCAACGAACCAGGATAAAAATCTTTGAGTTTTTATTGCTATAAGTTTTTTTACATACTTATTCAACCACCCATTCTAAGTATTTTCTCACCTTCAGTTGGTATCAGAGCAAGGTCATGGGTTCGAATCCTCCCGGCTGACACTGGGGGGGAGATTGTTGGATTATTTAATTTAGTGTCTCCCTGAGGGATTTGATGGGCTTAACACCCCACCCATGGGCGCCTACACAGGTGTGTTAGGTGGGCTAGGTAGGCCCCTTGGGGTTCACTTTAAGAAAGATAGTTGCACCCTGACTAACAGCAATTGCTTTTGGCCTAGTGGTAAGCGCTTGATCCTACAACATTTCCATTTTTAATGAAAAAGATATAAAACAAAAATGAAAGACATGAAACAAAATATTTGAATGCAAAAACGTCCTTTATTTATGATAAAAATTACAAATGTAACAATATGGCCCTACAAGGAATCACTACGCCTTGGGTATAGTGTAGTGAACAACACATGAGATTAAAAACAAAAGAAATTACTCTTCATTATGAGTGACTTGAATGATCTCTTCGGTTGTCCAATTAATGAGTTCCTGTTCTAGGACACATGGACGAATCTAATCATCCATATCGTAGTCGCTATCAGCATCATCTTCTACTGCAAAAATTTGACCATCATAAACAATACCAGCACTGGAGAATCTGATTGGAGTCGGAGAACCTTGAACCCTCTAAGGCATATGAGTGGGCTTGTACCCAAGACCAAATTTGTCTTGCTTTACAAGTAGATCAAGAACTTGACCCCAACCTCCTAATCAACCGGCCTCAACAAGAGCCCTAGCTTCCTTCAAAGATACCATGGAGATATCAGTCCTCTTATCCTCCAGAGGAGGAGTCTTCTTAATTTGCACAGTTTCAAATGCCTGACAAAGGGTCTCGTGAACTTCTCCTTCAACCTCAACATATTTGAAAGAAGCCAAGTGGCTCACAATAATATCCTCTTCACCGTATACAGTGACAAATTTACCATCAACCACAAACTTAATCTTCTGGTGGAGAGTGGAAGAGACGGTGCTTGCCGCATGAATCCATGGGATTCCTAAAAGGTAGCTATAAGTTGGTTGGATGTCCATGATAAAGAAATTTGTATTGAATATTTGCGGCCGCACCTTAATAGGTGAATCAACTTCACCAAACACTGACCTTTTGGACCCATCAAACACTCTGATAACTAAATCACTGGGCCTGAGCACCACTCTTTCTGCGCTCAGCTTCATCAATGATTTCTTGGGCAACACATTAAGAGATTATCTAGTATCCACAAAGACATGAGACAAAATATCACCCATACACTCCAAAGAAATATGCAAAGCTTTGTTGTGATTTCTTCCTTCAGAAGTTAGAGCAAAATCAGTGAACCCTAAACCATGACTGGAATTAACATTGGCAACAACCCCTTCCAGTTGATTAATTGATATCTCTTGCGGCACATAAGCAGCACTCAGAATCTTCAATAAAGCATTCCAATGAGTTTCAGAACATAGCAACAATGATAAGATAGAAATCTTTGAAGGTGTCTGATTAAGCTGGTCCACCACCTTATAATCACATTTCTTGATAATTCTCATCAGCTCTTTGACATCTTTTGAGAATGATGCTTTTGGAGTTGGATTTTGTATTGGCTCGTCCACCACCACCTCGCTTCCCTTAGCCTTAGCTAAGGCATTGACATTAACATCTTGAGAAACCCGTGGATGGGAAAATATTTGTCTGCTTTTAGTGAACCTGTCAGCACTAGTAACATTGTCAACATTATCAGCATTTGACCCACCAGACAAGGGAATCTCAATTTCCTATCTGTATCCCTGATAGTATACCTCCATACCATAATGCTAGGGAACAACTTTAGTACTCTCATACGAAACAGGGCCAGGCATAGTGATCACCAACGGATCCTGCCTTATTGGCGTAGTAATTTTGGCCGGAATGTATGGTATTGAAATAGCAACAACTTCTTTATCATCAATACTCTTGTTAACAGAAACCCTGTCAAATTGGATTCGTCCTTCGTCAATCATTTCCTGAATACCAGACTTCAAATCACCGCACCCATTGGGTTGAACAACACACTTCTCGCAATCAACAACACATCCTGGAAACACACCACCTTTCAGTAATTGCTTTTTAACAAAAGAAAAAGGAGTTTTCAAAAGATTTACATCAATGGCCAGATTCATACTATCAACTTCTTCAATAGTGTTCACAATCGACCCCCTATGTTGTGGCATTGGATTCTGAATAACATTTAGACCGTTGTTCGAGTTAAAATCAATTACCTTTGAATAAATTAAGTCTTGGACCTTGTGCTTCAAGGCCTTGTAATTTTCAATGTTGTGATTTGGTGCCTGTTGTACCCCAAAATTTGCCCAACCTTTTCTTTACTTGGTTTATGTTTCATTTCATTGTTCTAGCATATTGCCAAGGGTTCTAAACCTAATCAAGAGGTTGTATTCAAGTCAGCAAGGAGGTTATCATCATCAGAGACAAGTCAAAACACTTTGGATAAGCAGATAAGTGTATGTGGTTCACCTTCTGTCTAAGAGGCCATGTGAAGGTCATCTGAGGACCACAAGCCAATGTTTATGAAGAGAGATGATCATTTAAGATCATTGGAGGCCTTTAGGGTCATTGAGGAGTTCATTCAAGTGTTTATACCAAGTGCAAATGGCCACAGTTGAAGTTAGTGCAATTAGGATTTTCATTTGGTCGACCCTAAGTCAACTGTGAAATTAATGGAGATTAAGACTCAATCCCAAGTCTTTATGGTCAAGGAATGTTGTGTTAAGATACATATGATATCATTTCAAGAGCAATTCATCAAGAAGCAAGAGTGTGAGGAGTGACTGAATTAGGGTTCTCAGTGTAAAATCCCTTGTTCAGTGCCTAACTTCAAGACCACCTATCTCAAGATACAAGTCTCATATCAACTTTTGACCAACATCAAACTTGTAGAGAATGTTCTTAGCTCTCTTTTGAGTACTATAAGTCCTTGATTGGATTTATAGAACTCAAGTTATGATCCAGACAAGTTACAGGTCACCAGATGAAT
The DNA here is from genome assembly GCA_963859935.3 of Lathyrus sativus. Taxonomy (NCBI): domain Eukaryota; kingdom Viridiplantae; phylum Streptophyta; class Magnoliopsida; order Fabales; family Fabaceae; genus Lathyrus; species Lathyrus sativus. The sequence goes on from OZ012737.1 coordinate 494,373,876, forward strand.
GTGATTTTGGTCAACAAAAGTCAACCAACTTCCAAGCCGTTTTTGACCTCGAAGTATGTTTCTCATCAACTTTTGGCCAACATGAAAGTTGTAGGGCATGGGCTTAGCTTTCTAAAGAGTACTAGAAGTCCTTCATCTGATTTGTAGAACTTATGTTATGAGGCTTGCAATGCAGGTTTTTTTTTGGGAAAACAGGATTACAGGTCATTTTCATTATAGGTCCATTTCACCACTTTGCACACTTCAAATGGAAATCTTTCCAACTTTTAATTTTCTCCAAATGGAGTCATTTTCTTAATCAAACATCAAGGTACCATTGTTTTGGCTTGGGTTGAAGAATCCCTAATGAAATTTCCATGAAAAAGGCATTAAAAAGGGAAAATCATATTTAATTCATTTGGAATCATTTTGTATCAACTTTGTGCATTTTTTGAGTGCCAAACATATTTTAAATACAATGTCATCCTTGGATTAGAGGTTTGAGTGCATCTTGGTAGACATTTTCAAGATTTCTTCAAGAATAAGCAACACATCAAAATCATCCCATAGGATGAAATCAAGGGATCATTTTCAGCCCTTTGATCAACCTACTCTTTATGCAAGTCAGCCATGCCATTGTAACAGCTTGGCAAGTACAAATTCGTGTACTTTGCAAGTGGACAAAAAAGTGAAATTTTGAAATCCAATTGGGCTTAAGGAGCTTTCCATTGGGCTTTCTCTTGATCTGAATCCAACATATATTATCTCAGGATCATTCTCATACCTTCAGAGCTGACTTTGGTGAGAGTTTGAGTGGGAGAGCATTGAGAAAAAGTGGTGAGAAATTCAAATTTGTTTTTTGAGTTCCACTGAGTTTCAATCAAAACTAAGCATTCTAAAACATTCCTTGAGCTTCCTTGAACGTGTCTGGTTGGTTATTTGCAAGCTTTACTCACACACTGAGCTCTGAGGAAGCTCACTTTTAGGTTTTCTTTCTTTCAAGTTTTCTTACTGTTTATACATATATTTCACGCCATTTTTACGTATTTGCAAACCTCTTGACATGTAGATGGATTCTGGTATGGTGTGGTGGTTGTTTGTGAACCTTTTTGTTTGAGCACGTTTTTTATTTCTCTTCGTTTCTCTTTATTCAAGCATTATTATTGAAAACTAATGGTATATTCATGATCCTCTCGGAGAGTAGATGAGTTTTCACTTTTATTTTGCTGTTTTTGGTTGAGTATTGCTAGCTGTGTGTTTCGTGTACTGTCACGATGGTTGTCACGGCCGAGGAAGAAGACCGGAGGTCATTCCGGCCGCCCTCTGTTTTCCCTCTCTTTGTAGAGGTTGAAGACGACTACGTGGCTCATCCGTAGGCGTTGGATTTCATTTATTTGGTTTTAGTTGGTCCAGATTAAGAAACATAGTGTACCACTCTTGTTCACACACACACAATCTATTTTAAATATTCATTTAATTACTTGGCAGCATGAGAGCCCTCTGATGTGCATACCATTGGATTCAACGTGCCAGATACGTTTTCCACCATATGCATAGGGTTGACCTGTACCACTGGATTGTCACGTTTTTATTTATTGTTTTTTTGCTGGGATTTGGGTCTGCTTTTCACACCCCCTTTTTGAAGCCCAGGAGCATGTTGAACCATGTTGGGCTGCTATTGGCACCATCTTTTTGTTTATTTTCTTGTTTTTTCTTTTGTTTTTATTTTATTATCTGTTTTGAATTTAATTCATATAAAATAGTTCCAATGATCATAAAATTCCCCAAAAATATGTTTTGGATTCCTTGAGATGTCCTCTGAATTTAGGATATTTTGGTTTTATTTTATGAATTATTTTTAAATTAAAAAAGGAATTTTTCTTTGGAAGTGTCTTACTTGACCTAATTTTTTACATGTTTTGTTCTTGAATTTATTTCTCTCATGTCCTTTTGATCCAATGAATAAGATTTAATTCTCATATCAATAATGAGTTGATGAAAATTTTGAAGACCATTTTGCCCCTGTTATTTGACTTTTGAGTTGACTTTTGATGCATTTCATTTGACCCTAATCAATCCCCCATTCACAATGGAGCACCTTTGTGAATCAATTTCTATGGTGATGTTATGAAGTGACTTTGATTGAGATCTTTTGGCCTCTGATTGATAACACATTTATGAGCCTCTTGTATTTTATTTGTTAATTTTTGAATCATTTTCCTATTTTTAGGGTAGCTTACAAGTCAAGCTATTCAAAGGAAGGTTCATACAAACACATTGACCTATTTTGCTTTGGATATGACATTTTTGGATCCTTTGAACCTTCTAATCCTTTTGATTCATGTTTCTAACATGTTTAGGATGATGCTTGTTCATTTTTAGGTCATTATATTGTATTTAGCTTGTTCTTTTGTTTGCTTACTTTTGAGCTTTTAATTAGGGTTTCTTTGTGAAACATGTGTGCTTTCCTTTCGGAATTGACTTGCACTTCTTTGTGCTTTGCTTTGCTTTGGCTTTTGAGAACTTTTAGTTTATGCCCCTTGTTGTCCAATGACCTAGGAGTGTTATTTAATGTGGCTTGGTACCTCCTTTGGAGGTACTTGAAGCTTGCCTAAAATGATGGAATCCTTGAGGACATTTCTTGGTGATTTCTTTGTGCTTCCTTGTGCTTTGCTTATGATGCTCATGGTTGAGTATCTATATGAGTTCCTTGTTGTCCTCATATGATCTCCCATCCTCACTTTGTTTTAGGTTTTATTTATCTTTCATTTGTGTTTGGTTTTGTGCCTTATGGTTGATGTTGTTTGATTTAGGCCATTTCATCCCATTTTAGTGCACTTGTGTGTTTCCTTTGGTGCATTTTCTTGTCCTTTCTCCTCTTGCATATTTCATATTGTTGTTTGGGGTTTATATGAGCTTGTGGAGGCTACTGCCCCACACCAATTTCCTCCCTCATCCCACGTTTACATTCTTCATGTTTACGTTGTTCTTGTTTCCTCTTTTGGCTCTTTTCCCTTAGGGCCTCTAATCTCTCTTGTTCAAGAGAGGTTATGATAGACATTAGGATCTTAACCATGTATGATAACATTAGGTAGCATTTCTTTATCTCAATCTTAGTATCACCATTGTATGACAACTTTAGGTTTGAGCCTAGTCCCCCTTTTGTTGGTGCCTTTCTCTTCTCATCTCCTAAACAATCCAAAACACCTAATAAAGGTTAATGAATATTTTACTTTACGAGCATTAAGCTACTTGGGAAATGGTTGTTGAAGGGTTTCCTTTCAATGGCTTGATTGTTTAGTATAGCACCCTTTGGGTGATATGCGACGCATTCACTCCTAAGTCATAGTCTCTAGTGCGATATGAATCGCAAACCAATTCAAAAACACTTCTCCTCTAAAAAGCACAAAAACAAAATCATTCAAACTTCTTTTTTCCCTTTGGGGCATTTAACTTTGGAAAACCATTTTCATAAACAAGAATGTTGTTAACTCTTAGTTCTACCGCAAACGGTAACGCCTAAGTCTCCCATGCTCGAGCTGCATACACCAACTGCTAGAACTACTTGTTAACCCTACTTGGGCCTAAAAAATAGTTGAACAAACCTATGTTCCCCCGTAGTTTCCCGAACTACGTTTGCTCTGATCTTTCATACCAGATGAAAGTACGTAGGCACAAGACGCGATGTCTTGGCGAGCAACCTTCCCCCCTTTCACCCGTAATTAGCCGAACTACGTTGACTCTGACTTCTCATTTCAGATGAGATACGTAGGCACAAAGCGCAGTTGCTTTGCCGAGTCACTTATTTTTTTTGTCCTCAAGCCTTTAGTTAGATAGATTTACACCCTTTTAGATAGATAACAAGCGTGGATCCCGTCGAGTACGACGGACATGAGGGGTGCTAATACCTTCCCCTTGCGTAACCGACTCCCGAACCCGAGATTTGGTTGCAATGACCGATCTTATCCCTCTTTTCGTTAGGTTTTCTATGAGTGTTTCCTTTCCCTCTCTTGGGATAAATAACACGCGGTGGCGACTCTTCTGTCATTGCCGACCTCGATTTTTGCAGTAGCGACAACTGGCGACTCTCCTGGGGAAGGGAACAACCCCTATGAGAGTCAATCCTAGCGCTTGTTTGTTCATCTTTTTTGGGTGTGTACGTATGTGCTTTATCTTTCTTTATTTGTTTTCCGCGTTTTACTTTCCGCATGATTCATTATTGATGTGTTGTGGGGAGGGATTTGTTCCATTGAGAGATAAGCCAGACCCATGCTTAAGTATATACTTAGCATTAGAAGTGGAAAGTAATAGTGAGCCTGTATGCCTTGCATGCACCAGCTAGCCATGAAATTTGCGCTCAGACGAGATTCTCTTTGACGATTTTCTTTCTGGCCCTTTGGGCTCGAAGGAATTTTGGATCTGGGGATTGTCGACTCTGGGAACCGATCACTTGTGAGTCAGCTAAGTGAGGCCTCTTCAGGAGATGATGATGCCAAACCAGAAATGGTGAACGTATCATCATTTCTAGAAAGTCTATGACGTTGATGAACGCATAGGATGCCAAACCTTGTCAGTGGATAGGTCCTTACCTGTGAAAGGGATAGGGGTGCAGGAAACTCTAGCTTTCAGACTACCTGGTTCTTTACAGTTTGGATTTGTGTTCTTGATATCGAGAGGTCCTAATGTCAGTGTGTGGTTATGACTAAAGCGAAGCGCCGGTTGTCTCAAACTACAGCAGATCAATGTTGATCCCCTGTTGCATATGCATTTTGCATTTTTCATTTGCATATCATTAACATGTATCTGTGTTGCAGGCGTATTTTCCCTCCCCGATTCTAGTGATCTTTGTTCCTTTTTTGACATGGAGACTTTGAAGAAGATAGTTTCCTACAAGCTCCCTTCTCCTGACATCAGTTCCTTGTTGAGTTTGGTTGCTTTAGCAGATCAGAAGGTGATAGCAGAGTTCAAGGAATCCTATGGGAAGTTACTCAGTTTGGTGTGCAAGCTTTCAGTGTCCGAGTTAAATGGCTTATATGCTCTGTTCCAATTTTACGACCCTCAGTTGAGATGTTTTGTTTTTCCTGACTACGTCCTGGCACCGACCTTGGAGGAGTATGTTGTGTTACTAGGAGTTCCAGTATTGGATCGGATGCCTTTTTACCATGTTGATGTTGAGCCTGACCTAGCTAAGCTTGCTGCAATCATTCATCTTGATGCTTCAGAGTTCTCGGGAAAATTGACCAAGTTGAATGAAGTGTATGGGTTTCCTCTACCTTTTCTAATTGACAAGGCTTTACAGTTTGCAAAAGACGGTTGTTGGATTGTATTCAATGTCATTCTCGCACTATGCATATATGGTATCATCTTGTTTCCTAACTTGCCAGATTTTGTGGATACAGATGCCTTCTATATTCTTACTTCAGGGAATCCAGTGCCTACCTTATTAGGGGATGTTTACCATTCTGTCCATTACAAGAACGAGAAGCGAAGGGGTAAAAATGTGTCTTACTGTGTACCCATGCTGTACAGGTGGTTCTTCAGTCACCTTCTGAAGACAGGTTCATTTGTTGCTACTATTGGCACCTCAGATTGGTCTGCTAGGTTGATGGTTTATCTGCAGAAAACATCGTATGGTTTGATCATGACATACTTGGCACTGAAATCATATATAGTTGCAGTGGTTTTCCGAATGTTCCGTTGGTCGGAAGAAATGGTTGTATTAACTATAATCCCTCTTTATTGATTAGACAGTTTGGATATGCTTTGAAGAGTCCTCCTAAGGAAGAAGAGATACAGGAATCTCTGTATCTCACCGGATTGCTAGAAGCCGATACTTTGGTTAGAATGGAGTATGCATGGAGTAAAATTCATAGACGAGGTAAGGCAATGTTATGAAAGAGCAACAATCGAGCTTATGACCCCTACGTGGTTTGGATCAAGGATAGAGCTGCCAAGTCTCTAATGCCATTTCCCTCAGTTACGCCCTTGTACCCCGTCATGCCTGAAGAACCTACTACCATGGATATTCAGAAGTACAACCAATTGTTGCGTGAAAAAGAAGAGTTGAAAAGAGCAAATGAAGAATTAGAGAAAGAAATTATCCAAATCTGAAGTGAGAAGATTGATGTTGTTCATGCCTTCAAAAGATAGACTGAACTTGTTAACAAGCTAGGTACGGACTTGATAAAGGAGACTAGTGATAGAGAATGCACAGGCCGAGATCTGAATGCTGTCTATGGTGTGCTTGCTAACAAAAAAGAGGATCTAGACAGGGCTTACTTGAAGATCTCTAAATTCGACTCTTTGTGGAATGCCACGCTCACTAACAACAAAGAGCGCGAGGACAAACTGAAACAACAAATCTCCAAGTTAAAGAGTCAACTCAGAGCAAAAGACGAGAAGATCTCAGTGGAAGAAGCTCTCAGATATCACAGTGAGCATAAATTAAGCCAAGCTATCGCGGACTTGAAGGAGTGTAGGTTGAGGGCAGATACCAAGAGAAGCAGACTTGAAGCATGCTTTGGAGAAGGAGCCTGGGACGACCATGTTGATAGTTGTTGCGGTGAGAATCGTGATACCAAGCTATTGAATTAACTTGAATCTTTAATTCTTAGATTACAACCGGACTTTAATTTATCCAAAGGAAAGGTCTAAAGAAAGAAAGAACCTTTTGCGCGATGTTACAACAACGCTAAGAGATTCGGGGATCGGGGGTTGGTTATGCATAGGGTAGGTATTTCACATCCTAAACATCTGTAGTACTCTACAGGAACCTTTTGTTTGTTTGTATGCTAAGTTTGTTAAATATTTGCTAAGGTTTGGGTATTGGGTAAAAAGGTGAAGGTTATGATAGATGAAGACCTAAGATTGTTTCTAAGTTTGCTCGCAAAGACATCGCGTCCTCTGCCTACGTATCCTAACTAGGATAGAATCAGAGCAATCGTAGTTCACCTCACTAGGGTTGAAGAACACTTGATTGCGATCAAGGTTCAAAGGGGAACAAACATGATAATGTTTGTGTAGAGTTTCACAAAACTCTCTATGTCTATGTTGTAACACTCAAAGGGGGAAGTAAGTGATCATATCCATGATCCTTACATAGAGTTAACAACTCTATCCTAGGGTTCTAGTTGTAAACACTCCTAGTGAGGGGGAAGGTTGCTTAGACTTTAAGCAAAAGTCAAATGGATTATGAGTTTTGATTTTAACTAAAGTTTAAGGTGACTTTTCAAAGTCAAAGGCAGAGGTAATGAGTTATTCAAGTATGAGGGATATAGAAGACAAAGATTACAATTAAAGACGGGTAAGCACATTATAGTGAGCAAGTAATTCAAGTTAGATGAATGGTTTCAACCAAGGTATACAAGCAATGTTACTAATGGCATATCAAAGACGGAGGTATATCTTAACAAAGATGAAAGTATACTGAAGGTAACAACCATATAAACAAATGTCAACTTGAAGTCAAATCATGCAAGTGTGACCACAATGTGTATAAGTAACAATCGCGCACAAACAAATAAATAAATTAGTTTAACCTCGTAATTTAGGAGGAATAATCATTCGTGGTAACAACCAACAAAAGGATGAAATCTCAACATGCTAACAAACATAAATACATACCCATAAATCTTACAAGATAAACATGGTATAAAGGGTAAATTAAATCGAGACACGAGGTAACGACTGGAGAGTGAATTTATTAACAAATATGCCCAAGTATTGTTGAGATAATCAATCATGAGATTTTAAATTATTAAACAAAACTAGATGTTATAAGAAAGATTTTGCAAAAAGAATGGATTAAATCTGACAAAAAATAAATAAGTTATGAACGTTTGAAAGTTGATATATTTCATGATAATAAAATAAACAAACCAATAAAAGAATGGGCATAGGTGGGGATTGAACCCACGTCCTAGTGCTTTCAAACACACAAACTTACCACTGGGGCGCGCACGCGCGTGTGATAGAGAAGCGAGAGGAATGAATAAAATGGTTCATCAATGGAAATTGGAAAAATAAAAACAAAAGGGTTCGACCTCCACCCGGATCGAACCCTTGTCATGCTGGTAGAAAGTTATAACGCGCGCAATGGTCTGCCACTGGGGTGGCTGTTACATCCATTAATTGGATGGAAAGAAAAATATACATAGCTTAATCAGTTGATTTTCTGGGCAACTCCAAGGCATAACCAAAATATCCATTAATTGAATGATTGAAACTAACCCAAACCTCCATGGAATTTAGTGAATCCTTACTCAATCTTGAGTATCTTTCACTGAAGAATTCAGTAGTGGTGTTATTTTTGAGAAATTGAGTCTCCCTTTTAAAATTCAATTGCAAATGCACATGAGTTTCGAAATGTGTTTGGGATGTAAAAACCTGACCCAGTGCAAGAGTATGCACAAGAATTGCTTTCAAAACGCTTTGGCAAGAAGGATGGGAATTCATGATATAACCTCCATAAACCTCACATACAAAGTGAATCAAACTTGAACAAGGGTTAGTCATGCTGTGAGAAATTAAATGCTGGACACACAATGCCTTAACAGTAATGACAAAGTTAAATCACCAAACTGTTTTAAACTAATGAACTTGTTTTCAGGTAGACTTGGTATGAAGTTAAAATAATGATTCAAAGACAGTGCAATACTCATCACATAAGGTTGAGTTCAGAGGCATCAGAGGTTATCAAACCTAGGTAGAATACTAAGGAGCTGTTTTATTGCATGGAATTCATGGTGTTCAGATGAACTCAGTGAGTACAGTGCCCTCACTCAGCTTGTTGTTTTGGTTTATGAAAAACATTGTTTTGAAATTCGAGTGCAAGATTATGTAAATACGAGCAGGCAACAGTCAAATGCAATATATACACATATGTAACATACTGAACACCAATGCCACAGCCACAGAAATGAACAAGTCATGATATAACATCCATGATCATGCAACAAAAGGTAACTGACAGAACCAATGCATCAAAATCAAAAACTAATGACCTTACATCCACACAAAGAAAGATGGAATTCATGATTAAAACTAAATCAGTCAAGCCAAAGATTTTAAATCTTGATGATCTCTAACAGACCAATTAGAAATTTGATAAAAATTCTAGGTGGACTACAAATCCAGACAGCAGAACAAAGTATTGAACAGAAACCAACACCCTTGCATATTTTGACATGATCAACAGTTTTTCTGGTGGCAATGAATACACATATCATGCAGAAGTCTTATTCATGAGTTAAAGAAAAGCAACTGTAATTAAACCTCTTCAAAGTTAATCTAAACAGAAATAGTAGTAGATTCACAAATGAGAATGATGAGTATAAACCCAATGCAGATTTCACACGATGATCAGGCATTTCTACAAACAGCTCACAGGCATGATGAGTGTTTTGATGATTTTGAAGCATGAAGCATGAATTTAATTCTGTACATACCTAACTAACAGCAAGCATTCACAACACTCTAATGTATTTTGAAACATGTATGTATGCTAAAATCAAACTTGAGGTGCTATGCAAAAAAAATGAAGTTCAAATTAATGACTTTGTTTTGGTGTTAGTGTTAGTGCAAGGCAAAACATCAAGACATGTGGAACAAAGTTGCTAGCTATTATCAGCATGATGAGAGTAACACAAGGCTTAAACATATACCAACCAGTTTTCTCTATTTTGAACAAAAAAAGCATGACAGCAAGTGAAAAGAAGTTTGTGCAAGAAAGTAGCAGTTGTGTGGTTTTTGTGTGTTTGAAACATTGGTGTCAACATGTGAATTCAATTCTGTGCACCAAACATCTAACAGCAAACATTCACATAATATACTGATGCACTTTAAAACAGGTGTATATGCTAGAATCAATTCTTTAATGTGTTATGCAGAAAGTGAATGTCAACTGCTATGATTCTTCTTGGCAACAGTGTAACAACATGGCAAAGCAACATGGTTCAGTGCAGATTAGTTTTAAGCAGGCTTTGAACATTATCAGGTATGCATACATCAATTAACCAAGACTTTAATGATTCTAAAACTCAAAAGGAGCTAGCAGAAGGTCAATGTGAAAACAGATTCCTGAAGTGCAAGTTGTTTCAAAAAAATATGAGCCATATTGAGATGCATCTTAGTGTTGAAACTTTCTTGACTAATTTGAACACATACATATTACCAACATATGAAATCAAGTGTGTGTGTGCTCAATCTAAAATCAGTGCTAACTTGGAGTGATCAAAAGTGGATTTCATGCATCATTTATGTATTGGCAATGTGGTGGACAGTGAGTATGAGTTTTATGCACAAGCTATACAAGGTAAACATGCAAGCAGGTTTCAAATACACATTGGAACATGCTTGAAAGATAAAGTCAGGTCTTTTAATGCTCTATGCAAAAATGAAGTTTTAGTGGCTATGACTAGTTTTGGTAATGATGCATATGAACAATATGAGCAAACATGACAGCATCACAGTAATCAATCAAAACAAATTCTACAGCATGATAATGATGTTTAACATTTAATGAATTTGCACATCACATTTAATGTCAAGAAATTAATGGAATCTGCCAGTTACAAGATCAACTAGCACAGAGAACAACACTCCAAGTAGGACCAACCAAGCAGCCCAAGAATTCAATCATGACTAATGTGAAAACTGAACAAAGCCTACTGTTGTGAAAACAACCTTCTGCATATTTGGCATGTGGTAGCAGGTTTATAGCATAACAGTTCAAAACTATGGCATTGAATGATAACACAAATTCAGTATCAACAGAAATGGAATGAACCTATACCTCAACACACTCAAGATTTCAAGTACAAACAAAACTATGCTAGCTTTAGAATCTAACAGCTTTGGTAATACTGAGCCTGTGCTAACTAGTGTTAGGAGGAACACAAACTGACTTCAAAACTAGCTTCTAGAATCTCATAACAGTTGGAACATTTGGTGGCAACAGGTAGTTGTAAACTCTAGGTACACACAAGGCAGGGTAAGTATGTAAGCAGGTCTTATATGCACATTAGGATCTGTATGCATGATAAAATTAGATGTTCAATGTTTTATGCCCAAAATGAGTTTTCAATTTGCAGTTTGTTTTAGTGTAACAGTTCCCTAGCAGACAACCATGGATCAAATTAAGTGACTCTCAAAACCAAACTTTGAAATTCATGACAGCAGGCTAGAGGGTCTGTTCAAATCTAAGAGCCAATGCAACTTTGAATATCAGTCATAAACCTTGACAGCAATAGTTACCAGACAGTAATCATAAAAGGGAAACCTTAATAACATGGTGAGCAACATGATGCTCAATCTGTCATAGCAGGGTAAAACATTATGGTATGATAAACCTATTAACTAAAAAAGCCCTTCATTGATGTATTCCCCAAAAGCAATTCCTCATGCATTTATCTACTGAAACTGCAGCAGGCATATCCTAGGTCTAAAAACAAGATGGTCTTCTTGGCTGTTCACAAGACCAAGACTGGTATAGGCCTCAAACAGTAACAGACCTAGCTTTTTGTGTTATAGGCGAGTTGCATAATATCACACAGTGGACAGCTACTTAAACAAGAGATGGTAAATTATGAAGTCACAAATAAAGCATCACATTTTGAGTGTGATAACACTCCACAGCCCTATGTTTCTAACAGCATTCACACATAACATGAAATCAATAAAAAATACCAACTTGCTCACAAGTTTTGAGGCAGCATCACAGTTGGTTTTAACACATTAATATGACAAAAACAAATTGAACTGCCTAAGCTAATATTGGTGAGAAATCCCCATTATTCCCAACAGCAAACAATCATGAAAAGTAACAAAGTGTTCATAATTCAAATTCCATGAAAATACTCAAGCATGATAAATCATGAAATATGATACTAAGGTCAACAAGGACAAACCACATACCTCTTGATGAACCTTGAATATGCTAAGATAGCTGAGAAAAACCAAAGGTTGCTTGCTCTAATTCTTGGCCTTTTGAAGTTTCTTCCACTTTAAGCCACAATACACTTTCAATGCCAAATGAAGAAATGTGAACTTCTAATGATTGGTGAGGGTTTGAACAGTTGAGATATGATAATGTTGAGGTGTATGAATGATCAAAACCTCAAGAAAATGTTTAAAACAAAATTTGGTGATTTTTGTAGCTTTGGTCAAAGTATAGTGGAATGAGAGTTGACTTTTTGATTTTTTGAGGTTCTTGATGTTTTAGTGGGTCATACACCTTCTATATGTGATTTAGAAGATGTGTGGATGGTTGTGAGAGTGTTGGTAATTCTAGAAAAGAAAATGGCATGAAAGTTGTAAAATGCCCATTTTTGGTGTTTTTAAGCTTTTCCTTACTTACAAGCAAGAAGAGAATGAGAAGGAGAGCTGTAATATGTTAATGTTATGAGCAGCTCTGGTGTAGTTTGAAGATGGTGAGAATGTCCCTATTTATAGGAGGAATGAGGGTGAGGGCAGCTTGGTAACTTCCATTTTTGGAGGGAGTTTTGAAAGAGAAATCTATGTGAATCCAAGTGTGATTTTCTTTCTGCAAATGGTGCATGCTTTCAAGGGTCATTAACCTCTAAAACCAGATTTTATTAAGCTATAAGAAGTGACTATAGAGGTAGAAAGGACAGCCCCCTCCTGCTGCATCCACAAACCATCTCTCTCCTATTGTACCTTTGTACTTTCTTCTATTAAAGTAATGGATTTTGTTCAAGATCTTGTACTTGCTTGGTATGCCCTTCTGAATTTGCTTATTCCAACCTCTAAATTCATCATATCAGATGTCCATCCATGGTTAGAAATGAAGTGTATGGTTGGGAACCAAGTTTATGTTGGATTTAGGCAAGTTAACAAATTAGTGCACAGACCCATCTTTCACACTTCATAACTCTCAGCTCATAACTCCTCTTGGGGAGTTCTTGTACATTTTGGAAAGCCCTTATGTAGCTCTACAACATTCATGTTTGCCAAAAGTTCCAAATCTATGTGTATCTTGGTTGAAAAGTCCCTCAAAGTCAGCAAAAAAACAAGTTTTAGTGCAGCCAGATTTTCAAAATTTCACTAAGTGTTTTGTACTAAGAATCGATTTTGATGATAACTTCAATTCCATGCATTTTCTGAGTGTGGCCTAGTATAGGACTTTTGTAGGACTTATTAAGAGCTTTCCGACGAGCTTTGAACCACTTCAATCGGGTGTGCGGTTAGGGAGTTAGGGTTTAGCCCCTTTCGAAACCCTAATTTCCCGTTTTTCCAATTACTCTCACGTCTTTGATCCGATGATCATGAAAATTGATATGTAGGTCCCTCATGACATAAGGAACAACTTTGCTTCACCACTTGAAGTCCAATTCCTAAAACTTGAGGGGGTTGACTTTTCGGTCAACCGTACGATCAATCGGCGATTACCGAACTATCTGTTCACGTTTCGGAGCTTCCAAGACTTTGAAACTCTTTGGGGGGACTTCACTAAGATTTATAAACTTGTTGGACCAAAGTTGCATCATTGAACCTTTCCTTTAAATCCAAAGTCAAACTACGGTTGACTTTTCCTGCTCGAAAACCCTAATCGGGTACCCTGAACTGCACTATTCTTAATTCCTGGGTGACAACCTCGAATTGGATTCATACTTGATCCAATGTAGCATTCTTGATCTTGTCTATAGTTGGATCAATCCAATACATCGATTGATCAAACCATTGAAGCCTCGATTTTTGACGGTACGGAACCCTGATTCATCTGCATCTTGACAAAGATAAACTTGAAATGGGTTAAGGTTAGTTAATCAAGTGAGTATGATGCTACAATTATGATGAGGATCTAAGAGGTCAAAATTTGGGGTGCAACAGTTGCCCCTATTTAAATATCTTCACTAGATGGCAATGAGAGATGACAATCCTCATAGAATCGTAGTGAAAGGTATTTAAATATAACAAACCAAAAATTTTGTCCCTTAGATCCGATGATATGCAAAAGGACCAATACTGCAATGTAATGAGTTCTACATAGTGTTTTATGATGCTTGAATGCAAGACAAATGCAGACACATGAGCAAATATAAAAGAACGACAATACGACGAGTAACCACTCACGAGGGACCCAACACATCGGGGAAAGATTCAAGACCAAGTAAGCAAGATAGTTCAGACATGACTAAAGATGCTTATCAAGGAAATCTTTCACACAGGGGACGCAAATTCCACCAGGGAAGACACATCTTCATTGGGGAAAAGGAGACACACCACTGGGGAAGAAGACAATTCTCCACTGGGAAAATGAAAGGAAAGAAACGCAAACCTCACTGGTGAAGAAACCCACTGGGGAAACTTCGCTGAGGAACAAATCCACTGGGGAAGCAAATCTTCACCAGGGAAAAGACGGAACGGAGACACGAACTTCACTGGGGATAACCAGATGAGAAATTTCCTATAACGAAGAGTTCAAACGGGATCTTCAGGAAAATATTAGAAACAAGACCGGATGCACCGGGGATGTTAGTATCCACTAGACCTCCGAGACTCGACTGGGGAAAGCAAAAAGCTTCAAAGGGATATTGGCGACGTCCAGAACAACAAACAGTCTCTTTTCAAGGTGCTAGTTACCACTAGACTTCCTGGGGTGATGGTGACGACCAGAACCAAAGTTCCAATTACAATTGGGAATTCCAAACGATATTGATAAAACACAGGACTTCGGTTGGGGAAGTTAGTAACGATCAACTTGTAACAATTAGCTTTCAAGCAATGCTAGTGACTACTGGACTTAGAGGAGACTGGTGATGACCGAATCAAAGGGTATCAATAACGATTGGATTTTAACAGATGGAAATTGGTAACGACCGAGTCCCAGGAGACCAATGACCATTGGATTTTCACAGAGTTTAGTAACGACCAGACCAAAGTGGTGATAACAATCTGATTTAAACAATGCCAATAATCATTGGACTTATGGTAACTGGTGACGACCAAGTCCAGTGGTATACCAATAACAACTGGTACTGGATACGGCTAGTGAAAACTAGATTTTCCAAGCAATGCTAGTGACCACTAGACTTAGAAAGATTGGTAACAACCGAATCAAAAAAGCCACCAATAATTATTGGATCTGAAGGTAATACTAGCAACTACTAGATTCAAAAAGACTGGTAATAACCAAATCAAACAGGTACCAATGACTATTGGATTCCAGGCGATGCCAATAATTATTGGACTTTTTAGGGAATTTTGGTGACGACCAACTTAAGTACCGATGACCATTGGTTTTAGAAGGCAAAACTAGTAACCACTAGATTTCTTAGCACAGATTGGTGAAAACCAAATCAAAAGGACTCCAATGACAATTGGTTGGCCTTATAACCGAATCAGTGACGACTGGGTTTGGAAAATTGCTGGTGATGACCAAACTACTATACCAAACATAGTTAGTTCTGAATACGTGCTAGTGACCACTAGTCTTTCTCAGTTTGTTAGCGGTAACCCAATCGAAGGCGAAAATTGGTAATAACCCCCTGTTTGTGTAAACCAAACATTGCTAGTCACCACTACTCTCCCAGAACAAAAATAAGGAAATCCCAGGGTGTCAATTCTAAAACGAACTTGTAACAACAAAACAAAGATAAAGGTAACGACCAAAGGACCTCAATGGTGGGAATGCAAACAAATGCGTATGCTAGCATGATGCTGTATGCAAGACACAGAACAAACCGGAGGGACAAAAGAAAACCCGATAAAGAGGGAACTTATCACGCTGAGCTTCAAAAATGCCTCAAATCAGGTGACACTTCTTTCTTTGATACAGATAACGATTTTTCCTCAGTAATGTCCCCCATAATCTTGCAAGGAAGAAGTCTTACCTTACTAGCTAGAATTTCTATCGGACGTATTTATCTCGGTCAAAGACAACAGCGATTTCCGCAACTTCAAGAACTATGTAATATCATCATATTACCTTTGGAACTTTTCAATCATTTTGTCAAATTGTGCTTTCTCCTTCTTTCTTTTTTAAATCAAGACTTAGGTTTTTCAAAACACTTTGCTTTCATAAAAAATTCTTATTAACAAATAAGTGAAATTGCATAACAAAGATAGCAGATCATAACGATGATTTGGCCAAAAGGAGAACTGATTTTATTGATGGACAAGAACTTTACAAAAGACAAAGCCTTGGGGATTTTAAAAGTTTTGAAAAATGGCAACAGAAAAGATTACAGAATCCCATAATAATTCGGTCCTTCCGACTATCAGTTCACTTGTTTTGCCGCTTCTGACGAGAACAACAAGCTTTGACCTTTCTTCTAATACTCTGCACAGGAGTCCGCTCCAGCGTCCGACATCTTTCAAACATTGGGTTTTTCTTGTCGAGGCATTGAAATCCTCTTTCTATGCATTCCGTTTTCAAGCGTAGTATTTTCTTACTGCGTCCGAGTTGATGGGATACTTGAGTGATTCGCCGTCCATGGTTTCGAGAATCAGAGATCCTCCGGAGAAAACAGTCTTCACAACGAAAGGGCCGTCGTAGTTGGGCATCCACTTGCCACGCATGTCTTTTTGTGTAGGTAGGATTTTTCTAAGCACCAGCTCTCCTTCCCTATACTCTTTGGGACGAACCTTCTTATTGAATGCCCGGGCCATCCTTTGTTGATAGATTTGACTGTGACACATGGCCGTCATTCTTTTTTCGTCGATGAGATTCAACGAATCAAATCTTTCTTTTATCCATTCGTCTTCGTCCAACTCCGCTTCTGTCAAGATCTTTAAGGAAGGTATTTTGACTTCAATGGGTAGCACTGCATCCATCCCGTACACTAAGGAAAAGGGAGTTTCCCCTGTCGAAGTGCGTACTGATGTCCGGTAGCCGTGCAAAGCAAATGGTAACATCTCATGCCAATCTTTGTAAGTCACGACCATTTTTTGTATTATCTTTTTGATGTTTTTGTTTGCAGCTTCAACTGCGCCATTCATCTTAGGTCTGTAAGGGGACGAGTTATGATGTTTGATCTTAAAGTCGTCACAGAGTTCCTTCATTGTTTTGTTGTTCAGATTCGACCCGTTGTCAGTGATGATCTGGTTAGGGACACCATATCGGCAGACAATTTCCTTTTTAATGAATCGTGCGACCACTTGTTTTGTCACATTTGCATATGATGCTGCTTCCACCCATTTGGTGAAATAATCGATTGCGACAAGGATGAAGCGATGGCCATTAGAAGCTTTCGGCTCTATTGCCCCGATCATATCTATGCCCCACATTGCAAAAGGCCAAGGTGACGTCATCACATTGAGAGGATGTGGAGGGACATGCACTTTATCAGCATAAACTTGACATTTATGACACTTTCGAGCGAAGAGTATGCAATCCGTCTCCAAAGTTAACCAGAAGTAACCCGCTCTTAATATTTTCTTAGCCATGGTGTGGCCATTTGCATGGGTGCCGAAGGTCCCTTCGTGTACTTCGGCCATTATGAGATTCGCCTCACTTTCATCGACACATCGGAGTAAGACCATATCATGATTTCTTTTGTACAAGATGCCATTGCTGATGAAGAATTTAGATGACAACCTCCGTATCGCTCTTTTGTCAATTGTGGATGCGTCAGCGGGGTATTCTTGATTTTGAAGGAAATTCTTGATATCATAAAACCACGGCTTCTCCCCAAATTCTCCGTCCATTGCCATGACGTATGCGGGTACTGTCCTTCTTTCGATGCGAATCAGAGGTGCTTCGTTAACAAACTGGACTTTCCACATGGATGCCATCATGGCCAATGCATCGGCAATGTGATTTTCCGCCCTTGGTACGTGCTTGAAGGTGATTTCATCGAAATACTCAGCCATCTCTAGGATGTGGGTCTTATAAGGAATCAATTTTTCATCCCTGGTTTCCCATTCCTCTTTGAGTTGGTATATTACTAAAGCAGAATCACCAATTACTTCCAAAATTTTGATACGGAGATCAATGGCAGCCTCCAACCCCAGGATGCAGGCTTCATATTCCGCTATGTTGTTTGTACAAGAGAAACAGAGTCGGGCTGTGACCGCAGTGTACCCTCCAGTTGGATTTTTCAGAACAGCTCCGATGCCATGTCCATTTTTGTTTGACGCTCCGTCGAACATCATCTCCCAACGGGACCCTGGCTCGGGGCCTTCCTCTGGACCAGGCTCTGGTTTCGTGCGTTGAATATACATCACATCTTCATCGGGAAAGTCGAACTTGAGCGGTTGATAATCCTCCATAGGATACTCTGCAAGGTGTTCTGACAAAATGCTCCCTTTGATGGATTTCTGAGCAACGTACTGGATATCATATTCTGATAGGAGCATATGCCATCGGGCTAATCTTCCTGTCTGAGCTGGTTTCTCAAAGATGTACTTGATGGGGTCCATCTTGGAAATCAGCATCGTAGTGTGGCAAATCATGTACTGCCTCAGACGTTTAGCAGCCCATGCCAACGCACAACAAGCTTTTTCCAGGGGAGAGTAACGACTCTCACAATCAGTGAACTTCTTACTTAGATAATAGATTGCATGTTCTTTCTTCCCTGACTCATCAGTCTGGCCCAAGACACAGCCCATCGAACTTTCTAATACGGTCATATACATGAACAAAGGCCTTCCAGGTACCGGAGGAATCAGCACTGGAGGTTCTTGCAAATACTGCTTGATTTTGTCGAACGCCGCCTGGCAGTTTTCATTCCATACCACTGTTTGATCTTTTCGTAACAACTTGAAGATCGGTGTGCATGTAGGAGTCAGATTGGAGATGAACCTGGAGATGTAATTCAAACGTCCAAGGAAACCTCTAACATGTTTCTCAGTTTTAGGAGCAGGCATCTCCTGAATTGCTTTAACCTTGTCAGGGTCTACCTCAATTCCCCGCTGACTAACGATGAAACCAAGTAGCTTGCCTGAGCGAACTCCGAAGGTGCATTTGGTTGGATTTAGTCTCAATTGATACTTTCGGAGTCTTTCAAATAGCTTTAGTAGATGATCCAAGTGGTCCTCTTCACTTTGGGATTTTGCAATCATATCATCCACGTACACTTCGATTTCTCTGTGCATCATATCATGAAATAGTGTGACCATAGCTCTCTGGTACGTTGCCCCGGCGTTCTTCAAACCAAAAGGCATTACCTTATAACAATAGGTGCCCCATGGTGTGATGAAAGTTGTTTTTTCCATGTCTTCTGGATTCATTTTTATCTGGTTATAGCCCGAAAACCCATCCATGAATGAGAACACCGCAAAGCTTGCCGTGTTGTCTACCAAAGTGTCAATATGTGGTAACGGGAAATCATCCTTTGGACTTGCTTTATTTAGATCCCTGTAGTCAACGCACATCCTGACCTTGCCATCCTTTTTCGGGACCGGTACAATGTTGGCCACCCATTCGGGATATTTGGATACTGCTAGAAAACCAGCATCTATTTGCTTTTTGACCTCATCTCGGATCTTAAGTGCCATGTCTGGTCTCGACCTGCGAAGCTTTTGTTTGATCGGAGGACATTCTGGTTTCAGGGGGAGCTTGTGCATGACAATGTCAGTATCCAACCCTGGCATATCTTGGTAGGACCAAGCAAATATGTCAACAAAATCTCTGAGGATTGCTATCAACTTGTCTTTGATTTCTGGCCTTAATGACGCCCCAATCTTGACTTCCCTTTTGTCCTCTTCTGACCCCAAGTTGATGACTTCCGTCTGCTCTTTATGGGGCTGGATATAATCATCTTCGTGCTCAGCTATTCTCTTTAACTCTTCTGGGACCTCTAACTCTCCTTCGTTCTCTTCTTCAGCTTGAAAGACGAATGAACCGCTAATAGAAGGAACCGAATGATCATAGGATTCTGTGGTTGATGGGGGTATTCTGCATGTTTTATTTAGGAACAATTAGGCACTCACATACAGACATGCAGATGAAGGGTGGTTTTTATTATTTTCCAAAAGAGATTGCCATTTTTTTCAAAGAGTGAAAGTGATGTGCAAACAAATAACAAGAGTTTAACAAAAACACTTTTTCATTAATGATTTTCAATTTTTGCAAAGTGGCCCAGTACAAAATAATTCACAGGTCTTGGGCAAGACCGAGAAATTTTTAAAGAAAGACACAAAGCTAACAGGCAGAATGAATTACTCTAAAGGTAAAAAGATGGGAACTTCCACAGCCTCCCAATTGCGCAATGCTCCTCCTCCTCTAATTATTAGATGATCCAGATTACCGTCCTCATTTTCAGAAATAATGGCGTTAACTTGTACACCGCCGCTGGTGAATATCTCGTTTAAGGACTTCTTCCTCATGGCGCTTTCTTCCGGCTCGCCTTCCGGAGTTGGTTTGTAACCCAACCCCTGTCGATCATTCTTGGCCCGAGCATTGACTTTGATGACCTCTCCCCAACCCAGTGGGACTCCGGCTTTCAGTGCTGCCTTAATACTTTGAGCAGAGGTAAATAATGGCCTTTGGGTTATGTCTGATTCATCTACTAGAACAGCGTGAGCTATTTCTAGTGCTTGGAAAGCTGTTTCGAGAGAGTCTTCATCAGCCTCAATATACCGGAAAGATGACAAGTTGCTTACCATCAAGTCCTCTTCTCCATGGACAATGACTAGTTGGTCATTTACAACAAACTTCATTTTTTGGTGGAGCGTGGAAGTGACAGCGCCAGCTGTATGAATCCAGGGTCTTCCCAATAAGCAGCTATAAACCGGATTTATGTCCATCACTTGGAAGGTGATTTCAAAGATTTGTGGTCCAATTAGAACAGGGAGATCAACTTCTCCTATCACGGTTCTCCTGGATCCGTCGAACGCCTTGACTATAAGAGAGGTTGGTCTCATGGTAGCGCCTTGATATGCCAGCTTGGCCAAAGTTCTTTTAGGCATTACATTGAGTGCTGACCCAGTATCAACAAGAACTCGGGACATTGTGTCCGCTTCACACTTGACTGATACATGCAAGGCACGATTGTGCTTGCGCTTCTCAGTCGTTAGATCATTATCATCAAAGCTCAAAGTGTTGCAGGCAGTGATATTTGCTACAACGGAGTCGAACTGCCCCACCGTAATATCTTTAGTGACGTGGGCCTGTGTCAGGATTTTGAGTAATGCCTGGCGATGTGCTGGGGAACTTAAAAGCAAGGCCATGACCGAGATCTTGGAGGGTGTCTGATTCAATTGGTCCACCACCCTATAATCGCTTCGCCGAATGATTCTCAAGAATTCTTCTTCATCGTTCTTGAGACTTTCTTTTCTTTTAACTAAAGGCTCTTTGTCGGTGGTTGTCTCCGGAACAGGCTTCTGAGGAACAGGCGTCTTTTGAACGGGAACTGCTGGTGGAGGAGCCTCGTTGTATGTTCGAGGTTGATAGATACGACCACTCCGAGTCATTTTGCTTCCACCGGCGATATTGGCCACACTTACTGGTTTCTTTTCTTTGAAAATCCCTTCACACCATGAATAATCTTGTTTTAGTGTCACGGTTCTTGGGCGAGGCTGGAATCCTCCTCTTGGCTCAAACCTAGTCTGTCCTCTCCCGAATTTCGGGGGTTCGTCATCACGAAATACTGGCCGAATATTCTTGTAGTTTTTGTTACTGTCAACATCTCTGAACCCGTCTCCCTTGTTGGATTCTCCTGGTATGTTAAACAAAGGCTCGATGACTGCCACATCTTCTTCCTTTTTTCGGTTAGCGATTTCTATCATTCCTTGTTCAATCATAGCTCGAATATCCTTTTTCACATCGTCACAACCCTCAGGATTCAGCATACATTCTTTGCAATCTTCGTGAGATGTCTTGAGTAACCATGCCTGAGCGAGGCGCTTGTGTAGGTCTGCTAATGGCACTTTGATCTCACCAACAGTGGTAACCTTCTTATCTTCTGACCCTTCCCCTTCTTCAGTAATGGCATTGACTCCACCATGATCGGGAAGAGGGTTGCTTTTAACATTGGGCGGATTATCTTCGAAGGATAGAGTTCCCTTTTCGATAAGCTTACGAACTAGGTGCTGAAGGGCGAAGCAACCTTCGAGATTGTGGCCTGGAGCATTCTCATGAAATGGGCAGCGAGCATTCGCATCATAATAGAACGGGAGTGGATTAGGTGGAGCGCCCAATTTTCTTGTTTTAACCAATCCTCTTTCTACTAGCATGGGAAACAGGTCGGTGTAACTCATTGGAATAGGATGTATCTTTGGCCTATTTGCTGGATAATTTGCCCTCGGGGCCCTGTTCTGAGGTTGTTGACCCTGCGGCTGCTGGCTTTGTTGTTGATTACTGGTGCGATACTGTTGCTGACCACCAGGCTGGTACTGGTGTTGATTGTTGAATGCCCCAGGTTGGGGACCATGCTGCGAGGAAGGCTGAAAAACCGGGGTCACTGCCGCTATATATGATGGTTGGTGTTGTTGGTGGAGGCTTCGAAAGCTTTGTACTTTCTTTCCATATGTGATTGCGCTCACTTCTCCCTCTTTCTTTTTGTGGAACGAGCTGATTGGCTTCTTTGCCGTGTTGGCGCTTGAAGTAACATTTGAAGTAGTCACTTTTCCGCTCTTCAAACCCGCTTCTACCTTAACCCCTACTGCCACAATATCAGAGAAATTTGTTGTAACGCTGCTGATCAAACGTTCATAGAATTCGGGTCGAACTGTATCCACAAACCAATCTGCCAACTCCTTCTCAGTAAGAGGAGGCTCTACTTGTGTTGCAGTTCCGCGCCACCTTTGCGCATATTCTTTGAAGGTTTCGGTATTTTTCTGCGTCATATTAAGGAGCTGACGGCGGTCTGGAGCTAGGTCCATGTTGTACTTGTACTGTTGAATAAAAGCATCTGAGAGGTCTTGGAAACTGTGAATCTTAGCTTGATCTAAACCGAGATACCACTTGGCCGAAGCTCCTTTTAGACTATCTTGGAAACAATGTACTAACAGTTTATCATTTTCAATATGCGGAGCCATCCGCCTACAGTACATGATTAAGTGCTCTTTAGGACAAGTGGTCCCTTCATATTTGTCGAAGATCGGTATTTTAAATTTCTGAGGGAACACTAATCCAGACACCAGACATAGATCCTTGGCATCAGATCCAAAGACATGATTTCCTTCAATGACCCTCATCCTCTTGGCCATGATGTCCATTTCTACCCTTAACTTCTCGTGTTTTTCATCCTCAGCTTCGGATCCATCGGGTATATCAAAGATTGGTTGTTGATTGGCGAAGACTGGTCGTACTGTGGTGGGTCCACCTGCTGTAGTAAAAATGGGGTTTCTGATTGTTGAGTCGAACAACGGATTGAGACCTGAAGACTGCATGCCGTTGAAAGGTGGCACAAAATCCCGGGACATGCCATAGGGAAACTCTGCTGAGGTAACAGGAGCCATCGTGACATTGGCTGCTGTTGTGGCAACTTCGGAGATCACTGTAGGTTGTGTATCCATTTTTGCTTTGATCATGTTGAGGGCTTCTAAGATCTGGTTGACGTCCCCTTTGATCCCTTCAATGTCATTATCCATTCGGTCGAACCTTTGATCGTTATCTGCCATCTTCTTTTGAGCTTGGGACCGTGTGTTGTATCGGTGAGTACTCAGCGTGACTCCTTTTCTCCTCTCTCTCTCTCTCTGGACAAGAACAAAAGATGATCTGCGGAACCCCAAATGCAAGATTGATGTAGGATGACATGCGAATGCAGATGCATAAACCATTCAAGGAAACTCAAAATTTTCGTTTACAAACAAAAAGTTAGACCAACATGTGACGACGTGCTTTTAAAAAGCGTTTTTCATTTGATAGCTGGGAATCTATTACAATAGAGTGGTCTTTGCTAAAAAGCAAGACTTTTCTTACAATGAAAGTAAACGCAACAAACAGGATTTCAATCCTTTTTTAGGGAAAGCAGGGAAATGACGAAACAAAAACCAATCTAACAAGACGACCCTTCTCCTTCTTGGACCCCGGCATGAACTTGATCCTGGCGGATAATCTCCCACAGGTCTTCATTTTCCCTTTGCGCTTTAACCAAAGCGTATTTCAGTTCTTCCCTAGTCGCGGGGACTTCAGGTTCCATGGTTATCTCGTAGTCGTGAGTGTAGAACATGATTAAAGCAATTTCCTTTGACCATAGCAGGTACCCCCTGGTGGTTAGGCAACTTGCATTCTCCATCGGAGTTGGGCCCATGAGGTGTGGATCTCTTTGAGCGTATTGGGCGTTAGCTTCTAGTTCTTGGTTGCGACCTGTCTCACAGAAGCGGGGCCTCAACAGTTCCGGTTCAGGCTCTGGCCCGGTAGGATACCCGTGTTGACGTCTAGCAAGGATAGGATTATAAGTGATCACCCCTTCTATCCCAATGAGAGGCACATTGGGAAAATCTCCGTAACTGGAAATCATAATTTGGTCGCCGATGCTAGTGTCGTACCAGGTGATATCATGGTGTCTGAGAGTGACAAGTTTAGAAACCCAAGCGTTTTTGGTAGGAAGCCTCCAAAGGATATGGGTCCTTGGTAGATGAGAAGTAAACCATCGGTCGAGTAGTGCAAGACAGCATGAGTATCGCCCACAATCATACAAGGCAAAACGGTGAATGACCACATAAGTATCAGCCAGTATTGTGTTGACCGGACTTTTGAGGATGAAGAGACGTATTGCTTCCTCGCTGATGAAGTCGTAATTGCTTGGGAACAGATACAGTCCATATATTAGTAGTGCCAAAATTGCCTCAAAAATGCCCAGCTTTCGACTTTCATAGTGATACTCGGCCATTTCCATTAGAGGCCCGGCATCCATTCCATACCACCCTGCTCTCGCCCTCATTGGTGGTAAGTCTTCCAGCTTGATATGCAGGGCTTTAGCTAAGTCCTTCTTCTTTGGTTTTCCATAAGGGAGTGTAAGAGCCCATGGGATCTTCAAGTAAGCATTATACTCTTCGAGGGTCGGGAGTAACTGAAAATCTGGAAACACAAAGCAGTGGTAAGTTGTATGATAGAACTCCAACAAAGCTTGCAACATGGGCTCATTGATTGGAGCGCTTATTAATGGCAATAGGTCCCCATATTTGGCTATGAAAGCAGCAGGATTTCGAACAAGTCTGGTTAGCATTCTTAGACGGCCCAACCTTAGATCCGGGACTCGAAGCATGCCTCTTCTTACCATGTTGTTGCCTCTTGAAAAAGTTGAATTTCCTTGAACGATTAGAAGAAGTATGAATGCAAATGCACATGGTTGTCACGGAACTCAGAGATTTTTTGAACATCGGAAATCATCATTTCATTAATAAACAAAACAGATTACAAAACATCATTTCCTCTTACAAGGGTTTTAACTAAACAATTTGGCGCAATCTATCAAGGTTCTCCTAACAGCCTGAGGTTGAGCTTCTCGATCTTTCTTTCCAACTGAGTCTTCTCAATGATGAGTCTGTCCACAATTATCTTCCATGGATTAGACTGAGGCTCATAAGGCTCCTCTAGTGCTTTCCTCTTCTTACAAGAGAGGATTTCTTCATCTTTTGACTGGAGTTGTCTCCGGAGCTCTGCATTTTCTTCAATGACTATCTGATACTTGTGTTTCCAAGCTTCTTCAGTTTGCTGTGCTTTGACCAAAGCAATTTTCAACTTTTCTTCTTCAGACATGAAGACTAACGGGCGTTCTTCTTTTAAGGTCATAGGCTCTTGTTTAGGATACGGCATCTTTAGTGTGACAGCTCTTTTCCGAACCCATTGGAGGTAAGGTTCTAAAGAAATACAGTTGAGTTTTCCAAGATCTTTCTTTCCTTTTTTATGCAGACGTTTCCAAGCTTCTAGAATTTTCTCTTTTAATCCTTGACTATCTTCCCCTTCTTTGAAGAAGATGCTTTCTACTTGAACACTTTTGGGTTTGTCCTTTAGAGGGTATCCCAATTGTCGGCGGGCAAGTATAGGATTGTAGCTGATCCCTCCATTAATGCTGAGAAGAGGTACGTTGCTAAATTCCCCATAACTGTCAATGATCATTATCCCATCATAATCACGATTATACCAATCAATATCAGAATGGGTAAGAGCCATGATCTTTTGTGACCACCATCCTTTCTTTGGATCCCAAAAAGCGTTGGCTTTGGGTAAATGTGAAGTGAACCATTTGTACAATAAAGGAGCACAACAAGTGATCATTCCTCCATTATGGAAGTTCCTCAGATGAACAGAATGGTACGCGTCTGCTAACAAGGTAGGCACAGGGTTCTTCTTTAAGAAAATTTTGATGGCATTGAGGTCCACAAAATTCTCAAAGCTTGGAAACAAGAATATACCATAGATGAGTAAGGCGAGGATAGCCTCAAATGCATCCATGCTTAGATGATCTGCATAGTATTGAGCTTTCTCAACCAAGAATTCTGCTTTTAACCCAAAGACTCCCCCTTTTGTAATCAGATTCTTTTTTATATCATCCACTCCCAAACGTGTAGCTTTGGCGATATCCTGCTCTTTGGGGTCCTTCTCTACAACCGGAAAAGGAGATTCTTCGAGGATAGGCAACCCAATTAACTGCGAATACTCTTCTAGTGTGGGTACTAGCTGATAATCAGGAAATGTGAAGCAATGGTAGAGCGGGTCATAAAACTGGAGGAGGGTAGAGAGAAGTCCACTATCCATTTTTATCTTCAAGAGTAGCAACAGCTTCCCGTACCGGCTTTGAAATCCCTCTGAATCTGTCACCAAGGTGCTCAATCTTTTCAAATCATCTAGGTTAAAACCCTTGTAAGTGTATTTCAAAGTTTTCTTTCTTTCAATGTTCATGACGACCTCTGATATTTACAAACAACAAAGTCTGAGTTCCATGAAACCATATGATGATATGATGATATGATGATATGAAAACATAAACAAGATGCATATGCACACAACACAGGTTTAGGGTTAAGGACAAGCATGAGTTCAAAGGTCTACCCATCCCCAAAAATTGTGCTACGGATTGATTGTACCTGCCGAACGGGTTCTACAAAGTTCCCAGAGTCATCGACCCATCTTTCGGATATTATCGACTTCCCAAATTACTTGGTAATTGATAATATTCTCAAGAGAATCTTGTCTGAGTGTAGTATCGCGTATCGACTATTTCGGAAATACTTCCTTATAGCCATCGCACTACGTCCTAATAAGGCCAAAGTGGGGTAGAATGTATTCTAAAAGTCCACAGTGTCATAGGCTCCTTCGTTGAAAGTAACATTGTTTTCACGAATACTCGATCAACAATACTAAAACTTTCAAGAGGGCCTACACTGAGCGGTGGTTTCTCAAGTTAGCTTGGTCGGGAATCAACTCCCTATAAGCCTTCTTGAATATACCACCATCCTATCATAATTTCACTCAAGTCCGGGTATAGGACCGTCTCACCACTCAAGCACCCAATATCCAACAATTAAACAAATATATTGACAAATATACATGTTAAGCAAATATTCACAAATATAGCATACAATTAAACAAAATAGGCTAAACCCTCAAGTTTTAAGTCAATTCCCCAGTGAAGTCGCCATTTCTGTTGCGGTGAGAATCGTGATACCAAGCTATTGAATTAACTTGAATCTTTAATTCTTAGATTACAACCGGACTTTAATTTATCCAAAGGAAAGGTCTAAAGAAAGAAAGAACCTTTTGCGCGATGTTACAACAACGCTAAGAGATTCGGGGATCGGGGGTTGGTTATGCATAGGGTAGGTATTTCACATCCTAAACATCTGTAGTACTCTACAGGAACCTTTTGTTTGTTTGTATGCTAAGTTTGTTAAATATTTGCTAAGGTTTGGGTATTGGGTAAAAAGGTGAAGGTTATGATAGATGAAGACCTAAGATTGTTTCTAAGTTTGCTCGCAAAGACATCGCGTCCTCTGCCTACGTATCCTAACTAGGATAGAATCAGAGCAATCGTAGTTCACCTCACTAGGGTTGAAGAACACTTGATTGCGATCAAGGTTCAAAGGGGAACAAACATGATAATGTTTGTGTAGAGTTTCACAAAACTCTCTATGTCTATGTTGTAACACTCAAAGGGGGAAGTAAGTGATCATATCCATGATCCTTACATAGAGTTAACAACTCTATCCTAGGGTTCTAGTTGTAAACACTCCTAGTGAGGGGGAAGGTTGCTTAGACTTTAAGCAAAAGTCAAATGGCTTATGAGTTTTGATTTTAACTAAAGTTTAAGGTGACTTTTCAAAGTCAAAGGCAGAGGTAATGAGTTATTCAAGTATGAGGGATATAGAAGACAAAGATTACAATTAAAGACGGGTAAGCACATTATAGTGAGCAAGTAATTCAAGTTAGATGAATGGTTTCAACCAAGGTATACAAGCAATGTTACTAATGGCATATCAAAGACGGAGGTATATCTTAACAAAGATGAAAGTATACTGAAGGTAACAACCATATAAACAAATGTCAACTTGAAGTCAAATCATGCAAGTGTGACCACAATGTGTATAAGTAACAATCGCGCACAAACAAATAAATAAATTAGTTTAACCTCGTAATTTAGGAGGAATAATCATTCGTGGTAACAACCAACAAAAGGATGAAATCTCAACATGCTAACAAACATAAATACATACCCATAAATCTTACAAGATAAACATGGTATAAAGGGTAAATTAAATCGAGACACGAGGTAACGACTGGAGAGTGAATTTATTAACAAATATGCCCAAGTATTGTTGAGATAATCAATCATGAGATTTTAAATTATTAAACAAAACTAGATGTTATAAGAAAGATTTTGCAAAAAGAATGGATTAAATCTGACAAAAAATAAATAAGTTATGAACGTTTGAAAGTTGATATATTTCATGATAATAAAATAAACAAACCAATAAAAGAATGGGCATAGGTGGGGATTGAACCCACGTCCTAGTGCTTTCAAACACACAAACTTACCACTGGGGCGCGCACGCGCGTGTGATAGAGAAGCGAGAGGAATGAATAAAATGGTTCATCAATGGAAATTGGAAAAATAAAAACAAAAGGGTTCGACCTCCACCCGGATCGAACCCTTGTCATGCTGGTAGAAAGTTATAACGCGCGCAATGGTCTGCCACTGGGGTGGCTGTTACATCCATTAATTGGATGGAAAGAAAAATATACATAGCTTAATCAGTTGATTTTCTGGGCAACTCCAAGGCATAACCAAAATATCCATTAATTGAATGATTGAAACTAACCCAAACCTCCATGGAATTTAGTGAATCCTTACTCAATCTTGAGTATCTTTCACTGAAGAATTCAGTAGTGGTGTTATTTTTGAGAAATTGAGTCTCCCTTTTAAAATTCAATTGCAAATGCACATGAGTTTCGAAATGTGTTTGGGATGTAAAAACCTGACCCAGTGCAAGAGTATGCACAAGAATTGCTTTCAAAACGCTTTGGCAAGAAGGATGGGAATTCATGATATAACCTCCATAAACCTCACATACAAAGTGAATCAAACTTGAACAAGGGTTAGTCATGCTGTGAGAAATTAAATGCTGGACACACAATGCCTTAACAGTAATGACAAAGTTAAATCACCAAACTGTTTTAAACTAATGAACTTGTTTTCAGGTAGACTTGGTATAAAGTTAAAATAATGATTCAAAGACAGTGCAGTACTCATCACATAAGGTTGAGTTCAGAGGCATCAGAGGTTATCAAACCTAGGTAGAATACTAAGGAGCTGTTTTATTGCATGGAATTCATGGTGTTCAGATGAACTCAGTGAGTACAGTGCCCTCACTCAGCTTGTTGTTTTGGTTTATGAAAAACATTGTTTTGAAATTCGAGTGCAAGATTATGTAAATACGAGCAGGCAACAGTCAAATGCAATATATACACATATGTAACATACTGAACACCAATGCCACAGCCACAGAAATGAACAAGTCATGATATAACATCCATGATCATGCAACAAAAGGTAACTGACAGAACCAATGCATCAAAATCAAAAACTAATGACCTTACATCCACACAAAGAAAGATGGAATTCATGATTAAAACTAAATCAGTCAAGCCAAAGATTTTAAATCTTGATGATCTCTAACAGACCAATTAGAAATTTGATAAAAATTCTAGGTGGACTACAAATCCAGACAGCAGAACAAAGTATTGAACAGAAACCAACACCCTTGCATATTTTGACATGATCAACAGTTTTTCTGGTGGCAATGAATACACATATCATGCAGAAGTCTTATTCATGAGTTAAAGAAAAGCAACTGTAATTAAACCTCTTCAAAGTTAATCTAAACAGAAATAGTAGTAGATTCACAAATGAGAATGATGAGTATAAACCCAATGCAGATTTCACACGATGATCAGGCATTTCTACAAACAGCTCACAGGCATGATGAGTGTTTTGATGATTTTGAAGCATGAAGCATGAATTTAATTCTGTACATACCTAACTAACAGCAAGCATTCACAACACTCTAATGTATTTTGAAACATGTATGTATGCTAAAATCAAACTTGAGGTGCTATGCAAAAAAAATGAAGTTCAAATTAATGACTTTGTTTTGGTGTTAGTGTTAGTGCAAGGCAAAACATCAAGACATGTGGAACAAAGTTGCTAGCTATTATCAGCATGATGAGAGTAACACAAGGCTTAAACATATACCAACCAGTTTTCTCTATTTTGAACAAAAAAAGCATGACAGCAAGTGAAAAGAAGTTTGTGCAAGAAAGTAGCAGTTGTGTGGTTTTTGTGTGTTTGAAACATTGGTGTCAACATGTGAATTCAATTCTGTGCACCAAACATCTAACAGCAAACATTCACATAATATACTGATGCACTTTAAAACAGGTGTATATGCTAGAATCAATTCTTTAATGTGTTATGCAGAAAGTGAATGTCAACTGCTATGATTCTTCTTGGCAACAGTGTAACAACATGGCAAAGCAACATGGTTCAGTGCAGATTAGTTTTAAGCAGGCTTTGAACATTATCAGGTATGCATACATCAATTAACCAAGACTTTAATGATTCTAAAACTCAAAAGGAGCTAGCAGAAGGTCAATGTGAAAACAGATTCCTGAAGTGCAAGTTGTTTCAAAAAAATATGAGCCATATTGAGATGCATCTTAGTGTTGAAACTTTCTTGACTAATTTGAACACATACATATTACCAACATATGAAATCAAGTGTGTGTGTGCTCAATCTAAAATCAGTGCTAACTTGGAGTGATCAAAAGTGGATTTCATGCATCATTTATGTATTGGCAATGTGGTGGACAGTGAGTATGAGTTTTATGCACAAGCTATACAAGGTAAACATGCAAGCAGGTTTCAAATACACATTGGAACATGCTTGAAAGATAAAGTCAGGTCTTTTAATGCTCTATGCAAAAATGAAGTTTCAGTGGCTATGACTAGTTTTGGTAATGATGCATATGAACAATATGAGCAAACATGACAGCATCACAGTAATCAATCAAAACAAATTCTACAGCATGATAATGATGTTTAACATTTAATGAATTTGCACATCACATTTAATGTCAAGAAATTAATGGAATCTGCCAGTTACAAGATCAACTAGCACAGAGAACAACACTCCAAGTAGGACCAACCAAGCAGCCCAAGAATTCAATCATGACTAATGTGAAAACTGAACAAAGCCTACTGTTGTGAAAACAACCTTCTGCATATTTGGCATGTGGTAGCAGGTTTATAGCATAACAGTTCAAAACTATGGCATTGAATGATAACACAAATTCAGTATCAACAGAAATGGAATGAACCTATACCTCAACACACTCAAGATTTCAAGTACAAACAAAACTATGCTAGCTTTAGAATCTAACAGCTTTGGTAATACTGAGCCTGTGCTAACTAGTGTTAGGAGGAACACAAACTGACTTCAAAACTAGCTTCTAGAATCTCATAACAGTTGGAACATTTGGTGGCAACAGGTAGTTGTAAACTCTAGGTACACACAAGGCAGGGTAAGTATGTAAGCAGGTCTTATATGCACATTAGGATCTGTATGCATGATAAAATTAGATGTTCAATGTTTTATGCCCAAAATGAGTTTTCAATTTGCAGTTTGTTTTAGTGTAACAGTTCCCTAGCAGACAACCATGGATCAAATTAAGTGACTCTCAAAACCAAACTTTGAAATTCATGACAGCAGGCTAGAGGGTCTGTTCAAATCTAAGAGCCAATGCAACTTTGAATATCAGTCATAAACCTTGACAGCAATAGTTACCAGACAGTAATCATAAAAGGGAAACCTTAATAACATGGTGAGCAACATGATGCTCAATCTGTCATAGCAGGGTAAAACATTATGGTATGATAAACCTATTAACTAAAAAAGCCCTTCATTGATGTATTCCCCAAAAGCAATTCCTCATGCATTTATCTACTGAAACTGCAGCAGGCATATCCTAGGTCTAAAAACAAGATGGTCTTCTTGGCTGTTCACAAGACCAAGACTGGTATAGGCCTCAAACAGTAACAGACCTAGCTTTTTGTGTTATAGGCGAGTTGCATAATATCACACAGTGGACAGCTACTTAAACAAGAGATGGTAAATTATGAAGTCACAAATAAAGCATCACATTTTGAGTGTGATAACACTCCACAGCCCTATGTTTCTAACAGCATTCACACATAACATGAAATCAATAAAAAATACCAACTTGCTCACAAGTTTTGAGGCAGCATCACAGTTGGTTTTAACACATTAATATGACAAAAACAAATTGAACTGCCTAAGCTAATATTGGTGAGAAATCCCCATTATTCCCAACAGCAAACAATCATGAAAAGTAACAAAGTGTTCATAATTCAAATTCCATGAAAATACTCAAGCATGATAAATCATGAAATATGATACTAAGGTCAACAAGGACAAACCACATACCTCTTGATGAACCTTGAATATGCTAAGATAGCTGAGAAAAACCAAAGGTTGCTTGCTCTAATTCTTGGCCTTTTGAAGTTTCTTCCACTTTAAGCCACAATACACTTTCAATGCCAAATGAAGAAATGTGAACTTCTAATGATTGGTGAGGGTTTGAACAGTTGAGATATGATAATGTTGAGGTGTATGAATGATCAAAACCTCAAGAAAATGTTTAAAACAAAATTTGGTGATTTTTGTAGCTTTGGTCAAAGTATAGTGGAATGAGAGTTGACTTTTTGATTTTTTGAGGTTCTTGATGTTTTAGTGGGTCATACACCTTCTATATGTGATTTAGAAGATGTGTGGATGGTTGTGAGAGTGTTGGTAATGCTAGAAAAGAAAATGGCATGAAAGTTGTAAAATGCCCATTTTTGGTGTTTTTAAGCTTTTCCTTACTTACAAGCAAGAAGAGAATGAGAAGGAGAGCTGTAATATGTTAATGTTATGAGCAGCTCTGGTGTAGTTTGAAGATGGTGAGAATGTCCCTATTTATAGGAGGAATGAGGGTGAGGGCAGCTTGGTAACTTCCATTTTTGGAGGGAGTTTTGAAAGAGAAATCTATGTGAATCCAAGTGTGATTTTCTTTCTGCAAATGGTGCATGCTTTCAAGGGTCATTAACCTCTAAAACCAGATTTTATTAAGCTATAAGAAGTGACTATAGAGGTAGAAAGGACAGCCCCCTCCTGCTGCATCCACAAACCATCTCTCTCCTATTGTACCTTTGTACTTTCTTCTATTAAAGTAATGGATTTTGTTCAAGATCTTGTACTTGCTTGGTATGCCCTTCTGAATTTGCTTATTCCAACCTCTAAATTCATCATATCAGATGTCCATCCATGGTTATAAATGAAGTGTATGGTTGGGAACCAAGTTTATGTTGGATTTAGGCAAGTTAACAAATTAGTGCACAGACCCATCTTTCACACTTCATAACTCTCAGCTCATAACTCCTCTTGGGGAGTTCTTGTACATTTTGGAAAGCCCTTATGTAGCTCTACAACATTCATGTTTGCCAAAAGTTCCAAATCTATGTGTATCTTGGTTGAAAAGTCCCTCAAAGTCAGCAAAAAAACAAGTTTTAGTGCAGCCAGATTTTCAAAATTTCACTAAGTGTTTTGTACTAAGAATCGATTTTGATGATAACTTCAATTCCATGCATTTTCTGAGTGTGACCTAGTATAGGACTTTTGTAGGACTTATTAAGAGCTTTCCGACGAGCTTTGAACCACTTCAATCGGGTGTGCGGTTAGGGAGTTAGGGTTTAGCCCCTTTCGAAACCCTAATTTCCCGTTTTTCCAATTACTCTCACGTCTTTGATCCGATGATCATGAAAATTGATATGTAGGTCCCTCATGACATAAGGAACAACTTTGCTTCACCACTTGAAGTCCAATTCCTAAAACTTGAGGGGGTTGACTTTTCGGTCAACCGTACGATCAATCGGCGATTACCGAACTATCTGTTCACGTTTCGGAGCTTCCAAGACTTTGAAACTCTTTGGGGGGACTTAACTAAGCTTTATAAACTTGTTGGACCAAAGTTGCATCATTGAACCTTTCCTTTAAATCCAAAGTCAAACTACGGTTGACTTTTCCTGCTCGAAAACCCTAATCGGGTACCCTGAACTGCACTATTCTTAATTCCTGGGTGACAACCTCGAATTGGATTCATACTTGATCCAATGTAGCATTCTTGATCTTGTCTATAGTTGGATCAATCCAATACATCGATTGATCAAACCATTGAAGCCTCGATTTTTGACGGTACGGAACCCTGATTCATCTGCATCTTGACAAAGATAAACTTGAAATGGGTTAAGGTTAGTTAATCAAGTGAGTATGATGCTACAATTATGATGAGGATCTAAGAGGTCAAAATTTGGGGTGCAACAATAGTCTACAGTGCACCATTTACTGGCGAGAGCAACTCATACAGGGTCTACTTGCCAGACCTGATCATCCCGAGACGATAAAGCTGCTTGTGGATTTCTGGACTCGCCGTCCAGCGTGACTGTCCTTATCTTTCTTTGTATCTTGTTGTTTTTCTTATGTATCGACCATCATCAGGCTTGTTGATTGAGGTCATCTCTATTTTGTACTCAACTTATGTATATGCACTGTGGATTGGCTTGTTATTATACGAGGAGTCATTATTCTGTTCACTTGTCTGTGGGATTTTTCATGTTTGCTTCTTCTTTCGGGAATTAGAATCGAGGGGGAATATTCCCTGAAACATATTTACATGTCTGCATGCTGCATCTTTCGCATCATTTATCATTTTGCATAGCAGGTGTTCTTGGGACCGTTAATCTTATCTCTATGTGGTTTTTACTTCACAGGATAGCAGACCCGACATTCCACAGGTACTCTACGAGGGGGAATCATCAAAGGATTATAGAGCAAGTTCAGCTCGAGCTTCAGGAATTTCGTGAGAGGATGGTGCAGTTTATGGATATGATGCAGGGCGTAGCCAACGACCAAGAATAGTTGAGGACATTGGTGCAACCTATGGTGTCAAGAGTTGATGGTAGTGGGGTTCTACACGGCAGAACCCCTGCCGTGCCACCTCCAGTGGAAAACAGTACGCCACGGGCAGGTGCTATCCCAACGGTTATCCCTCTGGGCGAAGGAAACTAAACTGGAATTCCCATCCCAGTTCCAATGGGCCCTGTACAAGGTAACAATGATCCCTAGTAGGATCAAGATGATCAAGAAGACATATTCTCTATAGGAGATATTGGGGCAGGATTGCAACCCAACGCTGATAGAAGATTCAAGGCGATTGAGGAAAAGATGAGAAGCCTTGAAAGCCAAAATACTATGGGTCTGGATATGTCGAACCTAGGATTGATTCCTGGACTCAGGATTCCTCCAAGGTTCAAGGTGCCAGATTTCGATAAATTCAAAGGAACAACGTGTCCAAGAGTGCATCTTCGCTCCTATTTCCGAAAGATGTCTGCATACTCCGATGATGAGAAGTTGTTGATGCACTTCTTTCAAGATAGTCTGTCAGGACCATCCCTTGAATGGTATATGAGTTTAGAGCCAGTTAATGTCAGAAGCTGGAGGGATTTGGCAGAAGCTTTCGTTAAGCACTACCAGTACAACAGTGACTTAGCGCCAAACCGAGTGCAACTTCAAATTTTATCACAGAGAAGTAACGAATACTTTAAAGGATACGCATAAGATGGAGAGAGCTTGCTGCTAGAGTTCAACCTCCCATGGTGGAGAGAGAACGAATTGATCTATTTGTGGCCACATTACCGGGAATTTACTATGATAAGTTAGTGAGTAGCATGTCTAGGAGTTTTTCGGACTTGATTATTATCGGCGAGAGGGTTGAAAACGGTATTAAAATGGGAAAGACACAAGCGGGAGAAGGGACCTCATCTGGAGGTGGAAGAAAGATTTTTGGTGCGAAGAAGAGGGATAACGAGACAAATGCAGTGTCCGACTTTAACAATCGAAATAGATATCTAAATCAGCGTCAACAACGACCATATTATCAACAACCTCCACAAGTAGCTAGTATTTCCATCCCGGCGGTACAACCTTAACAACAACAACCACGTCAGCAACAACAACAACAACGACCTCAACAACATAATTATGCACCGAGACAGTTCCAAGATCGGAGAAGGATGATGGATAGGCATTTCGACACACCGTCGATGCCCTACGCTCAGTTATTACAACACTTAATTCAGCTGCAGTTGGTCCAGAAAAGGACAATGGCACCTCTAACTGGCCAACCACCTCCCGGGTATGACGCCAACGCCAGGTGTGAACTCCACTCTGGCGCCCCCGGTCACAACATCGATAATTGTAAAGCCTTCAAACACAAGGTACAAGACCTTGTTGATAGTAAGGCTATCAACTTCAATCAGGATGCGCCAAATGTGGATCAAAATCCCATGCCTAACCATGGTAGGGGTGGCGGTGTGAATGCTATTGTCAGTGAAGAAGGCCTGAACTTGGTATCCAATGTGGAGAATCTGAAGACACCGTTAGGTTTTGCGAAGAGCAAGTTGTTAGAAGGAGGGGTGTTCCCGGGCTGCGGAGAGGATTGTGAAGACTGTTTGATTTGTCCCGAAGGATGTCAGAATTTAAGGAACCATATACAACGCATGATGGATGAGGGCCTATTGCAATTTGATAGAGTCTGTGAGAAGAATGTTGAAGAGGTAGTCATTGAAGATGAGGACGAGGTGGCCACCATCTCCATCTCGTACAAAACAATTACAATTTATGCGCCTCCAGCAAGGCCAACTATTATATTCATAAAGGCGGGGCCTATACCCTATGAGAGCTCTTAAGCGATCCCTTGGAACTATGGGGCCGAGGTCTACCGCAATGGTCAAAAGCAGGAACTGAAGGGTTCACAGTTCGATTATGTTGATAATCTGGTGGGAACTGGAGGAATGACTCGAAGTGGGAGAGTATTTGCACCTCCCGAGGTAAATGCAGACAGAACCGACAAAGGTAAAGGGAAAGTAGTGGTTGAAGAAAGTTCTCAGACTAGAGAAAAGGAAGCCTTGCTGAAGGACGCCGAGGAATTCATGCGTTTGATAAGGAAGAGTGACTACAAAATTGTAGATCACTTGCAACATACTCCTTCAAAGATTTCCATCTTGTCGTTGCTATTATGTTCTGAAGCTCATAGAAATGCTTTGCTCAGGGTTTTGAATAATGCTTACGTACCTCAGGAGATATCCGTAAATCAGTTGGAAGGGGTGGTGGCCCACGTCAATGCAGGTAACGGGTTGGGATTCACTGATCGTAATTTGACACCGAAAGGAAGAAACCACAATTTGGCTTTGCATATTTCACTTGAATGCCGAGGAACAATGATGTCACACGTCCTCGTTGATACAGGGTTGTCCTTGAATGTGTCGCCAAAGAAAGCGTTGATGAAGATTGATCATCAGGGTCTTTATTGTATGCCTAGTGATTTGGTTGTGCGAGGTTTTTATGGAACCCAAAGATCTGTTTTTAGGGAGATAACTCTGCCTATCCAAGTAGGCCCGGAGGTGTTTGAAGCAGTTTTTTACATCATGGATATCCAGCCTACTTATAGCTGCCTTTTGGGTCGGCCTTGGATATACTCAGCAGGAGTTGTGACATCGACTTTGCACCAGAAGTTGAAGTACATGGTGGATGGAAATATTGTGACTGTTTGTGGAGAAGAAGACATCATGGTAAGCCATCTGTCCTCATTCAAGTATGTGGAGGTCGATGGTGAAATTCATGAAACCCTGTGTCAGGCCTTTGAGACTGTTCAAATCAAGGAAAAGGCGCCGCTCAAGGTCAAAACTCCAGAAGTTGCCATGTCATCGTACAAGGAAGCCCAAGCCGTAGTGGAATCTGGAGCAACACAAGGATGAGGGCAAGTGGTAAGCGTCCCCAACAAATAAGATAAGTTTGGATTAGGATACAGCCCGTATGCATCTTCTTCACAAAATGCTCCACGTTACAAAGAACCTGTTCAGTTCACCAGTGGTGGGGTGATATTCGAAAGAATCAATGTCGTATCTGACGAGGAAGGAGACAACGACTGCGACATGGATGCATGGATCAAGCCATGTATCCCTGGCTAGGGTTTGAAGAATTGGACCATGGAAAAAGTCATCTCTGTGACCTATGAAGAGTAATTGCTTTGTTTTGATTAATGTATTTCCCTATGCTCTGCCCGGAGCATAGTGGTCTTTATTTTGTAGGGCCCTATCTGTTATATGTGCAAACAATCTTTTATCATTATCAATCAAAAAAGGCGTCTTTTCATTCAAAATTTTGTGATCCTTGTTTTTCTTGTTTTTATTTTCTAACAATAAAATGGCAATGTGGTTTGTGTCTGTTTGTTTGCATATCATTTAAGCATAAAATCATCATCATTGCAGGTTACACATTTCAGACACCATCGACTCAGACTCGTCTATGACTCGATGTGACTTTGACAATCCGATCTTTCAAGCAGAAGAAGAGATCGATGAATACGAAGACCTGCCTGAAGAGCTTGTCAGATTGTTAAGACAAGAGGAGAAGGTCATCATGCCTCATCAGGAGGAAGTTGTAGTCGTCAACCTGGGAACTGAAGAAGATAAGAAGGAAGTCAGAATAGGGGCCGCGTTGCAAAGTGATGTCAAGTGAAGACTGGTTGAGTTACACCAAGAGTATAAGGATATTTTTGCTTGGTCATATGAAGATATGTCTGGACTCGACACAGATATTGTAGTTCATCGTCTGCCTCTTCGAAAAGAGTGTCCTCCTGTTAAACAAAAATTGAGAAGAACCAGGCCTGATATGACGGTGAATATCAAAGAAGAAGTCCAGAAGCAGTTAGACGCCGGATTTCTTGTTGTGACCAATTATCCTCCGTGGGTTGTAAACATCGTGCCCGTGCCTAAGAAGGATGACAAAGTCAGGATGTGTGTTAATTATAGGGACCTGAATAGAGCGAGCCCAAAGGATGATTTCCCGCTACCCCATATTGACGTGCTTGATGATAACACCGCACAATTCTCAGTGTTTTCTTTCATGGATGGTTTTTCGGGCTACAATCAGATTAAGATGGCGCCGGAGGACATGGAGAAAACGACTTTCATCACGCCATGGGGGACGTTCTGCTACAAAGTAATGCCTTTTGGTTTGAAGAACGCAGGGGAAACTTATCAACGAGCTACGGTGACTCTCTTTCATGATATGATTCATCATGAGATTGAAGTATATGTCGACGATATAATTGCAAAGTCCCAAACGGAGGAGGGGCATCTGGTGAATCTTCTAAAGTTGTTTGAGAGATTGAGGAAGTTCAAACTTTGGCTGAATCCAAAAAAAGTGTACTTTCGGCGTGCGGTCAGGAAAGGTGTGGGGGTTCATTGTCAGTGAGAAAGGTATAGAGGTTGATCCTGCAAAGATCAAAGCAATTCAAGAAATGTCAGCGCCAAAGACCGAGAAACAAGTCAGTGGTTTCTTAGGTAGATTGAACTACATCGCTCAGTTCATATCTCACCTCACAGCCACTTGTGAGCCGTTATTTAAGTTACTAAAGAAAGATCAGGCGGTCGTTTGGAATGAGAATTGTCAAAAAGTGTTTGAGAGAATAAAAGAGTATCTGCAGGAACCTCCAATACTGATGCCCCTGGTGGCTGGAAGACCATTGGTAATGTACTTAACGGTTCTTGAGAATTCCATGGGTTGTGTTCTCGGTCAGCATGACGAGACTAGAAGAAAAGAGCATGCAACTTATTACTTGAGTAAAAAGTTCACAGACTGTGAGTCCAGATACTCAATGTTGGAGAAAACTTGTTGCGCACTGGCTTGGGCCGCCAAATGCCTAAGGCAGTATATGCTAAACCATACAACCATGTTAATTTCAAAGATGGATCTGATTAAGTACGTATTTGAAAAGCAAGCACTGTCAGGAAGGATTGCTAGATGGCAGATGGTTCTGACAGAATACAACATTCAGTATGTGTCTCAGAAAGCTATTAAAGGGAGTGATCTGTCAGAATACCTCGCAGAGCAACCAATTGACGACTATCAGCCGATGAAGTTTGATTTTCCCGACGAAGACATTATGTACTTGAAGATGAAAGATTGCGATGAGTCGTTGCCTGACGAAGGTCCTGAGTTGGACTCCTAGTGGAAATTGATCTTTGACGGTGTTGTTAACTCCTAAGGCAGTGGAATTGGAGCAATCATTACAACCCCCCATGGGACACATATACCCTTCACTTCTAGATCGACATTTCCCTGTACAAACAACGAAGCCGAATACGAAGCATGTATCATGGGTATCGAGGAAGCAATCGATTTGAGAATCAAGAACCTTGATGTCTACGGTGATTCAGCTTTAGTGGTCAACCAGATCAAAGGAGAGTGGGAGACGTGCCAACCAAATCTGATCCCTTATATGAACTACTCAAGAAGGTTGCTACCTTTCTTCGATCATGTAGAGTTTCACCATGTGCCGAGAGCAGAAAATCAGATGGCAGATGCCTTGGCTACTTTATCTTCAATGTACAAAGTGAACTTCTGGAACGATGCACCAAGAATTTTTATCTCAGGCCTCGATAGGCCAGCATTTGTTTTTGCAATAGAAGAAGCTTCTGATGGCAAGCCATGGTATTACGACATCCAGAACTTTCTCAAGAATCAAGAGTATCCGCCTGGGGCATCGACCCGGGATAAGAAAACCTTGAGGAGGTTATCTGGTAACTACTATTTAAATCCAGACGGTATGCTCTATAGAAGGAACTTTGACTTAGTGCTGCTAAGATGTGTAGATGAAAAAGAAGCGAATCTGCTTATGGAAGAGGTTCACGAAGGGGCATTTGGAACACATGCAGGTGGGCATGCCATGTCTCGAAAACTGTTGAGAGCAGGGTATTATTGGTTAACTATGGAGTCTAATTGCTTCAAGTACGCCAAGAAATGCCACAAATGTCAGATTTATGCTAACAAGATTCATGTGCCGCCATGTCCTTTAAATGTCATGTCATCTCCATGGCCTTTCTCCATGTGGGGCATTGATATGATTGGTAAGATCGAGCCGACTGCATCCAATGGGCATCGTTTCATCTTAGTGGCTATTGACTATTTCACCAAATGGGTCAAAGCAGCTTCTTATGCTAATGTTACCAAGCAAGTTGTAGCCCGGTTCATCAAAAGAGACATCATCTGCCGCTATGGGATATCTGAAAGGATCATTACCGATAATGGTTCCAATCTGAATAACAAGATGATGAAGGAGCTATGCCAGAACTTTAAGATTGAGCATCACAATTCATCCTCCTATCGTCCGAAGATGAATGGCGATGTGGAAGCAGCCAACAAAAACATAAAGAAGATAGTGCAGAAGATGGTTATGACTTACAAGGATTGGCATGAGATGTTGCCTTTTGCCTTACATGGATATCGTACCTTGGTGCGTACTTCAACTGGGGCAACGCCTTTTTTGTTGGTGTATGGTATGGAAGCTTTCCTACCATTAGAGGTCGAGATACCTTCCTTGAGAGTTCTGGTTGACGTCAAACTAGATGAAGCAGAATGGGTGAGGAATAGGTTGAATCAGCTCAGTTTAATGGACGAGAAAAGGTTGGCATCCATCGCATACGGTCGTCTATACCAAAGCAGGATGAAGAAAGCCTTCGATAAGAAGATACGTCCTCGAAGCTTTCAGGCAGGTGGTTTGGTGTTGAAATGGATTCTCCCACCACAGAACGATCACAGGGGCAAATGGACTCCCAATTATGAAGGTTCGTATGTTGTGAGCAAATTCTTCTCCGGAGGAGCCTTGCTACTTTCGACCATGGATGGTGAAGATTTTACGTCCCCCGTGAACGCGGACGCAGTCAAAAAATATTTTGCTTAAAATAGACCCGTTGGAAAGAAAAAGAAAATCTAGGCAAGAATGGGGTATCCCGGCGAACCATAAAAAGATGGATTCGGGCAAAAATTAGGGATAAAAGAAAAAATGTAAACCCGCAAAGTTGAAAACCTGAAAAGGCAACTTTGGCAAAAAAAATGGGTATCCCGGTGAATCGAAAACCCGCAAGGGCGATTCAGGCAAAAGTTAGGAATTTGAAAAGCAAACGACTGTGGTCCGCGCATAGATCCTCAAAGCATAGTGGATTATAGGAAGGCTCGAGAATCATCCGTCCAAATCAATCTCTTCAGAAGACGAAGCATCGGATAGGCGTCGAAGTCACGCGAGTCATAGTTGAGTCGTTCTATGGTGGTTGTTTGTGCCGTATTGCCGACATTTTTGTATATTCTTGTGCATTTCTATATTTTGCTTACGCAGCTTTCTCATTTCAGGAGTTGCGTCCCTTCGTTAATTTTCCTATTTACATACCATTTATCAATAAAACATACTATTCAGAAAACCTTTGTCTTTGATTCAGCTCTTACCATTTTGTTTGCAAAAGACGCCTGATGTTTTTGATAAAACTTTGCATACATAATTTTGTGGGCTCTGCCGACTATAATCGAAACAATGCTTTTGCTTGAATAATGTCACAGGTGATAAGTAAGACGACGTTTGCTGCACAAAACGTATTTGCCTGTTTGTTATTTGCAGGACTCCCAGCCTCGAAACTTTTCCAGAAGTCCCACATCTAAAGGAAATGCGCAAGCTAAGCGTGTTCACCTCCCCAACAGTTTGAAACTTAATACAGTTAAGGTTACCCTCAGCAGGTCGAGATTGATGTCTCCAACAGAGTAGGAGCATTTCCAACAGGTAGAGGTGGATTTATCCCCAGCAGTGGAATGAATGCGAAATTTCATTTTCCCACAGAGTCTGAACGACTAGCTCCTTTCCCCTCAGAGTCCGAGACATTGTGCTCATTTTCCCCAAGCAGAGGTCGATGTTGGTTCCTTCCTTACCTAATCCCTAGCCAAGTCAGTGGAGTGTTTTTCTTCCCTGAGATTGTTTATTCTCCATCCTCAGTAGAGAGAGAGTTTGGGATGTTTCCCCAGTAGATCTTATTCATAATCCCTAATAGATAGTGGATTCAATCTTCAGCAGAGCGGAATCTCTGACAGAATAAAGCCATCCTTCAGTAATCCGCCTTGGTTCCCAGCAGAGTTGTCTGTTCCCCGGAATGTTATTTTCTGGTAGGCCATTCAGGGTTGATTTCCCCTGGTAGAGTGGAGTCTTTGTCTCTATTCGATTTGTTTGTTTCCCAGAGGGGTTGTATTCTAGTAGGCCATCCAGGGCGTTTTCCTCAGCAGAGTTTGATTTTAATCCCCAGCGGAGTGGATTTGTGCTTAGCAGAACAGTTTTACCCGGAAGTCTTCTCGGAGGCCATCTAAGGCTTGTATTCCCCAGTATGAGTCCATTTGCACTAGGCATGCCTAGTCTTCCCCTCAATGGAGTTGTTTTCCTCTCTTTAGCATTTATTTTGTTGATGTGGTTCCTTTGCATTTGCATCGTGCATAGCATCCTTCCAAACGCGTAGTATTTCCATTTCGTATGGAGCATTACGCCATACTCAAACATGTGCATGTGAAACATAAGCGAGGTTGTTACCTTTTTATTTACAGGTATATCTCCAGCAAGATCATTGACAGATGTGTTTATCTTATCATTCTCTACAACAGAGTCTATGTATTCAAGTTCATATTTCCCCAATGGATTTCTTCACCTTGACGGCGAGGTCAGGTGCTTTTACCGACTTGATGTCGAGGCCTGACGGTGATGTCAGACGCTTTTATCAGC
Source organism: Lathyrus sativus (assembly GCA_963859935.3). Classification (NCBI taxonomy): domain Eukaryota; kingdom Viridiplantae; phylum Streptophyta; class Magnoliopsida; order Fabales; family Fabaceae; genus Lathyrus; species Lathyrus sativus. The sequence continues at coordinate 494,417,971 of OZ012737.1, forward strand.
TTGATGTCGAGGCCTGACGGTGACGTCAGATGCTTTTACAGATTATCTCGAGAAATGACGGCGAAGTCAGGCAATGCTAAGGGTATAACGGCAAAGTCAAATTGTTTTGAGAATGTGACGGCGAAGTTAGACGATGTTTTGAGTTGACGGTGAAGTCAGACTCTTGAAAGTCAACGGTGAAGTCAGAGTATTATTGAGTAATGACGGCGAAGTCAAGTTGTTTTGAGAGTAGACGGCGAAGTCAGATTATGTTGAGAAATGACGGCGAAGTCAAGTTGTTTTGAGAGATGACGGTGAAGTCAGATGATTGTTTTGAGTGGACGGCGAAGTCATATTATTTTGAGGATTGACGACGAAGTCAAGTTGTTTTAAGAGTTGACAGAGAAGTCAGGTTATTTTGGAAGTAGACGGCAAAGTCAGGTTATTTTGGAAGTTGACGGCGAAGTCGGGTGATTTTGAGGACTGACGGTGAGGTCAGGTGTTTTACCAATTTTATGTAGAATTCTGACGGTGAAGTCAAGTGTTTTTACCGATTTAATATGGAGTTCTGACGGCGAGGTCAGATTATTTTGATGACGGACAGCAAGGTCAAATTATTTTGGTGAATGACGGCGAGGTCAGAGGTTTACTTGGTTGATGAATGACGGCGAAGTCAGATATTCTACTTGATATAGGCGCCTGACGACGATGTCGGAGGTTGCATTTCTGCGGTTGACAAATTTTCGGTTTCTTTGGTATTTGTAATACCCCAAATTTTACCCTTTCTTTTTTATTTTTATTTTAAATTCTAATTAACTTAATAAATTAACCTTTTTTTTTAATCTTGTTTTTTAACTAATAATAATTTAATTAAATTTTTTTTATAACTTTACTAATGTTTTTTATTAACTTTTTTTTTCTATTTAGTTTATTTATTTAAATCATTTTAAGCTCTTCTTACTAACTTTTAGGATTTAGATTAAAATTTGACTTTTTTTTTTCTTTTCTTTAAGAGTAAATTTTTTTATAACCTTTTTTAAATTAATTTCTAACACATTTTTTAATCAAATTCTAATACCTTTTTTAAAATAAAAATCTAACTTCTTTTTAAAATTAAATCTTTTTTCTAACTCCTTTTTAAAGCTAAATCTTTTTTTCTAACTTTTTTAAAGCTAAATCTTTTTTTCTAACTTTTTTAAAGTTAAATATTTTTTTCTAACTTCTTTTTAAAATTAAATCTTTTTTCTAACTCCTTTTTAAAGTTAAATCTTTTTTCTAACTTTTATAAAGTTAAATCTTTTTTTCTAACTTTTTTTAAAAAATTAAATCTTTTTTTCTAACTTTTTTTAAAAAATTAAATCTTTTTTTTCTCTAACTTCTTTTTAAAATTAAATCTTTTTTTCTAACTATTTTAAAAATTAAATCTAACCTTTTTTTTATAAATTAAATCTATCCTTTTTTTTTAAATTAAATCTAAATCTTTTTTGACACCATCCTTTTTCAAATTAAAATTCTAAATTCCTTTTAAAATTAAATTCTAACAGTTTTTAAAATAATTCTAACACTTTTTTTTAAAATCAACATTCAAATGTTTTTTATTTTAAAATTCTAACTCATTTTTTTTAAAACTTAAAACTCTAATTTTTATTTAACTTGAAACTCTTATTTTCTTTGCTAACTTTTTAAATTTAAATCCCAACACTTTTTTAGTCAAATCCAATCACAATAAATCACAGATGAAGCAAAATCAAATCAATCAGATCATATCATCATCATAAGAAAATCAGATCTAAATATCAACATCACCATCATTGAATCAAATCTGAAATCATCATAAAAATTCATTCAAATCAAATCAGAGATTGAAAAAGATTGAGATATTCAAATCAAATCTGAGATTGAAAAAGATTTAAAAAAATCAAGTATAAAAGGACCCTCAGGAGCAACAAAACAGGGGATCGGCAAGCATCAAAGACTCCTGCAGTCTTCATCAAAACTGACTAAGTTCAATTGATTTTATTTTCAGTTTAAATATTCAATTATCATATTTGTAACTGCTTATGGGATGTAATTTTGCGAGACAATTGTCGCATTTATCTTTCCGCACTTTATTTTCTGCCGTTGTATGTATATTTAATTTCATCGCATCTTTATAATTAATTTCACTCCTCCGAAGGAATTAGGTCTAGCCGTTTGACCGCCGTGTCAATAGTCCTCAACTTCAAACCCTTACAACTCTTACAAACCCTAATTTTCACAAATGCCTCGCCGCAGGCAAAATTACAATTTTACCCCTAGCATTAGGTCAAAGAGCCGCCGCACTCATTTTAGGGTTTTCCGCCGCGGAATCCCTAATTTAACCCTAATTACAATTTAACAATTCAACGTAGAGATTCGGAGTTTCTACACTCCGCGTAAGCGTGTCTTTAAGACATGTTTATTCCTCTTGAGACCTTGACCACAGTCAAGAAGTCTCTAACCTCCCTTTTGAGGGGAACTACGATTACTCTGATTCCACTCCCATAAGGATACGTAGGCACAGGATGCGATGTCTTGCCGAGTAAACTTAGAATTAACCCCTTAGGTCTCTTTTCTCACTTTTAATCCCTTTGTACATATACCTTAAGCAAATAATAAAGCAAATAGTAAACATTTGAACAAAAGGTTCCCGTAGAGTACTACGGAAGTTTAGGGTGCTAATACCTTCCCTAAATTTAACCAACCCCCGAACCCTAGATCTTTCCCCGCATTGTGTTTACGATGCAAAAATAGGTTTTCCCTCTTTTGACCTTTTCCTTCAGATAAATCAAAGAGCGGTTGTGAATTGAATTGCGATTCAAACTCATTAATAGTTTGATATCCTATTTCCACCGCAACAGAAAATGGCGACTTCACTGGGGAATCTTAAACTTTTGAGGGTTATCCCTAACTTGTTCATATTTATTACTATCTGTTTTACTATTCATTTGCATGTATATATTTGTGCTCTAATTTGGGACTGTTCCTTGTGTTGTGAGATAAGTCCTACGCCTGAACTAGTGACATTATTATAGGATGGGGATATATTCGATGAGGCTTATAGGGAGTTGAATCCCGATCAAGCTGATTCGAGAATCACCGCTCAGTTGAGACCTTTTCGAAAATGGTTCGGTTGAACGAGTAATCATGAAAACTTTTTCCATGGTCGATTGGAGTCTGTGATATTGGGAACCGTAGTACCTTAACACCACCTTGGCCTTATTTAGGACGTAGTGCGGGAACTATGTGGGAGTAGTCCTACAATGGTTGCTACGCGATACTACACTCAAAAGAGGTTCTCTTGAGAATATTATTAACCCCCGAGTTAGTTGGAAGGTTGATAATATCCGAAAGATGGGCTGATGACTTTGGGCACTTTTTAGAACCTTGTTCTGCAGGTACAACTAACCTATAGTACACTCCTTTTCGGGGATGGGTAGACCTTAACTCCGCTCACGTTCTTTTAACCTAGGACTTTATGTGTTTTCATGCATTGCATCCATAAAGCATCATATTACATTAAGACTTCATGGAATTCAAACTCTATTTATGAACATTGCAGGATACCATGGATCACTCTAGAAGGCATACTTTGAAATTTACTTTTAAGGGTTTTAATTTGGAAGTCCTAGAGAAGCTAAGGGATTTGGTTCAAGATCAAGAAAAGTTCCAAAACAGATATGGAAGGCTATTGTTTTTGTTGAAGGTTCAAGTAAACGAAGGACTTCTTGCGACTTTGCTACAGTTTTATGATCCAAATTATCATTGCTTCACCTTTCCAGATTATCAGCTTTTACCTACCTTAGAAGAGTACTCTCAGTTGGTGGGATTACCTATCTTGGATAAGTCTCCATTCCCTTTCTTGGAGGAGGACCCTAAAGAACGAGATATTGCTAAAGCCATTTGTCTAAGGATATCCGATGTCAAAAAAAATATGATCACCAAAGGAGGGACCTCCGGTTTTCTCAGGGACTTCCTAATTAAGAAGGCCCAATTTTATGCCGATCAAAAAGACATGTTTGCCTTTGAGACAATATTTGCCTTGCTTATTTATGGGTTGCTGCTTTTTCCTAGTTTTGAGGGGTTTGTGGACCTTAATGCAATCAAGACCTTCATGAGGAGAAATCCAGTTCCAACACTATTGGGTAATACTTATCATTCAGTACATCTTCGAAACTTTCATGGTGGAGGGATGATTACATGTTGTGTGCCATTGCTATACAAGTGGTTTATTTCTCACTTACCCAAGTCCGGTCCGTTCTAGAGACCTAATCAAGAACGTTGGTCGCAAAAAGTCATGGCTTTAACTCACTCTGATATTGATTGGTATAATCGCATGTACGATGGGATATCGATCATTGATAGTTGCGGAAACTTCAACAATGTGCCTTTGCTCAGTTTCAATGGAGGAATTAGCTACAATCCAGTCTTAGCTCGCCGACAGTTGGGATACCCCTTGAAGGAACCGCCTAAAGGTATTCATGTGGAGAAAATCTTTTTCAAAGACAACAAAAAGCTTCAAGATCAGATTCTATCTTCTTGGAATCATCTGCATAGGAAAGACAAAGAAAGTTTGGGCAGACCTAATTGTGTGTCCATGGAACCATACCTTCAATGGGTCCGAGGAAGAGCTATTGAGTTGAAGATGCCCTACTCTCGCCAAGATCCTTTACCTCAAAGAGAAGAACTTGTCCAGTATTTCACGACTGAAGCTGAGACTTTGAAGATCACTTTGAAGAAATCACAATGCGAAGCAGAATCATGGAAGAACAAATACCATGTGACGGTCAGCAAGTACGAAGAAATTCAAAAGCAGATTCAGTCGAAGAATGATGAGATACAATCCTACAAGAAGAGAAGGCTCTACGAATATTTATTTTCCTCCGAATCTCCGTCTGCTCACTGAAGTTGTGGAAGATGCTTCTCTAGGATTTTCTAGGCTTTTATTTAGCTATTTTGGTTGCAAGAATATTATTTGTAATCTGTCTTCAATGAATTAAAAGTTTCCTTGGTATTCCGCAATATTCGTAAATATTTGAATTCCATGAAATCTTCATTTGCATCCACATTTTTAGCATCATACTTTTGCATTGCATGTGTCTCCCGATTTCTCATACTCGGTTCCCTCACCTTCCAGTTTTGTCACCCTGAGTTCTCTGCATCAATACGACCCTTCAAAAGGATGGAAGATCAAAACCAAGAGATCAACCGTGTCAGCCACGAACTCGAAGATCTTCGAGGAAGTGTAGGGCAGATTTTGGAGATGCTACGAGCCCTTAAGGTGAAGATGGATGCTCAGTCTACTGTTGTTTCTGAGACTATTAATACCGCTATGGAATCTCAACGAGCTGTTATTGTCGAGAATGTACCTCCTCACGGTCTTCAATCCGGTTTGGTGCCTCCTAGTGCTCAACCAGTTCGACGAGCTACCCTTCCGAAGTGCAAAGCTCCTAACTCCGACCATGGTAAAGGACCTGCACGTTCGAGGAACCGCAAAACAGCTACTCCTCAACCTTGGCAACATCAGCAGAGTTATGTTCAAGGTTATCTGTTTCCATATGTCCAACAACCCTATGTAGCTACTGTTGCACCTCCTTTCGATCAGCAGTTTCCTACATACCAGCCTGTGCAGTCAGCTCCGGTGTATCAAGCACCGATTCATCAACAACCTTCCGGTTATCCGCCCATGCAAGTTCCTGTCAACAGTCAACGAGTGCCCAACGCTCCTATTCACCAACAATCACAGGATCAGGTTCCTTATCCCCGTAAGAAGCAGTATAAGCCTTGTCCTCCAATTCCGATAACTTTCACTGAGTTATACCCCCATTTGGTACAACAAGGTCTGATTACCACCCGTGCTTCGGGTCCTCCGCCTAATCTGTTACCTGCAGGTTACAACGCTGCCGCTCATTGTTTATTTCATGAGGGTGCGCCCGACCATGATCTAGAGAATTGCTACGCTCTTAAGAACTTTGTCAGAAATTTGCTAGAAACGAAGAAGTTGTCTTTTGGCGATGCTCAGCCGAAGATCGAGACTCCTCTCGGGGTTCCCTGCTTGTCAAGCTTAAAATCTGCAAAGTATGTTGTCCCCTCAGCAAATCAGCCGAATCCAGTAATTATTCAAAGGCCTAGCTCACTTCATCTCAGTAACCCTCAAGATGATATGATCGGGATCACCAAAGAATCTGGGAAAGTTATTTTGAAGCAACGACTGAAAACTGTTGAAGATGTGACCAGCATAACTGGGGCAAGTCGTGATGACTCACAGTGATCATAAACAGACGTCCTTTCCATTGAGGCTCCGCCAAAGGAAACTGTTACTCTTGGATGCAAGATTTCATAAACATTTAGGAGGATTTCTCCGACAGTTCATTTGTTTATTTATATGCATTTCTCTTTGATTAAGCATATTTAGCATGTACGAACTTGTTTACCTTTGATTAATTAATGCAACGCATATGTTTGTCTTGAATAAATCCATTCGCTTCACTCATTCAAAAAACGTTTTCATAAATCATAATGCCAACTTTACCCGATCTCTTGTTCTGATGGAGAATTGGGGGGAGGATGACGAACCTAAAACGTCAGATTTCTTGTCGCATGCTTTCAATTAAAACTTGCTGATGATGTAAGGCATTGTTTCAAATCCCAAACACTGGAGATATAAGGATGTTAATCCCTAGTCAACCCTTTGAGCCTCGAAGTAGGAGTTTTCTCTTTTTAAGAACCTTCATCCTAACCTGGGGCAGGGTAGGTTTCAGTTAAATCAATCGAGCGCTTAGACTCTTAAAAAGGAGGAGCAAACCTTCGAGAATTTATCCTTAGCATCTTAAGAAGTCCAATACAATGACTATCCCTCGGTTACCTAAGGAGTGGGGCAGTCACGAGCCTTTCAAAAGATTTACACGACTTGTGCATAAAAGAATATTCAAAAAATAAGAGTCCGCTAAGTCAAAACCTATGAAGGAGACTTAGGCAAAACTGGGGCATCCCGCTGGACTCCAAAGTCAAATCAAAAGACGTTTTCCAGGAAAAAGTTAGGGAATAAAAGCAAAACAAGAGGGTACAATAAATCGTGTGACCAATTGCCATTAGAAATAGGTGAGTGACTGCCATGTCCAAAGCCTTGATAAGTTCTCGATCATAGCAAATCCGCTTGAGATATGAGTGTTCGTATCCGATTAACTGAATTAGGATTGGAGAACATCACGAAGAATGGGTGGGTACAAATATAACTTTGAGCCTTTATCCTTTGTTTCTTAAACCGTGAACCGAGCCATGATACAACCTTTAAAAGACCTAATTGAAGTAGGACTTCGGTTGAAAGCATACTCGACAAGATCACGTTTCCTGACTCCTACGAGCTATGCTCAGAAAAAAAATTCATGTTGGCATTATAATTAAAACTTATATCCTGACTAGTGATTTCGGTCACAAGTTTTGCGATATCTTTTTCAAAACAAAAATTCAAGACAAATATATGCGTACATTGACAAGCTCAGGATAGGAATTTCAGGCATGATGACTTTGTTTGATATCTTAGAGATTTATATATGGACATAACCCATGGAGCTTGAAGATCCTGCTAAACAGGGGCAGGCAGTTTCCCAATTCGCTTACCAACGCGAGGCTGACATTCTTAAAGAGCTATTTCTCAAAGATTTCGTCGTAACACGATTAACTTGTTCCAGTTATGTCGAGACCTGACGCATCTCTCAAAGAGTTTGAAAACAATGGGACAACCGGACTCGGTGTTCTCTGTAAAATCCTCTTGAGCTGACTTTTCCTCGCAACACAAGTATCCTGGGGCACCGTGTTTTTTTTTTAAAAAAAAAGGGGAGAAACAAATGGCGACTACTATAAGGTCCTTCAAGATCAAAACCATGTGGTTTCACAACTTTTCTTCCTGCACCCGATGGATTTTACTCACGGCGGCCTTCATTCCCCAGTAAATCTCAGTGTTGCAACAGGCTCCTAACTTATTGCCTCATCACAGTCCCCAGCGAGACTATAAGCTGACAACCTTTTCTTGGGTAACTCGAAAGTGTCCCTCAGGTTTTCTTCTCCCCATGTGAAGACGTGATACTGTACACCCAAGCAGATTACCTTCTCCCCCAGAGAAGTTAGAATTCGGAAACCAGATTTGGTTCTACCATTGATCTTTCTCACCCATGATTGACGTATTGGTTGCAGAGAACGCAGGGTATCTCCGTCGAGATGTTTATTTCATCTCTCGTCCCGTCTCTAGTCAGTTTCGTCAGCATACGCAGGGGCATAAGCATCACATGCCTACTTCATATACTCATTTCACATACTCATTACATATTCATTTCACATACTCATTACATATTCATTCCATTACATCCTATATATTTAACTACATACATAGACATTAACATACATTCACATTAACACATGCGTTAGCATTCACAGGTTCATTGTGTCTCACCATCATTGGTTGTTACCGCCGAGTAACTGGGTTGGTCCATTCTCTCCAAATAGATTGTCAGCCCTAAGCATAAAATACATATGTGTTTCCAGTTTCCCCACAGAGCTCGATCCTCGTGGATGACGGTTACTTCAGCTATCTTTCCTCGCCAGGATAAGATATTTACCCTTCGAGTTCATTCCCTCGATGGAGTCTTGATTGCCATTTTTTTCTTTCTAGCTCGATCCTAGATTGAATCCCGGTCTTGTCGGTCGCCGAGCCCAACCGGACGTGCATTTATTTTGCACCGTCTAAAAATTTTTCACCATACCTTGGCAGATATGCGACTGTTCTCGCCCGAGAAGCTTATCACTGTACCCGGATGTGCATTTATTTTGCACTATCTTTCAAGAAAATCAATCACAATCCTTTACAGATACACGCCAGTTCACGCCTGGAAATCCATCAGTACATCTTATAGCATTGGTATGAAACTGTTCTCGCCTGAGAAGCCTATCGGTACAACACTTTACAATCCTACAGCATCGGTATGCAACTGTTCTCGCCTGAGAAGCCTATCGATATAACAACCTTACACAACAAGATCAGCAACTGTTCTCACCATAGAAGCTTATCACAACCATACACAACGGGATATGCAACAGTTCTCGCCAAGAGAAGCTTATCACAACATTTTACAATCGATCATCAACAGTTCTCACAAGAGAAGCTTATCACAATCGATCAGCAACAGTTCTCCGCCGAGAAGCTTATCATCATCTGTTATCACCTCTACAAGCAGTTCTTACATGAGAAGCTTATTATTGCCACTCTTGCAGATAAGCGACATTTCTCGCCTGAGAAACTGATCCTATCTTCGTTATGACTCGCAGCAAATGGCCATCTCCATCGAGCAGTTGGGCTTCCATTTTCCTTGTCGTCTTGAAGTATGGGGAGGTTTGAACCGAATCATATTCAGGAGAGCACAGATCTTGAAGTATGAATAAGTTCATTTACCCTTTAGTAAAAGAAGGAGCGGAATCATATTCAGGAGAGCACAAATCTTGAAGTATGAAGAAGTTCATTTACCCTTTAGTAAAAGAAGGAGCGGAATCATATTCAGGAGAGCACAGATCTTGAAGTATGAGGAAGTTCAGTTTACCCTTTAGCAAAAGAAGAAGCGGAATCATGCCCGACGCGTTGTCCTCGGAAGTATGAAGAAGTTTATTTTATCCTTTAGTAAAAGAAGAATCTGAAACGTATTCCAGGCACCGACCTTAAATATGAGAAGATTTATATATCAGATAAGCAGCAGCCTCTCTGTTTGAGTGCTTATCCGTTTTGGCATGTAAGTCCCTTCCAACGATAAGTGACAGTTCTCCCTCGAGAAGCTTATCAGGGCATTTCCCATCAAAGCCCATTTATTTTGGCATACAGCCGGTTTTTACCCTGTATATCTGATATGGATTTCTGAAAAGTCCATTCGATCCCATCACGAAGGATAGTTTATAGAAGCTTGGATGTTATTCTTTGCTCAATGCTCCAGCATTCTGTAATCAATCTGGCAGTCGTGTAGATCCAGTCTTATTGTTAGACATTCCCAAGTGGAGGCCGTCTCATAGGTGCCATCTCCATTTAGGATCTTGTTCTTACCACTCAAAGTCCATTTATTTTGGCATACAGCCGGTTTTTTACCCTGTATATTTGCTACGGAGTTCCGAAAGGCCCGTTTGATCCTGTCACGAGAGATAGTTTACAGAAGCTTGGATGTTATTCTTTGCTCAATGCTCCAGCATTCTGTGATCGATCTTGCAGTCGTACATGATCCAGTTTTACTTTTAGATTCCCTAGTGGAGGTCGTATCATAGGTACCATCTCCATTTGAGAATCTCGTTCCTTTTCTAAAAAAGACAATTGGTCGTGTTCGCACCAGTTGACCATCATTTTTGGAATTCCCCAGTGTTGTGCTGTCGTCCCAGCGCGTCGTTTTCCCCAGTGTGTTCTTCTCGTAGCGTCTGTCCCTGTGTCGTCGTGTTCGTCAGCATTTTTCGCATTCATCATTCCAGCATACGCATCATATCATATTCATGGCATTGTCTGCATTAGTCTGTTCTTGTTTTGTCCATAGCATCGCATATCGCCACATATAAGGGCAAAATTTTCGGTTATCTATATTTAAATCCCTCCACCACGATTTCTCGAGTCTCCGCTGCTCAAATCATCCGGTGTAGATATTTAAATAGGGGCAACTGTAATACCCCAAATTTTACCCTTTCTTTTTTATTTTTATTTTAAATTCTGATTAACTTAATAAATTAACCTTTTTTTTTAATCTTGTTTTTTAACTAATAATAATTTAATTAAATTTTTTTTATAACTTTACTAATGTTTTTTATTAACTTTTTTTTCTATTTAGTTTATTTATTTAAATCATTTTAAGCTCTTCTTACTAACTTTTAGGATTTAGATTAAAATTTGACTTTTTTTTTCTTTTCTTTAAGAGTAAATTTTTTTATAACCTTTTTTAAATTAATTTCTAACACATTTTTTAATCAAATTCTAATACCTTTTTTAAAATAAAAATTTAACTTCTTTTTAAAATTAAATCTTTTTTCTAACTCCTTTTTAAAGCTAAATCTTTTTTTCTAACTTTTTTAAAGCTAAATCTTTTTTTCTAACTTTTTTAAAGTTAAATATTTTTTTCTAACTTCTTTTTAAAATTAAATCTTTTTTCTAACTCCTTTTTAAAGTTAAATCTTTTTTCTAACTTTTATAAAGTTAAATCTTTTTTTCTAACTTTTTAAAAAAAATTAAATCTTTTTTTCTAACTTTTTTAAAAAAATTAAATCTTTTTTTTCTCTAACTTCTTTTTAAAATTAAATCTTTTTTTCTAACTATTTTAAAAATTAAATCTAACCTTTTTTTTATAAATTAAATCTATCCTTTTTTTTTAAAAATTAAATCTAAATCTTTTTTGACACCATCCTTTTTCAAATTAAAATTCTAAATTCCTTTTAAAATTAAATTCTAACAGTTTTTAAAATAATTCTAACACTTTTTTTAAAATCAACATTCAAATGTTTTTTATTTTAAAATTCTAACTCATTTTTTTTAAACTTAAAACTCTAATTTTTATTTAACTTGAAACTCTTATTTTCTTTGCTAACTTTTTAAATTTAAATCCCAACACTTTTTTAATCAAATCCAATCACAATAAATCACAGATGGAGCAAAATCAAATCAATCAGATCATATCATCATCATAAGAAAATCAGATCTAAATATCAACATCACCATCATTGAATCAAATCTGAAATCATCATAAAAATTCATTCAAATCAAATCAGAGATTGAAAAAGATTGAGATATTCAAATCAAATATGAGATTGAAAAAGATTTAAAAAAATCAAGTATAAAAGGATCCTCAGGAGCAACAAAACAGGGGATCGACAAGCATCAAAGACTCCTGCAGTCTTCATCAAAACTGACTAAGTTCAATTGATTTTATTTTCAGTTTAAATATTCAATTATCATATTTGTAACTGCTTATGGGATGTAATTTTGCGAGACAATTGTCGCATTTATCTTTCCGCACTTTATTTTCTGCCGTTGTATGTATATTTAATTTCATCGCATCTTTATAATTAATTTCACTCCTCCGAAGGAATTAGGTCTAGCCGTTTGACCGCCGTGTCAATAGTCCTCAACTTCAAACCCTTACAACTCTTACAAACCCTAATTTTCACAAATGCCTCGCCGCAGGCAAAATTACAATTTTACCCCTAGCATTAGGTCAAAGAGCCGCCGCGCTCATTTTAGGGTTTTCCGCCGCGGAATCCCTAATTTAACCCTAATCACAATTTAACAATTCAACGTAGAGATTCAGAGTTTCTACACTCCGCGTAAGCGTGTCTTTAAGACATGTTTATTCCTCTTGAGACCTTGACCACAATCAAGAAGTCTCTAACCTCCCTTTTGAGGGGAACTACGATTACTCTGATTCCACTCCCGTAAGGATACGTAGGCACAGGATGCGATGTCTTGCCGAGTAAACTTAGAATTAACCCCTTAGGTCTCTTTTCTCACTTTTAATCCCTTTGTACATATACCTTAAGCAAATAATAAAGCAAATAGTAAACATTTGAACAAAAGGTTCCCGTAGAGTACTACGGAAGTTTAGGGTGCTAATACCTTCCCTAAATTTAACCAACCCCCGAACCCTAGATCTTTCCCCGCATTGTGTTTACGATGCAAAAATAGGTTTTCCCTCTTTTGACCTTTTCCTTCGGATAAATCAAAGAGCGGTTGTGAATTGAATTGTGATTCAAACTCATTAATAGTTTGTTATTCTATTTCCACCGCAACAGTATTCAACCGTATTTTACCTTGAATGTCTGAAAGTCGTTCTCCTTTCATCCCTTCAGGTCCAAGTCGCTTGAATAGGGGCAACTGTTGTACCCCAAAATTTGCCCAACCTTTTCTTTACTTGGTTTATGTTTCATTTCATTGTTCTAGCATATTGCATTGCATAGCATTTTGCATTTTTACAGGGGATCAAGATATGTGTGTACAACAAGAAGGATGTGCCAAGGGTTCTAAACCTAATCAAGAGGTTCTATTCAAGTCAGCAAGGAGGTTATCATCATTAGAGACAAGTCAAAACACTTTGGATAAGCAGATAAGTGTATGTGGTTCACCTCCTGTCTAAGAGGCCATGTGAAGGTCATCTGAGGACCACAAGCCCGTGTTTATGAAGAGAGATGATCATTTAAGATCATTGGAGGCCTTGAGGGTCATTGAGGAGTTCATTCAAGTGTTTATACCAAGTGCAAATGGCCACAGTTGAAGTTGGTGCAATTAGGGTTTTCATCTGGTCGACCCTAAGTCAACTGTGAAATTAAAGGATATTAAGACTCAATTCCAAGTCTTTATGGTCAAGGAATGTTGTGTTAAGATACATAGGATATCATTTCAAGAGCAATTCATCAAGAAGCAAGAGTGTGAGGAGTGACTGAATTAGGGTTCTCAGTGTAAAATCCCTTGTTCAGTGCCTAACTTCAAGACCACCTATATCAAGATACAAGTCTCATCTCAACTTTTGACCAACATGAAACTTGTAGATCATGTTCTTAGGTTTTGTTTTGAGTACTAGAAGTCCTTGATTGGATTTATAGAACACAAGTTATGATCTAGACAAGTTACAGGTCACCAAATGAATGTGATTTTGGTCAAAAAAAGTCAACCAACTTCCAAGCCATTTTTGACCTGGAAGGATGTTTCTCCTCAACTTTTGGCCAACTTAAAAGTTGTAGGGAATGGTCTTAGCTTTCCAAAGAGTACTATAAGTCCTTCATCTGATTTGTAGAACTCAAGTTATGAGGGTTGCAAGGCAGGGGTATTTTGGGAAAGCAAGATTACAGGTCATTTTCATTATAGGTCCATTTCACCACTTTGCACACTTCAAATGGAAATCTTTCCACTCTTCAAACTTGCTCCAAGTAGGGTTATTTGCTCAATCAAAAATGAAGGTACCATTGCTTTGGCTTGGATTGAAGAATCCCTAATGAAATTTCCATGAAAAAGGCCTTAAAAAAGGAAAATCATATTTAATTCATTTGGTATCATTTTGTATCAACTTTGTGCATTTTTTGAGTGCCAAACATATTTCAAATTCCATCCTTGGATTAGAGGTTTGAGTGCATCTTGGTAGCCATTTTCAAGATTTCTTCAAGAATAAGCAACACATCAAAAGCATACCATAAGATGAAATCAAGGGATCATTTTTAGCCCTTTGATAAGCCTACTCTTTATGCAAGTCAGCCATGCCATTTTTACAGCTTGGCAAGTACAAATTCGTGTACTTTGCAAGTGGACAAAAAAGTGAAATTTTTAAATCCAATTGGGCTTAAGGAGCTTTCCATTGGGCTTTCTCTTGATCTGAATCCAACATATATTATCTCAAGATCATTCCCATACCTTCAGAGCTGACTTTGGTGAGAGTTTGAGTGAAAGATCATTGAGAAAAAGTGGCGAGAAAGTCAAATTCGTTTTTTGAGTTCCACTGAGTTTCAGTCAAAACTAAGCATTCTAAAACATTCCTTGAGCTTCCTTGAACGTGTCTGGTTGGTTATTTGCAAGCTTTACTCACACACTGAGCTCTAAGGAAGCTCACTTTTAGGTTTTCCTTCTTTCAAGCTTTCTCACTGTTTATACATCTATTTCACGCCATTTTTACGTATTCGCAAACCTCTTGACATGTAGATGGATTCTGGTATGGTGTGGTGGCTGTTTGTGAACCATTTTGTTTGAGCACGTTTTTTATTTCTCTTCGTTTCTCTTTATTCAAGCATTATTATTGAAAACTAATGGTATATTCATGATCCTCTCGGAGAGTAGATGAGTTTTCACTTTTATTTTGCTGTTTTTGGTTGAGTATTGCTAGCTGTGTGTTTCGTGTATTGTCACGGTGGTTGTCACGGCCGAGGAAGATGACAGGAGGTCATTCCGGCCGCCCTCTGTTTTCCCTCTCTTTTTAGAGGTTGAAGACGACCACGTGGCTCATCCGTAGGCGTTGGATTTCATTTATTTGGTTTTTGTTGGTCCAAATTAAGAAACATCGTGCACCACTCATGTTCACACACACACACACAATCTATTTTAAATATTCATTTAATTACTTGGCAGCATGAGAGCCCTCTGATGTGCATACCATTGGATTCAACGTGCCAGATACGTTTTCCACCATATGCCTAGGGTTGACCTGTACCACTGGATTGTCACGTTTTTATTTATTGTTTTTTTGCTGGGATTTGGGCCTGCTTTTCACACCCCCTTTTTGAAACCCAGGAGCATGTTGAACCATGTTGGGCTGCTATTGGCACCAGCTTTTTGTTTATTTTCTTGTTTTTTCTTTTGTTTTTATTTTATTATCTGTTTTGAATTTAATTCATATAAAATAGTTCCAATGATCATAAAATTCCCTAAAAATATATTTTGGATTCCTTGAGATGTCCTCTGAATTTAAGATATTTTTATTTTATTTTATGAATTATTTTTAAATTAAAAAAGGAATTTTTCTTTGGAAGTGTCTTACTTGACCTAATTTTTTACATGTTTTGTTCTTGAATTTATTTCTCTCATGTCCTTTTGATCCAATGAATAAGATTTAATTCTCATATCAATAATGAGTTGATAAAATTTTTGAGGACCATTTTGCTCCTTTTAGTTGACTTTTGATGCATTTCATTTGACCCTAATCAATCCCCTTTCACAATGGAGCACCCTTGTGAATCAATTTCTATGGTGATGTTGTGAAGTGACTTTGATTAAGATCTTTTGGCCTCTGATTGCTAACACATTTATGAGCCTCTTGTATTTTATTTGTTAATTTTTGAATCATTTTCCTATTTTTAGGGTAGCTTGCAAGTCAAGCTAATCAAAGGAAGGTTCATACAAACACATTGACCTATTTTTCTTTGGATATGACATTTTTGGATCCTTTGAACCTTCTAAGCCTTTTGATTCATGTTTCTAACATGTTGAGGATGATGCTTGTTCATTTTTATGTCATTATATTGTGTTTAGCTTGTTCTTTTGTTTGCTTACTTTTGAGCTTTCAATTAGGGTTTCTTTGTGAAACATGTGTGCTTTCCTTTCGGAATTGACTTGCACTTCTTTGTGCTTTAATTTGATTTGGCTTTTGAGAACTTTTAGTTTATTTCCCTTGCTTTCCAATGACCTAGGAGTGCTATTTAATGTGGCTTGGTCCCTCCTTTGGAGGTACTTGAAGCTTGCCTAAAATGATGGAATCCTTGAGGACATTTCTTGGTGATTTCTTTGTGCTTCCTTGTGCTTTGCTTATGATGCTCATGGTTGAGTATCTATATGAGTTCCTTGTTGTCCTCATATGATCTCCCATCCTCACGTTGTTTTAGGTTTTGTTTATCTTTCATTTGTGTTTGGTTTTGTGCCTTATGGTTGATGTTGTTTGGTTTAGGCCATTTCATCCCATTTTAGTGCACTTGTGTGTTTCCTTTGGTGCATTTTCTTGTCCTTTATCCTCTTGCATATTTCATATTGTTGTTTGGGGTTGAGATGAGCTTGTGGAGGCTACTGCCCCACACCAATTTCCTCCCTCATCCCATGTTTACATTCTTACATGTTTATGTTGTTCTTGTTTCCTCTTTTGTCTCTTTTCTCTTAGGGCCTCTAATCTCTCTTGTTCAAGAGAGGTTATGATAGACATTAAGATATTAAACATGTATGATAATATTAGGTAGCATTTCCTTATCTCAATCTTAGGATCACCATTGTATGACAACTTTAGGTTTGAGCCTAGTCCCCCTTTTGTTGGTGCCTTTCTCTTCTCATCTCCTAAACAATCCAAAACACCTAATAAAGGTTAATGAATATTGTACTTTACGAGCCTTAAGCTACTTGGGAAATGGTTGTTGAAGGGTTTCCTTTCAATGGCTTGATTGTTTAGTATAGCACCCTTTGGGTGATATGCGACGCATTCACTCCTAAGTCATAGTCTCTAGTGCGATATGAATTGCAAACCAATTCAAAAACACTTCTCCTCTAAAAAGCACAAAAACAAAATCATTCAAACTTCTTTTTTCCCTTTGGGGCCTTTAACTTTGGAAAAACATTTTCATAAACAAGAGTGTTGTTAACTCTTAGTTCTACTGCAAATGGTAACGCTTAAGTCTCCCATGCTCGAGCTGCATACACCAACTGCTAGAACTACTTGTTAACCCTACTTGGGCCTAAAAAATAGTTGAACAAACCTGTGTTCTCTCGTAGTTTCCCGAACTACGTTTGCTCTGATCTTTCATACCCGATGAAAGTACGTAGGCACAAGACGTGATGTCTTGGCAAGCAACCTTCCCCCCTTTCACCCGTAGTTAGCCGAACTACGTTGACTCTGACTTCTCATTTCAGATGAGATACGTAGGCACAAAGCGCAGTTGCTTTGCCGAGTCACTTCTTTTTCTTTTTTCCTCAAGCCTTTAGTTAGATAGATTTACACCCTTTTAGATAGACAACAAGCGTGGATCCCATCGAGTACGACGGACGTGAGGGGTGCTAATACCTTCCCCTTGCGTAACCGACTCCCGAACCCGAGATTTGGTTGCAATGACCGATCTTATCCCTCTTTTTGTTAGGTTTTCTCTAAGCGTTTCCTTTCCCTCTCTTGGGATAAATAACACGCGGTGGCGACTCTTCTGTCATTGTCGGCCTTGATTTTCGCAGTAGCGATAGTGCCCCAGAGTGAAGCTCACGCCTAGCATTGGCATCATACTCAAAAGGAAGCTTCGCAGGAGGTGGACCCAAGGTACGAAGTTCAATCAAACGGAGTTGAAGCAAATATTAAAGTATCTAAGAATAAGGCATTCGAATAGAGTCAAAATTCCTTTCAGATATTTTTAGTTTCTGGTGATAATTCTGTTGAGGCGCATACGGTTACGGTACTGTTGAGGTTGCTGAGTTGCAGCTGAAATGGCCGCAGCAGCCACCTGCTGATATGGTGTCGGATAAGTTATACATTTTCCCTTGTATGAGGACACATAATTAGTCCCCCCTTCCCTCTTCTTAGGGACTCCATTATAGGGCTTCTTTCCTGCTTCAGAGAAACTGGCAGCAGCTTGCAATTTTCCTAACTTAATACCATTATCCACTCTCTCCCCAGCCATAACCAAATTCAAAAATCTGATGTAAGTACTCCCCATCAATATCTCATAATAAGGACCTTATAGTGTACTCATAAACATGTTCATGAGCTCTCTCTCCATCATCCGAGGTCGAACCCGTGCAGCCAGTTCACGCCACCTCTGGGCGTATTCCTTGAAATTTTCATTGGGCTTTTATGTAAGACTCTGTATCTAAGTCCTATTAGGTGCCATGTTAGTGTTGTATTGATAATTCTTAACAAAAGCCTCAGCTAATTCACTCCAATTGCAAAATTAGTTCCTTTCTAGTTGCATGTACCACTCCAGGGACGTCCCAACTAGGTTGTCCTAGAAGAAATGCATCAATAATTTCTCATCATCTGAATATGCCAACATTTTTCTATAATAAGCCTTGATATGTATCTTTGGGTAGCCTGTTCCTTTGTATTTGTCAAAATCAGGCACTTTCAACTTTGGAGGAATTCTCACACCTAGAACCAAGCCCATGTCAACCACGTCTATACCCAAAGTATTTTGACACTCCACGACCTTCATTCTCTCTTCAAGTATACACAAATTTCTTTCAGTCTTTGTAGGAAGACCTATCTCATCGTCATGTATAGAAAACTAATCCTCATGATCATCCATTTCAAGATTAAGAACAGGGATCCCAACCAGGATAGGGATATGACAAGTATTACCATCACCTAGAGGATTAGTACGACCACCTGGAGGGTTAGCATCACCAACCTCTACTTCTGGAATGATAACAGTGGGCCCTTTGACAAGCGCCATCAACTCTACTTGGCCTTGAGCCATAGCCTGCATCAAGTTCATACACTGTCCCATACGAGTCTTGACTTCCAGCAATTCTGCATGTACTTGCTACATAACCTGTCTCTGATTGCCTCTAGTTGAAGAATGATGAAAACCTGGATTTATAATCCTACTGAGAAAACCAAATCAGGATCAAAAGACTAATCTCGAACACCTATTATGGATGCTAGCCTGTTTGAAAATGCATGAATGTATGGAAATTCCATGTTTAATCATTTCCAGGGGAATCTACACTGTGATTCTAGTTTTAAGCAAGAGAACACAATAGATCACTGGCAAATCAACCTCATAACATAACTGGAAAAATAGAGGTAAGATTGATACAATGAGTTCAAATACAAAAGGGCCAAAGCCAAAGTACAAAGATAATAGATCCTAATCAACAAGCCTGATGGTGATCACAAAAAAAAATATACAACCTTAAAATGCATCTTCTATCTCCACAAGACCAAGCCCACCCCAACCAAAGTGATTCTTGCTCTAGTATTGAATTTCTTTGAAGAGCTTCTTGGTCTTATCATGCTTTGGTCTTTATATCAACTCTTGAATAAGCAATCTCTCCTGTTGATAATCCCCACTAAGTACCGGCAATGTTGCTCCTAAAAATCATCACCTTTTTTAGTCTGACCTTTAACTCTTGGCTTTTTGACTTCAAATTTAATCTTGAGTTCTTCCATTTCTATCAAAGCTTTGTTCAACTGAAACTGGAAATCAATAAGTTGGTGATTAACTTCATCTTTCTGGCGAGGCTCTTCTTTGAGCTCTTTGTCCTCGATTTGCTTCTTCAAGCCTTCAACTTGAGCTTTGTATTGATCTTCCATCTTCTTATGAGAAATCAAAATATTTTCCCACTGCTTGTTCAATTTGGAGATCTTTAGATAAGCTTTGTCTAGCTCTTCCTTTCTCTGTTTGATGATGCTATTAGCACTCTTCAAATCCATACCAATTGTTTCTCTCATTTTACTTTCTGTTTCTACCATCTCGTCTTTCTTGGCCAGAAATTTTGTCTTCATCTTGAGTTCATGCGCTATCTCACCATTTTCACGTCTGACTACATCGACTTGTCCCTTCAGTTCCTCGTTCTCTTTACGAAGATCTTGATTGTCAAGCCTAAGCTTGTTAAATCTCTCCATAGATACATAAGTAGGTTGCTCAATAACCAATGGATACAAAAGGGCCTCCATGGGAAAAGGTAAGTAAAACTTTTCAACCCTCTTCTCTATCCACTCCACATAAGGAGGATAAGCCACACAATCACTCCTCTACATCTCTATCTCTTGGTGGATCTCTTAGAGCATACCCCAATTTTATTCTAGAAAGGGAAGGGTTGCAATTGATACCATCCATTACCCTTATAAGAGGTACATTGAGAAATTCTCCACAATTGTAGATCATCTCAGAACCAAGCAATCTTCTGTTAAACCAAGTGATGTCCTTAGCAAAAAGACCCATTAACCTCTCTGAACACTTCAAATAGTTCTTGGTATCCAAAAATGCACCAATATGAGGGAGATGACTTACAAACCACTTATATAGAAGTGGGGCGCAACAAAGAACAAGTTCACCTCTCTTCTTCTCGTTCCTAGTATGCATAGAGTGGTAAACATCACCAAGAAAAGTAGGCACTGGATTCTTAATCATAAAAACAAGAACGGAATTCATATCCATAAAGTCTACTATATTGGGAAAGAGAGCAATCCCATAGATGCAAAGAGCAAGGATAGCGTTGAAAATACTCCAACTGCAAGCATCAGCATACACCTTGGCCTCACTCACTAGGAAGCTGATATGAAACCCATATAGGCCTCCCTTAATCTTAAGGTTGGCTTCCACCACAAATTTTCTCAAATAAAGAGCAGCAGCAATGTCATGAGACTCAGGAACCCTCATAGAACTACATAATGACACAATATTTTATTGGAATCCCTAAGATGAGAGAAAAATCCTCCAAGGTAGGAGCTAACTGATAGTCCCAGAATGTGAAGCATCTCTGCGGATGATCATAGAACTGAAATAAAGTATGAATGCCCCTCTTCTCATAAGTTGTAACTGTGTGAAGCATACTGAGAATCTTCCCATAATCCTTCTAGAAATCTTCCAAATTGCTTGAAGTAGTACTAGCAACCAAATTATGAAGTGAACTCAGATTAGGTGACTGAAACTCGTAGTTGATGGTGTGATTTCTACCAGTGTCCATCTGAAAAGGAGCTTCAGAAACCAGAATCAAAGATAAGATAAAATTCCTGGGAATGAAGAAATATGTATGTTAAAATGCAGCTATGGTATGATGGCATGAATGCAAAGACATGGGATCACGGCTCCCACAAATTTTGGATATATGTTGTACTGATATCAGAATAGGTTGAACATAACAGGTCCAAAAGCTCGCCTCTACAAGAAAACCAGAAAATCGGGTAGGATTAAGTTCAAAGTTTCTTGTAAAAACCCCTCTCTGTCACATGTGGATTTAAGTCTTGAATAGAGGTTCCTAACAGTCCTCAGGTTCTTGGGCTTTCAGGTCAAGAAATAATAATACGTTCACAATTTCTTGTTTAGCATTATTACCCCTTAAGGAGGCCTCCACTAATTTTCAAAGAAAGGTCTCCAGAGTCATAAGTTCTCCATGCACTCACTTTGTCTAATACATAACATGCAAGATAGATTATCCTCAAGAAGACCTCGTCTAAATATGGGTCTCATATCAACTATATGTATAAAACGCTACGCAAGTCAACACAAGTTTACTCTAATCTTGTATGTATGCTTAAGCCTGGGTAGTGGGCTTATCTCTCAGTAACCACCCATCCCAACAGCATAACAGTATCAAGAATAATATGAGCGGCAAAAGTAAAATGAAAATAAAACAGCAAGCAGAGCATAAAGATAAACACTCAGAGAAAAGAAAACAGACAAGAGTTAGGACTGACTCACTTAGGGAACCAGAGTTCCCAACATAGTAGCCAGTTGCCGCTACGCGAAAAACAACCGACAAGGACACAGAGTCGCCATCGAACTTTATTTATCCCAACGAAGAAAGTAAAATTTGAGAAAATCTCTAAAGGGAAAGAAAATGGTCTCGCCACTTTTGTTGTTCTAATCAACGAGATCCACTTTTGTTGTTCTAATCAAAGGGTGTGTATATCTAAAACTTACTTGCTAAGGGAATGCAAAAGTGAATTATTGGGAAAAAACAAAAGGTTTTTATTATTGACTTCGTCCGAGTTTTACAACCCAGTGCCTACGTATCCCAGAGGGAATCAAAACTCTGTAGTTCTTGTTGAAAAAGGTTTGCTTTGTTTAGCATTTTTATGGACGATGTTAATGTTCGCATTCTAGCATTTAGGTTTTACCGCTTGCACGTGAGGAGACTTACGCTTTAGCTTGTATTGCGATAGAGCGAAAATAACATGCCCTTTCTAAAAAAGGTTTTAAGAGAAAATCCCGAAGGAAAATGATTTGCATTTGTTGAAGTGTTTTAGTTAAGGTTTTAAAAAGTTTCGAGACACGTATTGTACTAAAGTCTATGAAAATAGGAGCAAGTATTTTGTACAAATGATATGAACGTCTCACGTACCAAATACTCTAAGAAGATGTAAGGAAAACTCCTGCTATTCTTTTCCCATGTACTTAAGGCTCGTGACGTATTATATGTATCGTATTTATTAAGTGGTTTTGTTTTTGATGCAAGAAAATATTTTTTTTAAGAAGGTGCAATGCAAAAAGAAAGAAAAATCTAGGGGATCTGGATCCTAAATGATATCATGCAAAGGGAAATTATATCCTAATGTGATCATGCAAGATGGACCTATGGTGAGGATCAAGGGAGAGTATACCATAATGTTGTCATGCTTGGATAAACATCCTAGTGTCTACCTTTAATTTAAATCAATCAAGTTAAACAACTTAATTAAATAAAACTAAAGGCCACCTAACGGGAGGTTCGACAAGCCCAGAGAATCTGGTCCAATGTCTTATACCAATTCTTTGGCTTTTTCCCCACATGCTTCTTAATCAAACTAATGACAACCTTATTTGCTTCTTCGGCCTGACCATTAGCCTGTGCGTAATAAGGTGTGGACATTACCAATTTGAAACTCATATCCTTAGCAAACTCTTGCACTTTTTGACTAGTAAACACAAATCCTTAATCCTTCATAATAGTCTTTGTGATTCTAAACCTATAGATGATATGATTTTGAATAAGTTCAATTACAGATTCTTGATCCACGTTCGACAGTAGTATAGCTTCAATCCATTTAGTAAAATAATTGATACCAACAAAAATATATTTTTTACTTTTTGATGATGTTGGTCAAATTTCTCCAATCAGATCCAAAGCCCATCCTCTAAAGGGCCAAGGTTTCCCTATATAATGGAGTTCGCTTGCAGGAACATGTTGTATCCCTGCGTGCACTTGGCATTCTTGATATCTCTTGGCAAACTCAATACAATCTTTCAACGTGGTGAGCTAATACATCCCTTGTCGAAACAATAACCACTTCATTTTATGGCCTACCTGATGTGCCCCACATGCCCTACTATGGACATTCGAAAGGGATAAATATGCCTCAGATTCACTAAGACATTTAAGCATAACTCCCTCAGGAGTCTTTTTGAACAATTCATTTCCCAAAAGAACGTAACTTAAATCTCGTTACCTGGTTTTTCGCTCTGCAGATGTTGTTGGATTTTGTAAGTACTCTACTATTGACTTTCTCCAATCTTTATCCACCATGCTATCTATATTCAGTATCTCGAAATTCTCTTTGTCAGCGTATCTTAGCTTCGTTGTTTTCAGATCTAATGGGGATAGTCTGGCTGACATAACTCTTCCTCTAACTTTGAATGCATCTTGCAAATTTTATTTTGAAATTTTATACCCAGAGGAAATTTGTGCCAAGTCATTGGCCTCTTGATTCTCTAATCAAGGGATGTGTCGAATACTAACCATCTCGAACCTTTTCAAGAGTCAATTGGCTATCACAAAGTACATAATGAGATTTTCCTTAACACACATATATTCCTTTGTAATTTGTTTTATGACTAACTCTGAGTCACCCATTATTTCATCTCGAGTTGCCCCCAATTCCAACAATATTTCAAGACCAACTATTAGGACCTCATATTCAGCCTCAATGTTCAAACAAATGCCTTCGACTTTATACTTGAAATTTTTTGGAATTTTGTTAGGAGAAATAAGTAGGACTCCAAAGCCCGTTCCATCTTTATGACTAGAACCATCGAAGTACAAATTCCAAGGCTTAAGTTCAAGAAAATTTAATGAATTCTCAATTATAGAGTGGTCGACTATAAAATCGGCTGCCACTTGTCCTTTAACAGTCTTTAAAGGCATATAGGTTAAAGAATATTCAGTTAAAGCTAATGCCCATTTTCCAATTCGACTATGCAAGATTGGTTTAGACAACATATGCTTTATAACATCAAAATGAGATGAAACAAAAACATCCACTTTTTTTATATATTGCTTTAACTTTGTACATGAGAAATACAAACATAAGTGATCCGCTGTCGCGCACGGATCAAAAACGAGTAATTTTAAGAAAATAGTTAGCGGTAACGACAACTCGAGTATCGTTCTCACAAGGATTCTTGTATTGTTTCAACCAAATAAAGAAAAGGTTTATGTGGGTTTTAAGTTTTGATTTTTAAAATAAGAGAAAAAAAGTGATTATCAGATAATCTAAAACGGCTAATCCTACTGATTCAGATTCTGACTTATTATCGGCTATTATAACACCAATCCCTAAGCGGATTCGATCATATTCGATTATGATATCAATTAGACAAGCGCTTATCAAAATCAAATGAATTACGTTCCTCTTTACCGAATTAAGCAAACGGTTAAGAATATGACGAGTTAACGAATTAAGCAAACGATAACACACAATTAAAGTTAGGAACATGCATACAATCGAATTTAATCAATTCTATCCTATAAACACAATCAAATTAAGAAAATGATTGCAATCAAATTAAGCAAATAATTTCATAGAAAATAATTGAACAGAAATCAAATTAAATTGGTATTATAATAACCTCAAAGTGATGGAACCCGTAAGCAGCAGGATTTGCCTTGGGAATTAGTTTTTCATGAAAATTATATAAAACATAATGAAATTCGTAAAAAGAAGTTTTTGTGACAGTAGTACGGTTTCTAGGTATAAGAAAGCATCAACGCTTTTGGTTTTAACCTAACTGGGTCGAAAATATAAAAAATCCGGCCCAAAACTAAATATTTCAAACAGTAGATTTCAGGTCCTGACTTCAACGAATTATTTAGATCTGCTACACTCCAAATCATCCTCTGGCTCAAACATAAAAGTTATAGCTCTCTGTCTTAGCTTTCCAACGCCTATTAGAACGCGCAAATCCGATTCTCTCAGCTCCAGTTATGTTTCTAACAATGGACAGGTATCAAATAACCGCTAAAGCTGAAAATAAGTTGCGAAAATAAAATAAAGGTAAAAACAAACTTAAATATGAAAACACATTAAAATAGTAAAAATAATCAAATAATCTGTAGGAATGCCTAATTATAACAATGGAAGAATGTGTATAAAGATGTACTGATCAATATGCATAGTTTTTCGACTATGCTATACCTAGTTTCTGCATCGTTCAAGACCCTACTAAGGTAGTAAATGGCTCTTTCAACGTCATTTTCATCCTCTTGAGCCAACATGCTCCCTAAAGTCTTATATGACGCAGATATATACAACCTCATACTTCTATTCCTACAAGGTGGCATCGGGATTGGAGGGTGGACCAGGTGGTCCTTGATCTTGTCAAAGGATTCTTGATGAACTTGCCCCTATTCAAAATCTTCCCTCTTGAGTCGAAGAAGAGGTGTGAAGGCTTGAGTCTTGCCGCTAAGGTTCGAAATAAACCTCCTTAAGAAATTAATCTTACCAAGCAGCGACTGCAACTTCTTCTTGTTCGATGGCGCTTTCACCTCCATTATGACTTTGGCCTTATTTTGGTTTATTTCGATCCCCTTTTTGTGGACCACGAAGCCTAAGAAATCTCCCTCCTGCACGCAAAAAGCATATTTGAGAGAGGGTTCATTTTCAGACCATGTCTCCCCATCCTTTCAAAGGACTGTCGAAAATGGTCAATGTGAGTCTTCCTTGAAATAGACTTAACAACAATATCATTAATATAGATTTGCATAAAATTCTCAATAAAATCATGGAAGGTTGAATTCATTTCTATTTGGTATGTTGCCCTAACATTTTTTAAACCCAAAGGCATTACAACCCACTCATAGGTGTCTAAGGCTCCGGGGCGTCTAAACGCCGTTTTTGGGACGTCTTCTTCAGCAATGAAAATTTGATTGTACCCAGAATACCCGTCAAGAAAACTAAGGTATTCATGTCATGCGACAAAATAGACTAAAATTTCTGCCACAGGCATCAAATATTCATCTTTCGGGGTAGCGAAATTTAAATCTCTAAAATCTACGCACACCCTTAATTTTCCATTTTTCTTAATAATTGGGAAAATATTAGCAAGCCATTCGACATACCTGGTCGTACAGATGAATTTACATTTGAGAAGCCTTTCGATCTCCTCCTTAATCTTCGAGAGAATTTCAGGTGCAAATTTCCTTGAAGTCTGCTTAACAGGCTTCTTTCTAGGCTTTATCGACAACTTTAGTTCGACCAGATCTCTGCTCAAACCAGGCATTTCGTCATAATCCCATGCAAATCAGTCTTTGAACTCCTTCAGCAATTGGATTACTTCGACCTTGAGTTGTGGGCTGATGTTAGATTTGATGTATGTCGACCTCTTCACTTCCCCCTCTCCCAGGTCGATTTCTTTAAGTGGATCTTGTGCCAGCATTTTGATGTTGCTTGCTAGCGGATCCTTCTCGAACCCCAAAGGCTCATCGTCATAGATGGCTTCGAGCCTCTAGCCCTGCACCTTATCCTGAACCTTATCAGGTGGTCTTGGGTCGAATTCCTTACCAGGACCTTCTTGATGTGCTTCAGCTTCCTTGGCTTCGACAACCAAGATTTTTACTTCAGCCTCTAAGGCCACTTTTAATCTGTTTTTGGCTAAATAAACCAAAATCCTTTCGAGCGCCAGTGACTCGGTCATTATCACTTGATTCGCTTCCCTAGCCAGTTGGCTAGATATGGGTTATTCTGAAGACATAATCCTCTTTGCCTACCACTTCGATGTCCCACTGAAACCCATGAGTAGGGTGCAGATAGAGAGAACATAAAGCATTATTTATCGGCGTCATGTCGAATCTCGCAGGATTACATGAGCCCATGTGGACCAAATTCTGGTCGAAGCTCCTTCTATCAACCTGATCCACTTTGTTCATAAAATAACTCTGGTCTGCTTTGATGTTCTCGACAATACCATCGTTACGCCATATTTTGATCCTTTGGTGCATTAAGGAAGGAATGACATCGATGCCGTGAATCCACTCCCTACCAAGCAGTAAATTGTAATTAGTCTTCGAGGCTATTACCATAAACATTGTTGGCATAAATATAGTGCCAAAGGTCAAGTCTACCTGTATAACTCCCATGGTAGATCCTATCTTGCCCACATAATTCGAAAAAACCATATTATGAGGTTTTGTATTTGTGTCATCTTTCCCAATCTTTTTCAGCATGTGATGCAGCATTAAGTTTACTGTCACATCGCCATCGACTAGGATCTTGATTATTCCAATGTTTCCTACTTTCCCTTTGATAAACAGAGGTTTTAAATGGCTTTTCATCGACTCATCAGGCCTTTCGAAAAAGGAATTATGTTCCTCTACGCAGCCATTATTCATGATGTAATAACATATAGGCTTGTGTCGAGTCGTCTCCTTTTCCATCGCATCTTCTAGTTCCTCTACTTCCATAACTTGGTTGTACTCTCTAGGGAGTATTGATACCACATTGAACATGACATCTAGTGAAGCTTTCGACCCAGAATTGAAATCATCTGTCATTACGTCATCTGCATGGTCAGTCTTCTTTGAAGATGCCTCTTTTTGAGGAGAAAACAACTTTCTCTCAACAGGTTTCTTTTCCTCTTTTTTCGCCGGTATGTTACTACCGGATTCAGGTTTCGCCTTCTCCATTGCTTCCTTTTCGGCCTTTCTCCGCCTCTGCAGCCTCCTCCATTGGGATCTTGTCATCAGATTCTTTCCTTTATAATTTTCCGAAGGATATGCTACACGCTTCGACGCCTGGAATTCTTTTTGGTACGTCAAAGAAGAACCTCTATGGACTTCAAAATTTTTCCATTTTTCATGGTCGTGCTCTCGATTTTTGACTAGTATGATCCATTTGTCTTTGGGAGCCTCCGACGTAGGTTTGAAAGTAGTGGGCTTATTGCCTCTAAGTCTTTGCCTTGCCTGCTCCTACTTCCTAGGGTCACTTCTGTTGTCGAACGTC
Organism: Lathyrus sativus; assembly: GCA_963859935.3. Taxonomy (NCBI): domain Eukaryota; kingdom Viridiplantae; phylum Streptophyta; class Magnoliopsida; order Fabales; family Fabaceae; genus Lathyrus; species Lathyrus sativus. Next base: position 494,446,329 of record OZ012737.1, read on the forward strand.
TGGTGGCCATGAGAGGCTTTCCAATTTCTTCTATTTTTCGCCCTACGAACTCCTTCAATATTCTGAGCTGCCTTCTTGTCAAAAACAACATTGCATTGAGGGCATAGCATAACTTCTGATTTCTTCCTCTGACATCTGTAAAGGAAATCAGTAAGGCTTTCTTCGTGTTTTGGGAAAGCCACCTTATTGTATTCTTCCTGTCGAAGGTCCTTGTCAAATTCCATCGAAGTTTCCTGAGAGACTTCGACCATGTTCACATCTATGTTGGCCTTTTCGATGATGTCCAGCTCTTCCAGTTTCACCCTAAGGCCCTCAGTAGCCTCATCTAGATTATTTATTTGCACGAAACCCTCAGTGGTTTCTTTCGTTGTTATCATCGAGTTGAAATATTAAGTGATTCCTTCGATGAAGCCTTTAGTGACCTCATGTGCTCAATTATCAGCAGTTTGTTTCTCGAAACCCTCAGTGGGTTTTATGGCGAAGCCTTTAGTGACTTCATAGAGAACTATTTTCGCGATCTCTCTATCGAGGTCCTCAGTAACCTTGACCATGACCGCTTCATTGGTGAAATCCTCAGTGATTTCGACCATGTCAATTACAGATGGCTCACTGTAGTGGGCATCGGCTACCTGGAGAGGGTCAGAATCAATCTTCATTTGGGCCTTCGACTTCTCTCCGAATTTAAGCCTTCCTTCCTTAATTGCATTTTGAATGAGATTCCTAAAAAGAAAATATTGAGATGTTTTATGTCCCAAGAAATTATAATATTTGCATAAACCTCTCTTTTTTCTTTATTCTAATGGAGGCATTTTAGCACCAAGAGGCACTATCATTTGGTCGTCCTTAACTAACAAATCGAAAATTCCATCACATTTTGTGACGTTAAAAGTATAAGTTTTCTTAGGAAAAATTTATCATTCTTTTTTGGCTCAGTAGGGTTTTTTCCATTTGAAGGGGCTAAGACCTTACAACAATAAGGTGGCCCTTGCTTTAATTCAGCAAGGTCAATTTCATTCTCGATGAAGTCTAAGGGTCTGTTATATGTTCCTTCGTCGTCTTTATTAAATTCGATGTAGGCTACCCTTCTATTATTTTTATTCACCCTAGCCTTTTCCTTCTTTAGGCGTTCTAACTGTTGAATCCTATCAGCCAACTGGGTCATATCCCTCAAATACTAGGTATCTAACTTCTTCCTAATAGAGTAGTCACTGCCCCTAGCGTCCATTTCGACCAACTCATGTTCTGGCACCTGCGTGAAACATCTGGGTTTAAGTTGGCGAAATCTTTCAGATAATCATTTATTAGCTCAGTAAACTTTCGTTTGATACTAGACAATTCTTTTAGACTAATCTTTGTTTGTCCCATGTAAAACTGTTCACGAAACAATCTCTCTAGTTGAGTTCATGTATGAATCGAATTTTCTGGTAAGGTTGTAAACCACGTGAAAGAGTTTTTAATAAGAGAGCTCGAGAAATATTTAATCCTCAGGTTTTTGTTACTCGAAATCTCCCTTGCCTCTATTAGGTACCTAGCCACGTGTTCGACAATGGACTCATTGGTATCCCCCAAAAACTTAGTGGGTTTAGGCACTTTCCATCTAGCGGGTAAATTCGATTGCAGAATGTATTCTGACAATGGTGATGTGTAATTTGGCCTTCGCAGGCCAAAATTTACCCCATTTCGCGCCATAGTCCTTTCGACCATGGCTGCCAGATTGTTATCTGCTGCCATATCATCCCATCGAATTTGTTGTATGACATTGTTAGCATTCTAGTTTCTATTCACCATTACGACCCATGGTTCCTCCTCTGTTAGAATTTATGGTTGAATCCTAGGGGGTTCCACTATAGGCTGTTCGACAATCCCTCCCTGGTTCATAGCGTTCGCTAGAGATGTGTTCCTTTGGTTTTGTTGGACTTAGTTAATAGTGACATCCTCCCCAAAGGCTACCCCTTGATTTTCTACCATATACTCCCTCTGTGGGTGTCGAGGAGGCTCTGGTACACCAAAAAAGTCCGTAATGCGCGGCCATTTGCTGGTTGGCTTGGGTAATGTTTTGTATTAGAGGATTAAAAGTTGTCCCCATTGTTTGGGCAAGCATCTGGACCATTTCATGGTTACTCTCATCCATTTGCTGCCTAATAATCGCTGCAGAACTATTTTTTAATCCTGGCATTTGGGTGGAAAAACCTATCCCTAAGGGTTGGTCATTTCGACCCATCTTATTAATTCCAGACCCTGACCCTTGCAGCGGGGAAGTTACATTTATTACGGGTTCTGGAAATGTTGACCCCATGTTATGTAAGTTCTCTATCACTGATGTTGGCATTCCGTAACGCTGTTCTCGGCCGCCTAAAGGCATGGAGAAACCTGGAGGCATAAAGGGTCTGTTCGAAACGTTTCTTATTGGTGGGGGGTTGTTGGAGGACCCCGTGGCCCAATGTAAGTTAAAATGTAATGAGAAATCGATTGTGTAGGCTTCGAACTTTCCATGGATGGTACCAGTTCAGAAATAGGTACTGAGATTGTAGTTCCTCCTGTCGAAGATGTTGGGGTAGGTTCTCCATATTTTAATGTATTTTGAGGATTTGGATTATTTGGTTGACTTTGATTCACCATTTTCCTCGTGTATCTTCTCCTTGGTCTATCTTCGTTAGTGATGACTAATTTATCACTTCTCAATGACATACAACGAAGTTTAGCAAAAGAGAGACAACAATCGTGAAGAATTGGGTAGAATTGTTTTTAAAAGAAAAATCGTTAAAAATATCACTAGCACTATCCCACTAGGCATGCCAATTTGTTTACCGTGAAAATTGCTAAACAACCGCTGGTCTCCAAATATTAGTTAACTTACAGGATCAACCAGTGAATCCTAGGCATGTGCTAACGCTTTTTAAACTAACGTTTGAGAAACAATGAACACTTCAACAACGTCCATGGTTGGAAAATAGTTTAATTCGATAAAAGAAATATGTGGCGAGAAAGTAAAGAGAATGTTGTAAAACGCATCAAAATAAACTTATGCAATAAAGAAGATAAATTTCTGGACAAAAGTATAAACTGAATTTGATTAAATTGTAAGAAAATGGTGTTTTATCAAATGTACATTTCTCAACAACTCTTTTCTCTACACACTGGATACTTTGAGTAATTTGAGTGATTTGTATAAACTTGATCACACACAAAATCCTATCACTAAGACCTCCTATTTATATTGAATAGAAATAACTGCCTCTAACGACCTTTCTCCTAAAACACAACAAGTGGCGCTCGACATGTCTTCACTTCCTTATTGTGTTCCACGTGTCTTCTCTTGAAACTAGATAAGAACAAAGTTCCCTCTTTAATTCAAATTCTATTTTTAAATCAAAGACGCCATCAGTAGCCTTCTCGTCGAACTACTCCTTCAAACTTAGATAATTTCTCTAATTCCAAGAAATTCTTCCTTCTGGCACAAGGGTCACTTCGACTAGACTTCCATAAATAATTGTCCTGTCGAAGTCTGCCATAACTTCCCAAAAATTCTCTTTCTGTTATTTATTCCACTAGCTTAAACAAGACGTCGAATTTACGAGCTAACACCATCTTGATCACACAATTTCTCAAACACGTCTTTGTTTGGAGTCATGTGCCAAGTGCAACCTGAATCCATAATCCACTCCTTGTTAGAGTTATTGCTTGAAACCACCAGGACATCAGATGATTTATTATCATCTTGTCCAATAACCACATTACCATTATCCTTTCTACCATGATTATTCAATCGATCAGGGCACACCTTTCTTGTGCGATCCTCCTTCTTATAATGATAACACCTAATAGTAGGAGCATTACCATAATAAGAATTCTATAGAACTTTACCATTCTTCTTTTCAAACCTACCATCTTTCTTTGTGAATTTTTCTTTCACGGACAATCTTTCACAGACAGTGATGACTTATGCTCCTTTCTTTCTTTCAAATCCTTCGAGTACAAGGATGAATGAACTTCTCCAAAGGTCAGAGACACTCTTCCATACAAGAGGTTTTCTTTGTAGTGAACATGAGATCTAGGTAAATCACACAATAATAACAACGCTTGATCTAGTGATGGTAACCTTAATATTCTCAAGATCAAGAATCAGATTATTGAACATATCAAGTTGCTCAGCCAAGACTTTATCTTCACTCATCTTGAATGAATACAAGGCTTGTTTCAGGTAGATATGATTGACCAATGACTTCGTCACGTACAAACCTTCGAATTTCGTCCACACATCAGCTGCAATTTTCTCCTTTGAAACTTGTCGGAGAATCTTATCACCAAGGCTCAATACAATGATATTGTGGATTTTCTCGATCATCGTCGCCCTCTCCTCCATTAAGGCATCATTCATCACCAAATTAGTAATTTTTTTGGATTTTTTTCTTCTTGTCAATGTGTAAAAAGTAATATATATTATATATACTGGGGTCGTGAGTGTGCGAGAGATATTTTGAAGGAGAATATATTTATCAATTGTTGAGGTATTCGTTTGAAGGAAAAGAATTATGTTATGCAGTGAGTGTGTAATCCTTGATTTCATGGGATTTTAGGTGAATGGAAAATAATTAGGGCTGCAAATGAGTCGAGTCGAACTCACCTCAACTCGGCTCGACTCGTTAAGAATTGCTTCGAGTGCGAGTTCGACACGAACTTTTTTTTAAGCTCAAACTCGATTCGTTATAAGTTCACGAACAGTTCGGTTCAACTCGTTAGGTTCATCTCATTAGGTTCAGCTCACATGATTCACGGACTTAAAAACTATTTTTTAAATATATATATATATATATATATATATATATATATATATATATATATATATATATATATATATATATATATATATATATATATATATATATATATATATATATATATATATATATATATATATATATATATATATATATATATATATATATATATATATATATATATATATATATATATATATATATATATATATATATATATATATATATATATATATATATATATATATATATATATATATATATATATATATATATATATATTTGACATTTTAAATAAATATATTTTTAAAAATAAAATATTAAAATAAAATAAAAGTTGTCATATTGAAATTTAACTTTATCTTCGAAATCTACTAATTCAAAACCTACACAACTTTCAAGAGATACATTTGAGAGTCTAATTCAAAAACTACTAAATTGAAGATTAAATTTGTCTAAGATTTGGAGTAAATATTTAAACCTAATCTTAAAGACAGTATAATTCTTCTCATATGTAATCGAGTTGACTCATGAACCTAACGAGTCGAACTATGTATAGTTCAAGTTCAACTCATTTAGTTAACGAACTTAATTTTTCGCTCATACTCAATTCATTTGGTTCATGAACCTAGTTCAACGATTTAATTATTGAATCAAATTTCGAACTATTTTCGAATTGGTTCGATTTATTGTCAGCCATAAAAATAATGAATAAATGTGTAAAGCTTTTTGGTGATCCCATGTACAAATTTAGATGTAATTTTTACTATAATTCTATATGTTAGTGCTGTAAATCCTTTTTAATAAAATTGTAATTGTATTGAAAATCTATTTGAAATGAAATCAACTTGGTTCAAATTCTAATGTTGTACAAATTATATTGTTCAATTTATTTTATTGTTGTTGTTTGGTTTTTTCTTTTCAATAACCTTGTATGTGAAACCGAGTCAGACCAAGAAGAAGGAGCAAATGGCTTAACCTTGCTCTTTATGTGAAATTATTTATTTCAAAAAAAGAATTGTGCGAAGATGATGATAATATATGGTGTTAAAAAGGGAATGCAAAACTTAACAAGTTTCATCATTCTTATTTTTTTTAATTAATTTGTGGTGGTGTTAAACTTGTGGATGAAAATGGATGACAATCAAAGTTCAAAGTTTATTCAATCTTATTTTTTATTTAAATTTGAATGAGGACATCATAAAACTAAGACAAGATGAATCATGAAAAACAAACCTAATGCTAAGTCATGTTTAAGTGGTTTTTGACTTGAGAAAGATAAAGGTTACATTGATGATGCAAATGAAAGAAGACCAATTCAAATTCAAACTCAAAATAACTTAGTTGGATAAAAAAAGAACTATTAATCCAACTCCTTGTTAACATTCTCATAAAAATAAAAAGAAATTTTCTTGTAGATTTTAACTTAATTAAAATAAAAAGAAATTTGAAAATTTAAAAATTATTTTAAAAAAATATATAATGAAAAAAAAAACACTCATATTTACATAGACAGGTTGACTGGTTGACTAAGTCTAATATTTTATACATTAAAAATGATATCGTTATATTATACAATATATGTTTAATTTTTTATCATTAAATTTTCTCTCTTGTTTTCAAATGAATGAATATATATATTATAATAATACATATTTTATATTTGAATAAGAATATATTAATATTTACAGCTACATAAATATATTTGAAATATTATGATAATAATTTTTCTTAAAATATAAAAATTATTATTATTATATTTTTAAAATTAAGAAATATAAATATTAAAATATGTGATTAACCAATTTCATAACTTCATTAATCAACTATTTATATTTTATTAACCAACTTTATTGACTACTTAAAAATTATTTCAATATCTGAACATTTATTAACCAACTTGATAACATCGTTAACCAACCGTTTACATTATATTATCCAACTTTGTTTTACTTATAAAAATTATTTTTAATATCTTAATTTTTGTTAACCAACTTCATCACTATATTAATCAATTTTTTACCTTTCATTAACCAACTTTGATTTATATTAAAAGTTATTGTTCATGTTTGCAAACACTATTCATGCGTACTATTCAAACATATGACATTGTTCACATGACACTGTTTACACCACTGTTCATGTACAGTTTCACTATTCATAACACTGTTCAGTGTATTTCTGAATAGTGCATATGATATAGGTGTATGAAAGGGTGTAAAGATATAAACATATTATCAAAGTTTTACCATTATTATTTTAGTTATATATATCACATAAGGGAAAGGGAAAAGTAACGAGCCATGGACAACCAAACGCTTCTGCTAGTGATTACTTTTATGTTTGCAAGCATTCTCATCTTCATTCTTACAAAATTAAACCAAACTCAAAACTCTACAAGACTTCCACCAGGGCCACAGCCACTTCCCATCATTGGTAACATCTTAAAACTTGGCAAAAACCCACACAAATCTTTCACAAAACTCTCTAAAATCTATGGACCAATCATGACGCTAAAATTAGGAACAATAACAACCATAGTAATCTCATCCCCACAAGTAGCCAAACAAGTCTTACATGAAAATAGCCATATCTTCTCTAATAGAACTGTCCCACATGCACTTTTTGCAGTTGATCATCACAAATTCTCAGTTGGATGGCTTCCAACATTAGATTTGTGGAAGAAACTAAGGAAAATTTGTGCCACAAAAGTATTTTCTACGAAAATGCTTGACTCAACAAAAATCCTTCGCCAACAAAAGTTGCAAGAATTATTAGATTATGTGAATGAAAAAAGCAAGAAAGGTGAGGCTTTTGATATTACTGAGGCTATTTTTACAACTGTCCTAAACTCAATTTCAAACACTTTGTTCTCTATGGATTTGGCTCATTCCACACATGATGAAAAGTCTCAAGAGTTTAAGAATATTATTTGGGGTATCATGGAAGAAGCTGGTAAGCCTAATGTTTCTGATTTCTTTCCTATTCTCCGTCCATTAGATCCACAAGGTTTGTATACAAGGATGACAAATCATATGAAGAAGCTGTGTGAGATTTTTGATAAAATTATTGAAGAAAGAATTCATTCAAGATCTACCAAACTTGATGATTCTGGCTATGTTTGCAATGATGTGTTAGATTCACTTCTTAATAACAATATTGAAGATACCTCTTCTGAATTGAGCCGCAATGAAATGGTACACCTATTTCTAGTAAGTATCAATTTTTTTTTAGATTGTTCTATTTGTCTTTTGTTTCTGTATAATTTTTATAAAAATTTGAGTAATTTGATTATCATTATTAGGATTTATTTGTTGCTGGGATTGACACAACATCAAGCATAATTGAATGGATAATGGCAGAGCTATTACGCGATCCTGAAAAATTAATAAAAGCAAAAACAGAGTTAAGTCACACAATAGACAAAGATGAAATAATCGAAGAATCACACATTTCAAAGTTAACTTTCTTACAAGCAATAGTGAAGGAAACATTTCGTTTGCACCCACCAATTCCATTACTGCTACCCCACAAATGTGATGAAAGTGTCAACATATTAGGCTTCAATGTGCCAAAAAATGCACAAGTATTAGTCAATGTATGGGCCATGGGAAGAGATTCAACCATTTGGAAAAATCCAAATATGTTCGTACCCGAAAGGTTTTTAGAGTGTCATGCTAATTACAAGGGTAATAATTTCGAGCTTATACCATTTGGAGCAGGGAAAAGAATTTGTCCAGGATTGCCATTAGCTCACAGGACTGTACATTTAGTGGTGGCATCCCTTGTACACAATTTTGAATGGAATCTTGCTGATATGGTAATTCCAGAAGAGATGAATATGGATGAGAAATTTGGATTAACTTTAAAGAGGGTTCAATCTCTTCGAGTCCAAGCTATTTCATCAAGTTAGTTGGATATGTATAATTGTAATTTGTGTCACTCCCACAAATATATTTTACTTAAATAAATTTATGACGTCAATAAGTCATCATGTTGATTTAGTAGCACCGCCTTTGTTTAATTTCTTACAATTTTTAAGTAATGTCATATCATAGATATCCATAAATAGTAGTTTTTATTATAAACTTTTAATGGCTTATTAAATAACAACAAAATCCTTCACATTTTAGTAAACAGACAAAATAGGGAGCGGGCATGGGGGACAACTTAAAAAGTGGTCCATTACTAATAAATGATTATAAGGTATTTTAATATCCCACGCCAAATTGTCTAATAATTACTCGATAATAAGATAAGGTATTTTTATCTTCATTTATTTTATTATGAATACTTTTCAAAAATAATAAATCATTTTTATTTTCAATGGAATATTAATTTTATTTCATTTGTGTAGTATGATAATATTATCTTCATTATTCTCATGACTATATATTTCAGTATACATTTTTATTTATTTATTTCAAAAAAATTAAAAAATAAAATAAAATATTACTGATTTCAGTTTACAATTATCCTTAAATTTAAATAACAAATTTTTTTCTAAATTCTAATTCAATTCATTCAATTTTCTTTCTCGTGTTCAATTCAACTTTTTAGAAGATTTAGTTTCTTTTATACATATTATTTTCGGTAAAATTCAACATGAATCTTTTGTTCTCTTTAAAAAATTTTAAAATTGGAATTGTGAGAAATAACTTTTGATTGTCAATCTTGTTGTTGTTTGTTCTGTTTCTTGCTTTCCATTATCACTAGGAATGAGAATAAACTAAATTGATATAACATTAGTTTTTGTTTGTTAAAAATAACGGTTGAATAATAAACTAGCTTATAGTTTATACCTAATAATCGATGACTGATAATTTATAATTTATAGTTAATTGTTGATTATTGATAGCTAATAGGCTAACTGATCAAGTGTTTAGTAAAATTAACTGTTTAACTATCTTATAAATATAAGATGACATAAAAGGAGTTTAATGCATAAGATGAGTTTTTAAAGAATATGAGAATAATATAATTGATTGCAGTCCACTAAACAGATTATTAATTAATAAATTAATTTTTCCCAATTTTAGATGGAGAGGAAAATTGGCTCAAAGGGTGAATCAAAAGTACAAATGAAAATATTTAAATAAATTATTATCTTAATGCTTGTATAGCCGATATGAACCAAATGTTTAAAAGATTATTCATTTGTAAAGTTTATAAAACAAATTAGCAGCGATAATACTTTAACCAGCGTGGATTCTCATGTTGGATAATTTAATATTGCAAATGAATTAAAACAGAAGCGTGGTAGGCAAGTCGGTTCCAATATTAAAAATCTTCTACTAATAAAATTAGTTAAAATTAAAGATGACTCGAGTGAGGATATGAAACTTCTTAGAGTATTTTGATATAATTTATCTTTGAGTTTTCGAAGAGCTAACCAAGCACACAAAATTTATGAAAATAAAGAGATATCGATAAATTATGTCATGAATTGAATACAATGGAATCTAAATTAATATAACCAAAAATAAAGTCAACGGTTAACAATGTCTTTGTATATAATATAATGTTAAACATGATAAATTATAATGAAGATCGTGACTAAAAGTTTATTAATGATGGTAGACAAAGTTAGAATTGGTCAAAATAAAAAGATACATTTGAAACACAATAAAACTCCCTTTGCCTAAACATCTCAAGCTGTGAAACCAATTGTATATAAATGAGTTTTTGTAAAAAAAAAAAAGAGAAATAAGAATGATAAAAATGTGAGACACAAAGCTTGATTTGTTGCTCAAGTATTTTTAAAAATATCTAAGATTCATTTTGATAAAACTTATTTACCTATAGTGGACGTAAATAATTTTCAATATTTAATTTGCCTTGTAGAACATAAAATACTTATTTTATACTTGATGGATATTGTAACATCTTATTTGTGTGGTTCACTTGATATTAAATTTACATGAAGTTTCAAAAAATATTTAATTTACATGAGACACATAACTTTAGATCTCAAAAATTTTGGATTCCAAAAAGACGACTCTATAAAACTGAATAAGCCTTCAAAAGACTATTCTAAATAATTGTCTTAGTGACACTACGACAAATAACATTTTTTATGACGAAACTTTCACCTTGAACATGTCAAAACCGGGCGTATAGGTCCTGGGAGCAACATGTTTTCTTTTTTAAAAAAGAAGAACAACTTTTTCCATCGGTTTTGTAAAAAACTGAGGTAATATAGCTATAAATGAGTGTCATATTTTCTCCATAAAAAATAATAAACCTATTATCTTAGTGTTTTTGAAAATCGGAGAAATATAGCTATAAGGGACAACAAAAAATAGGAAATAATATGAAAGAAAATATTTCACTAATAAAAAACAGGACAACAAATAACTATTCTACATATTCAAATTTCTGACAACACTCAACTTCAATAGTTTCACTATTAACTATTGTTGGAAATTCACCTCACACCCTATGAAGAATTTCCTTCAATATTGATCTCAAGATTGATGAACAAACCCACAATATGATAATGATGGTAATAACAAGTAATTATCAAGAACAACAAAAGAGAAGAAGAATAAACAAGAAAGAGAAGAATGAGAGAAGAAATATTTGGAGAGAATGTGTTACCCACAACTGTGGGATTTCTTATTGAACTTTCACTTGCTAACTGCAACTGTGAAATCTGTTATGTTGTGATGTAGAATACAAAGCAAGACACCCTATTTATAGTTTTAGGTTTACACTAGCCCAAAACATAAAAGGCCCAAAATATTCTAAATCAAATCTAATCATATGATATCAAATTTAATCATATGATATCTAATCATATCATATCAAATTAATCATATGATATCAAATATAATCATATGATATCAAATCTAATCATATCAAATCACAATGAATTATATTTAACACACCACCTAATTCATTGTGTATAAGCTGTCTACATTCATCATGGCCCTTAGTCTTCTGAAGGCTTCGACCTGCACTCCCTTCGTCATGATATCTGCAATCTGATTCTCAGTTCTACAGTGTTCCAACTTCATCTTCCCTTCTGCTACCCGCTCTCGGAGATAATGGAACCTCATTTCGATGTGCTTGCTTCGATAATGAGCTATTGGATTCTTCGCCAAGTTGATAGCTGACATGTTGTCTATCTTCATGGTAATTGCTCCATGATTCTTCCTTGTGATTTCTTCGCCTTGTTTCACAAACCCAGCTGGTTGTGCAACATAAACTTCTTCAATCATTGCTTTCATCCACTTTGAATCTTTCAATGCCTCAGCTGCATTGACTGGTTCGACATCTGCGTAGAAAGCATAATGTACCAACTCACCCTCTTCATCGACTACATCATCTGATGTAATTACACATTCTTGCAACCTTGCAGGCATGTGTCTTATTCGTCGAGGTCTGCTTGAACCTGCTTCATCTGCAACTGGTTCCTGTCGAACTTCTATTTCGACTTCAGTGGCTGGTTCTTCACAAGAGATTCTCACTGAATCCTTCTTGGCATTCTCAGTCCAATCCCATTCTTTAAGCTCATCTATGATCACGTCCCTGCTGATCACTACCTGCTTATTCACCGGGTCGAACAGCTTGTAACCTCCTGTCGAATGATATCCTATCAAGATCATCTGATTCGACTTATCATCAAGCTTCCTTCTCAACTGATCTGGCACATGTCTATGTGTTATAGACCCAAACACGTTTAAGTGACTGAGACTAGGCTTGACACCAGACCAACATTCTTCTGGTGTGATTCCTTCAAGCTTCTTCGTCGGACATCTATTCAATATATATGTTGATGTCGAAACTGCTTCTCCCCATAATTCTTTGGGTAGATGCTTTCCATTCAACATACTTCTCACCATATTCATGATGGTTCTGTTCTTGCATTCTGCAATCCCATTTTGCTGTGGAGTGTAGGGTGGCACCACCTCATGTACAATCCCTTCTTTTACACATAGTGTATCGAACTCTTTCGACACATACTCTCGACCACCATCAGTCCTCAGAATTTTCAGCTTTCGACCACTCTGTCTTTCGACCATGGACTTGAATCTGGAAAATACCTCAATCACATCACTTTTCTTCTTGGTGAGGTAAGTCCACAGCTTTCGACTGTAATCATCTATAAACGTGACAAAGTATCTATTGCCACCAACCGAATCCACCTGGATTGGACCACATACATCAGAGTATATGACTTCAAGTATTGCCTTCGACTTCCTTCCTGCATCCTTGCTGAAGCTATTCTTGTGTTGTTTCGACTGAACACACTCCTCACAGACTTCACTTGGAATGTCGATTTCTGGTAATCCTGAAACCATATTTCTTTTCTTCAGTTCTCTAATGTCATTAAAGTTGAGATGACCTAGTCGAAAATGCCATAACCACTCATCTCTGCTGGCTGCAGTTGCTAGACACTTATGCTCCATCACATTGAGTCCAATCTTGAAGGTCCTATTCTGAGACATTGGAGCCTTCAAGATTAATCTACCACCTGCGTCGAGAACTCTCATCATCTTGTCTTCGACAACTACCTTGTAGTTCTTTTCGATAAGTTGCCCTATACTGAGCAAGTTACTCTTCATGCCTGGTATGTACAACACATTAGAAATTGTTAACCTTTTGCCATCTTTCCTCATAATCAGAACATCACCAACACCTTCAGCTGCTAGAGTGTTGTCATTTGCAAACTTCATTGTGTTCTTCGACGAGGGCTTCATGTTGACAAACCAATCTTTCCTTCCAGTCATGTGTGATGAGCATCCTGAGTCCAAGTACCACTGATCTTGGAATCTTTCTTCATCTTTTGTTGTAACCATTAGCAACGTTTCTTCTTCTTCATGTTTCGCCAGCTTTGCATCAGTCTCTTGATTTCTCTTCCTTTCTGGACAATCACTAGCATAATGACCATACTTCTGGCAATTGAAACATTGAATGTGGCTTTTGTTTGTCTTTCGACCACCACCTCTTCCTGCAGCACCACTTCTTTGGTTGCCTTGGTTCCAAAGTTTCTTTTGATTCGACTGGTTTCCTCCTTTGTTGCCATTCCAGCTACCTTTTCCTTTTCTCTCCTTTTCCGTCTGTGCCTGCAAAGCCATATCTTTCGACTTTCCTGCAGATCTCTCAGCCATCCTCTGTTCATGAGACTCAAGAGTCCCTTGAAGCTCTTCCTTCGTCAACACTGACAGATCTTTCGACTCTTCTATGGCAACTACCACGTGGTCGAACTTTGGAGCCAACGATCTCAAAATCTTTGAGACAAATGCTTTCGTCGTCAGCGCTTTTCCACATACTTTGATTTGATTCACCAACTTTGTAACTCTGGTGAAGAAATCTGTAATGCTTTCGTTGTCTTCCATCTGAAGCAACTCATAGGTTCTCTTGTGAGTTTGTAACCTCACCTCTTTCACCTTCTCTGCACCTCCAAACGACTTTTCAAGAATCTCCCATGCTTCTTTTACTGAATCAACATCACTAACCTTTTCAAAGTTATCAGGATCAACACACTGATGAATTATAAAGAGTGCTTTATAATCCTTCTTCTTCAATTCTTTGTGCGCAGCCTTTTCCGCCTCCGTTGCATTCTCCACAAGCGGTGTCACTCCGTCCTTCACAAGATCCCAAAGATCTTGATAACAGAAAATCACTTTAACCTGCTTGCACCAATTCTCATAATTGTCTTTCTTAAGAATTGGCAGGGTCGCCGGAAAATTGTCGTTCGGATAGTTCATCGCCATCACTATCTTCCTTCCTTGAATCTCTTAACCGGAGCTCTAGATACCAGATGTTGGAAATTCACCTCACACCCTATGAAGAATTCCCTTCAATCTTGATCTCAAGATTGATGAACAAATCCACAATATAATAATGATGGTAATAACAAGTAATTATCAAGAACAACAAAAGAGAAGAAGAATAAACAAGAAAGAGAAGAATGAGAGAAGAAATATTTGAAGAGAATGTGTTACCCACAACTGTGGGATTTCTTATTGAACTTTCACTTGCTAACTGCAACTATGAAATCTGTTCTGTTGTGATGTAGAATACAAAGCAAGGCACCCTATTTATAGTTTTAGGTTTACACTAGCCCAAAACATAAAAGGCCCAAAATATTCTAAATCAAATCTAATCATATGATATCAAATCTAATCATATGATATCTAATCATATCATATCAAATTAATCATATGATATCAAATCTAATCATATGATATCAAATCTAATCATATCAAATCACAATGAATTATATTTAACAACTATCTCTAGCTGAGAAAAAAGTTTAGAAAGAACTCTTCCATATGGTATAAGGAAAGTCATTTCCTCGTTAGAGATGATTATCATTTCCTTTAAGAAGTTAAAAATGGTAAGAGGGAGATTAACTCGGATGTTCTTGGTAAGAAATAACAAGAGATGCTTGTCATCCCAAGTAAGCGTTCTCAGTTGTTTCTCTCTTGGACAGAGATTTAACACTAGAAGTTGATACAAAACTTTTTCAATTGATAGTAGAGTAGCATGGCTGCTGAAATTATCGTAGTTGACATAAATTAGGCGAAAGTGATTTGAGTAGACATTGTTGAATCTATAATGTTCAACACAACAAGCTTCCTCTTCACAGTTTATTGTCTGAGCAATAAGTGAATGAAACATTATGATACGAGAGCCATTGACATATGACTGGATTGGCTCAGCATCATGACCATATGGTCCAACAGAGGCATTTAACCAAAACTTTTTAACGAGATTAATTTAGATGGGCCCGTGAAAAATGTCAAAGTAATTGCTCAACTTTCGTTTACAAATAGTTTTCTTTGGATCAAAACCTTTATCTTTCAAATCATCGAAATTAACAAATTTTTCATTGATAACGAACAAAATATTTTCATCAAACGTTGTTGAATACATTTTTGAAGAAAAGAAAAGACTTTGAAGACACAACGAGTTGGAAACGAGACGTTGAAACTAGGAATAGTGTTTAAATAAAGTGGAGAATAGAAAGTGAAACAATCAGGGAAGCTCAAACGCCTCCTTGAAAATCCAAAAGATACGTTATGTTTTTTAATATAGATAATCATTGCTATTCTAGTGATATATTTCCAATGTGCGTCATGATCTGTTTATTTTTTAGAAATAGAAACCACATATTACCTCAGTTTTTAACAAAATCGAAGAGAAAATCATCATATTATCTTGGTTACTTAAAAAATCTGAGGGAAAAACAATTCAGGAACCTTTTTTTTATTATTATAATTTTTTTGTAAACTAAATGATATATCTTGTCAATTACCTTAATAACCGAGGGATAAGATAATCAGATTTTACTATGAAAGCACTTGTTAAATAGATTTTAAAACTAGGTTTGAAGACACAAAAAGTTGTAAATAAAACATTGAAACCAGTAATAGAGTGTTTAAATAAAGTGGAGAATAGGAATTGAAACAATCAGAGAAGTTCAAACGCCTTGAAAATCCAAAAGATACATTACATTTTTTTAATATGGATGATCATTACTATTCTAGTGGATATGATTCCAATGCGCGCCATGATTTATTTTTTTTAGAAATAGAAATCACATATTACCTCAGTTTTTCAATAACTCCGAGGGAAAAAACAATTCAGGAAACTGTTTTTATTTATTACAATTTTTTGTAAACTAAATGATATATCCCATCGGTTTCCTTAATAACCGAGGGATAAGATACGCAACATTTTACTATAACAACACTCGTTAGACAAATTTTACCCTAATTCTAACTTATATGTAGCCACTCCAAACTCGAACGCATCATTCTTTTGGGATCCATCTCACGAAATGGTGTTGATCTTGTTGTTGTATTTAGAAGTTTGTAAAAGTTCTCTATGATGGATAGCAAGTGCAGAAAAATATTTTTTTCAATAGTTGGAACAGATAATTCCTTTAGAAGTTGGATGCATTTAATGGTTGGACCAGATAACTTCTAGAAATTGGATGAATGCAATATTTAGACCAGATAACTTTTACGTCAAAATTCTTCTTTTTCTGTATTATTTTTTTTCATTATTTTGTGTAAACAATGTAATTTAAAAAAACATTTTCACCTAAGTTTTTAACAAAACCGAGGGATAACTTAGCGTGATAACTTTAGATATTGATCATTATCCTTAAACAAATTTTTGTTGTCAATTTCATGATTATCAATGCTCAAGACACTACTAGTACTGATGCATGTGAAACCTAAAGAATTTCCATTATAAAGGTCTTCTAATGTCTATAATTGATAAAGAAACATCATGAAGCACTTGAAACCATCTGCATCCTCCACTTTAACTTTTGTCATTAGGAGTTTTCTATGATAGATTGCAAGTGCAAAAACTATTTGGGTTTAAGGTTTGTGTTTTTAAATATTCATTTGAGCACAAAATTATTTATTTTTCTAGGCCTTTTTTTGTTTTATATCAGAAACAAGTACTTGCAATAAAAATCATTTGATCTTGCTCAAATATCAAGGAGTCAGAGATCCAACATATGATCTTCAGGGATAAATTGAGTTTTATTTTAATATTATGTGTAAATAATATAATATTCTGGGTAAACATTGTAGTATGTAAACAAATTATTTTTATTTATTTTTTGTGTAAACAATGTAATGAATTTCAATTTTTAAAAAACAATCTATCTTACCCATCAGCTTTATTATAAACCGAGATGCATGAGGCGCTAGTTTTGTAAATAATAAAAATCTAATGCTTAGGTTCGAACTCATGCACAAATTAATTTACCCAACGGTGTTTAAAAAACCAATTTGATAAGTTATTACTTTTCATTACTCTCTTTGTTTCCTCGCTATTGTAGCCGAGGTATAATGCATTTCACGTTCGACATTAAAAGCACTTTTGTAGCAGTGTAAATATTTTTAAGGGAGAGATATCCGAATAAATTCACTTTGTTAAATACGTAATTCTTTGTGTCGCGGTCAAAATAGTATGTTTGTATTCGACGGGTGTCAAAATTAGTTTATGTCAAACAGAGTCTGTATTTGCTATATTTGACAAAAAATCAAATATAGCCTGTCGAAGCATGCAGTTGAAACATGTAGTTATCGAAAGAGTCGACAAAGTCAAAGTAATTAATTTAGTTTAGTTTTAGTTGAGTTAGTTATTCTTATGATTACCGTGAGTACACGTAATATCATCTATAAATAAATAGGGAATCTATTTTATTTGTAACTAAGTGAGAATATACGTGTAAGAAAGCATTGTGTAGATTCTAAAATCACAGTTGTGAATAATTAAGACTTTCTATTAGTAAATAGCCAATTCAAATATTTTAACGGTAAAAACATTTAAATACATAAACAAATGTCCGATATTCCATTTATTATTTACTTTTAAAAGGTGAATTTGCGACTACTAAACTACTTGATCCCAAAAAATTATATTTATTTTATTCACAATCAATGTGATATTTGTTAGTGCAATGGGATTTATTGTGCAACACTAACAATGCTAATATATTTCATTCATATTCTCAAAACATAATTTATTTATATAATTTATTGATTAATCAACCAACTAACCGAATAACTAACTACTTTCTAGTTAATTAAGTTACACTACTAACAGACTTAGTTACAAACCCACAAACTGAAATATATACCTGCACAATGTGTATATTATATCTGGGAAGTTAAGCACTTTGTCTCTAAAATTTACATTAAATTTCGATAGACATACACAAAATTTTTAGAACTCAATTATCATAGTTTTCTAAAATTTAGATGCCTGTACCTCATGCCACAATGATTGACGTTCCAAAATTTAAACTCAAATTGTCTTAAACATTTTGTATTTTAGTGAAACACATTAACAATGTGTTGCACCCTAATTTTTTACTTTAAAATCTCACCTCCTTATGTTTTTGTTTGTTTTATTTTACTTTTATGTGCAACTAACTAGCTTGTGCAGGTGCAGTAATATCAGGTGTGGATCCCTACAGTCAAATGTTTCAAAGTGTAACCATGGGATTATAGAGATCTTGGAATCATTTTATTGGTCGTTTCTGCAAGGTGCTCAAGAGTTTCATTATTCGACTTTGTCATCACTGATGAGGAAGGACAGTTTTGTTGGTAACTTAATACAACAAGTGGATAGGACGAGGTTTGGATAGAGATCTCGAACCAAAATTTTGCTTTAAGGATTCATCTCTTTTAGGACTTACTGTTTATTTCGTCAAGAGTTCAATTTGAGGCTCATACTTCAAATTTATTCCTTTCACAACTGGGCGGTTCGTTATTTCAAACTTATCTGAAGATGTCCATGCCAATTATTTTCTCTCAATGCTCACAAGTTGGATTCATGATTTCACTATAGACGTTCAAACTAGAGGATTCATATTTCTACACAAAGACTTTGAGATCACCAAGCATTCTCTTTTAGGACCAGGGGGTCTTTTGTTTTTTCTCACGAAGGTGTGTGTGCTAGGATTAATTTTAAAAGTAATGCAAGAGTCATTTTAATTCCTTCAATTCTTGGGTCACCATAAATCCCAACAACATCTCCATTTAATAAAGTCAAGAGCTCGGTAAAGGAAGGAAGGGCATGGCACATAATTATTTGAAAGGAGGCAACCCCACTGTTGTTAGTTTATTTATATGTTCGAAACCTGTGATTTACGTCCAACACGTTTACATGACATCATTTGAATTACATTTAAAAAGGAACATTACAACGTTACAGCATCCGGTACTACGGTAAAATACAAAGATTTTCATAAAATAAAACCACCCTAACTAGCAGTCATTAATTTCTCTACAGAACTTTGGTGGGAGACGCAATAGCTACGAACATAGAGAGCCTGTCGTGACAACATGTAGTGGCTACTTATTGAAACCAAATACCGCTTGTGTTAATTCAACGTAGCTCCCTTTGCGATACCGCGATACAACTTGTTGTTGACTTACGGGGAATAGCCATGAGAGCACTAGTTGTTGTTGATAATCAAATCTCAAAGGGGTTCTCCATCGTGGTATAACCGGCTGCAACACCAATTCCTTTCGCTGCATAATTTCCTTCTAGACTTGATCTTGACACAGACCGTGTACCGAAACCTGCCACAATAAACGGAGATCAGAATCAGAAATTACGTGATTAGAATGTAAGAATGGTAGAGCTTCCCTTTATAATCTGAGCATTACCGCCACCGTCCTTTAAGCAACATCATTTGGCCTGCAGAAGTTTGAATATAATGTTAAAGCGCTATGACTACATGATAAATGAGTTTATCCACCAAGACTTTTCATCCTGCTAAAGCTATTAACTAGACACACAACAACCAGCCCATGGATGTGGGACGAGGCTCTCACGCAATGTTACCGTCGTCAGAGTTCAACATGCTTATGGTGGAGTTTTTAAAAGCTGTTTAAGTTGGAAACACGAGCTAACCCCGACCATTACCGTCAGATGGGATTGACTTGTATGTCAATATTACCTGAAACATAAAGCAATATAATTGGTTAACATGAGGACGGAATCATCAACAATAAACCACACAACCGTTTCTAGGTACTCATAGCAAGTTTCCAAGAAAATACGGACACGACCAGCATGATATTACAAGCAAGTTACCTAAGAACACCACTTTAGCTTTCACCGTGAATTTCGCTGATCCTCACGAACTAGAGATTACTCGCTACCGCAATCAAAGTAGAACTGTCCACGCTTGTGAAATGCTGGACTTTCCCATCAATTATGAGCAAAGTAGGGCACCTACAATGAAATACAACAGAGGTGCGTAAAACATGCTCGTCCGAAAAAGGAAAAGAGTTTTGAATGGCAATCACCCATTCTCGATTACACCTGTATCACAGCTATGGCAAGAGTTAAAGCAATCTCGACACAACCAGACATAAACAGAAACAAATTCAAGCAACTTCCAAAACAATCGCAGGCAAGAATCACCAAAATTGGAAAGCCTTTATTGCACATTAATTTGGAAGTTTGAGTTGATAAGAAGAGCAAATTGCCTATAAAAGAAAGAATTGAAATGAAGAGAAGGAGGCGAAGCCGCAGAACAAAAACCCTAACTTCCACAAATTCATAAATTCCACAGCAAATCCCAGATCAAACCCTAAGATTTGTAAAGAGGAAAATAAGAACACTCATCTTTTTTTCCATAGGATCTTCTTCTTGGAGTTCCATCGCTGGAAATCGCTCCACCGCGAACTAGCCTCTTCATTCGCCATCACCGGAAAACAGCACCCGTCGCCATCGAAACCCTGCAAAACGAAACCCATTTTTAACCGTGAATATTTTTCACTAACAATTTAATTTTTGTTTTTTTGTTTGATTTATGTAGGAAGTGGAAGAGAAGAGGTCGCGAAACAAGAAAGACGAACGGAGAAAGGACGAGGATGGAAGAAGCTGAAAGGAAGAAGGACAGAGGCGAGTAGAATCGAATAAGAAGAAATGGAGAGAGGAGGGAGGAGAATCGACGAACAAAGATGGTGAGAGAGAGAGAGAGAGAAGAATGGCTAACGGCGAAGAGGATTGGGGAATTTTCTAGGGTTTCCTGTTTGTATTCATTTTTTGTATTTTATTTTGTGTGAATGTCTACAGTATTATCATAAACCCTCACTGAAATTCTGGCAACCACACAATGGATGTTATCACGGATGTTATGACATCCACTGTAACACAGACTACTGGACTTAAGCAATAAATGGAAAGCAGAAAATAACACGAGTAATTGTTCACCCAGTTCAGTGTCAACCACACCTACATCTGAGGGCTACCAAGCCAGGGAGGAAATTCACTATTAGTAGAATTAATTCAGAGTCAAACAACCCGTTTGCACTCTTCACTTAAGACCTACCCAATGACACTTCAGCTTAATACTAGACCAGAGTTTCCCACTCACTCCCCTTCAATCACGGCAGTGATATTAACCAATTCAAAGTTACAAAACGCAATGAAGTCACACTTCAAACACACCTTGATCTTGCTTCACAACTTTGATCAAGTGACACAACTCTCTTGCTTAAAAGATTAGAGTGACACACTGAACAAACAGTTCACAAACACTAAACCAAAGCAATCATACAACAGACAATTGCTTGGCCTACAAGGAATCCTAAGACTCCTAAAACACACGTGAAGAACAAAGTTCTTCACTCACAAAACACATTTTCCAATCTCTCTCCAGAAGTTCTGCTCTATTTGGAGTGATCCTTCTGTTATTTATAGCAGCAGACTTTCTTTGGGCCTTGATGGAGAAATTAGGTTTACCCAAGATAAACCTCACTTCATGAAGCTGTGCCCTTATCATTAGGTCATGAGTCTTCTATGTTATCCTCAACAATGTCTGTTATGTCGCCTAAGATAACTAGGCTTCCTGAATTGTTTCCTGAAGTATAGCCTGAGCTAATAACAGAAAAACTAACCTTGCGTGCCCTGATGTCATACGCTTGATGTCATAACATCCAACATGAGATTCAGCTTCACTTACTCTTATCTCTCCCTGCAGAACACTCTTCATGTATGTCATAACATCAGTTATGACATTCATACATACTCCAATGTTTTGCCATAAAATGCAGCCAATCAAAAGCATCTACAAACTCCCCCTTTGGCAAATATTTGGCTAAAACACTGTTACATTATCAGAGATTACAAGCAGCAGAAGTCATATAATTTATCATGCATGAAAGCTAGCTAAAACACACTCACAATGTTAGCTTTTAGCTTCTCAGGATCAACCTATTCACACACAACCATTTGTTAGTCAACACTACAGACGTTACAATGTTTTGAGTAACATTCTAGGTTACTCCCCCTTAACTGATGCATACCACATCAGCTGTACACAACCTGCAGATACTCTGCAGTCACACATAAACCAAACTATCCAGGCTTCTCTGGATGTCAAGACATTCAGGATAACATCCTGAAGCACACCCATTGTGGAACAACCTGTGCTACTCCCCCTGAAGAGATGCACAACACACATTCTGCAATCATACGCACATTCCTAATCAGCAACTAGGTGCTCATACAGCTAACATGCATTCCTACACAAACTAGGAATTCACACATCACTAATAGCATCAGTTGTTATCACACATGCACAATAGCAACCGTGTTCACAAACATGCTGACTTTAGCAGCAACACAACCATGTCTTCCACCTATGAGAGATACAATTCTACCACCACTTGTTATAACATGTTGTTACTACCTGTTGTTGCCTAACACTTCTCCCCCCTTTTAGCCACAAATTAAGATCAAAACTAATTAAATATTACAAATCAAAATGAGTAACATTACAGAAGTTAGGGTTCATTAAAAAAACTGCTCATGAAGAGCATCACAAATTTATGCTGTCATTTTAAACAAAATCTCAACCAAGGAACCAAAAAAATCACATCAGCTCCACACCATCATCAGCTCAGCAACCAGCAGCCTGAGCCCCTCAAAAGTCTATCAGCACATTACTCTTCCTCGTTAGAGGAACTGGAACCAATGTCATTAGCACCGGTTGAGACATTCTTATCAGAATCTTCACTTGACATACCCACACCATTAATATCAACTATATTTCTTTCAAGGCTTTGAATAAGAGATTCTAGCTTGATCTTTCTTGCAGTTGTTGTACTAATGGTTTCTCCCAAGTCCCTACATGTTTCCTTTAATTCAGCAATTATCATTTCTTTAGAGATGTTGGCCTTCTCATCATCAGTGAAAACCATATCAGGGACATGTCTCCCTGCAAAGAGTTTGAAGTGTAGAGGCAGTGCAGACTCCCTCTTGCTGGCAGTATCACTTGAATTCAGGATCCCAGGGTATTGTTTTAGAATGATCTCACAAATGAGGGAGGGAAAAGCAATAGGTAGCTTGATAGCACTGGTTGTGGAGTGCTTAACAGTCTGCTCAAAAATGTATAGACCAAAATCAAAGTTAACTTTGGTACCTATGACATGAATGATCTTGCCTAGTCCAAGAGCAATGGTGGATGTATGGTTGGTAGGCACCCAACTAGTAGCTCCAATTCTATGAAGAATGACATATTTTACACTTAGCAGTGCTGCAGATAGCTTCCCTTTGGATGACCATGTTTTGACTTGATTTGTAGTGATGATCTTGCAAACCTGGTTGTCTGAAGCAACCAATTCAGTCTCACCATCATTTGCTCGCCCTAGATATCTGTTGATCACAGCAGGAGAGAATTGCACACACTTTCCTCTAACAAACACATTCATGAACTCCTTGTTGTTTCTATTTGAGATTGAGTCAGGTATGTTTACAATGAACTCCTTTACCAGACCTTCGTAGCATTGGGAAAATCTAAGGACTGTCTTGAGCAGTCCAACTTTATTGATCAGATCCATTACCTCCTTGATCTCTAAGGCATCCTTCCCCAATTCTCTCTCAAGGGCTATCCTCATTTGGTAGACATATCTCCATTTTGTCACACTGTGAATAGTATGGAAAGAGATATTGTCTAGAGGGGCAGCTGGCATAGGTTTAAGAGTTTTCTTGCCTGATGATTTCTTTACATGAAAGATGTTAGAAGCATCTTTCACAACATCACTATCAGAATCAGAGTTACTATCAGTAACTTTCCTTTTCTTGGATGCAGCTGATACCTTGCTCCAAGGTTTGCAGGGTCTAACAGGAGTTCTTTTTCTCTGACTTTTGGAATGATTTTCTCCAAGTACATCTTTTCCTTTCTTGGTCACTAGTTTCCTGGCTATACCAGGAGCAACATTCTTGATGATTTCATCATCTGATGAAACATCTACAACATGATCACCATTTCCAGTAGCTTCATTCATCTCTTCCTCATTGTCAGTGCTCTTGGTTTCACCATTATTTTGGCCATCCTCCTTACCTTCCTCCTGTACCACATAGCTAACAAGATTTTCTAGATTCTCTGTGTTAGAGTTAGTCTTGATAGAGGAAAACTCAGAATAATCCTCATGATTCTCATTAGAGATTAGGGATGGATCAACCCTAGACAGAGGAATGGTGATTCCATGTACATTATGACCTTCATGGAGAATTTTGGAAACTAGTTCATCGATAGACCTGTTATCATAGGTAGAGTCCTCCATTCTATTATAGTTGTCCATGGATGGTTCAGGATTTTTACCTTCTTGGTCTGCATGTGAAGGAGCTGAAGTTTGGGGTTCACTACCTCTTCCAAAGGCCATGCTTAGAGGAATGACATCCAGGATATCCTCCAGAGAAATGCTCTTGTGTTGAGTAGAGTCATGCTTGGTAGGGATGGAAGTTTGAGACATTGTTGATGACTTTGGCTGTAGAATAAGGGGTTTTCTGTGGTGGTTGTATGAGGCATGCAAGGAGACGAATTTGTATGAGCAACCACAGTGGCAATCTGATAGTATAAAAGAGTTAGAAGGGTTTACTTGCAAGAGTAGAGGGAACTTAATATTTTGACCAATATGATTAATTTTCAAAATATAATTCCCTATTAATTGCTATAATCTCTTACTACACCACCTTTCCAAACTGCTTTTTTCATTTTCACTTAGGGTAGTCTGGTGATCCCTTGTGAAACTATTAGCCCTTTGTATGTCAGAGTCCTTAAGCTCTACACTATCTCTTCTAGAGTGAAGTTGGTCATCACTATACATTGTTCTATTACAATGAATTGATTTCATAGTGATGTTACACTGAATATCACAATATAATGTCATAACATTCTGAGTGACACTGATCTCTTGATTCTGGCCATTTTTCATGGACTCCACCAAATTCCAATATAACAGGTCCAGATTTTTGTGTTGTCCCTTCTTTGGATAAGTTATCTTGGCTTGTCTGCCAACCTGATATTTACCATATCCTGTTGACTTTGAAGTTCCTCTTACTGCTGTCTTAGATATGGTCTTTTCTAATTTTTGAATGTGTCTACCTTTCTCCAACCATATTTGATCCTCTTTTTCTTCTTTGGTCAGGACTTTGAGGTTACTTTTAGACTCCCATAAGTAGCAGTTATTCTTGGCTCTGTGTCCCCTCATGACTTCCTCATCTTCTTTATTGGTAACAACACATATCTCCTTATTGAATTTGACACTGAGACATTGGTCACAGAGCTTAATGATACTGATAAGATTAACAGTCAGTCCTTTAACCAACATGACATCATTCAGTTTTGGAACACCATGACAATCTAGTTTTCCAGCACCTTTGATTTCTCCTCTAGCTCCATCACCAAATGTTACATGACTTGAGGAATGAGGTTTGAGGTTTACCACAAGATTCTCTATTCCAGTCATATGTCTAGAGCAGCCAATATCAAAATACCAATCTTCTTTGGTTGACATCCTAAGAGAAGTTTGAGCTACTATAGCAACCTCCTAGGCAACCCATTGTTGTTTCTTGTTAGGGACTTCCTTCTTGGTTCTAGCACGATGTTGTTTCTTGACTTGAGCACCCTGTTTAGATTTGCCTTGATGAGGGTGACTAGGAAATCCATGCAGCCAAAAACAGAAAGGTTTAATGTGTCCAAGTCTTCCACAGTAGTAACACCTATACCCTTGGAATCTTTTCTTGACTTGGTTCCAGCTTCTGTTCCTCTGATGTTGTGACATTGGTCGTGACATCCTTTGATCTTTAGGCTTTGGCCTCTTGGACTCTAAGATGGGTTTCTGTTCACCAAC
Source organism: Lathyrus sativus (assembly GCA_963859935.3). Lineage (NCBI taxonomy): Eukaryota > Viridiplantae > Streptophyta > Magnoliopsida > Fabales > Fabaceae > Lathyrus > Lathyrus sativus. Next base: position 494,472,745 of record OZ012737.1, read on the forward strand.
AAATCCCAGTCCAGACATGTTACCTGTTGTCTGACCACTCTGTAGAATTTTTTCTAGAGTGCCAGTCCCAGGGTTCAGCATCCTTATGAATTTTGACATTTGATCCAGATTAGATTTCAACAAGCTAGCTTCACTTTTGAGAGACTCTATTGTTGCAAGATGCTCCATCTTCTCAACCTCTAACTTCCTTATAGTTTCTTTTGTTTCTCTCCTTGCTGATATAATTCTCCACTTCTGATGCAAAGCTTCTTATATGAAGCTGCAAGTTCCTTAATAGTTAGCTCATCTTCACTTGAGTCATCATCAGATATGCATACACTGGTCAGAACATTGACATGTTTGGCAGACTCTTCTTCTGATCCACTTTCTGAGTCACCATCACACCAGGTGACATTTAGGCCTTTCTTCTGTTTCTTTAGATAGGCGGGACATTCAGTTCTAATATGTCCATATCCTTCACATTTTCATGGCATTGGACCCCTCTTCCCTAGTAAGGTTTCTCTTTAGGGTCACCCCTTCTACTGATTTCAGAGGAGCTATTCTTGACATAAGGCTTAGACTTATGGTCTATTCTTTTGATCAGTTTGTTAAATTGTCTTCCAAGCAAGACAATTGCTTCTGACAAATTCTCCTCATTGTCTTCCTCTGAGTCATCTGCAGTGTTTGAAGCAAGAGCTATGCTTTTGTTCTTTTTCTCCACAACTTGATCACTAATTCCCATTTCAAAGGTTTGGAGAGAACTAATGCGTTAATCCACCTTCATATTGCATATGTCTTGAGCTTCTTCAATGGCAGTGACTTTCATCGAAAACTTTTAGGAAAAGAGCTGAGAATCTTCCTCACAAGCTTCTCTTCAGACATCTTTTCTCCCAAAGCTCCTGAGGTATTGGCAATTTCAAGGATATTCATGTAGAATTCATGAATAGTCTCATCCTACTTCATTCTCAAATTTTCAAACTTGGTGGTTAGCATTTGTAATCTTGACATCTTGACTTTAGAGGTTCCTTCATGGGTTGTTTTAAGTGTATCCCAAACCTCTTTGGCCAGATCACAATGATGTACCAGTCTGAAAATATTCTTGCCAATTCCATTAAATAAGGCATTCAAAGCCTTAGAATTTCTAAGAGCCAGGGCCTCTTGCTCTTTGTTCCATTCCTCTTCAGGAATTAACACAGATATTCCATCTTTATCAGTCTTCTCTGGATGTTCCCTTCCTGAGTTTGTAGCTCTCCATGCCTTGCTGTCCAAAGACTTTAGGAAGGCTATCATTCTAGGTTTCCAGTAGTCATAATTGGATCCATCCAGAATTGGTGGTCTATTTGTGAATCCTATATCCTTGTCCATAGTACCAGAATTTATCTTCCTTAGATCTCATCCAGAAATAACAGGCAGGGTGCCTGCTCTGATGCCAATTGAAATTCTGGCTACCACACAGTGGATGTTATCACGAATGTTATGACATCCACTATAACACAGATTACTGGAATTAACCAGTAAATAACATAACTAATTGTTCACCCAGTTCAGTGTCAACCACACCTACATCTGGGGGATACCAAGCCAGGGAGGAAATTCACTATTAGTAGAATTAGTTTAGAGTCAAACAACCCGTTTTCACTCTTCACTTAAGACCTACCCAATGACACTTCAGCCTAATACTAGACCAGAGTTTCCCACTCACCCCCCCCCCCTCAATCATAGCAGTGATATTAACCAATTCAAAGTTACAAAAGGCAATGAAGTCACACTTCAAACACACCTTAATATTTCTTCACAGCTTTGATCAAGTGACACAACTCTCTTGCTTAAAAGCTTAGAGTGACACACTGAACAAATAGTTCACAAACACTAAACCAAAGCAATCATACAACAGACAATTGCTTGGCCTACAAGGAATCCTAAGACTCCTAAAACACACGTGAAGAACAAAGTTCTTCACTCACAAAACACACTCTCCAATCTCACTCCAGAAGCTCTGCTCTATTTGGAGTGATCCTTCTATTATTTATAGCAACAGACTTGCTTTGGGCCTTGATCGAGAAATTAGGTTTACCCAAGATAAACCTCACTTCATGAAGTTGTGCCCTTATCATTAGGTCAGGAGTCTTTTATGTTATCATCAGCAATGCCTGTTATGTCGTCTAAGATAACTAGGCTTCCTGAATTGTTTCCTGAAGTATAGCCTGAGCTAATAACAGAAAAACTAACCCTGCGCGCCCTGATGTCATACGCTTGATGTCATAACATCCAGCATGACATTCAGCTTCACTTACTCTTAGCTCTCCCTGCAGAACACTCTTCATGTATGTCATAACATCAGTTATGACATTCATACATACTCCAATGTTTTGCCATAAAATTCAGCCAATCAAAAGCATCTACACTCACGATCACAACCCTTCCATCCATCACCTGATCACGATCCTGCGATCCACCTCTACACCACACCGTGAACCCACTCACTTGCACCACACTGGATTGTCCGTCCCACTTAATTCTCCTAAGCTTCCCATTAACCATTATCCTTTTTTTAATTAAATAATTAATCTGCCATTAATCATTAATCTTTTTTAATTAAATAATTAATCTTTATGAATCAGTTTTTTTATTATTAAAATCAACTAAACCTTTTTTCCTAACTATTTAATTTAATTTAATCTATTTTAATTCCTTTTAACTTATAAAATTTAATTTTATTATAAAAATATAACTTTTGCTTTTTCTATTCAAGAGTAACTCTTTTTTATTTAAATTCTAACATCCTTTTAATTTAGTTATAATTTTTTTCTTTTAATTACATAAAAACTCACAAAAAATCATAAAAAATAATTAATTCTAACATTGTCTAATTTTCCACTTAAGAATATAAATTCTCAAAAAATCATAAAAAAACAATTAACCATTTAAATTCTAACTCAATTTCAATTCACCATTTATCCCACTTAGTCATTCCCATAATCCATATCCAACTTCTTTCCTCGATTCTATTTTAACCTCTAACCATGCTTGGTTTATTTGCATTTTATTATCTCACGCTATTTACATGTCTCTGCTATTATCAATTATCATCATTGTTTTTCCATTACCGTTTACCCGTTTCCGAAGGAAAGGTTCACCGTTTGACCCTCGTGTCAATGATTTTACTCTCGCCCCATTCTAGCCTTAGGATTCGAGTCCCCGTGATCACCTTTTAGGCGTTCCGTCATGGACATCCGTCCATTTATCCAAGCATTAGGATCCGAGTCTCCGTACTCATGCTTAGGCGTCCCATCACGGACATACCCTCACCCTTTTCAATTCAACTTTCAACATAGATAGAAGTCTCCGAACTCCAAGTAAACGCTTCCATATGAATGTTTACATCCCGTTGGAACCTTGACCACAGTCAAGAAGTTTCTCATCTCCCTCTGTGAGGGGAACTACGATTAATCTAATTCCATCTCCTACCTCGGATACGTAGGCACAAGATGCGAGTCATGACGAGTAAACTTAGGACTAACCCCTTAGGTCCTTCTCTTTATCTTTAACCTTAGCACTACCCTTAATCAGATAACATTAGCAATAGCAACATTTAAAACAAGAGGTTCCTGTAGAGTACTACAGAAGTTTAGGATGCTAATACCTTCCCTAAACTTAACCAACCCCCGAACCTTAGATCTCTCTCCGCATTGTGTTTATGATGCAAAACTAGGTGTTTTCCTTTCTTTAACCTTTCCTTCGGATAAATCAAAGACCGGTTGTGAACAAATTAAGATTCAAGTTGATCCAATAGCTTGATATCCAATTTCCACCGTGACAGAAATGGCGACTTCACTGGGGACACAATCTTGTGGGTTTCCCTAACTTGTTTATTTTGCTTGTTTATCATTTTATATATATCTGCTTATTCGTATAATTGCTTAGTTATTGCTTTTGGGTTGATATACTTGAGTGGTGAGACAAAGTCCTACACCCGGACTTGAGTGAACTTATTATAGGAAGGTGATATATTCGACGAGGCTTATAGAGAGTGAGTCCCGACCAAGCTGAGTTGAGAATCACCGCTCAAATATGGCCCTCTCGAAATGGTACTGTTGAACGAGTAAGTCGTGAAAACATTCACTATTTTCGACCTCGGAGCCTGTGATACTAAGGACCATAATTACCTTTAACCCCACTTTGGCCTTTATTAGGACGTAGTGCGATGACTATGAGGGAGTAGTCCCAAAATAGTTGTTACGCGATGCTACACTCAAAAGAGGTTCTCTTGAGAATATTATTAACCACCGAGTTATTCGGGAAATTGATAATATTCGAAAGATGGACTAATGATTTTGGGCACCCTCTTAGAACCTTGTTCTGCAGGTACAATCAACCTTTAGTCCATACCCTTTGGGAATGGGTATACTCCTTTGCTCCATGCTCGTTGCAAACCTAAGTTTCTTGTTTGTTTATCTTTGTGTCTCTATGTGCTTACTTGTGTTTGTGAATCCATAAAGCATCATGTCGCATTGGTTTCATGGGATTCCCCAAGTTTATTTATAAACATCGCAAGATCAATACGGATTACCAAAAAAAACATTTTTGATACATTCTTTTAAGAGTCCTAATTTGAATGTCCTATGGAAGTTGAGAGCTCACATTGAAGAATCTAGAAAAGTTTAAAATATAAGAACAAGGAACTTTTATTATCCCTAAAGATCCAAGCGAACAACAAAATTTCCGACAAGAAAAGCAAAAGATGGAGGATTTATTTTCCTTTATCAGACTACTCCTTGGAGGTTAATCTTGGACGAGCTTATATTCAAAAAGTCCAGCTAGAAAAGCAGATCAAGAAGCAATGCAAGACTTCCTTAGGACTTTATTAGCTTTTATTTAGCTACTATGTCATGGCTCTTTTAAGAATATTTATCTTGTAATCTGTAAGTGCTCTTGATTGGCTACATTTTATGGCAAAATATTAGTATATGTATGAATGTCATGTCTGATGTTGTTAGATTCATAATATAGACTGTGCAGGGTAAGTTAACTAAGCTAACTATAAGTTAAGCTGAATTTCATACTCAATGTTATGACATGGGTCGTATGACATCAAGCGGAAGTTTGTTATTCTGGTAGTTAGAACTCAGGAAACAACTCAGAAGCTCAAGCTGGAATGCAGGAGACATTTTAGACGCCCTAGGGGAACTAATATGTACCTGATTAAAGTGGAAAATGGGCAGAATACTAAAGAGAGGTTTTATGATGGATAAAACCTAACTTATGCGCCCAGGCCCAAGGACTGATCTGCTGCTATAAATACTAGGAGAAGCAATCCTAGAAGGAAGCTGTTGAAGATAGAGAAGCGGAGAAATCACCATAGTGGTTTAGAAGTGAAGAGGTTGTTCTTCATGATTGTGTCTTAGGAACACTTATAATCCAAGCAACTGTTGGTTGCATTGGTGAGGAAGTTTCTAGGTTGTGTACCACTCGAAGTTGTTAAGCAAGAGTGTGTGTCACTTGATCAAAGCTTTGAAGCAAGATCAAGGTGTGTGTATAGTTGAAGTGTCTCTTCAATCTACTGTTTAATTTGTAACTGTTTGTTATCCCTGGTGTGTGATTGTAGGGAGTGAGTGGGTATACTCAGGTCTAGAGTGTCTCTAGGTTAAATTGTCATTGGGTAGGTTTTAAGCGAGGAGTGAAAACTGGAGGTTTGACTCTGAATTAATTCTACTGATAGTGAAATTTATCCCTGGCTTGATAGCCCCCAGATGTAAGTGTGTTGCACTGAACTGGGTCAACAACCAACTGTGTTATTTACTGCTTTGTTATTGCTGCATAATAGTAGGTCTGTAGTGAATGTCACAGTGGATGTTATAACTCCTGTTAGAACATCCATCGTGGCCTGGCCAGAATTTTCATAATCCATTATCAAAAAGAATAATAAATGAATTTTCTTTGGTACTCTGTGATGTTTGTAAATACACGAATTCCCTAAAATCTTTCATCTGCATTCTGCATTTTTGCATCCTTCATTTAGCATTTGCATGTGCATGCGTCCTCTCTCTATTGTGACTTATCCGGTCTTCTGTCTTTGTCTCGTCAGTTGACATCTTGACCATCTGACCAAACTCGAAGCGATCGCTGAAGGAGAGTAAAGAGAACGAAGGATATGGATTCCATGACCGATTTCAAGGTGATAACTAATCCAATATTTGATCTTCCTTCTGATGATAATGTTTGACAAGTGGATGTTCCTATACAATCTCAACCTATGCAAGATAACATGGTTAATCAAGTTGATAGAAGAGATTCCCAATTTCCACGGTGTATACCTGATCCTCAGAATGTTCATACTTAGATGATCGACTCAAACACCAGCTGTGATTTTCATGATGGCGTAGTGGGGTATTCGATTGAAGAGTTCAAGGTAAAGTTTTCTAAGAAAAAGTTCGAGAGATGATCAAAGACAAGTTATTGACCTTCAAAAGAGAAAGCTCAGTCTTGAATGGGACGTCGTTGTGTTAATCTTTTAGAAGGGCTTGTTTGGATGTTTATTTTGTTTGCTTATATGTATTTTATTTCTTTGATTATAAAAGCATAGTTGACATGTAAGAACTTGTTTAATTTGAATAATTAATGCAATGCATATGTGTATCTTGAAGAAATTCATTCGTATTCACTCATAAAATTATTTTTCATAATGCCGACTTTACCCAATCTCTTGCTCTGATAGAGAATTGGGAGGAGGATGGCGAATCAAAACGCAAGATCTCTTGTCGTATGCTTTTGAATGAAACCCTGCTGATGATGTAAGGCATTGTTTCAAATCCCAAACACTGGAGATATAAGGAAGATAATCCCTCTTTAACCCCTTTGAGCCTTGAAGTAGGAGTTTTATTTTCCAAATAAAAAAAACTATCAATTTTAACCTGGGGCAGGGTAGTTTTCAGTTAAGCTGATCGAGCACCCAGACTCTAAAAAAGGAGGAGTGAATATTCGAAAATCCATTTTATCTATCCCTAACATATTAGGAGGTTAGAAGTCAAAGGACACAAATGATTATCCCTCAACTATCTAAAGAGTGAGGCAGTCACAATCCTTTCAAAAAGGTCAAAATGGCTTAGAGTCACATGACTTTTTCAAAAATAAAAAAATAATGAAAAAGAAAAGTCCGCCATGTCAAAACCTATGAAGGAGACTTAGGCAAAATTGAGACATCCCGCTGGACTTCAAAGTCAAATTCAAAAGACTTCGTCCAGGAAAAAGTTAGGGAATGAAAAATGCGAAAAGCAAAAACAAAATATTAGAATGAAAGAGTTCCCAGTAAAGAACAAAGTCGTGTGATCAAACACCAAAAGGAAATAGGTGAGTGACGGCCATGTCCAAAGCCTCAACGGATTCTCGACCATATCAAAATCCTCTTGAGAGATGAGTGATTATATCAAGTTTAATTGAATGTAGGATTGGAGAACATCACGAAAATGGGTGGGTACTGTCATACCCTAAATTCGTCACACCAATTCTTTTTCTTATGTAACAAGTTTTGTAGCCAATGGCTTTGATTCGTTAAGATTTAGTCATAAGATTTTACATGGATTAAGGCATCCTCATCCTCTTGGTCAAAGCACAGTCAATTACATCATAAGCTAAGTTTTATGATAAAATCCCTTATAAAGAAAGTCATGACTCCAAAAGGCCTCAGAGTCATTCAAGTTACTCCCGAGTTTTTCTTTTAATTAATTCAAGACTAAGAAATACTTTAAGAACGGTTGCAAACGTTGAGATAAGCATGGTAAGGGGATACATGCTATTGTTTTGAAAAGGTTATTTCAAGTTTTATCTCAAGTCTTATTCCAATCTAAATTCTAACCGGTTTTAGAATCAGGTTTATGTGAACTTTGTTTTATATTATTTGTAAGAGTTAAAGGGGTGTGATGGGAGACACTTTTGTCAAAACATAGCCAAACTTCTAGCTGTGAATAAGCTTGTTTAAGCATGGATTATGATCAAATTTGAGCAAAGTTTTTACACCGAAGGAAAAGATAATAATGTGGGGAGATCACCAAGTTACAAGCAAGCCACCATAGGCTATGAGAAGCATGAATGTTTGTTTCACCAAAATATGATAATGTTACCATTATGTATCTCAATTTCTCAACATTAACTAATGGAGTTTTTTTAGTCAAACTATGAAAGGGTGTTACAAAATGAAGAATTGTGCTGCTACTGAAAAGTTGAAAATGGTGGTTATATTACAATTACACAGCCCACCCCCACCTCTACATTAAATAAGAAAACTAAAAAGGGAGCAGAACATCTTGGAACATCCCACTTTCATACTAGCTATGGCAGGCCACGTCCTGGTTGATACTTCCGCAAATGCTTCACGTTGGCCCCGCACCAAATCCTCACAGTCCCCCACCTACACTATACAAGACAACTTTTACAATGAATAAATCAAAGGGAAAATGAAGAACATAAAAGGACAATACAACAACAATGTTTTCAAATAATAACACGATGTAATTAAAGAGGTATAGACGTGGATAGGATGGCTCATTGTAATACCCTGCTACTTTTTCTACAAAGCAAAATAACTTTCACACCAACTGAAAAGTTTTCTCACAGAAACCAATTCAAAAAAACTTGGCCCACAGCAGCTGCACGACTTCCACACTTCAACGTTTCTCACCAGTACTATCTCCACACACCCACTTGCAAAAAAGTGAAAAAAAAAAAAACAAAAGCTTTCTGCATCATACAAAAGGACAGCAGGTCCTTATTTCATTTCATGGCCACGCCTTGTACAAATAATACCAACCTGCAAATGACAGTACAGAAAAGCAAACCATTTCCTCCAACCTACTTCGTAACCGGCTGTACCTACACAGAAAATGACAGAAAAATTACCACAAAGCACCCACCGACCTATATCTGCAGCAGGCATCACCATCACTTCTATAATAGTCCAAAACTCTGCAATAAGGACAACCCATAAAAGTGTTGTAGCATCCACAAAACTCCCAACAAATCTGATGCACCACAGAGTGGTCCCAAGCATTCTTTACGGCCATACATCTACCTGCAAAAAAAAAGAAGAAGAAAACCACAGTGAGAATTACATACATCCACCTGCATAAAAAATAAAAAAAACCAGCAAGAAAGTTACAAATTGGTATTAAACAACCAACACAAAATTGTGGTTTGGATCACTACAAAACAAACTGCCAAAAGCTCTACACAGCTATTGCCCACATTTAAGCTGTTTCAGGCGCTAAACCACTTGGAATAACAAAGCAAGTCACACACAATCTGTACCTTCAAAGCATCATGAAAACCACAGCTCTGTATAATACCATAAGCACATTACACAATTAAAAAAAAAAGAGACATAACCTGTGCAAATGTACAGCAACAACAGCATGCTTGTACAACCACGTCTCAAATTATACATCTAAAATGGTGCAAAACAGAGGGAAAAGGGGACCTCTTTCTTCATTTTCTTTAAAGCAGCAACACAACCATCCTCAGGAGGGGAGAAAAAACCGACAGATCCTTCATCAAATCCCTTCGATTACCGAAATCCCCCAAAACTTCACCTTCTCTTCTGAAACCTCTTCTTCCTCTAACCCCACCATCCTTTCAATACCTCTTCAACCGTAAATCACAACACCCTCCATCTTTAACTCAAAAAAATCGCCAAACCCCAACAATAATAATCTTCTTTAATCTCCAACCATAAACCCAACAAAATCATCACTGAATCAAAAGGAGAGACAAAGAAGAGAGAAAGCGGAGATGAAGCGATTCACAACCAAGATCAAAATTAAAACCTGAATGAACTGAGACGGAAATTCGAACACATTTGGGCAAAACTCAAATCGATCTAGAACGAGAGGAGGTTGGAGGCCGATCTGTTTATTTTTCCAATGTTATTTTGACGATGATGATGGAGATTGTCGTTGTTTCACATGGTCTTTTCCTGTTGATTTGCCTTTTCCCCCAATTTACTTTTTTTTTCACAGTATTTGTTGATCAGGAAAGTTATTTATTTCATTTAATCATTTCCCCTTTTGTTTTTGGAAGTGTTTCGTTGAGAAGGGTTTCAGCCCATTGGTTCGCTACCGTTTTATGGATGATGGGTCCACGTGGCCTATATGATTCCATATTTTGTTAAAACCAAACTCTTCTCTGCATACCCTCTCTTTTTTATAAACCCCTGTTTCTTTAGAAAATTGTAACATTTTTTTTAGATATATATTAACATATCTTTTGTAGATTAATTTGTATAATATATTTTCAACTTTTCTTTTAGATTTCTTTTTATATTTATATATTTTCCTAACCTTTAATTTCTTTTAGATATTTTCTTAGAGGTTAGATTTTATTTTTATTTATTATTGGGCATTTTATCTCACTTTCTTCCTTTTTCGGTCGATGACGATACCCCAAAGTTATTTTTCTGTCAAATTATTGATGAAGAATAACAAACCCGAGACCAACTTTTTTAAACTTTTCACTTTTTTTATTTTTCATCGTTTTTATCCATTTTATTCATTATTCATATTATCATATTTATCTTACTATATATTATTATTATTATCATATTTATTCATTCTCACTCACCCATATTTGAAAATACCTAATAAATTATCGAAACTCCTAAAAGCCAAATTGGTGGACTGTTGGATCTTTGGTCATTTGCAGGTATCCTAATTTTAAGTCGTGCCCGACTTTGCTCAAGGTGTAGTTTAGGACACAAATGCACACACACGGCTTTCTCTTGGGCTACCTTACAATGAGACCCCTTTATTTCGTGCAATCCCGTGTAATTTACTTGTACCCCTCTCCCATTACGATGTATGTTTCGCATTTCTTTGATTATTAGTTCATCTCCTAGGAGCACCCATAGGGACTAGAGCGGATCAAACTATTTTCAAACTAATTCTCGATTCATCATCGAGCCATTTTCAAACCCTTTTAAGTCGAGTGCTCATACGCATTCGCCATCAACCTATTGCACACAATTCAACCCTTGATGCGTAAGTCAAGTCGGTCTCATTTTTCAAATCATGTCCATTACACGCTTTGCACGCGATAATAAGTCAAACCCTTGATCCAACGTCAAGCGGATTTTCGAAACAAACTATCAATTGATTAACAACTATTCAATTCTTTTCAAGGTGTAAAGAGTGGGTTCAAGTCTTTGATCTCGCTTTCGATTGTTTGGATGCGAGTTATCTTATTCGTGTGTGAGCAATTGACGCCTTTAAATAACATTAATAACTCGACATCGTTCAACTATTTCCAACTACTCATCCTTTCAAACCATTTCCAACTCAAACAACTTTCCTTTCACGATGAAAAAGAGAGTGTCCCAAGTCTTTGGTTCGCTCTCCTGATTACTTGAGGATCGAGAAGTCTTTCTTAAGATTCAAGTGATCGTCATCATTTCAACCTTATCCTTTCAAACACATTATTCCTTCATGATGAAAAAGAGAGTGTTCCAAGTCTTTGGTTCGCTCTCCCGATTACTTGGGTCCGAGAAGTCTTTCTTAAACTTCGAGTAATCGTCATCCGTACCCACATCAAATCCAATTCAAACCCGTTTCTTTCGTGGTCGTTACCACGAACTACGAACGCTCTGATTCTTCATTCACTCTTGAATGTAAGATACGTAGGCACAAGATTGCGATATTCTTGGCGAGCACAATCCTCTCCATCTTCCATTTCCCCCCATCATTTCCCGTAGTCGAACTACGACACTCTGATTTCTCATTCTCGTCCGAATGAGCATACGTAGGCACAAGGGCCCCAATCCTTGGCGAGCACCCTATCCTCTAAATCAACCCCTTTCCCCTAGTGTCTTTAGTCTTTATAGTATCCTTTAGCATTTAGTAGTTAGAAGAGAAGAATTAAGTTTAGCTAACATCCATCACAACTCGAATTAAGAGGTTCCCGTTGAGTACGACGGACGTGAGGGGTGATAATACCTTCCCCTCGCGTAACCGACTCCCGAACCCAGGAATATGGTTGCGACGGCCGTGTTCCTTCTGTGTTTATGAGGTTTTCTCGATATTTTCCTCTCTCGTTCATTTGGGAAAAATAAAGTTCGGTGGCGACTCTTTCGAACCGCATTCCCGCGCCTTTTGCGCGAGGGTCGTATGTTCGAATGAATTTTCGAGGTGCGACAGGTGGCGACTCTGCTGGGGACCTTTACTCCATGCAAGAGAGAGTCGAGCCTATCTTAGTTTGAGTTGTTAGCTTGTTGTTTTTATTTTCTTCTCGCTTATTTGTTGGTATCCTTGTCTTTGTTACTTGTGCTTGAGGCATTGTAGGGGTTGTTATGCTTATGGTTACTTTGTGAGATGGCTCTACACCCGAGTCCGAGTATAACCCTAGGATTAGGATGGTGGTTGTGTAGTGGAGACTTGTGTGGAGTCTTTCACGTTAAGTTGAAGCGAAAACCCCGCTTGGAGTAGATTCCTTGGAAATATTGTTGTTGTGGTGAGTCTTTTCCATGACAATAATGTTTTCGAGTCTGAATCGTTGATCCCAAGGACCATTAATCATTTTATCCATGGTGGTTGGTAGTGTTAATTCTTTGTGAATTAATATGAACACCCCAATCAGATGAGATCCCTTGAACATATTACTTTCTTACAATAATATTTTTAACCTCGATCTATGACTCTGAGAACCTTTTCTAGAATCCGTGTGTCGATGGTTGTGTAGTTGATGCCTCCGAGAAGTCTTTCTCGCGTGGAAGATACGAGAACCTCACCCAGAGGAGATTCTTTTAAGGATATTATCATTATGATGAGGCTTTGTCATGGAAGTAATATCTTTGAAAGATATCCATGACTCTAGGCACCTACCCATTTTAGAATCCTACCTGTGGGGGTTTCTTTGAGCTGTGATTGTGATCCTTGAACCGTTCACCCGGCTAATTCTCAGAATTGTTTGAATTTGTGATCATGTGATCCTGGATCTTGCATCTTGCATTGCATATCATTTGTATTGCATCTCATTTATTGTGCATCTTGCATTCTCCTTCCTTCAGTAGTTTCTCATGTTTCTCTTTCCTTCATATCCAGTAAATCAAGCTGAGTCCTCGACACCAGTACGCAACTAGAGCCAATACAAGACGAATGATGGAGCAGATTCAACAGGAGCAAACTGCCTTCAGGGAAGAGTTGGATTCTATGAAAGGAAAGATCGACCAGATCCTTGAAGCCATCCTCGCGGCCAGAAGAGAGGAAGAACAGCGTGAAGCCGCTGCTGTCGTCAACAATAATGGTCATGGACAAGGGTCTACTGCCATCCCTTTGGTTCCAATCCCAAATCCTCATGGGATTCCGTTGAACTTCAATAACGCAGCTGAAGGGAACACTTCTCATCCAACCCCATCGCCCGGAGTTACCATTGGAGCTATCCCGCAGGCCCAGCCTACTGCTGTGCAAATCCCAGTTCCTCATATCGAAGATACTCTGATGGATCAGTATGACGACGTTCAAAACTATCATGCTGTTATCCCCATTGCCAGTCCCGTTGCTGCTTAGGATTCAGAAGCCATGAAGATGTGTCGGGATCTAGCCGAGAAACTACGAGCCATGGAAGGGCACAATTCAAATTCTTTCAATGCTTTGGAATTATGCTTGGTGCCTGACGTTGTCATTCCTCCCAAGTTCAAAGTGTCGGAATTTTCGAAGTACAAAGGTCTCAGTTGTCCAAACATTCATCTGAAGATGTATTGTCGCAAGATGGCTGCCTATGCTAGAGACGAAAAGCTCATGATTCATTGCTTTCAAGACAGTTTGTCTGGGGCATCACTCGAATGGTATATGCAGCTGAAACGTAACAATGTACGCACTTGGGCTGAGCTAGCCGATGCATTTGTCAAGCAGTATAAGTACAACACCGATCTTGCTCCGAATCGTACTCAACTTCAGAGTATGACTCAAAAGGACAACGAATCCTTTAAGGAATACGCGCAACGATGGAGAGAGCTAGCCGCAAGGGTGCATCCACCTCTTGTTGACCGTGAACTAATTGACATCTTCATGGGTACTTTACAAGGCCAGTACTACGAAAAGCTGATTGGTAGTGTCTCCGCAGGATTTTCTGACTTGGTGATCGTTGGTGAGAGAATTGAAGAAGGGCTGAAGAGTGGAAAGATCCCAAGAGGTTCTAACAACCAGACCAATGCCAAGAAGCCTTTCAATGGATACAAGAAGAAAGAGGGCGAAGCAAATGCCATCTCTTTGCAGAAAGGGCAAGCTTCTCAACAAGCTCCCGCCCCTATGCCTTATCAAGTTCCCTATTATCAGTATCTGTATGTTGCTGCTACGCAATATGCTCCAATGCCTTATCAGCCAGCTGTTCAAGCAGTGCAAGCTCAGATGCCACAGCAAGAGGCTCCTCAGCAACAAGCCTACAACCAGCAAGGATATCAGTATCCTCCTTAGCAACAGCAGATGCAAGCTACTCAGCAACGACAAGGTACTTGCCCATAACGTCAGCAGAGAACATGGAGGCCAGATAGAGTCTTTGATCGTCTACCAATGACATATACTAAAATCTTTGCTCAGTTGATGGAGAAGAAAGCTGTTATTCCGAGAGATTTGGCTCCTCCAACTGTCATTCCTACCGATTACGATGCAAATGCTCATTGTGAGTTTCATAAGGGCGCTCCAGGTCATACCATTGAGGACTGCAGAGCTTTCAAGCACATAATTCAAGACATGATCGACAGGGATGCTATCAACTTCAATGGGAAGTCTCCAAATGTCATCAACAATCCGATGCCACCAGCCAACTAGTGCCAACATCAGATCAAGCAGAGTCAAGTTTATTTCTCGAAGAAGGCCGTCATGTCGCCATTTCATATTACGCATTTCTTATATTTGTCTTTTTAAGTATTGTATGATTTGAACAATTGTCATTCGTATTCGATTTTCATTAATGTATCGTTTATGCATGTTTTGAATTAATTATGTCGTATTCACTCATTTTTCACTTATCACCGACACATTTATTCACTCCACTCTATCCACTGTTGTTTAGCATGATTTGAGGGAGGATGATGAAAACGAGATACCCATAATTGCAAACCGTATGCTTTCAGACAGAATCTCGTCAATGATGTGCAGGCATTGTTTCAACCCCTGAACACTGGAGATATAAGGAGTTAATCCCTAGTAAACCACTTCGAGCCTAGAAGTAGCAATTTTCTTCAGATATTCAAACCTTACACTTAACCTGGGGCAGGGTAGTGTTTAGTTAATCCAATCATGTACTCGAATCAACAAAGAAAAACCCAGAAGACGGTTGTTCTTCAATGACCCATGACATGGCAGTCACAACCTTCTAACAAAATCCAAAAAAATCAAAAGCCTGTTGTCGCTACGTGAAAAATGACACAGAGTCGCCACCGGATTTTATTTATCCCACGGAGGGAAAGGGAAATAGCGATAAAACCTTTGGGAGAAGAGCGTGGTCATCGCAACCAAGTCTTAGGGTTCGGGAGTCGGTTATGTGAGGGGAAGGTGTTAGCACCCCCTCGCATCCATCGTACTCGATGGGAACCTCCTAGGTTATTTAACGTGAATGGGTGTTTTTATTAAGAGTTTGCTTGTTTAGAGAAAAGAGGGGTTGGTTTATTTATTTTAATGCTCGCCAAGGATTGTGGCCCTTGTGCCTACGTATCCTCACTTAAAAGAAGTGAAGAATCAGAGCTCCGTAGTTCGGAGGCTTATGAAATTGTTGTTTGTTGGTTGATTTTATACCTTGAAAAAGGGTTTTTTGATTGAAGCCCTAAGGCGAAAATAAGTTTGATGAGTTGATGTTATTTTTAAGTTTCTTAAGAGAAATTGTTCTTGATTAGGATTATACACAAAAGACTTTGGATAGAAATGAATGTTTCGAATAACCAAGTCGAGCGCCTTGTATCCAACACATTCGGAACGAGTGTAGGAGGACTCCATTCTCATTCCTTTTCCACCACTTTAAAGTTCGTGGTGCATGATTCTAATCGTTTATGTTATTGTGTTTTGGATTTTTATGAGAAAAGAGAACCACTTTACGTTGGATCAAGGTTTATTATTTGTAAAAGTATTTGAGGTGATACGAACAAGGTCGATGGCGGACGCACAAGGCGGCCGACTTACAAGGGTTGAAAATGGCTCGATAAAATCGAGAGTTTGTTTTTTTTTAAAAAAGGTTTTTTTGGAATCAAAGGCCAACAAGGACCACAACAACATTCACATGCAAAAAACATAAAAACATATCGGGTTAGTCGCATAAAAAAAATCGAGACATGCAATAAAAACGGAAAAAAAATTTTGGAGGTAAAATATCGAAAAAAGTAGCAAAACAGTGGTGTAACACGGGTGGCCGTGTTGTGTGACACGGCCCGTGTCATAGGGTGCATGCAATGTGGGTTTTGGAGCGTGACAGGGGTGCAACACGGGTGGCCGTGTTGTGTGACACGGCCCGTGTTGTAAAGTCTGGGTGAAAAAAGATTTTTAGGGCAAACAGAGCTGCAACACGGGTGGCCGTGTAGTGTGACACGGCCCGTGTTGTGAGGTCTGGGGTTTTTGGTCGTGGAAACCTCAAACAGAGGTGCAACACGGGTGGCCGTGTTGTGTGACACGGCCCATGTTGCGTGACACGGGTGGCCGTGTTGTGTGACACGGCCCATGTCAGGCTACCAGAGTGAAAAAACCTAACTTTTCTATGTTTTTCTTTCGTTTTTGTGGTTTCTTAAGAACGGTTTCTTGGTCCCTTTGGAACCTTACATGATACATACAATACGACAACACATAAAAGAGTAAACAAAATGAATGTAAATAACAAAAAAAAGTAAAGAGAGAAAGGTTGGAGGAAATGGATACCCAAGAGTTTTCTATCCTTCTTGCATGTCCTCCTTGGTCTTGGTTGAATGTACCTCACTCCTCTTCACTTTATGTTGTGAAGGTTTTGTTTCTCTATGATCCTCTTGGTTCTATATCACTCTCTTTTTCTGGTTTGCAAGGCTTCCTATTTTTCTGGTTTTTAGGGTTTTGTTTGCTCTCTCTATTTTCTGGTTTTGCAAATGTGTGTAGAAATGGATTGTTGAATGAATGAAGAGTGGTCCCTTTTTGTTTACAGCCCCCTCCTCTTATCTCAGCTCCTCTAGGGTTTTCACTTCTCCCCACATATCAGATTTTTCATGGAGTGGTGTCTCTTACCACCTTTTCTCATGCCACTCTCTTTCTTTCCATTTCCATGCAAGAGCCATGCTGCATTTTTGCTGTTGCACTTTGCCTATGTTGTTTTTCTGCAGCACTTTGTGCCTTGCACCCATTTTGTTGGCTTGTGCTTGGACAGCTCCTCTTGGTCAAAGCTACTACCTCTTGACAGCATTTTCAAAATCTGATATCTAGATGCATTATCATATGCTATTCTATTGATTTTGTGACATGTAGATTTTGTGACATGAGGTAATTTGTCACCTCTTGCATGGGACTGTTTTGCCCATGATTAAACATGCATATTCTTGGTCTTAAAACATTCCAATGTTGATTTAATTCTTGCATATTTCTTGGATGTTTGTAGCACAATGTGGACTTGGTGTGGCATTACCATAACATGAATTTGATTAGAGACTTGAATGAAGATTAGAAATAAATTAATTTCTAAACACTACTTAGAGTTGGAAGTCTTGCAACAAATGACATTCTCCTAATGTCATAAAATTCCTCTTTGTAATATTCTTGCCTTTAATCTTGAATTCATGATGAATTTCCTTAGAACCATTAAGCTTGAAATGGATGAAGTCTTGAATTATGGACTTGTAATCTTGACTCATGCTTTGCAAAATTGAACTCCACTTGATCAAGAATTTAAAACAAAATTGGATGAAGCAATCTTGAACTATGCCTTGCATTTCATGGTCATTAGGAATATATCTTAAATATCCTAATATTTTGTCAAGTAACTTCTTCTTGAAGAAATCCACATGAGTAGACTTTCCAATTTAGATCAAACCTTAGATAATGAACCTCTTCTTCCATGTAGTCCAAGATAGACAAGTTATCTCATTTGAAATGAAAAATGACAAATCGACCCAATCCGTACCCGCATGCTCGATATGCAATAAAATGATGTATGGTATGGCGAATGTAGGATATAAAGTCTAAAGGCGAAAATGAGGGTGTGACTCCTGCTAAGTCAGACACCTTAGAGGGGACTTAGGCAAAAATCAAGGCAATCCCGATGGATTTGACGAGCAAAGTTAATCCATGCAAAAGTTAGGGATCTAAAAAAACAAAAGCAAAGGAGGACCCCGAAACCCTCAACAAAAACAAAATAAGATTCAGTGGCCATTCAAATAGGGTCACTGACACCCCAAAATAAGGTGACTGCCACGTCGAGTAAACCTTGAATCATAAAGTTTACACCGTCAAGATAGGTGCAAAATTAACTGAATGTAGGACTGGAGATCATTAAGAAGAAGGGGTGGGTACAAATCATACTTTGAGCCTAATATCCTTTGTTTCATAACCGTGAACCAGACCACGTTATAGCCCTCGAAAGACCTAATTGAGGCGAGGTTTATTCTGAAAGCATATTATCGCAAGGTTACGTAACCTGACTCCTCACATGATTGTTAATCATCAACATTGGTGTCATTATTCTTGCAACATCTTTTCGCACTAATCAAAATCAGCACAACGTTTGAGCTAATCGTCCATTCGTCTCACTACCACGACACTCTCAATAAATGACACACTTTTTCAAAACTTACATTGAACTTTGCATTAATATTACCATTTATGAATGTACAATTTTAATTGCAAATCGGTGCTGGGTATTCAAGGACATTTCAACAAGAGGCAATCAAGGAAGAATTTGACTTCCAGTGGCCGACATGAGGTGAGACAACCTCAAAACCCACAGACTGGGGAAAATCACTCAACAGCTCGAGCAGGGGCAAGTCATTCGAGTTCAACTTCCATATGTCAGAACTGGTTAATCTGGGGCAGACCATTGCCATGATCAAACTGGGGCAAGACCAGGTCGTCCTGACCATCAAGCAGAGTTGCAACCCTCTCTGAAGTAAATTCACACTCACCAAATATCCCAGACTTGGGGCATCAAGGACATCTTCCGCTCCAATCATGGCGTCTTCAACAAACTACGTGTCGAGGAAGTCAATCCCTCCCACCACCCGAAGTCTAATCCGCATTGGCAACTACCAGAGTCCACCATGCTGGCGTCTCCACCTGCATTCCAATTACTCATCTGCAATCATGTGCATCATACGCATCGCATTCAACATCATAAGCATCTTGCATCATATGCATACCTAATCATATCATACTTCCCCAGCTTTTGCGTCTCTGCGCGTCAGCATTTGCACTTCCATTCGCTATGGAACATCATTATCATCGAGCATTCGCATATGCAAGTCAAGGTCCAGGTTTAATCTTCAAGATTTCCAATACCATCATCAGCCCGGTCAGGGGCATTTTCCACAAAGGTCGTGGATTTCTCCCACGAATATTAGGAGCTTCAAAGTAATCATCAGCCCAGTCAGGGGAAATCTTCTGCAATTGTGGGTTTCTCCCACAAAATTCGAAGTTATTTAAAGCAAGATTCAGCCCAGTCAGGAGCATTTTTCAAAGACCATGGGCGTCTTCCATGACGTATTTCAACCTTGTGGTTGATCAGATCTTCAAATTAACATTCAGCCCAGTCAGGGGCATACCATTTAAGACCGTGGGCGTTCCCCACGAAGTTGTTCAACCTTTTGTAGGCCAAATCCAAGAGCTTCCAGTGCAAGATTCAACCAAGTCAGGGGCATTTTCGGCAAAACCGTGAGCATTCCTCATGAAGTTGTTCAGCCTTTTGTTGAGCAAGACAAGACATCAAGACAAACTCAGCCCAGTCAGGGGCATCCCCTTCAGTGTTCATGGGCGTAACCATGAAATCATTTCAACAAAATTATGATCTCCAAACAAGGCGGTGGGCGTACCCCGTTGACTCATACCGATTCAATCTTCCTCTTGGGTGTTCCCCAATGAGTTGCATTCAGCAAGCGTGACCGTTGTCGATTGCCTTACTATCATCCTTTCGGTGATAGCCGAACCACGTCGGTTCAACTTAGCCTGCATCCTTTTGGTGTTGGTAACCTCTGAATTTGTGTCGTTCTATCATCCTTTTGGTGATAGCAACCTGTGTGTGTGAGTTTTGCTCCATCACCCTTTTGGTGGAGGGTCGGTCATAGTCATTAATGATAGATTGTGCGATATTGTTTAGTGGGAGTTTCGCTCCGTCATCCTTTTGGTGAGGGGTCTATCATAGTCATTAATGATAGATTATGCGATATTGTTTGGTGTGAGTTTCGCTCCGTCACCCTTTTGGTGGAGGGTCTGTCATAGTCATTAATGATAGATTGTGCAATATTGTTTAGTGGGAGTTTCGCTCCGTCATCCTTTTGGTGAGGGGTCTGTCATAGTCATTAATGATAGATTGTGCGATATTGTTTGGTGTGAGTTTCGCTCCGTCATCCTTTTGGTGGGGGGTCTATCATAGTCATTAATGATAGATTGTGCGATATTGTTTGTGTTTCGCTCCGTCATCCTTTTGGTGAGGGGTCTGTCATAGTCATTAATGATAGATTGTGCGATATTGTTTGGTGTGAGTTTCGCTCCGTCATCCTTTTGGTGGGGGGTCTATCATAGTCATTAATGATAGATTGTGCGATATTGTTTGTGTTTCGCTCCGTCATCCTTTTGGTGGGGGGTCTATCATAGTCATTAATGATAGATTGTGCGATATTGTTTAGTGGGAGTTTCTCTCCGTCATCCTTTTGGTGAGGGGTCTGTCATAGTCATTAATGATAGATTGTGCGATATTGTTTGGTGTGAGTTTCGCTCCGTCATCCTTTTGGTGGGGGGTCTATCATAGTCATTAATGATAGATTGTGCGATATTGTTTGTGTTTCGCTCCATCATCCTTTTGGTGGGGGGTCTGTCATAGCCATTAATGATAGATTGTGCGATATTGTTTGTGTTTCGCTCCGTCATCCTTTTGGTGAGGGGTCTGTCATAGTCATTAATGTTAGATTGTGCGATATTGTTTGGTGTGAGTTTCTCTCCGTCATCCTTTTGGTGGGGAGTCTATCATAGTCATTAATGATAGATTGTGCGATAGTTTGTTTATGTTTCGCTCCGTCATCCTTTTGGTGGGGGGTCTGTCATAGTCATTAATGTCAGATTGTGCGATGTTATTTTTGCTCTATTATTCTTTTGGTGATAGTAGCTGTGTGTGTTTCATCCCATCATCCTTTTGGTGATGGTGACCTTTCACCGGGTATTCATTTGTATGCCTTACCCAACATTTCAATTCCCAGGCATTTCTTTTTCTTTTCGGACAAATTCAGGGTTTTGTTCATATCTAATTGTCTCGTACTTCGAAAGAAAGAACTCCATAGTAGTTCATCTTACAAATATCAAGCCAATTAGATAGGGGCATCTGTCATACCCTAAATTTGTCCCACCAATTCTTTTTCTTATGTAACAAGTTTTGTAGCCAATGGCTTTAATTCGTTAAGATTTAGTCATACGATTTTACATGGATTAAGGCATCCTCATCCTCTTGGTCAAAGCACAGTCAATTACGTCATAAGCCAAGTTTTATGATAAAATCCCTTATAAAGAAAGTCATGACTCCAAAAGGCCTCAGAGTCATTCAAGTTACTCCCGAGTTTTTCTTTTAATTAATTCAAGACTAAGAAATACTTTAAGAACGGTTGCAAACGTTGAGATAAGCATGGTAAGGGGATAAATGCTATTGTTTTGAAAAGGTTATTTCAAGTTTTATCTCAAGTCTTATTCCAATCTAAATTCTAACCGGTTTTAGAATCGGGTTTACGTGAACTTTGTTTTATATTATTTGTAAGATTTAAAGGGGTGTGATGGGAGACACTTTTGTCAAAACATAGCCAAACTTCTAGCTATGAATAAGCTTGTTTAAGCATGGATTATGATCAAATTTGAGCAAAGTTTTTACACCAAAGGAAAAGATAATAATGTGGGGAGATCACCAAGTTACAAGCAAGCCACCATAGGCTATGAGAAGCATGAATGTTTGTTTCACCAAAATATGATAATGTTACCATTATGTATCTCAATTTCTCAACATTAACTAATGGAGTTTTTTTAGTCAAACTATGAAAGGGTGTTACAAAATGAAGAATTGTGCTGCTACTGAAAAGTTGAAAATGGTGGTTATATTACAATTACACAGCCCACCCCCACCTCTACATTAAATAAGAAAACTAAAAAGGGAGCAGAACATCTTGGAACATCCCACTCTCATACTAGCTATGGCAGACCACGTCCTGGTTGATACTTCCGCAAATGCTTCACGTTGTTCCCGCAGCAAATCCTCACAATCCCCCACCTGCACCATACAAGACAACTTTTGCAATGAATAAATCAAAGGGAAATTGCAGAACAGAAAAGGACAATACAACAACAATGTTTTCAAATAATAACACGATGTAATGAAAGAGGTATAGACGTGGATAGGATGGCTCATTGTAATACCCTGCTACTTTTTCTACAAAGCAAAATAACTTTCACACCAATTGAAAAGTTTTCTCACAGAAACCAATTCAAAAAAACTTGGCCCACAGCAGCTGCACGACTCCCACACTTCAACGTTTCTCACCAGTACTATCTCCACACACCCACTTGAAAAAAGTGAAAAAATAACAAAAGCTTTCTGCATCAGACAAAAGGACAGCAGGTCCTTATTTAACTTCATGGCCACGCTTGTACAAATAATACCAACCTGCAAACGACAGTACAGAAAAGCAAACCATTTCCTCCAACCTACTTCATAACCGGCTGTACCTACATAGAAAATGACAGAAAAATTACCACAAAGCACCCACCGACCTATATCTGCAGCAGGCATCACCATCACTTCTGTAATAGTCCAAAACTCTACAATAAGGGCAGCCCATAAACGTGTTGTAGCATCCACAAAACTCCCAACAAATCTGATGCACCACAGAGTGGTCCCAAGCATTCTTTACGTCCATACATCTACCTGCAAAAAAAAAAGAAGAAGAAAACCACAGTGAGAATTACATACATCCACCTGCATAAAAAATAAAAAAAAACCAGCAAGAAAGTTACAAATTAGTATTAAACAACCAACACAAAATTGTGGTTTGGATCACTACAAAACAAACTGCCAAAAGCTCTACACAGTTATTGCCCACATTTAAGTTGTTTCACGCGCTAAACCACTTGGAATAACAAAGCAAGGAGTCACACACAATCTGTACCTTCAAAGCATCATGAAAACCACACCTCTGTATAATACCATAAGCACATTACACAATTCAAAAAAAAGAGACATAACCTGTGCAAACGTACAGCAACAACAACATGCTTGTACAACCACGTCTCAAATTATACATCTAAAACGGTGCAAAACGGAGGGAAAAGGGGACCTCTTTCTTCATTTTCTTTAAAGAAGCAACACAACCATCTTCAGGAGGGGAGAAAAAACCGACAGATCCTTCACCAAATCCCTTCGATTACCGAAATCCCCAAAAACTTCACCTTCTCTTCGGAAACCTCTTCTTCCTCTAACTCCACCATCCTTTCAATACCTCTTCAACCGTAAATCACAACACCCTCCATCTTTAACTCAAAAAAATCGCCAAACCCCAACAACAATAATCTTCTTTAATCTCCAACCATAAACCCAACAAAATCATCACTGAATCAAAAGGAGAGACAAAGAAGAGAGAAAGCGGAGATGAAGCGATTCACAACCAAGATCAAAATTAAAACCTGAATGAACTGAGACGGAAAGTCGAACACGTTTGGGCAAAACTCAAATCGATCTAGAACGAGAGGAGGTTGGAGGCCGATCTGTTTATTTTTCCAATGTTATTTTGACGATGATGATGGAGATTGTCGTTGTTTCACATGGTCTTTTCCTGTTGATTTGCCTTTTTCCCCAATTTACTTTTTTTCACAGTATTTGTTAATCAGGAAAGTTATTTATTTCATTTAATCATTTTCCCCTTTTGTTTTTGGAAGTGTTTCGTTGAGAAGGGTTTCAGCCCATTGGTTCGCTACCGTTTTACGAATGATGGGTCCACGTGGCCTATATGATTCCATATTCTGTTAAAACCAAACTCTTCTCTGCATACCCTCTGTTTTTTATAAGCCCCTATTTCTTTAGAAAATTGAAACATTTTTTTTAGATATATATTAACATATCTTTTGTAGATTAATTTGTATAATATATTTTCAACTTTTCTTTTAGATTTCTTTTTATATTTATATATTTTCCTAACCTTTAATTTCTTTTAGATATTTTCTTAGAGGTTAGATTTTATTTTTATTTATTATTGGGCATTTTATCTCACTTTCTTCCTTTTTCGGTCGATGACGATACCCCAAAGTTATTTTTCTGTCAAATTATTGATGAAGAATAACAAACCCGAGACCAACATTTTTAAACTTTTCATTTTTTTTATTTTTCATCGTTTTTATCCATTTTATTCATTATTCATATTATCATATTTATCTTACTATATATTATTATTATCATATTTATTCATTCTCACTCACCCATATTTGAAAATACCTAATAAATTATCGAAACTCCTAAAAGCCAAATTGGTGGACTGTTGGATCTTTGGTCATTTGCAGGTATCCTAATTTTAAGTCGTGCCCGACTTTGCTCAAGGCGTAGTTTAGGACACAAATGCACACACACGGCTTTCTCTTGGGCTACCTTACAATGAAACCCCTTTATTTCGTGCAATCCCATGTAATTTACTTGTACCCCTCTCCCATTATGTTGTATGTTTCACATTTCTTTGATTATTAGTTCATCTCCTAGGAGCACCCATAGGGACTAGAGCGGATCAAACTATTTTCAAACTAATTCTCGATTCATCATCGAGCCATTTTCAAACCCTTTTAAGTCGAGTGCTCATACGCATTCGCCATCAACCTATTGCACACAATTCAACCCTTGATGCGTAAGTCAAGTCGGTCTCATTTTTCAAATCATGTCCATTACACGCTTTGCACGCGATAATAAGTCAAACCCTTGATCCAACGTCAAGCAGATTTTCGAAACAAACTATCAATCGATTAACAACTATTCAATTCTTTTCAAGGTGTAAAGAGTGGGTTCAAGTCTTTGATCTCGCTTTCGATTGTTTGGATGCGAGTTATCTTATTCGTGTGTGAGCAATTGACGCCTTTAAATAACATTAATAACTCGACATCGTTCAACTATTTCCAACTACTCATCCTTTCAAACCATTTCCAACTCAAACAACTTTCCTTTCACGATGAAAAAGAGAGTGTCCCAAGTCTTTGGTTCGCTCTCCTGATTACTTGAGGATCGAGAAGTCTTTCTTAAGATTCAAGTGATCGTCATCATTTCAACCTTATCCTTTCAAACACATCATTCCTTCATGATGAAAAAGAGAGTGTTCCAAGTCTTTGGTTCGATCTCCCGATTACTTGGGTCCGAGAAGTCTTTCTTAAACTTCGAGTAATCGTCATCCGTACCCATATCAAATCCAATTCAAACCCGTTTCTTTCGTGGTTGTTACCACAAACTACGAACGCTCTGATTCTTCATTCACAATTGAATGTAAGATACATAGGCACAAGATTGTGATGATCTTGGCGAGCACAATCCCCTCCATCTTCCATTTCCCCCCATCATTTCCCGTAGTCGAACTACGACGCTCTAATTTCTCATTCTCGTCCGAATGAGCATACGTAGGCATAAGGGCCCCAATCCTTGGCGAGCACCCTATCCTATAAATCAACCCTTTTCCCCTAGTGTCTTTAGTCTTTATATTATCCTTTATCATTTAGTAGTGAGAAGAGAAGAATTAAGTTTAGCTAACATCCATCACAACTCGAATTAAGAGGTTCCCGTCGAGTACGACGGACGTGAGGGGTGCTAATACCTTCCCCTCGCGTAACCGACTCCCGAACCCAGGAATATGGTTGCGAATGTCGTGTTCCTTCCTTATTTATGAGGTTTTCTTGATATTTTCCTCTCTCGTTCATTTGGGAAAAATAAAGTTCGGTGGCGACTCTGTCGAACCGCATTTCCGCGCCTTTTGCGCGAGGGTCGTATGTTCGAATGAATTTTCGAGGTGCGACAGGTACAAATAAACTTTGGGCCTTTATCCTTTGTTTCTTAAACCGTGAACCAAGCCATGATACAACCTTTAAAAGACCTAATTGAAGTAGGGCTCATTTTGAAAGCATACTCGATGAGATGACGTTTCCTGACTCCTATGGGCCATGCTCAAACTGATGTTGGCTTTATAAATTAAATTCATATCCTAACCAGTGATTCGGTCACAAGTTATTGTGATATCTTTTTCAAAAAAAGGAAGAAAAAAACTTCAAGACAAACATATATGTTGCATTAATAGTTTCAGGATTAGCATTTCATGCGTGTTGATTTTGCCTGATATCTTAGAAAGTTTACATATAAACATCGACGATGAAACTGGAAGATTCTGCTGAACAGGGGCAAGTTATTGCCAGGTTGTTGATTTACAAATCTGAATGTCCTCAAGAGTGAGTTCTGAAGACTCAATTATACATAACACCATCAATCCGGGCCAGTTATGTTGAGATCCGACGAATCTCTCTAAGAGTTTGAAAACAGTGGGGCAATTGGACGCCAAGTTTTCTGTAAAATCCTCTTGGAACGAATTTTTCTCATAAAGCATGTACTATGGGGCATTTGAGAAATGAGGATTACATTCTCCAGTCATAACACTCATTATTCAAAATGGCGACTATTACACGGTTCAGCAAGATCAAAACTACTTTGTTTTCACAACATTCTTCATGTCCCCAGTGAATTTTACTTCAAATGGTCATGATTCCTCCAATGGATCTATATTTCAAGCAGTGATGATCAATGCAAGAAATATCCAGTTGGTTTCCCCAGTGATTTGCTCAACTTCACCTTCCCAAATAAAGTGGACGTTATTTCATTCCCCAATGGATCTGTCACAACGCTGATTTTCCTCAATGAAGCAGATGTTTATTTCATCCCATTGAAGTCTTGACTTCGACAGGTTCAATAGTTATGGTGACCCAGGTTTCCCCGTTGAAGTGGATATTTATTTTATCCCCTGTGAGACCTCAACTCAGGTGTCTCTATCTACAACTCTAGTAGGAATCCCTCCAGTAGGAATCGCTCCAGCGAAGCAGATATTTATCCATGAAGTTACTCTGATTATGAGTTTGATCCGCTCCCCAGACGATCTTTATTGTCATCTTCAATAGGACAACTGAGATTCATATTGACAAATCCTTCAAGCAAGATCAGGATGTTGTATCCCCAAGTGGAATGTTTTTTATTCCCCATAAGGAGTTTTGAAACCCTGAAGCAGGATTGTGATCCCATATCTAAAATTCTCCATTTATCCCCAGTGGTACTTCTATCTTCGAAGATTGGTCGGATGTTTGTTCCGAGATGTTTACTTCATCTTCGTTTTCCTCTGTTTTTTGTCAGCATAAACATACGCATAACATATAGTAGATAACATGGCATGTACATTTTTTACATCTTTGTGTTTGTTGATCTGTCACTTTGGTTGTGTTTATCCCTAAGTGACTGGGTTTGTCTTTTCCCTCCAAGTAGAGTCGTCAGCCCTAAGCAGAAAAGAGCACAATATATCTATTTCCCCACGAATTTTGATCCTCGTGGAAGACAGTTGTTTTAGTACATTCCCATTTGAGTTCATACCTCAATGGTCGAGTCTTGCTTGACGGTTTCTCTTCAGTTATTTTCTGAATTGAACTTCGGTCCCTGACAATCACATTTTGGATACCTCCAACTTCTGAACATGGATTAAGCGTGCATTTATTTTGCACTTGGCTCCCAAGGAAGGGTCTTTATGAGGATCATCATTGAAGACAAGATGCTTCCCCAGCATTGTTACAAAATCTTCCCAAGAAATTTACATCTAGATAGCAAGCGGCCTCTTTATTTGAGAAACTTGTTACGATCAGGTTTTCTATCAAAGGATGACAAAGGGTAGTCTCCTCAAGACAGTTTGTCCATCCCCGGTGGGTTTATTAAGGTTATCAACTCGTCAAATGGCATCTCTTTGAAAATATGTCAAAGAATTCTGTCGAAGACTTTACAAATATTTTCTCTTTATTTGAGAATTTTCACTACAAAGGTCTCATACATTTTATAGCTACAACAAGGATACTCCTCGGGAATGTATTTCCTAGTGAGTCCGTTACACAAGAATATTTCCATCAAATGGCATCTCTCTCGAGAAGTTTGGTGAAGTTTATTACATTTGATGTCTCTCTTTATTTGAGAAGACATATTTACAAATCAACCGGCCTACATCTCTTCTGAAGATCCCCGGTGAAGTTTTACAATCTCCAGTATATTATAGGTTACCGTTGAAGTCTTTTATCTCCAGTCATATTCCAATTCCCTGTGAAGATGCTCTTGAGTATACATCATTCCAGGAAGAAACTGAGACTCGTTCATGGCACACAAACCTTGAAGTGTGGGGAGGTTTATTTCAAGAAACTGAGACCCGTTCGTGGCACACAAACCTTGAAGCGTGTGGAGGTTTATTTCAAGAAACTGAGACCTGTTCATGGCACATAAACCTTGAAGCATGGGGAGGTTTATTTCAAGAAACTGAGACCCGTTCATGGAACATAAACCTTGAAGCGTGGGGAGGTTTATTTCAAGAAACTGAGAACCATTCATGGCACAGAAACCTTGAAGCGTGGGGAGTTTTATTTCAAGAAACTGAGACCCGTTCATGGCACACAAACCTTGAAGCGTGGGGAGGTTTATTTTGGTCAAATACCTTTGCTTAGGCTACCATGTTTGGTATTAGGCCATCTTTCCTCTTCATGTTGTCTTTGCTTAGGCTATCATTTGACTGATAGTAGGTAACATGCGTTTCTTTATTTCAACTGAATACCTTTACTTAGGCTATCACCCATTGGTAGTAGGTTATCCTTCAATTTCAAGTTTCTCCCCCATTGTCTAGGCTACCATCTTCTTGGTAATATGTACTTTATCTTTATTTTTTAGATTCACCGTTGATGTGTATGGTCTCTTTCCCCATGGAGTCTCGCTTTATCGGGTCTGTTCTTTGTTAACCTTTGTTTCTCATGTGTCGTGTCTAGTTTTTCCCCTGTGGCATCATGTCTCCACAGGACCCCGTGCCTTGCATTTCATATCATCTCATATCATAGGCATTCAGTGGTATCTTAGGGCCAAAAATTTGTGCAATGTTTGTATTTAAGTCCCTCCTACCATGTTGAGACGAATATTTTCAATTTCCATATCTCCGGATAGAAGAAACTTAAATAGGGGCATCTGTCGCACCCTAATTTTTGACTTTAAGATCCCACCTCCTTGTGCTTTCGCTTGTTTTATTTTACTTTTGTGTGCGACTACCTAGCTTGTGCATGTGCAGTAATATCAGGTGTGGATCCCTACAGTCAAATTTTTCAAAGTGTAACCATGGGATTATAGAGATCTTGGAATCATTTTATTGGTCGTTTCCGCAAGGTGCTCAAAAGTTTCATTATTCGACTTTGTCATCACTGATGAGGAAGGAAAGTTTTGTTGGTAACTTAATACAACAAGTGGATAGGATGAGGTTCGGATAGAGATCTCGAACCAAAATTTTGCTTTAAGGATTCATCTCTTTTAGGACTTACTGTTTATTTCGTCAAGAATTCAATTTGAGGCTCATTCTTCAAATTTATTCCTTTCACAACTGGGCGGTTCGTTATTTCAAACTTATCTGAAGATGTCCATGCCAATTAATATTTCAACGTGAAGTCACCTTATGAGTGCAATTTTCTCTCAATGCTCACAAGTTGGATTCATGATTTCACTATAGAAGTTCAAACTAGAGGATTCATGTTTCTACACAAAGACTTTGAGATCACCAAGCATTCTCTTTTAGGACCAGGGGGTCTTTTGTTTTTTCTCACGGAGGTGTGTGTGCTAGGATTGATTTTAAAAGTAATGCAAGGGCCATTTTAATTCCTTCAATTCTTGGGTCACCATAAATCCCAACAACATCTCCATTTAATAAAGTCAAGAGCTCGGTAAAGGAAGGAAGGGCATGGCACATAATTATTTGGAAGGAGGCAACCTCACTATTGTTAGTTTATTTATATGTTCGAAACCTGTGATTTACATCCAACACGTTTACATGACATTATTTGAATTACATTTAAAAAGGAAAATTACAATGTTACAGCATCCGGTACTACGGTAAAATACAAAGATTTTCATAAAATAAAACCACCCTAACTAGCAGTCATTAATTTCTCTACAGAACTTTGGTGGGAGATGCAATAGCTACTAACACAGAGAGCCTGTCGTGACAGCATGTAGTGGCTACTTATTCAACCAAATACCGCTTGGGTTAATTCAATGTATCTCCCTTTATGATACCGCAATACGGCTTGTTGTTGACTTACGGGGAATGGCCATGAGAGCACTAGTTGTTGTTGATAATCAAATCTCAAAGGGGTTCTCCATCGTGGTATAACCGGCTGCAACACCAATTCCTTTCGCTGCATAATTTCCTTCCGGGCTTGATCTCGACACAGACCGTGTACCGAAACCTGCCACAATAAACGGAGATCAGAATCAGAAATTATGTGATTAGAATGTAAGAATGGCAAAGCTTCCCTCGATAATCTGAGCGTTACTGCCACCGTACTCTAAGCAACATCATTTGGCCGGCAGAAGTTTGAATATAATGTTAAAGCACTATGACTACATGATAAACGAGTTTATCCATCAAGACTTTTCATCCTGCTAAAGCTATTAATGAGACACGCAACAACCGGCCCATGGATGTGGGACGAGGCTCTCACGCAATGTTACTGTTGTCGGAGTTCAACATGCTTACAGTGGAGTTTCTAAAAGCTGTTTAAGTTGGAAACACAAGCTAACCCCGACCATCACCGTCGCATGGGATTGACTTGTATGTCAATATTACCTGAAACATAAAACAATATAATTGGTTAACATGAGGACGGAATCGTCTACAATAAACCACATAACCGTTTCTAGGTACTCATAGCAAGTTTCCAAGGAAATTCGGACACGACCGGCATGATATTACAAGCAAGTTACCTAAGAACGGAACTTTAGCTTTCACAGCGAATGTCGTTGATCCTCACGAACTGTAGATTACTCGCTACCGCAATCAAAGTAGAACCGTCTACGCTTGTGAAATGCTGGACTTTCCCATCAATTATGAGCAAAGTAGGGCATTTACAATGAAATACAACAGAGGTGTGTAAAACATGCCCGTCCGAAAAAGGAAAAGAGTTTTGAGTGGCAATCACCCATTCTCGATTACACCTGTATCAGAGTTATGGCAAGAGTTATAGCAATCTCGACACAATTAGACATAAACAGAAACAAATTCAAGCAACTTCCAAAACAATCGTAGGCAAGAATCACCAAAATTGGAAAGCCTTTATCGCACATTAATTCAGAAGTTTGAGTTGATAAGAAGAGCAAATCGCCTATAAAAGAAAGAATTGAGATGAAGAGAAGGAGCCGAAGCCGTAGAACAAAAAACCCTAACTTCCATAAATTCATAAATTCCACAGCAAATCCCAGATCAAACCCTAAGATTTGTAAAGAGGAAAATAAGAACACTCATCTTTTTTTCCGCAGGCTCTTCTTCTTGGAGTTCCATCGCCGGAAACCGCTCCACCGCGAACCACCCTCTTCATTCGCCATCGCCGGAAAACACCACTCGTCGCCATCGAAACCCTGCAAAACGAAACCCATTTTTAACCATGAATATTTTTCGCTAACAGTTTAATTTTTGTTTTTTTGTTTGATTTATGTAGGGAGTGGAAGAGAAGAGGTCGCGAAACAAGAAAGACAAACGGAGAAAGGACGAGGATGGAAGAAACTGAGAGGAAGAAGGACGGAGGCGAGTAGAATCGAAGAAGAAGAAATAGAGAGAGGAGGGAGGAGAATCGGCGAACAAAGATGGTGAGATAGAGAGAGAATGGCTAACGGCAGAAGAGGATTTTCTAGGGTTTCCTGTTTGTGTTCATTTTTTTGTATTTTATTTTGTGTGCATGTCTACGGTATTATCATAAACCCTCACGATCACAACCCTTCCATCCATCACCTGATCACGATCCTGCGATCCACCTCTGCACCACACCATGAACCCACGCACTTGCACCACACTGGATCGTCCGCCCCACTTAATTCTCCTAATCTTCCCATTAACCATTAACCTTTTTTTTTAATTGAATAATTAATCTGCCATTAATCATTAATATTTTTAATTAAATAATTAATCTTTATGAATCAGTTTTTTTATATTAAAATCAACTAAACCTTTTTTCCTAACTAGTTTATTTAATTTAATCAATTTTAATTCCTTTTAACTTTTAAAATTTAATTTTATTATAAAACTATAACTTTTTCTTTTTCTATTCAAGAGTAACTCTTTTTTATTTAAATTCTAACATCCTTTTAACTTAATTATAATTTTTTTCTTTTAATTACATAAAAACTTACAAAAAATCATAAAAAATAATTAATTTTAACATTGTCTAATTTTCCACTTAAGAATATAAATTCTCAAAAAATCATAAAAAATCAATTAACCATTTAAATTCTAACTCAATTTCAATTCACCACTTATCCCACTTAGTCATTCCCATAATCCATATCCAACTTCTTTCCTCGATTCTATTTTAACCTCTAATCATGCTTGGTTCATTTGCATTTTATAATCTCACGCTATTTACATGTCTATGCTATTATCAATTATCGTCACTATTTTTCCATTACCGTTTACCCGTTTCCGAAGGAAAGGTTCACCATTTGACCCCCGTGTCAATGCCTTTACCCTCACCCCATCCTAACCTTAGGATTCGAGTCCCCGTGCTCACCTTTTAGGCGTCCTATCGTGATCCGTCCATTTATCCAAGCATTAGGATTCGAGTCTCCGTACTCATGCTTAGGCGTCCCGTCGCGGACATACCCTCACCCTTTTCAATTCAACTTTCAACGTAGATAGGAGTTTTTGCACTCTAAGTAAACGCTTCCATATGAACGTTTACATCCCGTTGGAACCTTGACCACAGTCAAGAAGTTTCTCATCTCCTTCTATGAGGGGAACTACGATTACTCTGATTCCATCCCCTACTTCGGATATGTAGGCACAAGATGCGAGTCTTGGCGAGTAAACTTAGGACTAACTCCTTAGGTCCTTCTCTTTACCTTTAACCTTAGCACTATCCTTAATCAAATAACCTTAGCAATAGCAGCATTTAAAACAAGATGTTCCTGTAGAGTACTACAAAAGTTTAGGATACTAATATCTTCCCTAAACTTAACCAACCCCCGAATCTTAGATCTCTCCCCGCATTGTGTTTATGATGCAAAACTAGGTTTTTTCCTTTCTTTAACCTTTCCTTCGAATAAATCAAAGACCGGTTGTGAACAAATTAAAATTCAAGTTGATTCAATAGCTTGATATCCAATTTCTACCACGACACAATGTTAGTTTAATCACTTAATGTCACATTTTAATTTCTTACCAGTTTTTAAATAATGTCATATCATAGATATCCATAAATAGTAGTTTTTATTATAAACTTTTAATGGCTTATTAAATAACAATAAAATCCTTCACATTTTAGTAAACAGACAAAATAGGGAGGGGGCATGGGAGACAACTTAAAAAGTGGTCCATTACTAATAAATGGTTATAAGGTATTTTAATATCCCACGCCAAATTGTCTAATAATTAGTCGAAAATAAGATTAGGTATTTTTATCTTCATTTATTTTATTATGAATACTTTTGAAAATAATAAATCATTTTCATTTTCAATGAAATATTAATTTTTTTTTCAATTTGTGTCCTATGATAATATTATCTTCATTATTCTCATGACTATATATTTCAATATACATTTATATTTATTTATTTCAAAAAAATTAAAAAATAAAATAAAATATTACTGATTTCAGTTTACAACTATCCTTAAATTTAAATAACAATTTTTTTTTTCTAGATTCTAATTCAATTCATTCAATTTTCTTTCTCGGGTTCAATTCAACTTTTTAGAAGATTTAGTTTCTTTTATACATATTATCTCCGGTAAAACTCAACATGAACCTTTTGTTCTCTTTAAAATTATTTAAAATTAGAATTGTAAGAAATAACTTTTGATTGTCATTCTTTTTGTTGTTTGTTCTGTTTCTTGCTTTCCATTATCACTAGGAATGAGAATAAACTAAATTGATATAACGTTAGTTTTTGTTTGGTAAAAATAACGGT
The DNA here is from genome assembly GCA_963859935.3 of Lathyrus sativus. NCBI lineage: Eukaryota > Viridiplantae > Streptophyta > Magnoliopsida > Fabales > Fabaceae > Lathyrus > Lathyrus sativus. Next base: position 494,507,122 of record OZ012737.1, read on the forward strand.
TGAATATAACTGATAGTTTATAATTTATAGTTAATTGTTGATGATTGATAGCTGATAGGCTAATTGATCAAGTGTTTGGTAAAATTAACTGTTTAACTAACTTATAAATGTAAGATGACATAAAAGGAGTTTAATACATAATATGAGTTTTTAAAGAATATGAGAATAATATAATTGATTGCAGTTCAGTAAGCAGATTATTAATTGATAAATTAATTTTTCCCAATTTTAGAAGGAGAGAATAATTGGCTCAAAGGGTGAATCAAAAGTACAAATGGAAATATTTAAATAAAATATTATCTTAATGCTTGTATAGCCAATATGAACCAAATGTTTAAAAGATTATTCATTTGTAAAGTTTATAAAACAAATTAGCAGCGGTCAATACTTCAACCAGCGTGGATTATCATGTTGGATAATTTAATATTGCAAATGAATTAAAACAGAAGCGTGGTAGGCAAGTTTGTTTCAATATTAAAAGTCTTCTACTAAAATTAGTTAAAATTAAAGATGACTCGAGTGAGGATATGAAACTTCTTACAGTATTTTTATATAATTTATCTTTGAGTTTTCAAAGAGTTAACCAAGTATACGAAATTTATGAAAATAAAGAGATATCGATAAATTATGTCATGAATTGAATACAATGGAATCTAAATTAATATAACTAAAAATAAATTCAACGGTTAACAATGTCTTTATATATAATATAATGTTAAACATGATAAATTATAACGATGATCGTGACTAAAAGTTTATTAATGATGGTTGACAAAGTTAGAATTGGCCAAAATAAAAAGATACATTTGAAACACAATTAAACTCCCTTTGCCTAAACATGTCAAAACCGAGTGTATAGGTCCTGGGAGCAACATGTTTGCTTTTTTAAAAAAGAAAAACAACTTTTTCCATCGGTTTTGTAAAAACCCGAGGTAATATAGCTATAAATGAGTGCCAAATTTTCTCCATAAAAAATAATAAATCTATTATCTTAGTGTTTTTGAAAATTGAAGAAATATAGCTATAAAGGAACACGTTTCGAATCCATGTAATTGCATTTAAGGTTTTTTCTTAATGATTTCTTCACTTGGCGCTTTCCAATCTTCAAATTTTTTTTAGTTAATTTTTTTTCTTGTTAATTAATAATTCTAAAAAAATTTGTTATGAATAAAAACAAATAGAAAATAATATGAAAGAAAATATTTCACTAATAAAAAACAGAACAACAAATAACTATTCCACATATTCAAATTTCTAACAACACTCAACTTCAATAGTTTCACTATTAACTATCTCTAGCTGAGAGAAAAGTTCATAAAGAACTCTTCCATATGGTATAAGGAAAGTCATTTCCTCCTTAGAGATGATTATCATTTCCTTTAAGAAGTTAAAAATGGTAAGAGGGAGATTAACTCGGATGTTCTTGGTAAGAAATAACAAGAGATGCTTGTCATCCCATGTAAGCGTTCTCAGTTGTTTCTCTCTTGGACAGAGATTTAACACTAGAAGTTGATACAAAACTTTTTCAATTGATAGTATAGTAGCATGGCTGCTGAAATTATTGTAGTTGACATAAATTAGGCGAAGGTGATCTGAGTAGATATTGTTGAATCTATAATGTTCAACACAACAACCTTCCTCTTCATAGTTTATTATCTGAGCAATAAGTGAATGAAACATTATGATACGAGAACCATTGACATATGACTGGATTGACTCAGCATCATGACCAGATGGTCCAACAAAGGCATTTAACCAAAACGTTTTAACGAGATTAATTTAGATGGGCTCGTGAAGAATGTCAAAGTAATTGTTCAACTTTTGTTTACAAATAGTTTTCTTTGGATCAAAACCTTTATCTTTCAAATCATCGAAATTAATAAATTTTTCATTGATAATGAACAAAATATTTTCATCAAAGGTTGTTGAATACATTTTTGAAGAAAAGAAAAGACTTTGAAGACACAACGAGTTGGAAACGAGATGTTGAAACTAAGAATAGTGTTTAAATAAAGTGGAGAATAGAAAGTGAAACAATTAGGGAAGCTCAAACGTCTCCTTGAAAATCCAAAAGATACGTTATGTTTTTTAATATGGATAATCATTGCTATTCTAGTGATATGATTCCAATGTGTGTCATGATCTGTTTATTTTTTAGAAATAGAAACCACATATTACCTCAGTTTTTAACAAAACCGAAAAGAAAATCATCATATTATCTTGGTTACTTAAAAAATCTGACGAAAAAACAATTCAGGAACCTTTTTTTTTATTATTATAATTTTTTTGTAAACTAAATGATATATCTTGTCAGTTACCTCAATCACTGAGGGATAAGATAATCAGATTTTACTATGAAAGCACTTGTTAAATAGATTTTCAAACTAGGTTTGAAGACACAAAAAGTTGTAAATAAAACATTGAAACCAGTAATAGAGTGTTTAAATAAATTGGAGAATAGGAATTGAAACAATCAGAGAAGTTCAAACGCCTTGAAAATCCAAAAGATACATTACATTTTTTAATATGGATGATCATTACTATTCTGGTGGATATGATTCCAATGCGCGTCATGATTTATTTTTTTTAGAAATATAAATCACATATTACCTCGGTTTTTCAAAAACTCCGGGGAAAAAACAATTCAGGAAACGATTTTTATTTATTATATTTTTTTTGTAAACTGAATGATATATACCATCGGTTTCCTTAATAACCGAGGGATAAGATACGTAACATTTTACTATAACAACACTCGTTAGACAAATTTTAACCTAATCCTAACTTATATGTAGTCACTCCAAACTCGAACGCATCATTCTTTTGGGATCCATCTCACGAAATGGTGTTGATGTTGTTGTTGTACTTAGAAGTTTGTAAAAGTTCTCTATGATGGATAGCAAGTGCAGAAAAATATGTTTTTCAATAGTTGGAACAGATAATTCCTTTAGAAGTTGGATGCATTTAATGGTTGGACCAGATAACTTCTAGAAATTGGATGCATGCATTATTTAGACAAGATAACTTCTTACACCAAAATTCTCCTTTTCCTGTATTATTGTTTTTCATTATTTTGTGTAAACAATGTAATTTAAAAAACATTTTCACCTAGGTTTTTAACAAAACCGAGGGGATAACTTAGCGTGATAAATTTAGATATTGATCATTATCCTTAAACAAATTTTTGTTGTCAATTTCATGATTATCAATACTGAAGACACTACTAGTACTGATGCATGTGAAACCTAAAGAATTTCCATTATAAAGGTCTTCTAATATCTATAATTGGTAAAGAAACAACATGAAGCACTTGAAACTATCTACATCCTCCACTTTAACTTTTGTCATTAGGAGTTTTCTATGATAGATTGCAAGTGCAAAAAACTATTTGGGTTTAAGGTTTGTGTTTTTAAATATTCATTTGACCACAAAATTATTTTATTTTCTAGCCCTTTTTTTGTTTTATATCAGAAACAAATACTTGCAAGAAAAAGTATTTGATCTTGCCCAATGTCAAGGAGTCGGAGATCCAACATATGGTCTTCAGGGATAAATTGATTTTTATTTTATTATTATGTGTAAACAATAAAATATTCTGGGTAAACATTGTAGTATGTAAACAAATTATTTTTATTTATTTTTTGTGTAAACAATGTAATGAATTCCTATTATAAAAAAACAATCTATCTTACCCATCAACTTTATTGTAAACCGAGATGCATGAGGCGGTAGATTTGTAAATAATAAAAATGCTAATGCTTAGGTTCGAATCCATGCGCAAATTAATTTACCCAACGGTGTTTAAAAAACCAATTTGATAAGTTATTACTTTTCATTACTCTCTTTGTTTCCTCGCTATTGTAGCCGAGGTATAATGCATTTCACGTCCGACATTAAAAGCACTTTTGTAGTAGTGTGAATATTTTTTAAAGGAGAGATATCCGAATAAATTTATTTTGTTAAATATGTAATTCTTTGTGTCGCGGTCAAAATAGTATGTTTGTATTCGACGGGTGTCAAAATTAGTTTGTGCCGAACAGAGACTGTATTTGCTATATTTGACAAAAAGTCAAATATAGTCTGTCGAAGCATGCAGTTGAAACATGTAGTTGTCGAAGGAGTCAACAAAGTCAAAATAGTTAATTTAGCTTAGTTTAAGTTGAGTTATTTATTCTTATGATTACCGTGAGTGCAAGTAATATCATCTATAAATAGATAGGAGGTCTATTTTATTTGTAACTAAGTGAAAATATACGTGTAAGAAAACATTGTGTAGATTCTAAAATCACAGTTGTGATTAACACACATTATCAAACACTTAGAGTGAAGTTTGCACAATAATCTTACATTCTTCTTCTTTCTACAAAATTTATTTTCTCTCAATTTCAATTGCTTTATTTTCCTCTTTCAATTTTATGTATGGTATAGAATCATTCAACAACCAAGGAATGGTTGTTTCACCTGGGTAAAGGGTGAAGAACAAGAGACGTGATAAATCAGAAACATTGATCCTTGTTCATCAAGATTGATTCGGTTAACTCCTTGAGTTTTCCCAACATCTGGTATCTAGAGCACTGGTTGTGTTACCTTTGGAACACATCGAATCATCCGAACACGCATTTTCTAGCGAATCTTCCAATATTTAATGGTAAGAGTTATAAGAATTGGGGTAAGTAAATGAAAGTTATTTTTTGTTATCAAGATCTTTGGGATCTTGTGAAGAATGGAGTAACTCTACTTGGAGAAAATTCTACAGATGAACAAATGGTTGCACACAAATATTTAAACAAGAAGGATTATGAGACCCTCTTTTTAATCCATCAATGTGTTGACCCAAACAACTTTAAGAAACTTGGTGATGTTATTCGGCAAAGGAAACATGGGACATCCTGGAAAAATCATTTGGAGGCGCTGAGAAAGTGAAGGGGGTGAGATTACAAACTCACACAAGAATGTATGAGTTGCTTCAGATGGAAGACAGTGAAGGAGGTGAGGTTACAAACTCACGAAATAATGTATGAATTGCTCCATATGGAAACAATGAAAGTGTGGCTAATTTCTTCCCTAGTGTAACAAAACTAGTGAATCAAATCAAAACATGTGGGGAAGTGTTGACATCAAAATTTGTAGTGTCAAAGATTTTGAGGTTATTGGATCAAAAGTTTGACCATGTGATAGTATCCATAGAAAAATCGAAGGATTTTTCAAGAATGACAAAAGGAAGAGCTTCAAAGGACGTGTGTCGTCCTCTCCAAGTAGATTCACTTAGAGGTAACAAGTACTCTGTTACATTTGTTGGTGATTATAGTAGAAACCTGTGAACTTACTTAATCAAGAAGAAAAGCGATGTGATTGATATTTTTACCAAGTTCAAAGAAATGGTGGAAAGATGGAGTGGTCACAAGATTAAGGTTCTAAGGACATATGGAGTTGGAGAGCATATGTTGAAAGATTTCGACAAACTATGTACAAAATAATGAGTTGTGCATAAGGTGGTGTCACCATATACTCCTAAACAAAATGGTACTTTTGAAAGAAAGAATATAACAATTATGAATACGTGAGAAGTATGTTGAGAGGAAAGCATCTCCAAAATGAGCTATGGGGTGAGGTTGTGTCTACTGCAACATACATATTGAACAGATATCCCACAAAGAAACTTAAAGGTATCATACCAGAAGAATGTCGGTCTGGTGTCAAATCTAGCTTAACCAATATGAAGGTGTTTAACTCTATACCACATAGGCATGTACCAGATTAGTTAAGAAAAAAGTTGGATGACAAGTCAAGTCAGATGATCCTGGTGGGATATAATTTGACTGGCGAATACAAACTATCCGACCTAATGAAAAAGAAGGTCGTGAGCAGTAGGGATATGATCATAGATGATCTTAAGGAGTGGGATTGGACTAAGATCATCAAGAAGGATTCATTGAGAATCATGTGTAATGAATCAGTTAGTGAAGCTATAAGAGAAGTTCTACAAGAAGTTATTGAAGGTCTAACTAACATAAGTAGACTCTAGAGAACCATAAACATGCCTACAAAGCTGTAGGAATGTGTAATCACATTAGATGATATGGTCGATGATGAAAGTGAATTAGTAAACTACGCCATATATGCAGATATTGAGCCACTCAATGCATCTGAAGCTTTGAAATACTCAAGGTGGATGAAAGCTATCGTGGATGAGATAAAATCCATAGAAGACAATGATACCTGGTTACTAGTCTAATTGCCAAAAAGGAAGAAGGCAATAGATGTGAAGTGGGTATACAAGGTCAAGTTGAATCCAAAAGGTGAAGTAATTAGAAAAAAAGGCAAGACTTGAGGAAATGTGATTCTTTAGAAAGAAGGAGTTGACTATAATGAAGTCTTTGCACTGGTAGCTAGAATCAAAATAATCAAGTTGGTTGTTGGTCTAGCCATATATGCGTAACTAGTTGATGTGTCGGGTGGACGTGAATTGTGTAATGGTCTTTTAGACAAAGATGTGTGTTTGACACAGCCAATTGGGTTTGTGAAATAGGACCAAACTCTATGAGCTTGGACAAGTAAATCGATGGATTTCTAAAAGAGAAAGGGTTTGAGAAATGTACGATAGAGAATGGTGTGTATGTGTGTGTGTGTGTGTCAGGAGAATCAGAAGTGAGTTACTTATACTATGTCTCTATATCGACGAACTGTTGATAATAGGCAGTTGCAAGAAGGAGATTAAAATTTTAAACATGACTTAAGTAAGGAATTCGAAATGTCAGACTTGAGAAATCTTTCATACTTCCTTGTTATCTAATTCTACAGGAGAAGTTGTGATTAACACACATTATCAAACACTTAGAGTGCAGTTTGCACAATAATCTTACATTCTTCTTATTTCTGCAAAATTTATTTTCTCTCAATTTCAATTGCTTTGTTTTCTTCTTTCAATTCTATGTGTGGTATAGAATCATCCTGTAACCAAGGAGTGGTTGTTTCACCTGGGTAAAGGGTGAAGAACAAGAGACGGATCAATTAGAAAGATTGATCCTTGTTCATCAAGATTGATTCGGTTAACTCCTTGACTTTTCCCAACATCTGGTATCTAGAGCACTGGTTGCGTTATCTTTGGAACACATTGAATCATGATGAATCATCCGAACACGCATTTTCTAGCGAATCTTCCAATATTTAATGGTAAGAGTTATGAGAATTGGGGTAAGCAAATGAAAGTTATTTTTTATTATCAAGATCTTTGGGATCTTGTGAAGAATGGAGTAACTCTAATTGGAGAAAATTCTACGGATGAACAAATGGTTGCACACAAATATTTAAACAAGAATGATTATAAGGCCCTCTTTTTAATCCTTTAATATGTTGACCCAAACAACTTTGAGAAAGTTGGTGATGTTATTCGGCAAAGGAAACATGGGACATCCTGGAAAAATCATTTTGAGGCACTGAGAAAGTGAAGGGGGTGAGGTTACAAACTCACAAAAGAATGTATGAGTTGCTTCAGATGGAAGACAGTGAAGGAGGTGGGTTACAAACTCACAAAAGAATGTATGAATTGCTTCAGATGGAGACAATGAAAGTGTGGCTGATTTCTTCCCTAGAGTAACAAAAATAGTGAATCAAATCAAAACATGTGGGGAAGTGTTGACATCAAAATTTGTAGTGTCAAAGATTTTGAGGTTAATGGATCAAAAGTTCGACCATGTGATAGTATCCATAGAAAAATTGAAGGATTTTTCAAGAATAACAAAAGGAAGAGCTTCAAAGGACGTGTTTCTTCCTCTCCAAGTAGATTCACTTAGAGGTAACAAGTACTTTGTTACATTTGTTGGTGATTACAACAGAAAGATGTGAACTTACTCAATCAAGAAGAAAAGCAATGTGATTGATGTTTTTACCAAGTTCAAATAAATGGTGGAAAGATGGAGTGGTCACAAGATTAAGGTTCTAAGGACATATGGAGATGGAGAGCATGTGTTGAAAGATTTCGACACACTATGTACAAAATAATGAGTTGTGCATGAGGTGGTGTCACCATATTCTCCTTAACAAAATGGTACTTTTGAAAGAAAGAATTTAACTATTATGAAAATGGTGAGAAGTATGTTGAGAGGAAAGCATCTCCCAAATGAGCTATGGGGTGAGGTTGTGTCTACTGCAACATACATATTGAACAGATATCCCACAAAGAAACTTAAAGGTATCATACCAGAAGAATGTCGGTCTGGTGTCAAATCTAGCTTAACCAACTTGAAGGTGTTTAGCTCTATAGCACATAGGCATGTACCAGATCAGTTAAGAAAAAAGTTGGATGACAAGTCAAGTCAGATGATCCTGGTGGGATATCATTTGACTGGCGAATACAAACTATCCGACCTATAGAACAAGAAGGTCGTGATTAGTAGGGATATGATCATAAATGATCTTAAGGAGTGGGATTGGACTAAGATCATCAAGAAGGATTCATTGAGAATCATGTGTAATGAATCAGTTAGTGAAGCTATAAGAGAAGTTCTACAAGAAGTTATTGAAGGTCTAGCTAACATAAGTAGACTCTAGAGAACCATAAACATGCCTACGAAGCTGTAGGAATGTGTAATCACATTAGATGATATGGTCGATGATGAAAGTGAATTAGTAAACTACGCCATATATGCAGATATTGAGCCACTCAATGCATCTGAAGCTTTGAAATACTCAAGGTGGATGAAAGCTATCGTGGATGAGATAAAATCCCTAGAAGACAATGATACCTGGTTACTAGTCTAATTGCCAAAAAGGAAGAAGGCAATAGATGTGAAGTGGGTATACAAGGTCAAGTTGAATCCAAAAGGTGAAGTAATTAGAAAAAAAAGGCAAGACTTGAGGAAATGTGATTCTTTAGAAAGAAGGAGTTGATTGTGATGAAGTCTTTGCACTGGTAGCTAAAATCAAAATGATCAAGTTGGTTGTTGGTCTAGCCATATATGCGTAACTAGTTGATGTGTCGGGTGGACGTGAAATGTACGTTCCTGAATGGTCTTTTAGACAAAGAGGTGTGTTTGACACAACCAATTGGGTTTGTGAAATAGGACCAAACTCTAAGAGCTTGGACAAGAAAATCAATGGATTTCTAAAAGAGAAAGAGTTTGAGAAATGTTCAATAGAGAATGGTGTGTGTGTGTCAGGAGAAGAAGAAGTGAGCTGCTTATACTATGTCTTTATATCGACGAACTGTTGAAAATAGGCAGTTGTAAGAAGGAGATTAAAATTTTTAAACATGACTTAAGTAAGGAATTTGAAATGTCAGACTTGAGATATCTTTCATACTTCCTTGTTATCTAATTCTACAAGTGCAGTAGAAGCTTGATGATTCACCCAAGAAGATATGCATGTGAAATATTCAAATATTTGAAATGCAAGATTGCAACCCAACTTCGACTCCGGCTGAGCCTAGATTCCAACTGATAAAAGATTAGACTGAAGATGATGTCGATCCAATGCAGTACAAAAGACTCATTAGATCAATTTGATATCTCTATCACAAAAGGCCACATTTATCCTATTGTGTATGCATGTTCGGCATGTTCATGCAAAAGCTAAAGGTATCTCACCTTTCAGCCACCAAAAGGATATTAAGATTGTCGCACCTCGAAAAATACGACCTCGTGAAGAAAGTTCACAGATGGGCTAACAGAGAATCACCACCGAACTTTATTTATTCCACAAAGGGAAAGGGAAAATATCGAGAAAACCCACATGAAAATGATAGGGTATGGTCATCACAACCATGTTGGGTTCAAAAGTCGGTTATGTAAAAAGAAGGTACTAGCACTCCCTACATCCATCGTACTTGACGAGAATCATTTAAGTTGTCTAAGCATGAAAAATATTTTTCTATCTTATTTCTTTCTAAGGGAATGGTGGATGATTACTTAAAGGAAAATAAGATATTTTTATTGTTGAGTTCATACTAGTTTTTGACTCAGTGCTTACATATCCCAGAGGGAATCAGAACTTCGTAGTTCATGTGAAAAATATTTTTTGTTTGTTGTGTGTTGTTTATGAACTATGTTATGAAGCATGTATTTTTTGAAATGTTTTAAACTAAAAAGCTAAGTGGCAAAAAGCTTTAAGATTGGTGATCTGTTTTTTAGGGTTTTTGAAAAGGTTAGAAATAATTAGAGTATTTTTGGATTTTTTAGGAAAAGGTTTTAGTCTTAAGAAGGGAAACTATAACATAATTCGATGACTTAAGATTAAGTTAGGAAGGAATATATTCTAGGAGTTCTCATGCAATAGTTTGATCCTATGTCTATCTTGAATCACGATATCTTAAGGGAGCATAGCAAATCAAGATCATCAAGGATTATCTAACAGTCATCCAAATTTCCTAAGAACTCATAAAAATAAAAAGTCACAGTAATCATCTAAATTAATTAATTAACTTGGATTATAATTAATCGAAAATTTATTAATGAGAATTTCAGTCCATCAATTAGAACTTCGATTAACTAAATTTTCATCTAATTAATGCTAAACAAATTAATTAAAAATATTATGCTAATCACTTGTTAAAAAAATAAACATAAAAACTAAATTGAATTAAAAAAGGATGCAAAATGGGAAAATAGGAGGTGGATAGAAATGATTTTTATTGCAAGCCAAGGATATCCAAAAACAACCCATGATGAAAAAAAGAGATTTGATTTTTTTAAAAGGAATTTAGGCGTAAATACCACCCGTACCCACCTAAGGTTCACATCATGAAAGATAAAAAGAAGGGACAACATTCATGTCCTTCATCCTTCATCACTAGCCGCGACTCACCTCTTCCTAATTTCCTTTCCCAAATCACACAAGTCGACCCAAGTTTTCTCTCTTGCTCGATCAACTTTCTTAATCTCTCTCGCATGACTTTAGTTTCTCATTCTCTCTCGTCTCACTATATCTCGCTTTCTCAGGCACGATCTTGCAAACACGATACTGCCAACTAGCGACCTCAACAAAGAAAAGGATTTGTCGCACTGTGGCTTCAAGTCGGCAGCGGCGGAGTGAATCATGCAGTCGTTCGCTTCAGTCTACATGCTTCTAATCTCTCAACAAACTAGGTTTCAAACTATCAATGGCGAAATGAACAGAATGGAAGGGAAAGTAACTATAGTGAATATGAAACAAAATGTATGAATTCGAACCCTTCTGACTTTAATTTCTGTTTGCTGCAATTGTTATTGCGAGTCGTGACTTGCGTATGCGTGTTCTATTGTTGCTCCTTCTTTGTAAATCGTGTCAGTTTATTTTACTGGTGTGTGTGTGTGTGTCGTGTTATCACTACCTCTGCTCGCTATGAATTTTTTTGTAATGTTCTCTCTACAACGTGTTCCCTTTATGTGTGTATGTATTTTGTGATAACACTGTTATAAATTCTCATACTGCAATGCGTGTGTTCTCTTTTATAGGCAATGATGAGTTTAAATCCATAACTCTGAATTGAATGAGCGAGACAATATTGTCAAATCTTATTTCAGAAACAACCTTATAGCCATAATTTCTTGTCTTGAATGTGTTTGTGAACTTTCCTTTTTGAATTAAACATGTCGTGTGGTGTTTTGGAAAGAAACGTTTGGGGTGACTTGTTTCCGTTTTCAAATTATCGTGTCTGAAACCGTCTTGGAAGCGTGATATCATGTGTTGAATGAAATTGATTCCCTATTGTGATTTCATATGATTATGCTGAGGATTTTGTGATTGCATAATTGATGAACTTCCCACTTTCATCATACTTGAATAATGCTTGCATATTCTGTCGCTACTGCAAAAATAAGGTGCCGGCAAAACAGAAGAGTTACCACCTTTCGTTATTTATCCCACAGAAAGGGAAAGGAAACGATCGGAAAAACTTGACGAAAAGGTATAAGACAAGGTCATCGCAACCATGTCTGGGTTTGGGAGTCGGTTACGCAAGGGGAAGGTATTAGTACCCCTCACGTCCATCGTACTCAATGGGGGCCACGCTTGTTGTGTTTATCTGACAGGTTGTTTATCTATCTACGCTAAAAGGCTGGTCTGAAAAGAAAAGAAAATGACTCGGCAGAACACAGCAGTTCTATGCCTACGTATTCCTGTATGGAACGAGAAATCAGAGTCAACGTAGTTCGGGCTATGTACTCTCGACAGGCTTGAGAGATTAGAGCTAATGTAGTTCGGGCTAACAAGACCACAGGTCGGGTTCAAAATGTTTTACCCGAGTAGGGTTAACAAACGGTTCTAGCAGTTGGTGTATGCAGCTCGCTCGTCGGAGACTTAGGCGTTTACCGTTTGCGGTAGAACTGAGAGTTAACAAAACTCTCCTTATGAAAATTGTTTCCAAGGATTAAAGGTCCCAGAGGACAAAAGGAGTTTTGAATGTTTGTTTTCTGTCTTTTATGGAAGAAGTGTTTTTTATGGGTGTTTGTAGTTAGTACAGCTCTAGAGACTATGACCTGGGAACGAATGTGTCGCATATCGTCCAAAGGACGTATACTAAACACTCTAGACGATTGAGAGGAGGCCGCTCAATTATCATTACCCAAATAGCTTAAGGCTCGTAACGTGCTTGTACTAACTTTCCTTTATTACGTTTTTTACTGTTGTTTTAGAGATGAGAAGAGAACGAACTCTACGGGGAAACTGTCAAGTCCTAATGTTGTCATTCCAAGGATTCATCATATGGTTGAGGTTAGGTGGGAGCTACCTGATGTTATCATGCATGGTTAGAACCTTAATGTCTGTCACATTCCAACTTGAACAAGAAGGAATGGAAACCCTAAGGGAACATGGCAAAGGAAAGCAACAGCAAAAGAAATAATTTGAAAGAAATAATTGTAAGTAAAATGCATGCAATGCAGCAATACAAGCATAAGGAGACAAACTCAACTTCTAGAGCAAACAAGCAAAAGCCAAACAGTAACAGACAAGCAGAGGGAGACAAACTCAACCTCTAATGTAAACACACAGATAAAAAGGAAAACAACACACAAGCAAGGGGAGGAACACCTCAACCCTTAATGCAAACAAGCAGAGGGAGACCCACTCAACCTCTAAGCAGTCATGCTCCTAGCCTAAAATATTCTAAACATGAACCTATTCTAATGCACCAATCAATAAAACAAGGAAGAGAAACCAAAATGAGCAACCGGGAATTCATCCTAGGCTACATCAGGTTGGAGGGGTATAACACCAGAGTCCATCATGGGCTCAACCTCCTGAGGAATGCACAGAATCCAACCAAGGGAAGGATTAGGCTCTCCCAAGAGGGATCCTATGTCAATAGGACAGAAAAGACTAGGTACTAGTCCTAGATATCAATCTAAGGTCACTGGGTATAGTGTATCAACACAGAGTGTCCATCTCAGGCTCAACCTGTTGAGGAATGCACAGAATCCAACCAAGGGAAGGATTAGGCTCTCCCAAGAGGGATCCTAAGAAAAGGACTTGGATATGGATGATAGTATATAAACCAAGGGAATATACCATGCCAAGAATGTCAATCCAAGGCTCGACCTCCTGAGGAATGCACAGAATCCAACCAAGGGAAGGATTAGGCTCTCCCAGGAGGGCTCCTCTTCAAGACTTGAAGAAGAAAGATAGTACAAACCAAAGGAATGTACTATACTGGGGAATGTCAATTCAAGGCTCAACCTCCTGAGGAATGCATAGAATCCAACCAAAGGAAGGATTAGGCTCTCCCAGGAGGGCTCATTTTCAATACTTGAAGGAGAAAGATAGTACAAATCAAAGGAATATACTATATTGAGGAATGTCAATTCAAGGCTCAACCTCCTGAGGAATGCATAGAATCTAACCAAAGGAAGGATTAGGCTCTCCCAGGAGGGCTCCTCTTCAAGACTTGGAGAAAGAGGGTAGGGCAAAGCCCAAGGAAGAAGTCACATAGGGAAAGAAGGCAGTACATCAACCAAGAAACCCTACAGACTAGCCATAAGGATCACCTAGACTAGGGGAATTTAAAGCTCTATCAAGGCTTCAACAAGGTCCTAATGAGGTATCTACCTAACTTATATTCTATCATGAAAGGATATGAGGCTTAGAATCATCTAATGGTCACTATTGAGGTTCAACTAGGGGAAGCACTAAGTTAGAAGCACCCTAAAAGATAGCCTAAGTATTAAATCTAATTAAAATACTAAATCAACTTCTAAAAACCTATGAATTTTTCTAAGGGATCCTAAATGTGTAGGGAACCTAAGGTAAAAGGATCAGAGCCTAAACCAATGTTCAAGGTCACCCAAGAAATTCTAAACCAAGAGGTATCAAATGAAGGTTCAAAAGAGGAAGCCTTTAAAAACCTACTCCAAAACAGAACTTAGAGTAGTATAAAAATTAGGATAAAAATCCTACAATCTCATCAAGATGTCTACAACCAGCCAACAAAATACCAAGATCAAATTCTATACCTAAAAGGAGTACAAAAATCAGCAAAGAAACAAGCATAAAATTCCAAACAGAAAGTATGTCATTTCCACAATCATCATCAAACTTCAAATTAAAGCCATGGATCTTTTCCTCATCTCTCAGGGATCATCCTAAGCTATCTAACTCATGCTAAACCCTCAAGATCAAGCAGTTACGATCTCAAACAGAAATTGGATCATGACCTAAATTGTCTCTAAACTCCAAATTTAGGATCCTAAATCCATCTATGTTCTTCCCTAATCCTTAACCACTGTCTAAATCATGCTGAAACAGTCTAAATCAAGAGCAATTTTGAAGTTTACCAACCTGAACTGAAACTTGAAATTGGATGTGTTGGAGTGTGAATCTTGATTCCAAACTATGCAGAAACCTTCAAGGATGAATGATAAAGCTGTTAGAATCCTCAATTCTCTTTGAAATGGCCTGGAACTCAAAACATGATCTCCACTTTTGAAGCTTGAAGCTCTAACTGCCACAACTGATTTCTCCACCAAAATGCTTCCCAAAATGATCAGGAATGGACCTTTAGCTTATATATGATGAGTTTGGATAGTTTCCAGGCCCATTGAAAGCCCTATCTAGGATATCCAAAATTCAAATTTCCTTCCAAAGTGTGATCATGGTGTCACGGTGAAAATCGGATACCAAACTATTGATTAGTTTGAATCTTTGATTCATTTTGCAACCGAACTTTGATTTGTCCAAAGGAAGGGATAAAGATCGAAATTCCCACAATGCAATGCAAATGCAAGCTAGAGAGTTTTAGATGCGGGGGTTGGTTAAACTTAGGGAAGGTGCTAGCATCCTAAGTTTCTGTAGTACTCTATAGGAGCCTCTTGTTTTATGTTGTTTATTGCCAAGGGTTATCTGCTTAAAGGATAAAAGACCTAATGTTTTAATCTAAGTATACTCAACAAGATATCGCATTTTGTGCCTACATATCCTTACGGGAGTGGAATCAGAGTATCTGTAGTTCCCCTAAAGGGTTTGAGGAAGTCTTTGACTGTGGTCAAAGTTCCTACGGGATGAGATAGTTGATTGATTGATTTTAGGAGAAAATATGAGTTATCATTTTAAGGGAGATTTAACTGCCACAAGTGTAACTGATTGTATTTGTTGTGGGGTGGAGATTCTATCTCGCTTAAGATGACTAACATCTTTCTCTAATGTTTGAATATTTGTATGAGTTGTTTAATGTGTTTGTCTAAGTTGTAGAGATAAAGGTCCTTCCTATGGGGCAGGATTTAACTTAAAAGATCGACTTGAATGGGATCAAGGATCATGGGAGTATGATGCAAATGGGATTCACTACACACAAATGTTGAATCATGTGTAGGTTCTTCCTTTGGACGGTTATGCAATACGATGATATAAATTGCAGTAATGATAAATTGCGGAAGATAAAGGGCAGATAAATAAAACCATACACAAACGCATGAAAGCGCTAAGTGAGTGAAAGTGTGAATTGTGAATATTCGAGTGGAGACGGAAGCGTGCACGATTGGATTGATTTTACGGTGATTGACTAGAGGAAGAGTTGGATTGATTTTGGGGAGAGATTGTTTTTATGAGAAATTATATTATTTTGGTGAGATTGATTTAAAAAAAAAATGTTAATTTAATTTTTAAGAGAAAAGTTGTGGTGGATTTTTAAAAGTTATTTTAGATTGGATTATGCTAATTAGATTTTAAAAGAAAAGAGTTTGAATGAAAGTTTTAATATATTAAATAAGTGGTTTTTTGGTTATTATTTATTTTTATACATAAAAGATTTTGATTATTATGAAATAGGTTTTTATTAAGATAGATGATTTCTTAGTTATTAATAAAAACGAGTTATTTAGAAAAAAGTTGTGAACAATTATATTATTATTAAAGTTGATGAATAAACCGATATTTAATAGAATAAAATAGGCTTTAAAAGATTATTTAAGGTTAAAGAATAATTTTCTTTAGTTATTATGAAAGTAGATTTTTTTATAAAAGATTTTTCTCCTCTACTAATATTGGTTTGTTAAATACAAGTTATTATAAAGAAGAGTTATTAGTTATTTATTTATAAAAGTCCATTTAAAATTATTAAATTAATTAATTAAAATAAATAGTTATATTAAAAGGTTAATATTAAATTAATTAATGGGTTAAATAAAGGGATTAAATTAAAACATAACTAACCTAATTTTAAAATAAAAGATTAGAGCTAATTAATGAACAAAAATAATTATTAATCCATTTTTAATAAAACAGATTGGAAGAAAAATTACTTATTGATTAAAATTTAAAAGTAATTAGGGTGGATTAAGTGATTAGTGGGCGGATAAATCCAGTGTGAGGAGGATAGCGAGGGTTTACGGTGAGCGTACAGGTGTTGGGTCGTTAGATCACGTAGTTGGCAGTGTGTGGTGATGTGATACGAGGTGCACGGGAACTACCGTGCACAAGCGGTATTTAATTATAATTAGTTACAAATTACACACCAAAATAGAAGAACAGATAAGAAAAAAAAACGAAAATGGAGGGATCGAAACCATAGCTCCCACGATTCTTCGTCTTTGCCCAATCTGCGTTCATCGTTTCCTCCGTTGAGCACCGCATCTCCTTCATTCTTCGATGGCCTGTGAAAAACCTACACAAAGAACAAACATGCACAGTGATTACAGAATAAGTTCTTACCCACGAACGAGAGTCGTCGGCGACTTGTTGACGGCGGCGGAGAGGCGATGATGACGGCGACGGGGATTTGAACTCCTTGGTGATGATTAGCCTCTTCTCTTTTGGTCTGAGCCTCGAGTGTTCTCCGTCTCTCTGAATGGGCGTACCTCCTTCTTCAGTGATCTTTTTTCTTCCCTCTGGATTGTTGATTGTTGGTCTTTTTATAGGTGAAACAAATGGGCCTCCAAGGATGATTGCTTTCAAAGCTTTCCTTGTTCGTCTGATTTTGTCAAGACACGGAGTGATTTTGGGATCCCGTAATTGATTCTTTCTGCTTCGATTTGGGAAGTTCAAAACTTTCCTCTTTCGTGTTAATTTGTAATATTCGTGCTTAACTTTGTGACCTGTTTTCTTTTGCCGTTGAAAATAGGAACTTGCCATTCTGGGATTGTGCTAACACTTCTTTTCTTCTTCTTCGCAGAGAATGCCATGTCTGAGTTCAGATATTGCTTTGTCTTATGTTGTGGTTTGAGATAGGGTTGAGCCAGCGATGACGACATTGTGTCTGAGCTGAGGATTACGGTTGCCGCTGTTGCTTTCGAATGTCCGTCGGTGCTCTTGAGTCGGTAGGGTGTTGGCGGTGAATCTTTTTCGTCGTCCTCCTGGCTACTCGAGCCTTGCCCAATGATGAACCACCTGAGGGCTAAGAATACACCCTTTTGCTTTGGGTGGTCAATATGCTATTATTGTTCACAGCTGACATGCTTGGTGCTTGCAACTGGTGTACTTGTTGTTGATGCTCCCCTGATGTTTGATATACCTGCTGTTGAACTGATATAGTTGTTAAGGGAATGATATGGTTGTTGATGTTTGCATATGAGAAAAATGCTGGTGCTGTGTTGCTGCTAGCTGATACCGTATTGGCTTGCTGTTGTTGTAGACGGTGAACTGAGATTGCCGACTGTTTTGCTGTTAACCGTGGCTTGTTTGCAACTGATATTTGTTGTTTGTATTTCAGGAGTTGCTGCTTGTTTGTGACTGATATTGCTTTGTCTTGCGTCTGGTGTTGCTAATGGTTGCTTTGATGATTCAATTATTTTGATTGTTTCGACCCAATAATCTCTTATTGATGGGTTCTTGCTCTGAGCTGATTTTAATGTTCTTCTTCTTCTTTCGCAGGGGAAACCATGCTTCCTGAGTTCTGATACTGCCGGTTTTAGCCGTTGAGAAGGGGTTTGGGCGATGACGACCTTACAGTCTGAGCTACCAGGGCATCCATTCTTGTTGCTTCTTTCGAAGATTGTTGGGAGCCTTCGAGATTGGTTGTTTCGTTCGAATTTCCATTGTTTTCGACGTCTGGTCGGGAGCTGGAGACACTCTAGTTGTTTCTCTCCCGGCAGCTCGAACCTCTGCCTGATGATGAGTTTACTGAGGGCTGAGTTTAAGTCCATTCTTCTTGACTCTTGAACTTCCATTGATTTTCTGTTAATGGCACTTTGCAGGGTTTCTTGTTCTGATTTCTCTCGACCAACTTTTCCATTAATCAACCTTTGTCTTGGCTTTGTGTAGATGGCTTTGGATGGTGAAAAGAACAAAGTGTATGTGGGACTTGCTGTTCTTCGAATGATGGCATGATTAAACATATCAGTTTGGTGTAGGTTCCTGGATTCATGGGTTTTGAATCCCTGTCCATAATGTGTTGTTGATGGCGGACTCTTGTTGTTGCTGGTGTGTTATGGCGCATTCTGCAGGTGAAGATATTGCGTTAGCGAATGATGTCCAGCTCATGAAGCCCAGCGCCATTCATGGTGGTGTACACATATCTTCGAAGTAAGACTAACATCTGTGTTATTCTCCTTGTGCTGCAATTTGCAGTTCTGATTTTTCTTGTAAAGTTCATACTGTTAAGGCTCACAGGTTTGTGATCTGCGCAGGATGCTCACGAATTCTGTGTCGACCGTCACGACCTCTCCTGCGATGCAAGTACTTGGTGGTGTACCAGAATTCACGTTACATAGGTACCCTGATTCGTAAAAACTTCATGCTTATAATGGTGTTCGTTTTGTTTGGATGTGCTGAAATTAACCATTAGTGCCTTTGCAGCGGATTTACGAATTTGCCCAAAGCGAAGAGCCATTCTTTCAGTCATGCAGATTACTTTGTGGGTCGGGAAAGTGGCATTTGTATATGTTGGTCTCAATTTGTTGGAGCAGTACACAATGAAGATTTATTGACAGGGCTAAGCCTTCCTGTAGCGTTGGAGAAGATGGAAATGAGCTTAACTTAGACTTCTCGTTCAGCAGCAACATGCGAGCAGTACAATCATCATAAGCTAGTCGCACAACCCATGAAGTTCCTTTCAATTGTAAAATCCTGGGATTCAGTTAAAGGTCCCATCTCTTCAATTATAGACATCTTGAATGTAACAACTTGAATGTAGCCACATTGACTTGTAGAAATATAATGTAGTCCTTTCCTTGTAATCATGACTCTATTGAGTTTGTAATCGTGTTAAGATTTTGGGATTCACGAACTGATTACGAAATCTTGTATCCTGTAAGCAACTTATAAAACTTGACCAAATTACTCTTGAAATATCGACTCTAGCACGCATACCTTCGTAAATATATTCTTTGGTTTTAAAAGACAAAGCTTGGTGATCTTGAAATCTTGTGTAGAATCATGAATCCTGTAATATCAAATTCTATAGTAACAATCATAAATCCAACTTATAATTCTTGAGAGACAAATGTACTTGTAGAGGACTTTGTATTGAATTTGTTAATTGGCATGAAACCCCTCAAAAAAGTTGAAATAACGAACATTCCGTTTGTGAAGGAGTTGAATATGGAACCTTAAAGCGTGAGGATAAGGATGGGTCTTGAATATCATGAGTCTGGAATACTCCTCTGATGAACCATATGAAGATCTTCTTGAACCTGCCCCTGGCTTAACACACCTGCACGAGCTAGTTGGCTATGGTAAACACATATATAACAAAAACGAGCAAGAAATAAACACGAAGGGGGTGGGATCTTATGGTCAAAAATTAGGGTGCAACAGATGCCCCTATTTAAGTTTCTCCTATCCGAAGATATGGAGATTGAAATCTCCATCTCGACGAGATAGGAGGGGCTTAAATACAAATATTGCACGAATTTTTGGCCCTAAGGAGCCACCGAATGCAAATGACATGCAATGATATGAAAATGCAAGACAGACGACCCTGTGAGGAAAAACGTCACAGGGGAAAAATGAGAAACAAAGGAGCAGCAAACCCAATGAAGCGGGACTCCACGGAGACAGGAAACAACCAGCAATGGGGAATCTCCAAAAGTATAAAAGTATAGCGTATATAACCAAAAGGAACTTTCTTGATTGGAACATAATTTTGTGTTGCTTTTCTTGTCGAGTAATCCACTTGAAAACAGTAACATGTGTAAACCTCCCCACGCCTCATGGTCTGGGTACCATGAACGGGTCTTAGCTCTGAAAAAACGCCTCCCCACGCCTCATGGTCTGGGTATCATGAACGAGTCTTAGCTCTGAAAAATGCCTCCCCACGCCTCGTGATTTGGAATCCACGAACGGGTCTTAGCTCTGAAAAAACGCCTCCCCACGCCTCATGGTCTGGGATCCACGAACGGGTCTTAGCTCTGAAAAAATGCCTCCCCACGCCTCATGGTCTGGGATCCAGGAACGGGTCTTAGCTCTGAAAAAACGCCTCCCCACGCCTCATGGTCTGGGATCCACGAACGGGTCTTAGCTCTGAAAAAACGCCTCCCCACGCCTCATGGTCTGGGTACCATGAACGGGTCTTAACTATAGATTTTGTGGTAGATGTCACTGTAGATTGTGGAACTTCTTGGCTGTGAGCCATAATGTGTTATAAATTGTAGAACTTTGTAGATGTAAGTGTCAATGTAGATGTAGTTCGTTGTAGATATAATTTGTAATGTAATCTGTAATGGAGATTGTATAGCTTTACCGGGGATCCTCTGAAGAGATGTGAGCCAGTTGAATTGTAAGGTATGTATTCTCAAATAAAGGGACTAACGAGATGAACTTCTTCGACTTCCCTGGGGAGGTGTCACTTGATAGAAATGAACTTGTGCGATGAACTCACTGGGGAAATCATTCCTGAGAAGCATCCTTGTTGTAGTTGCAAAATATTCTGTTGTGAACTCTCTAATAAAGAGAAGTGTTTTGTAATGTCCTTCAGCGAGCTTCTTTGATGGATTTATGAAGCGATACCATTTGACAAGTTGATGATGTGGAAGAACCCACCGAGGGTGAATGAATTGTCTTGTAGAAATTGTCGTTTAGTCGTTTTGAATAAGATCTTGGTCAAAACGAGTTGCTCAAATAAAGAGATTGTTTAAAGTCCAAATATAGATATTCGAGAAAATCTTGTAATACTATTATCGGAGAAATGTCTGTCTTCAAGAATATTCTTTCTGGGGAATAGAGTGCAAAATAAATGCACACTTAGTCCATGTTTAAAAGTTGGAGATGTCCCTCATGCGGTTGCTACAAGCC
The DNA here is from genome assembly GCA_963859935.3 of Lathyrus sativus. Lineage (NCBI taxonomy): Eukaryota > Viridiplantae > Streptophyta > Magnoliopsida > Fabales > Fabaceae > Lathyrus > Lathyrus sativus. The sequence continues at coordinate 494,528,755 of OZ012737.1, forward strand.
AAAGTTCAATTCAGGGGATAACTGAAGAGAAACTGTCAAGCAAGACTCGACCATTGAGGTATGACCTCAAATGGGATGTACTGGAACAACCGTCTTCCACGAGGATCGAAATTCATGGGGAAAGTAGAAATATCGTGCTCTTTTTGCCTAGGGCTGACAACTCTAATTGGAAGGAGAAGACACGCCCAACCACCCGGGGACAAACACGACCAAAGAGACAGAAAAAACCAACACAAAGATGCAAAAATGCATATGCCATGTTGTCTATCTATATGTTATGTGTATGCTGACAAACTGGGAGAGGCGGAATAAACGTCTCAATCGGGAAGATACCCAAGCAAAATCTCTGCAGACCTCTTACCACCTGTAAAGAAATCTCGAACGTAAACAAACCTCATCTCTGGATAAAATAAATATCCTCTGCTTGGGGAATCATAAATGATTGTCGTTTCTCCATGGATGAAATGAACGTCCATGGTCATCCTTTTGTTATTCATATATCAAGTAAAACAGGTTTTTTTTATCAATCTGGATTTTGCTATCAAGAATAAAGATTTTGATAAATGGAAGAGGAAAGAAAACTTTTATTGAATGGTGGTCAGCAGAAAGGCGTGACCCCAATATTACAGTGCTGGAAAATAATAGAGATTACATCAAAGGAATAACAACTTGCTCTTCCTAAGTTAACGAGAACTTCCCGAGTTCTAAGCGAAATACTTTTTGACAACGTCCATATTCACAGGGCGAGTGATCTCTTCTCCGTCCATTGTTTCTAACATCAAAGCACCTCCCAACAAAACCTTCCTTACCATGTACGGTCCATCATAGTCCGGGGCCCATTTTCCTCTGACGTCACTGAGGAAAGACTGGATCTTCTTGAGCACGAGGTCGCCTTCCTTGAATGTGCGGGGGCGAACTCTCTTGTTAAGTGCCTTCTTCATCTTTTGCTGGTACAACTGCCCATGGCATAGCGCCGCCATCCTCTTTTCTTCGATTAAGTTTAGCTGATCGTATCTGTTCTGGCACCATTCTGTTTCTGGTAACTTTGCATCCATCAAAATCCTCATAGAGGGAATCTCAACTTCTATCGGGAATACTGCTTCCATACCGTAGACAAGTGAAAACGGAGTTGCCCCAGTTGATGTGCGCACCGTCGTACGATACCCATGCAAGGCGAACTAGAGCATCTCATGCCAGTCCTTATAAGTAACAACCATTTTCTGAATGATCTTCTTGATATTCTTGTTGGCGGCTTCAACAACCCCATTCATCTTTGGTCTATAAGGAGAAGAATTATGATGCTCTATCTTGAATTCTTCGCACAATTCTTACATCATTATGTTATTCAAATTGGAACCATTATATGTAATAATTCTTCTTAGCATACCATATCGGCAGATAAGCTGATTCTTGATAAATTTAACAACCACATGTCGAGTCACGTTAGCATAAGAAGCTGCCTCGACCCACTTGGTAAAGTAATCAATGGCTACTAGGATGAATCAGTGTCCATTAGATGCTTTCGGCTCTATCATTCCAATCATATCAATTCCCCACATAGAGAACGGCCAAGGGGATGAGATAACGTTCAACAAAGTCGGAGGCACGTGAATCTTATCTGCATAAATCTGACACTTGTGACATTTTCTAGCAAACTTGTAACAATCTGATTCCATCGTGATCCAATAATAACCAACCCTTAAGAGTTTCTTAGCCATGGCATGTCCATTGGCATGAGTGCCAAAGGATCCTTCGTGAATTTCCGTCATTAACATATCTACTTCTTGCTTGTCAACACATCTCAGTAAGACCAAGTCAAAATTCTGTTTGTATAACACATTATTGCTTAGAAGAAAACTCACAGCCAAACTTCTCAAAGTTTTCCTATCCTTGTTGGAAGCTCCCGGAGGATATTCTTGCGTTCTAAGGAATGCTTCAATGTCGTGGTACTAGGGTTTGCCATCTTCAACCTCCTCGATGCCAAAGATGTAGGCGGGTCTGTCAAGACGTTTTACTTCAATCCGAGGACACTCATTCCAAAAGATCACCACAATCATGGAGGCCAAAGTGGCTAATGCATCTGCCATTCTGTTCTCATCACGAGGGATATGATGAAAGTCGACTCTGTCAAAGAAAGGTAACAGTCTTCTAGCATAATCTTTGTATGGGACCAAATTATCATGTCGAGTTACCCACTCTCCAGTGATTTGGTTGATTACCACTGCAAAATCACCAAACACATCCAAATTCTTAATTCTCAAATCTATTGCTTCCTCAAGACCCATAATGCATGCTTCATACTCAGCCTCATTATTAGTACACTTGAAGGTTAATCTGGAAGTAAACGGGATGTGGTTCCCTTGAGGAGTCACAATAACAACACCTATCCATTTTCCATGAGCGTTGACAGCTCCATCAAAAACTAAACCCCATTGAGATCCTGGTTCTGGTCCTTCACCATGCAAGGGTTCTTCACAATATTTCATCTTTAAAAACATAACATCCTCGTCGGGAAAATCATCATTTGAAGGTTGATAATCCAAAATAGGCTGGTGAGCCAAATGATCAGTCAAAACACTTCCTCTAACAGCTTTCTGAGTATGGTACTCGATATCGTACTTGGATAACAACATCTGCCATATAGCAATCTTCCCAGTCAAAGCGGGTTTCTAAAAAATATACTTGATAGGATCCATCTTCGAAACTAACCAAGTGGTGTGATTCAACATATACTGGCGCAAACGTTTGGTGGCCCACGCCAAAGCACAACAAGTCTTCTCTAACATAGTGTATCTTGTTTCACAATCAGTAAATTTCTTGCTCAGGTAATAAGTGACATGATCTTGCTTTCCCGTTTCATCTCGTTGACCGAGTACACAACCCATTGAATCTTCCAAAACGGTCAAATACATAATCAAAGGTCGGCCTTCAACTGACGGTATCAGGATAAGAGGTTCAAGTAAATACTCTTTGATACTATCAAAAGCCTTTTGACAATATTCAATCCAAACATACCCTTGTTCTTTCCTCAGAAGCTTGAAAATAGGTTTACATGTAGCAGTCATGTTGGATATAAACCTAGAGATGTAATTCAAACGTCCCAAAAATCCTTTGACTTGTTTCTCGGTGGTAGGAGCTGGCATTTCCCGGATAGCTTTCACTTTGTCGGGGTCCACTTTAATTGCTCTTTGACTGACAATAAAACCCAATAGTTTCCCTGATCGTACTCCAAATGTGCATTTGTTGGGGTTCAAACAAAGCTTGTATTCCCTCAAACAACCAAACAGCTTAGCTAGATGTTTAACATGATCATCCTCAGTCTTTGACTTAGCTATCATATCATCCACATAAACCTCGATCTCCTTGTGCATCATATCATGGAAAAAGTAGTCATAGCTCTCTGATATGTTGCCCCTGCATTCTTTAATCCAAATGGCATAACTTTGTAACAAAAGGTGCCCCAGGGCATGATGAATGGCGTCTTCTCTCTGTCTTCGGGAGCCATTCTAATCTGATTGTAACCTGAAAAACCGTCCATAAAGGAGAAAACCTCATATCTTGCGGTACTGTAAACCAAAATGTCAATGTGAGGTAACAGAAAATCATCTTTCGGACTGACTTTGTTAAAATCCCCGTAATCTACACACATGCAAACCTTACCATCCTTCTTTGGCACGAGCACAATATTAGCCAACCAGAGCGGATACTCGGCAGTGACAAGGAAACCTGCATCAATTTGTTTCTGTACCTCCTCCTTAATCTTTAGAGCCATGTCGGGTCGAGTTCTTCTGAGCTTCTGTTTTACTGGAGGGCACTCTGGCTTCAAAGGTAGACGGTGTTCAACTATAGCAGTGTCTAATCTAGGCATATCCTGATATGACCAAGCAAACACATCAACAAACTCTCCGAGCAAAATGATCAACTGTTTCTTCACCTCAGGCTTGAGCAAAGCTCCAATTTTCACTTCCCTATGGATTTCTTCTGTTCCCAAATTGATTACTTCCACTGGCACTTGATGAGGTTGGATAGCTTTCTCTTCCTTCTCAAGCAGTCTGGAAATATCTTCTGGGATATCATCTTCTCCGTCTTCGGCTTCGTACACAGGAAACTCAAAATTCGGAGAAGGCAGTGGATTATTATTCCCAGGATGTAATTTATGTAGAAATTTGCGCAAGTGATATGATTTTTAATAAGTTTTCGTAAAGTGGAAAGTGTGTGTACACGAGATGCTACTTATTATTTTCCAACATCGTAAATAAATATGAGAAAAAAAACACACAAATGAAAATGAAAGTGATTTATTGATGATAGCAAAACCAAAGAGACACGCCCAACAAAGTCACCTTTGCCTTGGGCAGAGCAAAGGGAATTATTTAAAAGTAAGCCCTAATAATGCAGTTTCGCCTTGGGAAGAGCGAGAAATTTTGAAAATAAATGCTTTACTTAGATATATGAACGACAACAGGAGCTTCAACCACACTCCAGTTCTTAACCAAAACACCTGGGGTTACAAAGTCTGGAACATCCCCATCTGAACCTTCTTCGGTAACAGCATAAACTCCAAAGGTGTAGTCAAACTCATCTGAAACATAACCTGGATCTTCCATATAGGGCTCATAATCTTCATAAGGGATGGAGGACCTTGCGGAACCACCTGATATGTAACCTTCAGACTCATCCTCTAACACAATATTAACTTGAGGATGATGGACGACCCCTCCACTACGGAACACTTCATCAATTAGCAGAAAACCTTGACTTCTAGTAGTTTGTTGAGCAGAACTGCTGGTGAAACCAAGACCTTCCTTATTTCTATTTTCTGGCAAAGAGAACACCTTACCCCAGATTGTCTGAGAACCGTCGTTCACTACACGTTGTGCGTCTTTGAAAGATGACATAGATGCCTGAGATTTCTGGACACCCTCGCCCACAATATACAAAGCCTGGAACTGCGTGCCAACCTCTTTCTCAGCTTCAACATATGAGAATGACGACAAGTGACTCACCACTAAAGCTCTTTCTCCACAAACTGTAACCGTTTTTCCCTCAAAAACATATTTCAACTTCTGATGCAGAGTGGAAGTAAATGCCCCAGCTTCATGTATCCATGGTCTCCCTAGAAAACAACTATAGGTGGCATGAATGTCCATAACCTGAAATGTGATCATAAAAGTCTGCAATCCAATAGTCATCGGCAAATCCACCTCGCCAATTACTTTCTTTCTAGACCCATCAAAAGCTTTGACGATAACATGACTTGGCCTCATTGGCGGTCCCTGATAGGATAGCTTAGATAGAGTAGTTATATGCATCACATTTAGAGAAGATCTAGTATCAACTAGCACACTGGACAGAGAATCATTTCTGCAGTTCACAGAAATATGTAAAGCCATGTTATGTTTCTTCCCTTCTTCGGGGAGATCGTCCTCATTAAAACCCAAATTGTCACATGAAGTAATATTACCAATGATGTTGTCAAACTGCTCCATAGTCACATCTTGTTCAACATATGCTTGCTCTAGAATCTTCTGAAGCGCTTCTCTATGAGCCTCAGAACTCATCAGCAGTTGCAACACATAAATCTTCGATGGGGTTTGCAGGAGCTGATCTGCAACCTTATATTCACTTCTCTTGATCGCCTTTAGACATTTATCTGAATTGGTCAAACTGGATCCACCAGATTGCCCCACAATTGGATCCTTTGAGCCTGGTTGTTTGGATGAGACCTCCTTTTATTTTGGAGGTACAGTCGGGTAAACTCGACCACTCCTTGTTACTTTACTGACATCTGCAATGTTAACTATTGAAGGTACAGTGGGCATAGGCACTTCCTTTCCATTTTCCAACATTGTGGCGTTGTATCTGTAGGGGATAGCCTTACTAGAAGTGTAAGGGACGGGTCTAGGCACGTTGATTACCAAAGGAGTAACAACCGGCTTTCTGCTATTATAAACGATTTTGATACACTCCACTTCCTTAAAGTGAGGCACTATAACACAAACTTCTTCTACCCTCTTATCTGAAACTTCCTGATCATTATCTGCCAAACAGTCTTGAATCATGTTACCGGAGGGTGAACCGTGCGGGGGTAACGGGTTAACCTGCACATTAGGGTCGGAATCCTTGAAGGACAAAATTCCGCACTTAATGAGCCTCTGGACATCTGTTTTCATACCAAAACAACTCTCAATATCGTGACCTGGAGCACCTTGATGGTAGAGACAAAACTTGTCAGCTCTGTAAGAAGGAGGAGGATTTGCGGGAATCATAGGTGGAGCTTTTGTCTGAATATGGCCCTTCTGAATCAGAGCTGGAAACAAATCAACATATTTCATAGGAATTGGGTCAAAATTTATCTTTCTATACACACGACCCTGATTGTTGAATGGCCGATTCTGCTGAGGATACTGCGGATTTTGCTGAGGCTGTGGCTGTTGAGCATTAGGGGACTGAGATTGCTGACTCGGTTGCGGAGACTGTTGAGGTTGATAAGCTGGAGCATTAAACACTGGTGATATTGCCGCAACTTGGTATGATGGTGAGTACCTCCTTCTAAGTCTTCCTTCCTGTACGGCGTTCACCCCCTGTTCCTTTTTCTTCACAAAACCACTCCCATACTTTTTAGCATTCTTAGGAGCACTCTCTTCCTTAGCCAATCTTCCTTCACGGACACCTTCTTCTAAATGCATCCCCATATTAACCATTTCAGTAAAGTCACTGGGTGCACTGGCTACCATCTTCTCATAAAAGAAAGGACCAAGGGTCTTCAGAAAAATCTTGGTCATCTCTTTTTCTTCTAACGATGGTGTGACTTGCGCGGCCAACTCGCGCCAACGTTGGGCATATTCCTTAAAGTTCTCCTTATCTTTCTGTGTCATAGCCCTCAATTGATCACTGTCAGGAGCCATGTCCATATTATATTTATACTGCTTGACAAAGGCTCCTCCTAGATCATTGAAAGTCTGAATCTTTGCACTATCCAACCCCATGTACCACTTGAGCGCAGCGCCTGTCAGACTATCTTGGAAATAGTGAATAAGCAGTTGATCATTGTCAGTTTGGGAAGACATCTTTCTGGCATACATAATAAGATGACTCTGAGGGAAAGTATTCCCCTTGGACTTCTCAAAATCAGGGACCTTGAATTTCGGTGGAACCTTGACATTTGGGACCAAGCACAACTCAGAAGCGCTCTTTCCAAACAAATCCTTCCCACGAAGAGCCTTCAACTTCTTTTGCATCTCAGAAAGTTGGTCTTGAAACCCATCCATCCTTTCTTCCAAACCCACAGTTTCGGTCGGCGACCCTTGTAAGATTGCCTCATCCAGAATATATGGAACAACGTTCACGTGTGGAGATGCAGTAGTCATCACAGCAATAACTGCAGGAGCAGCTTGGACAGCGGTCACAGCAGGGATCTCAGGCACAGACGGACGGTAGCCGGTCGAGAAGAAATTGGGAGACAACCCCCACGGGAAACCTTGAAGCATGCTGTAGGTCATTTCGGCAACAGAAGACACCACTGGGATCGGTGTTGGTGTCACTTTGGAGATCACAGTCCTTTGAACATCTTGGTTGTTGAGCGCGGCTTGATTGAACAGACCTTCCACTAGACCATTCAACCTCTCCAAACTTTCCTTCAGAACTGCAACTTCATCACGGAGCACCTTGTTCTCTTGTTCAAGTTGGTCCATCTTTTGGCGTTGATTAGCTCGAGTGTTGTATTGGTGATTCAGCTTGTCTACGGAGATGAAGCAAGAGTGAGACCCTGGAATGCAAACAATGCTATGCTTATGCAAAATGAAAATGAGTATGAAACTTCAAGAAACTCAAATCATCTTAGGTATTGTAACATTGGGAAAAAAACTTATTTTATTTTGATATTAGAGAGGCAATACAAAGCAAAGTACTCTTTTAAGAGTTTATTACATTGAACCAAAAGTAAAAGAGAAACTCGGAGATCTACTCCCTATGCTCCTTCTGTGCACGAAGTTCTTCTTCTAACTGGTTGACGCGCTCTTGCAATTCGGCCTTCTCACCGATGATTCTATCGATACATTCTTTCCAAGCCACGGTACCTGGGGGAGGATCATCTCGGGTGACAGCTCTTGAAGAGGTGTGAGAGGAAAATAAATCCTCTCGCGCCTTTCTCTTCTTTGCAAATTCTATCTCTGGCAGCTTCTGGGACTTCTCTTTCTCTACTTTGAGGGTGAAAAACTTGTTCCTCCAAGCGACTTTCAGTTTCCGAGCCTTATCCAAAGCGGCCTTCAACTGATCTACTTCACTCACATCAAACCAATCTGGATCATGAAAAGCCAAAACCATAGGTTCATGAAAAGGAAACGGCATCTTGAGGTCGAGAGCCCTTTCTCGCACCCAATGTAGATAGTCTTCAGAGGCGTCGTCATTAGGGAACCCTAAAGCAGTCGTCCCTTCCTTATTGACGTATCTCCACACGTAAATTATGATAGTCTTCAAGTCTGGATCTTCTCCTTTCTTAAGGAAGATCCCTTCTAGAAGAGCTTGGTCAGGTACTTCGATCATGGGATGCCCAAATTGTCTGTGGGCTAAGGCGGGATTGTAACTTATGCATCCTTCTCTCCCAATAAGCGGTATGTTAGTAAATCCTCCGATACTAGGAATCATACATATACCTCCATAAGTAGGGTCATACCACACAATGTCAGAGTGAGTAAGGGCCATAACTATCTTGGACCAATGGGGTGATTCTACCTCATCCAAAATAGACGGATGTCGAGTTAGGCGAGCAACAAACCATGAATACAGCAAAGCGGTACAACAAACGATATGTCCTCCTCCTTCAGCATTCTTCGAGTGGATTGAATAGTACGTGTCAGCTAGCAAGGTGGGAACTGGATTCTTGAGTATAATCAGTTTAATCACATCCAGATTAAAAAAATCATCAATCTTTGGGAACCAGAAAATCCCATAGACCAATAAAGCAAAGGTAGCTTCCAAGATAAGGACCTCTTTTCTTTCAGCATGGTAATGGACTTTTTCGATCAAGAAATCAGCTGGGAATCCAAGGACTCCTTCCTTGGTGGTTAAGTGTGCTTGAACATCTGCTAGATTGAGATGAGTAGCATTTGCAATTTCTTGGTGACTGGGTATGTCTTCCTGGCCGGTGAATATGGGTTGGGCCGTCACAGACATCTTCAAGAAATCAGAATACTCTTCCAGGGTCGGCATTAATTGGTAATCCGGAAAAGTAAAACAATGGTACAACGGGTCATAAAACTGAACAAGTGTCTCCAACAGCCCTTCTTTCATCTTGAGCTCGAGAAAACGAAAGACTTCTCCATATTCTGTTGCAAAAGCGTGACGGTTCTCAATGAGATTTGCTAGCTCTCTTAAGCTTTCAATGTTAGGACTCTGAAAAGTGTACTCCAATGCTTCTCTCTTGAAGTCTATGGTTACAATACCTGTGAAATAGGGCATCCTCAATTTGATTGCTCTCTCTCTCTGACCCACTGAAGGTAGGGCTCCAAGGACACACAATTAAGTTTCCCAAGGCTTTTCTTCCCTTTCTTATGCAAACGATCCCATGCAGGCAGAATCTTGTCTCGGAGTTCCTTGTCATCCCTAAAGAAAATGCTCTCCACTTGAACACTCTTAGGCGGTTCCTTCAACGGATATCCCAACTGTCGACGAGCTAAAACTGGGTTGTAACTGATCCCTCCATTAAAGCTAAGTAACGATACATTAGCAAAATCACCACAGCCATCAATAATTAAAGTCCCATCATACGCTCGGTTGTACCAAATGATGTCTGAGTGGGTCAATGCCATAACCCTCGGAGACCAAAGCCCTCTATCGAGATTCAAAAAGGAATTAGACCTCGGCAAGTGCGAAATAAACCACTTGTAGAGTAAGGGCATACAACAGGTGATCATTCCTCCACCATAGAAGTTTAGGAGATGCACAGAATGATAAGCATTACCCAATAGAGTTGGTACCGGGTTATTCTTCAAGAAGATCTTAATGCATTAAGGTCGACGAACCCTTCAAAACTTGGGAACAGGAACACTCCATAAATAAGTAAGGCGAAGATTGCCTCAAATGGAGTCTTGTTCGTATAATCAGCATAAAACATAGCTTTACTGATTAAGAACTTCGTAGTCAAACCAAAAATACCACCTTTACTAATTAAATTTCCCTTGACGTCGGATCCTTTAGATAAAGAGCCTTAGCAATATCTCTTTCCTCAGGGTCCTTTTCTAAGAAAGGGAAGGGAGATTCTTCTAAGATAGGTAGACCAACCAAAAAGGAGTACTCTTCCAATGTAGGCAATAGCTGGAAGTCTGAGAACGTAAAACAGTGATATAGCGGATCATAAAACTGCAATAAAGTGGAAAGAAGTCCCTCGTCTACTTGGCGACTTAATAAAGATATCAGCTTCCCATATTTGCTCTTGAACTTCTCTTGGTCTTCAATCAAGGTTACCAACTTCTTTAGGTCATCCAATTTGGGACTTTTAAAAGTGTATTTCAAAGTGTGTCTTCTGTTGGGATCCATAGTGCCCTACAATGTTCACAAACAAAAGTAAATCCCATGAAGTCCAATGCGGTATGATGTTTTATGAATGCAACAAACACAAGTAAGCATATAAGGACACATATGTAAACAAAAGGTCATAGGTTTGCATCGAGCATGGAGCCAAAGGGTATACCCATTCCCAAAGGACACGGACTAAAGGTTGATTGTACCTACAGAACAAGGTTCTAATAAGGTCCCCAAAGTCATAAGCCCATCTTTCGGATATTATCATTTTCCCAAGTACTCGGTGGTTAATAATATTCTCAAGAGAACTTCTTTTGAGTGTAGCATCGCGTAGCACCATTTCGGGGGGTACCCCCTCAAAGCCCCGCACTACATCCTAATAAAGGCAAAAGTGGGGTTAAGGTAACTAAGGTCCTCAATATCATAGGCTCCAACATCGAATATAGTGCATGTTTTCACGATTAAGAACTCGTTCAACAATACAACTTTCGAGAGGGCCTCAATTGAGTGTGATTTTCAAGTCAGCTTGGTCGGGATTCCACCCCCTATAAGCCTCTTTGAGCATATCACTATCCTATCTTAAGTTCACTTAAGTCCGGGTGTAGGACTTTGTCTCACCACTGAAAAGTATCGACCCAAAAGCAATAAACAAACAAGTAAACAACTATACAAATAACAAATATAAAGCAATAAACAAGATAGGGAAACCCACTGAGGAGTCCCCAGTGAATTCGTCATTTCTGTTGCGGTGAAAATCGGATACCAAACTATTGATTAGTTTGAATCTTTGATTCATTTTGCAACCGAACATTGATTTGTCCAAAGGAAGGGATAAAGATCAAAATTCCCACAATGCAATGCAAATGCAAGCTAGAGAGTTTTAGGTTCGGGGGTTGGTTAAACTTAGGGAAGGTGCTAGCATCCTAAGTTTCTGTAGTACTCTACAGGAGCCTCTTGTTTTATGTTGTTTATTGCCAAGGGTTATCTGCTTAAAGGATAAAAGACCTAATGGTTTAATCTAAGTATACTCGACAAGATATTGCATCTTGTGCCTACATATCCTTACAGGAGTGAAATCAGAGTATCTGTAGTTCCCCTAAAGGGTTTGAGGAAGTCTGACTGTGGTCAAAGTTCCTACGGGATGAGGTAGTTGATTGATTGATTTTAGGAGAAAAGATGAGTTATCATTTTAAGGGAGATTTAACCGCCACAAGTGTAAGAGATTGTATTTGTTGTGTGGTGGAGATTCTATCTCGCTTAAGATGATTAACATCTTTCTCTAATGTTTGAATATTTGTATGAGTTGTTTAATGTGTTTGTCTAAGTTGTAGAGATAAAGGTCCTTCCTATGGGGCAGGATCTAACTTAAAAGATCGACTTGAATGGGATCAAGGATCATGGGAGTATGATGCAAATGGGATGCACTACACACAAATGTTGAATCATGTGTAGGTTCTTCCTTTGGACGGTTATGCAATACGATGATATAAATTGCAGTAATGATAAATTGCGGAAGATAAAGAGCAGATAAATAAAACCATACACAAACGCATGAAAGCGCTAAGTGAGTGAAAGTGTGAATTGTGAATATTCGAGTGGAGACGGAAGCGTGCACGATTGGATTGATTTTACGGTGATTGACTAGAGGAAGGGTTGGATTGATTTTGGGGAGAGATTGTTTTTATGAGAAATTATATTATTTTGGTGAGATTGATTTTTAAAAAAAATGTTAATTTAATTTTTAAGAGAAAAGTTGTGTTGGATTTTTAAAGGTTATTTTAGATTGGATTATGCTAATTAGATTTTAAAAGAAAAGAGTTTGAATGAAAGTTTTAATATATTAAATAAGTGGTTTTTTGGTTATTATTTATTTTTATACATAAAAGATTTAGATTATTATGAAATAGGTTTTTATTAAGACAGATGATTTCTTAGTTATTAATAAAAACGAGTTATTTAGAAAAAAGTTGTGAACAATTATACTATTATTAAAATTGATGAATAAACTGATATTTAATAGAATAAAATAGGCTTTAAAAGGTTATTTAAGGTTAAAGACGAATTTTCTTTAGTTATTATGAAAGTAGATTTTTTTATAAAAGATTTTTCTCCTCTACTAATATTGGTTTGTTAAATATAAATTATTTTAAAGAAGAGTTATTAGTTATTTATTTATAAAAGTCCATTTAAAATTATTAAATTAATTAATTAAAAGAAATAGTTATATTAAAAGGTTAATATTAAATTAATTAATGGGTTAAATAAAGGGACTAAATTAAAACATAACTAACCTAATTTTAAAATAAAAGATTAGAGCTAATTAATGAACAAAAATAATTATTAATCCATTTTTAATAAAACTGATTGGAAGAAAAATTACTTATTGATTAAACTTAAAAGCAATTAGGGTGGATTAAGTGATTAATGGGCGGATAAATCCAGTGTGAGGAGGATAGCGAGGGTTCACGGTGAGCGTGCAGGTGTTGGGTCGTTAGATCACGTAGTTGGCAGTGTGTGGTGATGTGATACGAGGTGCACGGGAACTACCGTGCACAAGCGGTATTTAATTATAATTAGTTACAAATTACACACCAAAATAGAAGAACAGATAAGAAAAAAAACGAAAATGGAGGGATCGAAACCATAGCTCCCACGATTCTTCGTCTTTGCCCAATCTGCGTTCATCGTTTCCTCCGTTGAGCACCGCATCTCCTTCATTCTTCGATGGCCTGTGAAAAACCTACACAAAGAACAAACATGCACAGTGATTACAGAATAAGTTCTTACCCACGAACGAGAGTCGTCGGCGACTTGTTGACGGCGGCGGAGAGGCGATGATGACGGCGGCGGGGATTTGAACTCCTTGGTGATGACTAGCCTCTTCTCTTTTGGTCTGAGCCTCGAGTGTTCTCCGTCTCTCTGAATGGACGTAGCTCCTTCTTCGGTGATCATTTTTCTTCCCTCTGGATTGTTGATTGTTGGTCTTTTTATAGGTGAAATCAATGGGCCTCCAATGATGATTGCTTTCAAAGCTTTCCTTGTTCGTCTGATTTTGTCGGGACACTGAGTGATTTTGGGATCCCGTAATTGATTCTTTCTGCTTCGATTTGGGAAGTTCAAAACTTTCCTCTTTCGTGTTAATTTGTAATATTCGCGTTTGACTTTGTGAACTATTTTCTTTTGCCGTTGAAAATAGGAACTTGCCATTCTGGGATTGTGCTAACACTTCTTTTCTTCTTCTTCGCAGAGAATGCCATGTCTGAGTTCAGATATTGCTTTGTCTTATGCTGTGGTTTGAGATAGGGTTGAGCCAGCGATGACGACATTGTGTCTGAGCTGAGGATTACGGTTGCCGCTGTTGCTTTCGAATGCCCGTCGGTGCTCTTGAGTCGGTAGGGTGTTGGCGGTGAATCTTTTTCGTCGTCCTCCTGGCTACTCGAGCCTTGCCCAATGATGAACCACTTGAGGGCTAAGAATACACCCTTTTGCTTTGGGTGGTCAATATGCTATTATTGTTCACAGCTGACATGCTTGGTGCTTGCAACTGGTGTACTTGTTGTTGATGCTCCCCTGATGTTTGCTATACCTGCTGTTGAACTAATATAGTTGTTGAGGGAATGATATGGTTGTTGATGTTTGCATATGAAAAAAATGCTGGTGATGTGTTGCTGCTAGCTGATACCGTATTGGCTTGCTGTTGTTGTAGACGGTGAACTGAGATTGCCGACTGTTTTGTTGTTAACCGTGGCTTGTTTGCAACTGATATTTGTTGTTTGTATTTCAGGAGCTGCTGCTTGTTTGTGACTGATATTGCTTTGTCTTGCGACTGGTGTTGCTAATGGTTGCTTTGATGATTCAATTAGTTTGATTGTTTCGACCCAATAATCTCTTATTGATGGGTTCTTGCTCTGAGCTGATTTTAATGTTCTTCTTCTTCTTTCGCAGGGGAAACCATGCTTCCTGAGTTCTGATATTGCCGGTTTTAGTCGTTGAAAAGGTGTTTGGGCGATGACGACCTCACAGTCTGAGCTACCAGGGCATCCATTCTTGTTGCTTCTTTCGAAGATTGTTGGGAGCCTTCGAGATTGGTTGTTTCGTTCGAATTTCCATTGTTTTCGACGTCTGGTCGGGAGCTGGAGACACTCTAGTTATTTCTCTCCCGGCAGCTCGAACCTCTGCCCGGTGATGAGTTTACTGAGGGATGAGTTTAAGTCCATTCTTCTTGACTCTTGAACTTCCATTGATTTTCTGTTAATGGCACTTTGCAGGGTTTCCTGTTCTAATTTCTCTCGACCAACTTTTCCGCTAATCAACCTTTGTTTTGGCTTTGTGTAGCTGGCTTTGGATGGTGAAAAGAACAAAGTGTATGGGGAACTTGCTGTTCTTCGAATGATGGCATGATTAAACATATCAGTTTGGTGTAGGTTCCTAGATTCATGGGTTTTGATTCCCTGTCCATAATGTGTTGTTGATGGCAGACTCTTGTTGTTGCTGGTGTGTTACGGCGTGTTTCATGGTGGTGTTCATATATCTTCGAAGTAAGACTAACATCTGTGTTATTCTCCTTGTGCTGCAATTTGCAGTTCTGATTTTTCTTGTAAAGTTCATACTGTTAAGGCTCACAGGTTTGTGATCTGCGCAGGATGCTCACGAATTCTGTGTCGACCGTCACGGCCTCTCCTACGATGCAAGTACTTGGTGATGTACCAGAATTGACGTTACAGAGGTACCCGGATTCGTAACAACTTCATGCTTATAACGGTGGTCGTTTTGTTTGGATGTGCCAAAATTAACCATTAGTGCCTTTGCAACAGATTTACGAATTTGCCCAAAGCGAAGAGCCATTATTTCAATCATGAAGATTGCTTTGTGGGCCGGGAAAGTGGCAGTTGTATATGTTGGTCTCAATTTGTTGGAGCAGTACACAGTGAAGATTTATTGACAGGGCTAAGCCTTCCTGTAGCATTGGAGAAGATGGAAATGAGCTTAACTTAGACTTCTCATTCAGCAGCAGCATGCGAGTAGTACAGTCATCATAGGCTAGTCGCACGACCCATGAAGTTCCTTTCAATTGTAAAATTCTGGGATTCAGTTAATGGGCCCATCTCTTCAATTATAGACATCTTGAATGTAACAACTTAAATGTAGCCACGTTGACTTGTAGAAATATAATGTAGTCCTTTCCTTGTAATCATGACTCTATTGCTTTCGTAATCGTGTTAAGATTTTGGGATTCACGAACTGATTACGAAATCTTGTATCTTGTAAGCAACTTATAAAACTTGCCCGAATTACTCTTGAAATATCGACTCTAGCACGCATACCTTCATAAATATATTCTTTGGTTTTAAAAGACAAAGCTTGGTGATCTTGAAATCTTGTGTAGAATCATGAATCCTCTAATTTCAAATTCTATAGTAACAATCATAAATCCAACTTAAAATTCTTGAGAGACAAATGTACTTGTAGAGGGCTTTGTATTGAATTGTTAATTGGCATGAAACCCCTCACAAAAGTTGAAATAACGAACATTCCGTTTGTGAAGGAGTTGAATATGGAACCTTAAAGCATGAGGATAAGGATGGGTCTTGAATATCATGAGTCTGGAATACTCCTCTGATGAACAATATGAAGATCTTCTTGAACCTGCCCCTGGCTTAACACACCTGCACGAGCTGGTTGGCTATGGTAAACACATATATAACGAAAACGAGCAAGAAATAAACACGAAGGGGGTGGGATCTTATGGTCAAAAATTAGGGTGCAACACATGTCATCCATGAATTTCCCTTGTTTCTGCCTTCAACAAGCTTCAAATGCCTTGGTGAGAATGAAGGGATTAGATTGAGTGCTTGAATTGATCTTATGGTCAAGATTGATTATGTCACTTCCATTCTAAGCAATCCACACAATGTCCATGAACTAAGCCTCAAATCAAAAATGTAAAATTGCCAATCTCTTCAAAATGTCATTTCCAATTAGAAAATGCATAAACTCGTGAAGTTTGGCACAAGAATGAATAAAAATGGAATTTTCACTTTTTATGCCGTTTAAAAAAGCCTTTGTCAAATTTCTTCAAACCAACTCTTGTTCTAAGCCAAATTAATGCCTCATGGAAACATGGGTGACCTTAAAATCCCATTTTGAGCAAGTTTTGTGTTGGACAAAACTTCATTTGGAGTGTGCAAGATAGTGAAAATGACCCATAATCCAAAATGACCTATAATCTCACTTTCCCAAAATACCCCTGACTTGTAAACCCCATAAATTGAGTTCTAAACATCAGATGAAATACTTATAGTACAATTTGGAAAGCTAAGACCAAGACCTACAACTTTCATGTTGGCCAAAAGTTGAGGAGAAACATCCTTCTAGGTCAAAAGTGCCTTGGAAGTTGGTGGACTTTCACAGATAAAATTCACACTCATCTGATGACCTGTAACTTGTCTGGATCATAACTTGAGTTCTATAAATCCAATCAAGGACTTCTAGTACTCAAATTAAAGCTAAGAACATGCTCTACAAGTTCCATGTTGGTCAAAAGTTGAGATGAAACTTGTATCTTGAGATAAGTGGTCTTAAAGTTAGGCACTAAATAGGGGATTTTACCCTGAGAACCCTAGTTTAGTAACTCCTCAACATAACATTCCATGAACACCATTACTTAGAAATAGGCTTTGATCCTTTTCAATTGCACAGTTGTCTTAAGGTTAC
Source organism: Lathyrus sativus (assembly GCA_963859935.3). NCBI lineage: Eukaryota > Viridiplantae > Streptophyta > Magnoliopsida > Fabales > Fabaceae > Lathyrus > Lathyrus sativus. The sequence goes on from OZ012737.1 coordinate 494,545,990, forward strand.
TCAGATGAAAACCCTAATTGTAACACCCTCAACTGTGGCTATTCACACTTAGCATAATGACTTGAATGAGCTCCACCATGACCCTCAAGGCACTCAATGAGCTCTATCCACATATCCTATCCATGAACAAGGCTTCACAAACCACTGATGGTCTTCAATGGGCCCCCCAAGTTAGGAGATGAACCACATACCAGCATCCAAACTTCTCAAGAACACAACCCACTTTCTGATGACTTTGGTGACCTCTCAAGCTTGAATAAGACCCCTAAATAGGCTCCTCTTTATATATATCACACTTGATCCCCTGCATAAATGCTAATGCAATGCTTATGATAATGCTAGAACAATGGTATGCTAATGTAAATAAACATAAACCAAGTAAGAAAAGGTTAGGCAAATTTTGGGGTGCAACAGCTGCCCCTATTCAAGCGGCTTGGACCCGACTGGGTGAAAAGCGAACGGCTTTCGAACAATCGAGGTAGAAGACGGTTGAATACCAAAGAACCCAGAAATTTTCTAACCGAAGAAATAAACTGCAACAAAACTGCTTGGGGAAAACCATCCAGAAAATTGAATCCGGTTGTCACCGCGACAAACTGGTCGGTCATCTGAAAAGGAACACCTGATTCCACCATCAACCACCTGTGTGACACCACTGGCGTTGAATCAACAATCAATCTTCAAATGTATGCTACAATAAGCGGGCACCGAGTCATAGGACTATATCAAAATATTATCCTTGATCTTCCATTTCCAAAGAAACGGGCAAAGCACTACATAAAGCGCGTCATCAATGTACTATCCTTGATCTTTCGTTTATGAGGAAACGAGCATACACTAAATAAAAGTGTGAACTGTCAATGTACTATCCTTGACCTTTCGTTTACGAGGAAATGAGCATACACTAAATAAAAGTGTGAACTGTCAATGTACTATCCTTGACCTTTCGTTTACTACGAGGAAACGAGCATACACTAAATAAAAGTGTGAACTGTCAATGTACTATCCTTGACCTTTCGTTTACGAGGAAACAAGCATACACTAAATAAAAGTGTGAACTGCCAATGTACTATCCTTGACCTTTCGTTTACGAGGAAACGAGCATACACTAAATAAAAGTGTGAACTGTCAATGTACTATCCTTGACCTTTTGTTTACGAGGAAACGAGCATACACTAAATAAAAGTGTGAACTGTCAATGTACTATCCTTGACCTTTCGTTTACGAGGAAACGAGCATACACTAAATAAAAGTGCGTCATCGAGCATCCGAAGACTTGAACAAACAACTCTACGGGGAAATTCTGACGTCAGCTGCCAGACATCCATCTTGAACAAAAATGGGTAACAACTTCGAAGGTATAACCATGAAATCTTTCCTTTTAAAGCGCTGGCGTAACAGCAATCTGAGGAAAACTCCGCTGGGGAAGAAGAGAAACTTAACCAAGCAACTCTGATGAGGGAACACATGATAGGACGAACGTTATCATCACATATCTCATGCCAAAAATTTGAATATTCGAAAACCATCCTAAACAAGAATTCCAATTACCTGCAGGGAAAAACACCTGAAAACAAAGAGGTAACCGACCTGGCTTATGTTTCAAAATGCACATGTTTGAAAATGGCGTAATGCTCCATACGGAATGGAAATGCCACGCGTTTGGGGTAGATGCTATGCACGATGCAAATGCAAAGAGGGCGTTCCGGCAAAATAAATGCCGGAGGAACGAAGCCAAACTTCCGCTGGGGGAAGAAACAATCCTGCTGGGGGATAGCTTAACAAATCTGGAGTTACGAACTCTGCAGAGGATGAACAACCTATTGGAGGAAAGACAACCTGCTGGGGAACAGAAAGGACGGTCCTGCGTGGGGATGATCCTTACAAACCACTGACAACCTGGTTGTACTATGTGAGGTCTTCAACTGGGAATTAAATGTGCACGTAACCAACTGCTGGGAATGCACATCACTGCCTGACTGCTTGCTAGCTCGCATCCAACTCTCCCGGGGATAAAAATGCGACTTCCATCTACTGGGGAGGAATAAGATCACCTAGAGCCTGTTCCTACGTTAAGGGACTCCGACTGGGGAAACACGATCCCTTGGCCGTTTGCTTCAGAGGTAACGACCCTGCAAAATATAAACGAAACAAGACATCCTACACAAAAGGAACTATCTTGGTCATTATTCGTGACAATTGTTCAGTTAATTCAAAGTTTTACCAATTATTGGCCAAGGCCTTCAAGTTTATGCACGTGCAAGTTTATCAAAACATCGACATTTTCCACAAACAAGACAGTAAAAGTTAAAACAAGAAACAACCATCAAGTACTGAATAGTATGCGTTTATTGATAACGGGCCTGTAAATAGGCAAATTTTTTACAGTGGATGCAACTCCTGAAAAGAGGAAGTTACAAAAAAAAATACAGATATGTACATAGGTACAAAGAAATTTGTATACATGTCGGCAATGTGGTGCAGACAAACACCATGAGCTGATCCTCCTATGACTCGCCCGACTCCGACGCTTTCCCGATGCTCCGCCTTCGGAAGAGATTGACTTGGATAAACGACCCTCAGGCACTCCCAAACCACTGAGCGATGTAGTATCAAACTCGGACCGCAGTCGTTTGCTTTTTCAATCCCTAACTTTTACCTGAATCGCCCTTTCGGGTTTTCAATTCACCGAGATACCCTTTTTTGCCGAAGTCGCCTTTTCAGGTTTTCGATTTTGCAGGTGTACATCTATTTAATTTTTGTCCGTAATTTTTTCCCGAACCTTTTTCTCTTTTTTTTTGTTCGCCGGGATGCCCCATTTTTGCCTGGACTTTCTTTTTCCGTCCAGCGGGTCTCTTTAAGCAAAGTATTTTTTAACTGCGTCCGAGTTTACAGGGGATGTAAAATCCTCGCCATCCATGGTGGATAACAATAGGGCTCCTCCAGAGAAGACCTTTCGAACGACATATGGACCTTCATAGTTGGGAGTCCATTTGCCCCTGTGATCTGATTATGGTGGGAGAATCTTCTTCAGCACAAGATCGCCCGTCTGAAAGCTTCGAGGGCGCACCTTCTTGTCAAAAGCTTTCTTCATCCGACTCTGATATAACCGACCATATGCGATAGATGCAAGTCTCTTCTCATCCATTAAGTTGAGCTGATTCAGTCTATTCTTTATCCACTCTGCCTCATCAAGTTTGACATCGAGCAACACTCTCAAAGAAGGAATCTCAACTTCCAATGGTAGGACAGCTCCCATACCATACACTAGTGAGAAAGGCGTTTCCCAAGTTGATGTGCGTATCATCGTACGATAACCGTGTAAAGCAAAGGGAAACATCTCGTGCTAGTCTTTGTATGTTACAACCATCTTCTGAACTATCTTCTTGATGTTGTTGTTGGCCGCTTCAACAGTGCCGTTCATCTTGGGCCGATAGGGAGATGAATTGTGATGCTCAATCTTGAAATTCTGGCACAATTCTTTCATAATCTTATTATTCAAGGTCGAACCATTGTCAGTAATGATTCTTTCGGGAGTTCCGTACCTGCAGATGATGTCCTTTTTGATAAACCGGGCTAATACTTGCTTGGTAACATTAGCGTAAGACACTGATTCGACCCATTTGGTGAAGGGATCGATAGCTACCAAGATGAACCGGTGTCCGTTGGAGGTAGTGGGCTCAATCTTGCCAATCATATCAATGCCCCACATGGAGAAAGGCCACGGGGACGCCATAACTTTCAAAGGGCTTGGCGGCACATGAATCTTGTCTGCATAAATTTGGCATTTATGGCATTTCTTCGCAAACTTGAAACAATCTGTTTCCATCGTCAGCCAATAATACCCTGCTCGTAATAGCTTTCGAGACATAGCATGTCCGCCGGCATGCGTGCCGAAAGTACCCTCGTGGACCTCTTCCATAAGCAGATTAGCTTCTTTCTCATCCACACATCGTAATAGCACCAAATCGTGATTTCTCCTGTACAGAACGCCATCTGGATTCAAATAGAAATTGTCAGCCAATCTCCTAAGAGTCTTCTTATCGCGGCTGGATGCCCCAGTCGGATACTCTTGGTTCTTTAGAAAATTTTGGATATCAAAATACCACGGCTTGCCATCGGAAACTTCCTCAATGGCGAATATGAATGCGGGCCTATCAAGGCGAGAGATAACTATTCTGGGAGCCTCATTCCAGAAGTTAACTTTGTACATAGAAGACAAAGTCGCAAGAGCGTCTGCCATCTGATTTTCTTCCCGCGGCACATGGTGAAATTCTACCCTGTCAAAGAAAGGCAACAACCTCCTTGCATAATTCATGTACGGTATCAAATTAGGCTGACGAGTCTCCCATTCTCCATTGATCTAGTTCACGACTAACGTGGAATCTCCGTACACATCTGTCGCTACGCGAAAAATGACACAGAGTCGCCACCGGATTTTATTTATCCCACGAAGGGAAAGGGAAATAGCGATAAAACCTTTGGGAAAAGAGCGTGGTCATCACAACCAAGTCTTAGGGTTCGGGAGTCGGTTATGCGAGGGGAAGGTGTTAGCACCCCCTCGTATCCATCGTACTCGATGGGAACCTCCTAGGTTATTTCGCGTGAATGGGTGTTTTATTCTAAAAGTTTGCTTGTTTAGAGAAAAGAGGGGTTGGTTTATTTATTTTAATGCTCGCCAAGGATTGTGGCCCTTGTGCCTACGTATCCTCACTTAAAAGAAGTGAAGAATCAGAGCTCCGTAGTTCGGAGGCTTATGAAATAGTTGTTTGTTGGTTGATTTTATACCTTGAAAAAGGATTTTTGAATTGATGCCCTAAGGCGAAAATAGGTTTGATGAGTTGATGTTATTTTTAAGTTTCTTAAGAGAAATAGTTCTTGATTAGGATTATACACAGAAGACTTTGGATAGAAATGAATGTTTCGAATAACCAAGTCGAGCACCTTGTATCCAAAACATTCGGAATGAGTGTAGGAGGACTCCATTCTCATTCCTTTTCCACCGCTTTAAAGTCCATGGTGTATAGTCCTAATCATATATTTATTGTGTTTTGGATTTTTCTATTGAGAAAATGAGAACCACTTGACGTTGGATCAAGGTTTATTGTTTGTAAAAGTATTTGAGGTGATACAAGCAAGGTTGATGGCGGACGCACAAGGCGGCCGACTTACAAGGGTTGAAAATGGCTCGATAAAATCGAGAGTTTGTTTTTAAAAAAAAAAGGTTTTTTGGAATCAAAGGCCAACAAGGACCACAACAACATTCACATACGAAAAACATACAAACATATCGGGTTAGTCGCATAAAAAAATCGAGACATGCAATAAAAACGCTGCGAACTCCTTGAGAAAAAATTTTTTGGAGGTAAAATATCGAAAAAAGTAGCAAAACAGTGGTGTAACACGGGTGGCCGTGTTGTGTGACACGGCCCGTGTCATAGGGTGCATGCAATGTGGGTTTTAGGGCATGACAGAGGTGCAACACGGGTGGCCGTGTTGTGTGACACGGCCCGTGTTGTAAAGTCTGGGTGAAAAATGATTTTTAGGGCAAACAGTGGTGCAACACGGGTGGCCGTGTTGTGTGACACGGCCCATGTTGTGAGGCCTGGGGTTTTTGGATGTTGAAATGTCAAACAGAGGTGCAACACGGGTGGCCGTGTTGTGTGACACGGCCCGTGTTGGGCGACACGGGTGGCCGTGTTGTGTGACACGACCCGTGTTGGGCGACACGGGTGGCCGTGTTGTGTGACACGGCCCGTGTTGTGCTACCAGAGTGAAAAAACCTAACTTTTCTATATTTTTCTTTCGTTTTTGTGGTTTCTTGAGAATGGTTTCTTAGTCCCTTTGGAACCTTACATGATACATACAATACAACAACACATAAAAGAGTAAACAAAATGAATGTAAATAACAAAAAAAGTAAAGAGAGAAAGGTTGGAGGAAATGGATACCCAAGAGTTTTCTATCCTTCTTGCAAGTCCTCCTTGGTCTTGGTTGAATGTACCTCACTCCTCTTCACTCTATGTTGTGAAGGTTTTGTTTCGCTATGATCCTCTTGGTTCTATATCACTCTCTTTTTCTGGTTTGCAAAGCTTCCTATTTTTCTGGTTTTTAGGGTTTTGTTTGCTCTCCCTATTTTCTGGTTTTGCAAATGTATGTAGAATGGATGTTGAATGAATGAAGAGTCTTGTTTATAGCCTCCTCCTCTTATCTCAGCTCCTCTAGGGTTTTCACTTCTCCCCACATATCATATTTTTCATGGAGTGGTGTCTCTTACCACCTTTCCTCATGCCACTCTCTTTCTTTCCATTTCCATGCAAGAGCTATGCTGCATTTTTGTTGTTGCACTTTGACTATGCTGTTTTTCTGCAGCACCTTGTGCCTTGCACCCATTTTGTTTGCTTGTGCTTGGACAACTCCTCTTGATCAAAGCTAATACCTCTTGACAGCATTTTGAAATCTGATATTTAGATGCATTGTCACATGTTATTCCCTTGGTCTTGTGACATGTGATCTTGTGACATGAAGAAATTTGTCACCTCTTGCATGGGACTGTTTTGTTCATGACTAACATGCATAATCTTGGTCCATAACATGAATTTGACTAGAGACTTGAATGAAGTATTAGAAATAAATTAATTTCTAAACATTACTTAGAGTTGGAAATCTTGCAACAAATTACATTCTTGTAATGTCATGAAACTTCTCTTTGTAATATTCTTGCCTTTAATCTTGAATTCATGATGAATTTCCTTAGAACCATTAAGCTTGAAATGGATGAAGTCTTAAATTATGGACTTGTAATCTTGACTCATGCTTTGCAAAATTGAACTCCACTTGATCAAGAATTTAAAACAAAATTGGATGAAGCAATCTTGAATTATGCCTTACATTTCATGGTCATTAGGAATATATCTTGAATATCCTAATATTTTGTCAAGTAACTTAGACTTTCCAATTTAGATCAAACCTTAGATAATGAACCTTTTCTTCCATGTAGTCCAAGATAGACAAGTTATCTCATTTGAAATGGAAAATGACAAATCGACCCAATCCGTACCCACATGCTCGATATGCAATGATGTATGATATGGTGAATGTAGGGTATAAAGGCTAAAGGCGAAAATGAGGGTGTGACAACATCCATATTCTTAATTCTCAAATCAATAGCCTCCTCGAGACCCATGATACATGCCTCATATTCGGCCTCATTGTTGGTAACTGGAAATGTCAATCTGGCAGTGAACGGGATGTGAGTCCCATGGGGAGTAGTAATGATTGCCCCAATTCCGCTTCCATATGAATTAACAGCACCGTCAAATATTAATTGCCATTGGGAACTTTGCTCAGGACCTTCACCATGTAATGGCTCCTCGCAGTCTTTCATCTTTAGGTACATAATGTCCTCGTCAGGAAAATCAAACTTCATTGGCTGATAATCATCGATTGGCAGCCCGACAAGGTATTCTGACAGGATGCTACCTTTGATAGCCTTTTGTGAAACATATTGAATCCATCTTCGAAACCAGCATGGTTGTATGATTTAGCATGTATTGTCTCAAACGTTTGGCAGCCCAAGCAAGTGCACAACATGTCTTTTCGAGCATTGAGTAACGGGACTCACAATCTGTGAACGTTTTACTCAAATAATAGATCACATGCTCTTTTCGTTCAGTCTCGTCATGTTGACCGAGAACACAACCCATGTTGTTCTCAAGAACCGTCAAGTACATGATTAGTGGTCTTCCGGCTATTGGGGGTATCAATACCGGAGGTTCCTGCAAGTATTCTTTTATTTTTTCAAACGCCTTTTGACAATTTTCATCCCAGACAATCGTCTGATCTTTTTTCAACAATTTAAACATCGGCTCATACGTGGCTGTGAGATGAGATATGAACCGAGCAATGTAGTTCAATCTCCCCAAAAATCCACGAACCTCCTTCTCTGTTTTTGGCGCTGGCATTTCTTGTATAGCTTTTATTTTTGCAGGATCAACCTCAACTCCTTTTTCACTAACAATAAACCCCAATAGCTTTCCAGATCTCACCCCAAAGGTGCACTTATTAGGATTCAGCCTCAGCCTGAATTTCCTAAGCCTCTCAAACAATTTCAGAAGATTCACCAGATGCTCTTCCTCCGTCTGGGATTTGGCAATCATATCGTCAACATAGACCTCAATCTCTTTATGCATCATGTCATGAAAGAGCGTCGTCATAGCACGCTGATATGTTGCTCCAGCGTTCTTCAAACCAAAGGGCATCACTTTGTAGCAGAATGTTCCCCACGGGGTAATGAAAGTTGTTTTCTCCATATCCTCCGACGCCATCTGTTGCACCCCAAAATTTGACCAACATTTATTTACCCATCAAGAGTTATATGAGGCTTTGAAGCTAGCCAAGAAAGTTATTGCAATGTTCAAAGATTGATATCTTTGTCAGAGAACTCAAGAGATCCTCAGAGGAATTGGTTGAAACCAAGGTTGTGTGTCTCATAACTTGAGAGTTGTGGGTGCTCCTCAGATGATTCTGAGACTATGAGGATGGACTTGAAGCTTTGATAAGGCTTATGAGATGTCTTGAAAGCCATCATGAAGCCTAGAGAGGTCATTGTACAAGAATTCAGAAGATTCAACCATGAGTGGTGGAATTAGGGTTTGACTGGGTCAACCCTAGGTCAACTGATGACTTGGAGAGGGTTGAGACCTAATCCAAGAGCCATGTGATCATGGAATAATGTATTGAGATGCTATAAGGATGATTCCTAGACCAACTCATCATGATTGAGGAGTTTGAGAAGTTTTAAGCTAGGGTTTCTAAGGATTGACAGTGTAAAATCCCCTAGTTTGATCCCTATCTTCAAGGCAGTTTAGCTCAAGATGTGATTTTCACCTCATCTTCCCCATAACATGAATGTTGTAGAGCTTGTTCTTAGATTTAATTTTAGTAGTAGAAGTCCTTGATAGGATTTGTAGAGCTCAAGTTATGGTTTTGACAAATTACAGGTCATCTGAGTTATGTGAATCTGGGTCCTTGAAAGTCACCCAACTTGCAGACAACTTTTGCCCTAGTAGGATGATTCCTATGAATTCTTGGTCAACATGAATGTTTAAGATCATCTTCTTAGCTTTCTAGAGAGTACTATAAGTCCTTGATAGGATTTGTAGAACTCAACTTATGGCTTTGACAAGCCAAGGGCATTTTGGTCATTTGGAAGTTATAGGTCATTTCAAGCATAAGGCCATATCTCCTACTTCCAAGCTTCAAATGGAAAAATATTCAACATCAAACTTGCTTAGAATGATGTTTTAAGGCTAGTAGGGAGGTCATGAGATGTTGAAAAGGCTCATATCAAAAAGTGATAAAAATGGCCTAAAAATGAGGCATAAGTTAATTAAGTTGAATTTGAAAAATGGAAATCCCAAGTTATAAGTCCAAACCATGTCATGTAATAGGTCATTTTGACTCCAAATGACATTCTAAGAACAATGGTTCAGCCACAATTTTGATTTGAGGCTTGCATCATAGGGCTGCTTTGGAAAAAGCTTACTTGCATCTTAAGGCACCAAACCAAAACAAGGCAAAACTTAACAAGCAAGGTACTTATGCATTGTAACTTACCCTAAATCTCGTGTGGGGATAAATTCAAGTCAGAATTGGTAGTTATGAGATGCTTGGCATGAGATAGCATATGGTGAGAAATGAGAAATCAAAATACCATGACATGAAAACTTCAATTTCTCATTGGATTGTTCTAGGGGGTTCTAGATGATTCTAAACCTCTCTATATAACAAATGCAACTTGCTCAGATGCAAGGTTGGTGAGAATTGGTGCATAGAAGAGAGAGTGAAAGCCAAAAGCTTCCATTGCAGGTCAAGTGCAATTTCTTCATTCTTCTTCATTTCCCTCCATTTTTTCTCCATAAACCTTCTCCATAGATCCTTCTGAGTGTGTGCATGTTGAATTGAAACTCCATTGATGAAGGATTCAAGGTGTTCCCATTGGATTTGCAAAGAAGCAATTACCATCGAATCTTGATTATTCTTGAAGAGTTTCAAGCCTTGAATTGAAGATCTACATCACCTACCATATCAAGAGGCCAGATTTGCAAAATCTCTTTCACCTCATAATCTAGGCATGGTTAGGTTAAGTTATTAGTGTAGAATTGTTAGAGACAACTAGGTGATCAATTTTGGAGAGTTTGAAAGCCTTTGATGAAGTTTCAGTCATGGACATCATTTCTTGATGGAGCAAGAACGTGTTATATAATGAGTGATAAGGCAAGATTAATAGCTAGTTTTGACTAGGGCAACGTGATAAGCATTTTGATGTAAAGAAATTTGAGTTTGGTTGAAGTTGAGTATGGATCATATTTTGGGATTAATGGAGTTGCACCATCGGGTTGCATAATAGAGACCATTTCAATGGAATCCAATACCATAGGCGTGATTAGGGTGAAAAACTGAGCAACTTTGTGTTTTACATTTTGGGAATTGATGAAGTTATGAGAGAGCATGAGTTGGTAGAAATCTGTTGCATGAATTCTGGTTTTAATGGAGGTTTCAGAAACCCTAGGTCCAAGGTTGAAGACGAAGCCACAGCCGTTGGATGCACGCTGACCAATTGACTCAAGACCTAATCCATTGGCTCACATTCAATCTCGCGTTTGGAGGGAAATCAGAAACACGCATGAAATGCCGCGTTTCATTAAAAGAAACTCTAGGCTTAAGTGACTCACTCCTATCCCCACCCCCCTTTGAAGCCCAATCCATTTTATCACTGAATTGCATTGCTTTTGGCACCGCTCATTTTTCTATTTTCTTTTGATTTCTTAATTGTTTTTCTGATTTGGTTTTGGGCCCAGCGCGCTTGCTGTTCCCACCCCCCAGTCTGGGCCCATATGTGCATTGCATTGTATTTTGTTACTAGCTGCACCCCATGTTTATATTTCCATCTTATTTTTCTCCATTTTATTTTTGATCTTGTAAAATTCATATCAAATGGAAAAATCAATATTTTTTAATGGGAGTTTTTTCTCCCTTTTCATATTTTTGTCTAGAAAAATATCAAATAAAAATATTTTTCATATCATGCATTTTAGTATTTTTTTTGCATATTTTCTTCTTTTATTGCTTTTTAATTCTTTTATATTGATCAATGATTTTGTAGAATTTAGTTTAGGTAGATCCCTTAATATTTTTAGGTCAATCTTTTTAGGATAGTTAGATATAGGTTTTAGCTTCCCCCTGGATTAATTCCATATTTTTGTGATGATTTTTAGGATAGTTTTGATTAGATGCTATTAGGTTGTGTAGAATTAGGTTAAAACTTCAACATAGGTCCATAATAACTTTAGATTTTGGGTTTTTTAGGACAAATTAGACTATGGGACATATATGGGCATTAAGGGTAGGTATGTAGGATCCCTTAGAAATTATATTAGGATTTAATATAGTAGTATGCTATTTTTAGTTGACTTTTGTATTGGTTGATTGTTTGTGTTGCCTTTAGGGCATGTTTGCTTTAGTTGCTTTGCTTTGTGAGCTTTGGAGAGCTTGATCTTGTTCTAAGGAGCATTGAGGAGAACAGTAGAATACTTGAAGATGCATTGAGGAGCTTGAGAGCTTGATCTTTTTGTTTTGTTTTTGTTTTAGGGTTAGGGATTAGGAAGAGTTTAGACATAGATAACTTCTTTCTCAAACATGGATGGTATCTGTCACCTCCATTCCTCCCTATGATTCAAAGTCCTTCCATGGTATACACCTCTCTCCTTTGGAGGGATAAGTGATTGTACCTAGGAAGTAGAACTTTTGAGGGAACCATTCCTTTGATGTTGAGCCCTTATAGGTCACCTTTGGTGGTCAAATAAGCAGTTCAATATCCCCCAGCTTATCCAGTAAGTGATTTTCTCTGGTTTGATTATCTTGAGAGATGCTGAGCTTGAGTTTGAAGATGAAGACTTCAATGAAGAGTGTAGAAGAGGATGAATCCTTGAGCATTGCCATTCCAGCTGAAGCTTGAAGAGCAGCAAAAGCAAGTTGATACTTGAAGACATCTGAAGGTGAAGTAAAGACTGAAGGATGAAGTTGACACTCCTAAGTGATTGAGATCATTTCTGAAGAGCTGAAGCTTGAAGAATAAAGGAAGTTGATACTTACCTTGATACCTGGAGATCCTGAAGGAGCCAAGTTGGTACTCATGGTTGATAGTGAAGCCTGCAGGTGGAGCTGATCAAGGAAGCTGAAGCTTAAAGGAGAAGATAAGTTGGAACTTATTTTGTAGGGTTGAAACCTGGAAAAGCAATTGATGTTTGTCAAGAGTGATTGAAGTCTGAAGACTGAGTTGTTGGTGGAGAAGCTGAAGCTTGGAGTTGAGAGATAAGTTGGTCTGCTTTCTTTTTCTTCTTCTGTATTGATGTGTTTTGTTTGACTTGCTTGATGCATTAGAATAAGTTCATATCTAGAATAAGTAGAATCTAGGAGCATGATTGCACTAGAGGTTGAGTTGCTCCCTCTGCTTGTATTGTTACTGTGTGGCTTTGCTTGCGGGTATTCGGTAGAGCTCAGCTCCCTTGCCCATGTGGTTTGTTTGCCTGGTGGCATTTCATTTCATTTTATCTGTATGATTGCAGTTTACTGTTTATTGCTTGATAGCATGTTGTTTATATTTCAGTATGATTACTGTTATCCATTCTGGCTTGAGGTTGAGATGAGCTTGTGGAGGCTGAAGCCCCACACACATTTCCTCCCTCACTTGCATTGCATGCATTTTACTGTTAAGCTGATGCTTTGTCTGCTTTGGTGTATCATTGACATGATCCCTTAGGACTCTCATTTCCTTTGATAAGGATTTGATGATAGAACTTTAGGTTGAAACCTATGCATGACAACTTCTAGGAGTTCCCTGTTCAAACCTTAACCATAGGATGAATCCATGGCATGACAACAGTAGGACTTGATAGTCTCCCTCCTAGTTGGGCCTGTTCTCTTCTCATCTCAAAACAGTTTAAGATACAGTAATCATGAATGATTTCTTTCGTACGTTACGAGCCTTAAGCTATCCGAGAAAGGATTGTGGGAGAGCTTCTTTTCCACAGTCTGGATGTTTAGTATGGTACCCTTTGGGTGACATGCGACGCATTCACTCTCAGGTCATAGTCTCTAGTGCGATTGAAATCGCAAACACAATAAAAAACACTTCTTTCATAAAAGACAGGAAATAAACCGTAGTTTCCCGAACTACGTGAGCTCTGATCTCTCATGCCTGTTGAGAGTACGTAGGCACAAGATGGCGATGTCTTGGCGAGCTACCTTCCCCTATAACCCTTCGTAGGCCGAACTACGTTGACTCTGATTTCTCATTCTCTGATGAGAATACGTAGGCATAAAGTGCGACGCTTTGCCGAGTCATTTTTCTTTTCTTTTTCAGCCAACCTTGATAGATAGATAGAATAAAACCCACCCGTCCAAGTAAACCAACAAGCGAGGATCCCGTCGAGTACGACGGACGTGAGGGGTGCTAACACCTTCCCATTGCGTAACCGACTCCCGAATCCAGACAACGGTTGCGATGACCTTGTCTTACCCTTTTTCATTAGGTTTTTCCGATCGTTTCCTTTCCCGCTCTGAGGGATAAATAACGAAAGGTGACGACTCTTCTGTTGTGCCAGCACCTTATTTTCGCGCATGCGACACCATCTTAATCTGGTTATAGCCCGGAAAGTCGTCCATGAAAGAAAACACAGAGAATTGAGCAGTATTGTCGACCAATACGTCAATGTGAGGAAGCGGGAAGTCATCCTTAGGACTCGCCTTGTTCAGATCCCGATAGTCAACGCACATCTGTACCTTACCGTCTTTCTTCGGTATAGGCACTATATTGGCGACCCAAGGAGGGTAAGTTGTAACAGCTAGAAAACCAGCGTCCCACTGTTTCTGTACTTCCTCTTTAATCGTTACGGCCATATCTGGGCTCGATCTACTGAGCTTCTGCTTGACCGACAGACATTCTTCATGCAATGGCAAGCGGTGGACCATAATATCAGTGTCTAACCTAGGCATATCTTCATAAGACCAAGCAAATATGTCACTATACTCTCGAAGCATCTCTATCAGTCTTTGCTTGATATTGTTTTGCAACGCAGCCCCTATCCGGACATTCCTGACAACTTCTTCGGAACCCAAATTAACGACCTCAATTTCCTCCTGATGAGGCAGAATGATTTTCTCTTCTTGTCTCAGAAGTCGAGTCAGCTCTTCTGGTAAGTCGTCATCCTCAACAATCTCTTCCTCGGCTTGAAATATCGGATGCTCAAAGTCGAAGCGAGTGATAGGGAGTTCTTGATCGGTGTCATCTGAAATAGGGGTCCTGCAAGGGAAATGGTTAAATGCTTCAAATGGTATGTGTCGCTACTGCGAATATCGGCGCCGGCAATACAGAAGAGTCGCCACCGTGCGTTATTTATCCCAAAGGAGGGAAAGGAAACGCTCGAAGTAAACCTAACACAAAGACGGGGAAAGGTATGGTCATCGCAACCAAAACCTAGATTCGGGAGTCGGTTACGCAAGGGGAAGGTATTAGCACCCCTCACGTCCATCGTACTCGATGGGATCCACGCTTGTTTGTTTGTACGGATTACACTTCTATCTAAACTAAAGGATGAGGTCTGAAAAGAAAAGAAAACATGACTCGACAAAGCATCGCACTTCATGCCTACGTATTCCCGTCTGGAACGAGAAATCAGAGTCAACGTAGTTCGCCTAACTACGGGGGAGGATGGGGATGGTTGCTCGCTAGGATATCGCATCCTATGCCTACGTACTTTCATACAACATGAAAGATCAGAGCAAACGTAGTTCGGGCTACGCACGACACAAGCTGTTCAAGTGTCTTTTATGAAAAATCTCACCTTAAACAAGGGTTTTCTTAGTGCAAAAAGGTTGATGTTTGTTAAAATCTTTTGACGGAAGAAATGAATTGATTTCTGTTATAACCTTTATTAATGTTTTCCTGTTGTTTTGAAGAAAGAAGAGATGACACTCTACAAATCCTAGGGTTGAAAAAGGGGGAATAAAATCTACCCTAATGTTATCATGCATGGGTTAACTCCTAATGTCTATCATGCTCCTCTCTTGCGCAGAGAGAAACAGAGATCCTAAGGGATAAACGAAAATAAGAACAGCAGATATATACAATAAAGCAGTAAAATGCATGGATGCAACAATACAAGCGAGGCAAGGGAGTCCCACTCAACCTCGAACCTAGAAAACAATAGGCAAAAGTGAATAGAATTCACTTTCAACCTAACAGGTTAAACAACAAGCAATACAGTCCGGGAAATTCAATCAATACATCAAAAATTAAGCAGCTAAAATAAACAGCAAAAGCAGTCTTCATCAGCATCTGTCTTCAAGTCATCCCCCAAACATCTACAAGCTTCAAGCAAGCATCAGTCTCTTATCTTCAATCTCTCAATGGCTTTTCTTCAAGTCCCACTCTCCAAGCTGAGGAACCAATCATAAGAATGAACTGGGTGTTAAGCAATTAGTTGACCACCAAAGGTGGCAAACAGACTGCTAACAACACATAGAATACTTCTCTAAAGAGTTCTATCTCTTAGACACTATCACCAAGCCTTCCAAAGGAAGGGGGTGAGTGTCTTAGAGAGACTCTGCATCATAGAGAGGGATGGAGGCAATCAAGACCTTCCATGTTTGTGAATCAAGTTTTCTACTCTAGAGCTCTGCCTAACTCCTAGATCCTATAACCTTCAACAGCTGCCATCAAGAGATACTCCTCATCAACTCTGGAAGTTGGTCTTCATTCTCTTTGATCTCCAATGGGCTTCATCAACACAGTCTTCAGCTCAAACCCCATGCCCCAAGCAAACCCAATACCCCACACAGTCAAATAATAACCCTAGAGAGGGCACACCACACAGTCAATCAAATACAAGCAATATACTAATAGTAATAGGGGAAGCCTAATATTTTCTAAGGGATCTATTATCTACCCATAACCCCTATAGTCCCATACCCCAAAATCAAATCAAAATTCCTAAAAGAAATGATCTACCTCACCTATGTTCACTTAAAACCCTAATTTTAATCACTCTAATCTCACCTAATCAAATCATCCAAAAAATTAATCCTAAAATTATGAATTAAATCCTATGAGGAAACTAAAGTCCTAAGTTAATCACTCTAAAAAGAATGGACCCTAAATCTAAGGGGAGCTAATTGAACTAAAATCAACAAAATTAAGTGCTAAACTAAACTCATTAAAAAGCTATTTAAAAGAAAAATACACAAAAAATACTAAAACAAAATAAAATGCTATTTTTATTATTGGATATTTTTCTTAACAGAATTATTGATCTATAGAAAAAACAAGAAATGAAAAATATCAATTTTCTAATTTTATATGATTTTTTAAAGATGCTAAAAATATAAAAGAAAAAATAAAATCAAAGAAATGAATTGAATTGGGAGGGGGTGTGACTAGTAATGCGCCCAGTTATTATTGCTTGATGGGCCATGAAGTGGGGGCGTGATTAGTAGAAGTATTAGGCCCATTGCAATTAGAAATTAAACCAGAAAAAATCAAAAGAAAAAGAAATGGACGCGCGGTGCATTTAGTAACATTTCACAGTTCATTTTGGTTGGGCTTTGCTAAGGGGGGTGGGGTTAGCATTTGAATTCAGGCCCATTGATGCGTTTAAATGAAACGCTGAGTTTTGATGCTCAGAAGCATTCCCTCCAAATTCTAATTGAATGTGAGCCCTTGGATCGTTCTCAGAGTCAAAGTCTAACATGCCATCCAACGATCATCCATCATCTTCTCCAATTAGCTTCTAGGGTTTTCAGAAAACCAGTCCCATGCACGCTCTTTCCATCTCCTCGTTCTCTCTCAATTCACCATGAAAACAAAAACTTGCAAAGCCAAAATTAATCTACTTCTTCCCCTCTACACAGCCATGGTATTAGTTCCTCTTAAAACTCACTCCTATGCAAAACCCGATGGCTGGAAATCTCGGGCACAAAGAAATATCCCTGTCATGCACTTTGAAGATTCTTGATAACTCTTACACTAATGTACTCTATGTGTTGCACTCATTATTCTATGCTATTACACTAAGGTTAATATGCCCTAACCTATGAGTTCTTGATCATGAAAGTTTGACTGCCCTAACTCAAATCATCACTAATGGCTCTAACAGTCTTCATATATGATCCTCTACCCTAACCTAACACTTCTAACCTAAAACCAAACACTAATATGGCATAATTAAGAGTGTAAAGATCAAGTTGCATACCTGAATTTCTTGATGAACAGATGGAGAAATAGCTTGATTCAACACTTGCAATCTTTCACAAATGATCCTTAGATGATGCTCTTGTTTCTGTTTGCAAAAAGTTGGAAGATGAAGGCTTGTAGTATGAGATTCGAATCTGATATGCTTCTTGAAACTTCAAACCCTAGCTCTTCAATCCTCCATGGATAAGCCTCTGAAGCAGCTTCTATGCACTCAACAAGATCAATGGATCGTGGATGGAGAAGAAGAATGAACTGAATTGATCTTGAATATGGAGTTTCACTTTTTCTTACAATTGAAGCAACAATGAAATTCTCACTTTTCTCTATCTCTTTTCACCAACCTTTTTCACCAATGATCCCAATCCATTATATAGATGATGATGGAAATGCCTAGAAGTTTCTGGAACAGTTTAGGAGAGTGTGGAATTTATCATGTCATGATATGATCCTTTATCTCATCTCTTATGATATCTCATGCCTAGACTTGGTACAGCCCTTTAATTATGCTTGAAAATCTCCTTACATGAGTTATTGGAAAGGTCTAGATGCATAGCAAGCTTATTCTTTGCATTTCATTAGGTTTGGCATTTGTACCTTATGATGCAAGTAACTACTTTTCAAAGCAACTCCAAAATTTAAGCCTTAACTCAAAAATGTGGCTGAACAAATGTCTTTAGAATGTTGTTTAGAATCAATTTGGTATATTACATGACCCATTTTGGATTTGTAGATTGCCCAAACCAATTTTCAATCTCAACTTTTTCAAGTTATGTCCATTTTTAAGTCATTTTCACCAACTTTTATCAATCTGAGTTCTATGCATTTCCAAACTTCCATGACCTCTTTTCTAGACTTAAAATGACATTTTGAGAAACTTTTATGTTGTGAAGTTTTTCATTTGAAGCTTCCTTGCATGAGTTTTAGGCATAGGCTAAGAATGACCTGTAATTCTCAAATGACCAAAATACCCTTTGCTTGCCAAGAACATAAGTAGAGTTACACAAATCATATGAAGGCATACCATACCTTCCTAGAAAGCTAAGACAATGAGGAACAACTCTCATGTTGGCCAGAAATCCATCTGAAATCTCCTTGAAGGTCAAAAGTTGCTTGGAAGACAGACAACTTTCACAGACAAATTTCAGTGCCCTCAGATGACCTGTAACTTGCAAGAGCTATAACTTGAGTTCTATAAATCATCTTGATGACTTCCACCACTAAAATTAAAGCTATGAAGATACTCTACAAGTTTCATGTGGACCAGAAATTCATATGAAGCTTGCATCTTGAGTTACACTGCTTTGAAGTTTGACCTAAATCAGGGGATTTTACACTGAAACCCTAATTTGGTAACTCCATTTCTCCTTGACTCCTTCTGATTTTTCTTTGGCACAACACCATATCCATATCCATATAGCAAATAATGAATCCCACATTCTTCAGATGATCCTTGGTGCCTTTCAAAACAAGTCTTTGATCTAGGGTTGACCTAGATAAAACCCTAGTTGACTGACTTCAACTGAGGCTCTTGCAATCATTCCAATGACTTGGTTACTCCTAAAAAATGATCATCTAGGCTCTTCATAACATCCATACACACCTCATGCTCTTGGCTCATGGCTCACACTTCCTCTGATGATCCCCAAATAACCTCAAGATAGGGGAGAACTCACTGATCAACCTGTCAACTCTTCAAAGCTCAAATTTTTCCCTGATGACCTGAGTAGTCTTGAATATGAATGAAAACCCTTGGATATGCCTCTTGAGATAAGAATAGCACTTTGATCCCCTGATTAAGATAGCTTGCCTATGCTATGCAATGCAGATGAATGCACTATGTACATGATGCCAATGCAAATGATTATGCAATTGAAACATAAACCTAGGTTAGAAAAGGTTGGGCAAATTTTGGGGTGCAACAACTGCCCCTATTCAAGCGGCTTGGACCCGACTGAATGAAGAGCGCGCAGCCTTCAGACATTCGAGGTACGAGATGGTTGAATACGAAAGAAACCCGGAAATTTGCCAACCGCAAAAAATAAATTGCGTATACGACTACTGCTTGGGAAAACCCTTCAGGGAAATGACTTCTGTTGTCACAGCAACAACTAGCCATCCATCTGTCTATCTGTTTTTGTAAAATAATCTGATATTGTCCGCAGACCACTCCATTCCGAAGAAATGAGCATACACCACACAACGAGAAATTGTTGACATCACTTATCAACCTCTGTTGACCTCACTTATCAACCGAGCACACGCTAACCAGCGGGAGAATATTGACTTCACTTGTCATGTTGACTTCACTGATCAACCTTTCGTATCCTGAAGAAACGAGCAAACGCTTAACTGCGGGAAAACGTTGATTTCACTCATCAGCCTTCCGTTCGTACCCGAACGAGCATCTTGCAGGGACACGAGAAACTTAACCGAACCACTCTGAGAGGCCACTTCTAACAACTGCCGTCAAACACCTGCTGGGGAAATTGGGAACTTAACCAAGTACCCTGACGAGAATAACCTTGTTGAAAAATAGGAGGAATTTAACCAAACAACTCCTGTGGCGAATACCCTGCTGGGGACTATGAGGGACTTCAACAATTAACTCATTGAATTAACACCCTACTGGAGAACATAACTATGCTGAGGGAATTACAGGTAACCACCCAAAAATCCGCATTACCATCTTCTAATGCTGACTCCACAGCATCCTGAGAAAGACTCAGATGGGGGAATACAAGTAACTTAACCAAGCGACTTGTCAAAGAATACCCTGCCGGGGACTACGAGGAACTTAACCAAGTATCTCGTTGAAGACCACCCCGCTGGGGATTACGTCTCTACTGGGGCAACTGTGGGTAACCACCCAAAATCTGCATCATGCCATTTCTACCATGCCCTGATAAGGACTCGGCTGGGGAGAAAGAGAAGTGCTTGACCAAGCAATTCTGCCAGGGGAACATGTGGCATAGCGAACACGATCACTGCCCGTCTTACACCACAAATCCATAAAAATGAGACGAACACGACCGCTGCGTGTGTCACAAACAACATCAACTAAAGGGCAAACACGACGAACACGATCACTGCGTGCGGTGTTACAACCAAAATCACATCGACCATAAATCCAACTGGATGAGGTAAACACGATCATTGCGTGCCAGGCGGAATAAATCCACATAGAAGAGGCGGACACATTCACTGCGTACTTCAACCACCAATACGACGAACACGATCACTGCGTGTGCTGCAATAGGACGAATACGATCACTGCGCATCTCGACCAACAAACCCCCAAAATGATATCAACACGATCACTGCGTGTGTCACAAAACCAACCCATGTAATAGGACGAATACGACTACTGCGTATGCCGACCAACAAAACCAACTGATACGATAGCCACGATCACTGCGTGCTCCGCATCACAAGTTCCCATGGTACCATTAACACGATCACTGCGCGCTCTTAGCCACGATCCTCTTGACTGGAGAAAACACGATCACTGCGTGATTGAACACGATCACTGCGCGCTCTGAGCCACGATTCTCTTGACTGGAGAAAACACGATCACTGCGTGCTTGAACACGATCACTGCGCGCTCTGAGCCACGATTCTCTTGACTGGAGAAAACACGATCACTGCGTGCTGTGTGAATACGATCACTGCGTACTTCGGCCACCAACAACCAGATGAACACGTTCACTGCGTGCCTCACCCCATAACCAAACCGTATAACGGACGAATACGATCACTGCGTATACCGACCAATAAAAACTGGATGAACACGATCACTGCGTGTCAATCTATAACCACTGTATAGCAGACGAATACGATCACTGCGTATATCGACCAACAAACATCACATGATATGGTAAACACGATCACTGCGTGTCCTGCCCAAATAAACCCCCGAGACGATACCAACACGATCACTGCGTGCCTTACAAAACAAACTTCTTAGATCGGGACGAATACGATCACTGCGCCATTCGACCACAGATACACATACCAAGATCAACACGATCACTGCGTGTCCTACAACATGAACCCCGTAGATGGTACAAATATAATCACTGCGTACTTTGACCATAAAACAGCATCTTCCTGAATCACGATTTCTCTTATCGGCAGGGAACAACACATCAGAAACCGAAGAGGTAACCACCTGGCTTACGTTTCAAAAATGCACGTTTGATAATGACATAATGCTTCCATACTGCATGGAAATGCCAAAAATGCAAATGCTCATGATGCATGCTCATGCAAAGAGTTACTTCAGCAAAATAAATGCTGAAGACAAGCTGGATCCGCTGGGGATGACCGGAATACTACCGATACGCTTCCAACAAAATAAATGTTGGAAAGATGAACTAACTCCGCTGGGGATAACCATCCTGCTGGGAAGGTAGCTCACAAACTCAAAACTTCAAATTCTGCTGAAAAATGATCATCCTGACGAGGAAGGATCAACCTGTTGAGGAAAGAGAAAAGCAGTCCTGGAAACTGCTTTCAAAAGTATCAATACTCTGATTACGCCCCGCGGGGATACTTCATCCTGCTATCACTGAGCTAGGGGTTGACCGGTGTGCTCTGATTCGCACTACGCACGAAACTCTTTGGGGAAGTTAATCATATCCATCTCGACCTTCGCTGGGGAAGACTCTGCTCTGCTTGACAAGCTAATTCTGAACTTACTGAAGATACATTGATCTTTTCCTTTGACGCAGTCTCCGCTCTCCTGGGGAGACAACATTCAATTTCGCCTGGGAGACTTCACTGGGGAAGGACACAACGTTCATCCTCTGGAGAGGGCACCAGCCTGCCATGGACTCTGGCGGGGAACTTCGCGAGCTTTTGAATACCTGCAAAAGTCAACAAGCAAACACAAGGCAATCTATGCGAAAGGACACACCTTGGTAATCACCCACGACAACCATTCAGGTAATTTCCGGTTTTAACAATCATCGGCCGAAGCCCGCCTGTTTACACACACGTAAGTTTATCAAAAACATCGGCGCTTTTTACAAACAAAATTGTAAAAAATTAAAACCGAAGTCACACACTACACTGAATAACACACTTTATTGATAACGGCCTGAGAATAGGCAAGATTTGTACATCAGATGCAACTCCTGAAAAGAGGTAGTCACACATAAGCAAAATGCAGAAGTATACAAATATACAGAATAAAATTTGTACACATGTCGACAACGTATTACAAACGAACACCATGAACCGATCCTCCTATGACTCGCCGGACTCTGACGCTTTCCCGATCTCTGTCTTCGGAAGAAATTGCTTTGGATAATTGACCCCCAGATGCTCCCAAACCGCTAAACAGTCAAACTTGGACCGCAGTCATTTGCTTCTCAAATCCCTAACTTTTGCGTGAATCGCCCTTTGCGGGTTTTCGATTCACCGGGATACCCTTTTTTTGCCGAAGCCGCCCAGTGTAGGTTTTCAACTTCGCGGGTGTACATTTTTTCATTTTATCCCTAACTTTTGCCCGAACCTTTTTATTCTGTTTTTTGGTTCGCCAGGATACCAGCGGGTCAATTTTAAGCAAAGTATTTTTTAACTGCGTCCGAGTTCACAGGGGACGAAAAGTCTTCACCGTCCATGGTGGATAACAATAAGGCTCCTCCGGAGAAGACCTTTCTCACGACGTATGGACCTTCGTAATTGGGAGTCCATTTGCCCCTGTGATCCGATTGCGGTGGGAGAATCTTTTTCAGCACAAGATCACCCGTCTGAAAGCTTCGAGGTCGAATCTTCTTGTCGAACGCTTTCTTCATCCGGCTCTAATACAGCCTACCATGTGCAATGGATGCCAGTCTCTTCTCATCTATCAAGCTCAGCTGATTCAATCTACTTCTCACCCATTCTGCCTCATCAAGCTGAACATCAAGCAAAACCCTCAAAGATGGTATCTCAACCTCCAATGGCAGGACTGCCTCCATGCCATATACCAGTGAGAACGGTGTTGCCCCGGTTGATGTACGCACTGTAGTACGATAACCGTGCAAAGCGAATGGCAGCATCTCATGCCAATCCTTATACGTTACCACCATCTTCTGAACAATCTTCTTTATGTTCTTGTTGGCCGCTTCAACAGCGCCATTCATCTTGGGTCTGTACGGAGATGAATTATGATGCTCGATCCTAAAATCCCGACAAAGATCCTTCCTCATCTTATTATTCAAATTCGAACCATTATCGATAATGATCCGTTCAGGAATACCGTATCTGCAAATTATATCCTTCTTGATAAATCTAGCCACCACCTGCTTCGTCACATTGGCGTAAGATGCTGCTTCCACCCACTTGGTGAAGTAATCGATCGCAACCAGAATGAAGCGATGCCCATTAGAAGCAGTAGGCTCAATCTTTCCAATCATATCGATTCCCCACATGGAGAAAGGCCACAGAGAAGCTATAACATTCAGTGGACTGGGTGGCACATGGATCTTATCTGCATAGATCTGGCACTTATGACACCGCTTGGCAAACTTGAAACAGTCTGTTTCCATCGTTAACCAGTAGTACCCTGCTCGTAACAACTTTCGGGTCATAGCATACCCACCAGCATGTGTACCAAAAGTTCCTTCATGGACTTCTTCCATGAGCAAGTTGGCTTCCTTCTCATCTACACACCGGAGGAGTACCAAATCGTGGTTCCTTCTGTACAAAATGCCGTCGGGATTCAGATAGAAGTTGCCTGTTAATCTCCTTAGAGTCTTCTGATCACGACTGGATGCCCCAGCCGGATATTCCTTATTCTTCAGGAAGTTCTGTATATCGAAGTACCAAGGTTTACCGTCAGATGCTTCATCAATTGCAAACACAAAGGCCGGCCTATCAAGGCGAGATATAACAATCCTGGGAGCCTAGTTCCAGTAGTTGACCTTATACATCGAGGATAATGTTGCAAGGGCGTCTGCTATTTGATTCTCCGCCCGAGGTACATGATGAAACTCTACTTTATCAAAGAAAGGTAGCAACCTTCTCGCATAATTCATGTACGGTATCAGATTAGGTTGGCGTGTCTCCCACTCTCCCTTAATCTGATTCACAACCAATGCTGAATCCCCATATACATCCAGATTCTTGATCCTCAGATCAATCGCCTCTTCTAACCCCATAATACAAGCTTCGTACTCGGCTTCGTTATTCGTCACTGGAAAAGTCAATCTGGCTGTGAACGGGATGTGCGACCCGTGGGGAGTTGTAATGATTGCCCCGATCCCGCTACCGTACGAATTGACAGCCCCATCAAAAATCAATTGCCACTGGGAACTCCGCTCAGGACCTTCACCAGGCAACGACTCATCACAATCTTTAGCTTTCAAGTACATTATGTCCTCATCAGGAAACTCAAACTTCATAGGCTGATAATCCTCAATTGGCTGTTCGGCGAGATATTCGGACAGAACACTTCCCTTAATGGCCTTCTGGGAAACATACTGGATATCGTATTCTGTCAATACCATCTGCCATCTAGCAATCCTTCCAGAGAGTGCTTGCTTTTCAAACACATATTTGATCGGATCCATCTTTGATATCAGCATGGTTGTATGATTCAGCATGTACTGTCTTAGACATTTGGCAGCCCACGCCAATGCACAACACGTCTTTTCGAGCATAGAGTATCGAGATTCACAGTCCGTGAACTTTTTACTCAAGTAGTAAATTGCATGCTCTTTCCTTCCTGTCTCGTCATATTGACCGAGAACACAACCCATACTGTTCTCCAGAACCGTCAGATACATAATCAGTGGTCGTCCCGCTACTGGGGGTATCAACATCGGAGGTTCCTGCAAGTATTCTTTTATCTTTTCAAATGCCCTTTGGCAATTATCGTTCCAGGCCACCGCTTGCTCTTTCTTTAACAGTTTGAATAATGGTTCACACGTGGTCGTTAGGTGAGAGATGAACCTAGCAATGTAGTTCAACCTCCCTAAGAACCCACGAACTTCTTTTTCTGTTCTCGGTGCTGGCATCTCTTGTATTGCTTTTATTTTTGCAGGATCGACCTCGATTCCTTTCTTGCTCACAATGAACCCCAGTAGCTTCCCGGATCTCACTCCGAAGGTGCATTTGTTAGGATTCAGCCTCAGCCTGAACTTCCTCAGCCTCTTGAACAACTTCAGCAGATTAACCAGATGTTCTTCCTCCGTTTGAGACTTGGCAATCATGTCATCGACATACACCTCAATCTCTTTGTGCATTATGTCGTGAAAAAGCATTGTCATAGCCCGCTGGTACGTTGCCCCAACATTTTTCAAACCAAAGGGCATCACCTTGTAGCATAAGGTCCCCCACGGGGTGATAAAGGTCGTTTTTTCCATATCCTCCGGAGCCATTTTGATCTGATTGTACCCCGAAAATCCATCCATGAAGGAGAATACCGAAAACTAAGCCGTGTTGTCAACTAACACATCAATATGCGGCAGCGGGAAATCATCTTTCGGGCTTGCTTTGTTTAGATCCCTATAATCAACACACATTCGAACCTTGCCATCTTTCTTTGGCACAGGCACGATATTAGCGACCCAAGTGGGATAAGTGGTAACAGCCAGGAATCCAGCATCCCATTGCTTCTGCACTTCTTCCTTTATCTTTACGGCCATGTCAGGACGAGTCCTTCTGAGTTTCTGCTTCACAGGCGGGCAATCTTCCTTCAACGGCAGACGATGAACAACCATATCGGTATCCAGACCTGGCATGTCCTCGTAGGACCAAGCAAATATATCACTGTATTCGCGCAGCATCTCAATAAGCTCTTGCTTGATGTCAACTTGCAACGCGGCCCCTATACGGATATTCCTGACGCATTCTTCAGACCCTAAGTTGACAATATCAATCTCTTCTTGGTGAGGCAGAATGACTCTCTCCTCCTGCTTCAATAACCGACTAAGCTCTTCTGGTAAGTCACTATCCTCCACAATCTCCTCCTCAGCTTGGAAGATCGGATGCTCGAAGTCTAAACGAGTCATAGGAAGTTTTTGGTCGGTGTCATCTGAAAATTCATGAATCCTGCGAGGGAAACGGTTAAGTGCTTCAAAAATGATGTACAAGCAAAATGCCTAACCACGCTGCCATTTTATTGAAAAATAAAAACAGAAAGAAAAGGATCACAATATTTGAATGTAAAAAACGCCGTCATTTATTGATCATGCAAACATACAGGTAAACAGTTAGGCCCTAAGACAAGATCAACGATGCCCCGGGTAAGGCATGTGATCATACAATGATTGAAAAAACAACGCATTACTGTTTGGTGACTTGGATGACGTCCTGGATGGACCAGTTGCATAGGCTTTGCCCCGGCGTGCTGGTTCGAATCCATGCATCCATGTTGCAATCGCTATCCACCTCCTCCGTATCAGACACGGCATTAATCCTTTCGAAGCTAACCCCTCCGGGCGTGAACACCACAGGTCCCTTGTACTTAGGCGCACTCTGTGAGGGGGATGGGCGGTACCCCAAGCCATACCTATCTTGCTTCACTGGTATGTCCAGAACCTGCCCCCACTTCTGAGTCTCTCCCGCTTGTACCAACGCCTTGACTTCTTTATACAAGGAGACAACCACCTCCTGCCCTTCACTCTTCACCGGAGCTTCTTCTTTAACCTTCACCCCTTCGAACGCCTGACACAGCGTTTCATGAATCTCTCCATCTACCTCCACGTACTTGAAGGAAGACAAATGACTGACTAAGATGTCCTCTTCGCCACATACCGTCACAATACTCCCCTCAACCATATATTTCAGCTTCTGATGGAGTGTAGAGGTCACTGCCCCAGCGGCATGAATCCAAGGTCTCCCGATCAAACAACTATATGCAGGCTGGATCTCCATGATGTAAAACACTGTATCAAACATCTCCGGACCTACCTGGATAGGTAACGTTATTGACCCGAATACCGACCTCCTCGTTCCGTCAAAGGCCTTCACCACCAAATCACTAGGTGTGCACAACAACCCACGGGTATCCAATTTCAACAGGGCTTTCTTTGGTAACACGTTCAACGAGGACCCAGTGTCTACCAGCACATGGGATAAGATGGTGCCCCTGCATTCGATAGAGATGTGCAAGGCATTATTGTGATCACGCCCTCTAGGCGTTAGGTCAAAATCCGTGAATCCCAGACCATGCCCGGCATTAACATGTGCCATAACTCCCTCCAGCTGATTAACTGAAATCTCTTGCGGCACGAAGGATGTCTCAAGTACCTTCAACAGGGCATTTCTATGCGCTTCAAAACACAACAGCAGCGATAATATGGAGATCTTTGACGGGGTCTGCTGCAGGTGCTCTACAATCTTGTAATCACTTTTGCGAATCAACCTCATGAATTCTTCCACATCTTTGGTTATCGGCTCTTTCTCCTTACTCCCCGAAGATTCCCCCTCAACAACTTTGTTCTTACCCCTGGCCAACCTCTCTGCCTCGACCTCAGGTGAAGTGAAAATTCTCCCGCTCCGGGTTATACCACCCGCTCCCACTATGTTATCGATGGATCCCGCCGGCGGATCATTCAAGTCAATCTTTTCCCCATTACAATACACCTCAGCACCATAGCACCACAGGACTGCCTTTGTGCTTTCATAAGGGACTGGCTTAGCCTTGGTAATAGTAATGGTTGGCCTTTTCGATGATGCCGAAATTGTCACCGATTTGAACGGAATGGTGATCGTAGCAATCTCCCTACGCTCTTTTTCAGGTTCTGTCCCAACAGACTTCTCTCGCCCCACAGACCTGTCAAACTGCAAAATTCCTTCATCAATCAAACTTTGAACTCCCCTCTTCAACTTCTCACAACCCCCAGGTTGAATCAAACAGTCAACACACTCTTCACTGCAACCGGGATAGACACCTCCTTTCAATAAACACTGCTTTACTTAACTCAAAGGGGTTTTTAGCTCGCTTACTTCTGAAACTAAGTTCAACTCATCATCTACCATGATTGCATTGGCCCCAGCCCCACCATGCTTGGGCATTGGCTGCTGCGTGATATTGGGACCTTCCTTCCCGAAGTTAATAGCTGTACTATCAAGCAAATCCTGTACTTTATGCTTGAAAGCTAGGCAATTTTCAATATTGTGCCCTGGTGCACCCGAATGGAAGTCACAGTGCTCATTAACATCATATCCGACTGGTGGCTGGCCGGTTGGTGGTGCTAAGGTCCTCTTCTCGACTAACTGCAAT
This sequence comes from Lathyrus sativus, assembly GCA_963859935.3. Classification (NCBI taxonomy): domain Eukaryota; kingdom Viridiplantae; phylum Streptophyta; class Magnoliopsida; order Fabales; family Fabaceae; genus Lathyrus; species Lathyrus sativus. Next base: position 494,574,519 of record OZ012737.1, read on the forward strand.
TTCAACAAAGTTTGAAGGAGTTCTGCATATGATACCGGCGGTACTTCGAATACTCTCCTCGGTCGTGGGTTCTGAAGTCTGCGCTGATTATTATTAGGCTGCTGCTGAGCCTGCTGCGGTGGTTGTTGTCTCTGCTGCTGAGAAGGCCCTGGAATGGTTACACTTGCAACTTGCGGCTGCTGACGCCAGTTCTGACTTTTATTCCTTCGACGAGCACTGTATACAGCGTTGGTATCACCCTGCCTTTTACCACCAAACGTCTTCTTATTACCTCCTGCGGGACTGGACTCGCCCGCTTGAATTTTACCAATCTTTACCCCGTTTTCAATGCGCTCCCCCATCAAGATCAACTCAGAGAAAGTACTCATCGAAAAATTAAGCAACCGGTCATAGTACATTCCAGAAAAAGTTCCTATGAACATATCCATCATTTCGCGCTCCACCATCGGAGGGTGCACCCTAGCAGCTAGATCTCGCCATCTCTGGGCGTATTCTTTAAAGCTCTCGCTAGACTTTTGAGACATGCTCTGCAACTGGACTCGGTTAGGGGCGAGATCACTATTATATTGATAATGTCGAACAAAAGCCTCTGCCAGCTCTTTCCAACTCCTGATCTGAGTAGGCTCCAAGCTCATGTACCACTCCAGCGACGGCCCTGACAGGCTATCCTGGAAGAAGTGCATTAGCATCTTTTCATCCTCAGAATACGCAGACATACGCCTGTAAAACGCGCGTACATGCACCCTAGGGCATGTATCCCCTTTGTACTTATCAAATGACGGCGCTTTGAATTTCAGCGGGACCCTCAACCCTGGGACTAACCCCATATTTGACATATCCAGCCCAAGAGCATTCTGGCTGGCCAATCCGTTCACTTTCTCTTCTAGCAATCTCATCCGATGGTTGTCATCCCTGGCTCTTTCATAACCCTCGTTCTGACCAGAGAACACATCCTCCTGACGATCCTCCCAGCGAGGTACTGCATCATATCCAACATAATCTGCATCACGGCCCGGACCCGTTTGGAAGTACCTGGGGTCATACCTCAGATTACCCATCTCTTGAGCGTTGTATACGCCAGTTCCACATCCAAGATTACCATAGCCACCATACCCATCCTTGGCGCCAGCCATGCTTCCATACCCCATATTCACACCATTGAAGCCCTGGTTACCATTAATACCATTCATTCCGACATTCTCGACGCCCCCATTGAAACCCTGGTTGACATTACCCACAAATACCCCAGCAGTATCTGCATTGGCATTCATATTACCGGTGTTCCCACCTCCACCTACAGGACCAGTTTCTCCAGCATTCAGACCGGTTACGGGAATAACATCAGTACTTTGACGATTCTCAATTCGGGGAGAAGCAGCAATGTTTTCACCATGCGGTGTCCCGTTGTTTTCAGCCCGTGCGACTATCGGTTGAACCAGATTCTGCAGCTGCTCTTGTCCTTTGGCGATGGTCTCCATGGTTTGCATGAGCAGGGCCATCCTGTCACGCATCTCTTGCATTTCACTCTGCACGTTGTCCATGATCTTCTTGTGAATGGTCCTTGTAGAGTAACGGTGGACCCGCTTTTCTGCAATCCTGAAAATACCTGGAACGGATGCAGGAGATAAGATACACAGATCACAACCTGTAATGCAAATATGAGTATGTATGCAAAATGCAATATGTGTCTGTGCATTGGGGATTATCATTCCCCGATTCTAGTGTGAATGTGCCAGTGCAGTGACAGTGCTAGCAATACGGTGATTGGAGCCGAGTCATAGAAAACCTCATATATTGCAGAGAAATCCAAGAATACAATGTCACTGAGTGTACAATAAGAAGGCATGACCTCAACCAACAATCCTGGTGATGGTCAGCACAAAATGCAAATAAAGCATACACATGAAATGGTCAAGTACACTCATGAGCCTGGTACTCTTCTAGTAACTTCTTAGTCTCTGGATGACTTGGTCGGGTAAGCAGCCCCTCAACAAGTTGGTTTCTTCGTTGGAGAACACGTCGTACGTCACCAGCGGTTTCCTCCCATGCCCCTTCTCCGAAGCGATCCTCTAGCTTCCGCTTCTGAGACACAGCTTCGTTCCTTCCTTCAATGGCCTTGTTCAATGCATTCTGGAGACTATATCTGGCCATTACCTCTTCTTCATGCTTCTTAATGCTAGCTTTCAACTGCTTTTTGAGTTCAGAAATTTGCTGCTTCAATTTATCTTCCCTCTTTTTGTTGTTGGTTAGCGTAGCATTCCACGTCTTATTACAAGAAGAGATTTCTCGGTGAGCGGCGTCGAGTGCTTTCTTTTTGGACTCCAACATGTCATGAGAGCTTCTGAACTCTTGACCCAGACGCTCACGCTTCTTTTTCTCCTCATTCAACTCGGCACCTAGCCTGTTTACTAGTTCAATCTGCTGTTGGCAAGAACGTACAGCCTTATTCTTCTCACTACGCATCTGAGCCATCTCCTTTTCTAACTCTTCATTAATCTTCATCAAGGCTTCCTTTTCTTTCACAACTCGCTCGTAGACCTCCATAGTGACAGTGGTTGGCTCCTCCACCGGAATATGAACAGGGACTGGTGCAGCTGGAAATGGCATCAGTAACTGTCTTGCTCTCTCCTGGATCCAAACTTTGTAGGGTGTGTATGCCTGACAATCATTCTTCCCCAACAGTGGTTTCCCTTTTCTGTTAATACGCATCCAGGCATGCCGAAGCTTGGCTAGTAACTCTCCATTCAAATCACCGGTGAAGTACAGAGATTCCTGTACTTCTTCCTCCTGAGGTGGGTTCTTCAACGCGTATCCAAACTGGCGGACGAACAGGGATGGGTTGTAATTGATACACCCCTTTCTTCCTATCAAAGGAACATTAGGATACCCAGAACAACTGAAAATAAGCTCAGCCCCCAGCAAGTCTCGGTCAAACCACTCAATGTCTTCAGAAGACAGCCTCATCATACGCTCTGGCCAGTCAGCTGTAGTTGCACTATCCAAAAAAGGTCCCTTCAGGGGAAGATGGCTCTTAAACCACATGTACAGCAAGGGCACGCAACAAGAGACGTTCTTGCCTCTCCTGTTCTCATTTCTGTAGTGCATCGAATGGTAGAAGTCCCCGATCAATGTGCGTACCGGGTTGCCAGCAGCGAACAAATGAAATGCATCCATGTCCGCGAAGTTTGGGAAATTGGGAAACAGCACTATCCCATAAATGCATAGAGCCAAAACAGCGTTAAAGACCACCCAACACCCATTCTTGGCGTATTCTTGAGGCTTACCAACCAGAAACTGGAGAGAGAAACCTGGAACCCCTCGCCAAGAAGTCATCAACAGCTCAGAAGCATTCATGTGCAAGGCCTTAGCTAAATCCTCCAACTTGGGCTCAGCGGCAGAGTGAATAAAAGGAACTGCATTCTGTACCGGCAGCTCAGTAAACTCTACATACTCCTCCATGGTGGGCCCCAAGATAAAATCATCAAACGTGAAACATCTCAAAGCAGGGTCGTAGAATTGCATCAAGGTGTACAGCCCATTCAATTCATCATCAGTTGGTTTGCGAACCAATCTCAACAGCCGTCCGTAACTCTGCCTGAAGCTTCTTCGGACATCCTCATCAGCAAGAGAAATCAGACCCAGGAGGGGAGTAATGTCAGGGATAGGTAGCTTGTAGGAAACTATCATCCTCAAACCAGCCATGATCAATACTCAGAAGTCCAGACACTAGAACCAGGGAATATGCAAATGCACCTGCAGCACAGACACACGTTAATGGGATGCAATGATAATGGTTATGCAAATAATGCAATGCAAGTAACATGCAACAGGGACCAAGTGCCATAGCTGAGAAGCCTGAACTATATCAAAAGTCTCAGATAGACCCTCCAACATTCCTTAAACCCTGGTTTCAGATAGACCCAATACAAAGCTCTAACATTGGTCTCTGATAGACCCCATAACATAACTCCAACTGGTCTCTGATAGACCTCATACCATAACTCTGACTGGTCTCTAATAGACCTCACAACTGCTCATAAATACCCAGGATCTCAGATCAAGAAATAACCGGTATCTGAAGGTCTAGTTACCTGCATAACCCCAAAACCCTCTCACAGGTAGGTGTCCTAGTAACTGACAAAGGTACGGCATCCTATGCGGTCGTCGGCGTCACAGACTTTCAGGGTTGATGATACGATTCCCAGAAGGAGTGGCATCATCAAATCCTGAAGAGGCCTCACTTAGCCAACTTCCAAATGATCGGTTCCCAGAGTCGACAATCCAACTAACCAGCAACCCGAGCCACCCAAAGGGCAGGACAGGAGGCCAACCAGAAGAACCTCGTCTGAGTGTGGATTTCGCGGGACACTAGGACATGCAAAACACGTGCGTGCCCACTAATCTCCACTCTAAATCTAGGTGCACTCAAGCCCAAGTCCGGCTTATCTCTCAATCATAGAACACCCGTCACACCCCAATACAGCAATAATAACAATAATATAATGCTGAAAGTAAATGAAAGAAATATAAATCCATACAAAATCCTCGACGGGAAAACAAGCGCTAGGATTGACTCTCTTAAGGGACGTTGGATCCCAAATGCATAAGGAACTATCGCAGTCCTTAGCAGTTGTCGCTACTGCGAAAATCGGCGCCGGCTGACAGAAGAGTCACCACCGTGCGTTATTTATCCCTCAGAGCGAGAAAGGAAACACTCGAAGTAAACCTCGCAAAAAACGGGGAAAAGGTATGGTCATTGCAACCAAAACCTGGGTTCGGGAGTCGGTTACGCAAGGGGAAGGTATTAGCACCCCTCACGTCCGTCATACTCGACGGGATCCACGCTTGCTTGGGTTGTCTAAAGGATGCAAAACAATCTATCTACGGCTGCTAAATCTAAACAGAAAGGGAATTGACTCGATAGAGCGTCGCACTCTATGCCTACGTATTCTCAAGAGAGAAAGTCAGAGTCAACGTAGTTCGGGACTACGGGGAAAATTGGCTCGCCAAGACCTCGCGTCTTGTGCCTATGTACTTCCACACTGCATGGAAGATCAGAGCTTTACGTAGTTCAGACTAACTACGGCTAAACAAACATTCTCACACAGCAGTGAGAAAAACAACTGGTTTCACAGGGTCGGGAACCTATGGGCAAAACTAGGGTTTGGTCTCAAATGCACTCGGGCAAGAGAGAAAAAAGGATTACAATTAATCGTCAGCGGGAAGGTCTCGATCGCACAACAGCGAGAGAACAAAGGTTAGTTGTTAGTGTGCTCGCTAGGATATCGCATCCTATGCCTACATATTCTCGTCTGGTACGAGAAATCAGAGCAGCTGTAGTTCGGTTACTATCGGGACCACAGCTCAAATCTCGTTTTATTAATCTCTGAAAAATGGTTACAATGATTGAATACTGAAAAAATAAATCTCCTAGGCAACACTATCCTATTCTATCCTGAAAAATCGAGTGGAAAATAGCCCCCTAACAAGTGGGCTTCTAAACTATCCTAAAATCGTAAAATAACTCCCATGAAAATATATCCTAAAAGAAAATGTACTTTAAAAATATTAAATCTACTTTAATATTTTTTCCTTTTTTCCTTCCTTTCTTTTTTCAAATTCTTCTTCAATATTTTTCACTATTTTCTCATAATATTTTCTCATATTTCTATGTATTTTCTTCTTCTTTTTCTCACTATTCCCCTTTTTTAATATTCTCTTTCTCTATTATTTTTTCATATTCTTCTTTCTTTTCTTTTTTCTATTTTTCAAATATATTTCTTTTCATATTACATTTTTTATACTAACAACAAACATAAAAAAAAACAGAAAAGAAATAAAATGGAGGGAAGGGGTGTAACTGGTACAAGGGGGAGTAAACAGGAAAATAAAAAGATATGAACAAACTGGGCCCAGCCCAATAACTGGCTTCAGCCAGAAAAAAAACGTGGGAGGGGGGTGCAACATTGAATCTGGGAGTGTGCTGGGAAATAGGGCCCAGCCCAAAAACGCAAGCAAAAAACGGGGAGGAGTATTGCTCCAAAAAAATGCAGTTGGGCCCTCCAGGCCCATGACCTTTAACCCAATCCTTTCCTCTCTTCACCTTCTGAACCCTAGATTCTTTCCCTTCTCTCAGCGCCACCGTCCTCTCTCATCATCACCGGTAAACACCCCAACTCCCCTCAACAACCACCGCTCATGCCAACTCAAACCTTTCTCCAATTCTACCTAACCCTCAATCTCTCACCACCTCTCCCTTCTTCGTTTGCTTCACAGATTCAGCACAAAACGAAAATGAGAATAGAGTCGAAGATCAGCGAAAGCATGATATGATCTGATGACGCTTGGAGGACCGCACGCGAGATCATTGATGAAGATCTTGTTGAGGACATTCCTGAGGAAGATTTTCTGGAAAACTTGCAACGAACCCTTGGAAGTTCTTGATTCCGAAAGTTGAGTGAGATCTATGAAGATGGCATGTTAGCGGATCTTGAACGGTTTCAGAAATCAGAACGAGGATGATGAAACCTTAGAACTGTTGGAGATTCTTGATAACATTCGCTGAAGCTTCGTTCTGGAGATGAAGATCGGAGGCGCGTTCTTGAATTTCTGGTGCTGATGATTCTGGAAATTGGTTGAGTGTTGATGAAGAACTTTCTGGATTTGTTGTTTATGGAAGATGATTGAAGGAGGAGGTTGAGTTTCTGGAGTTTTTCTGGAGAATTGAAGGGGGATGGACGAATGTTAAAGCTTGATGATGAATATTCATCGCTCCTGATGAATTTCTGGAGAGGACGATGGTGGCCGGAAGTTAGATCGGGGGTTTCTGGGAGGGTTGAGGATGATGAAGATTAGGGTTGAGGTTGATGCTTGATGGTGGCTGATTGGTGATTTCTGCGATTTTTGCATTTCCGGTGAAGGGTTGATAGTGGTGATGAGAGGAGGAAGAGGGAGACGATCAGAATCTGGGTTTGTTGGATTTTTCCGGTGAGGTGGACGGTGGTCGCCGGCCATGCAGGCCGGCCGGTGAGGTTTGGCGGTGAGGTGTGTTGGGGGAGACGCGTGTCAGTGATGGTGGAGGAGGGACGTTGCATGGGCGACGCGTGTGATGAAGGTGGCAGATAGTGGGGAGGCGTGGTGCATGGTGACCACGTGGCAGAGAGAGGAGATGGTGCGTGATGGCGTGGCATGATGGTGATGATGAAGCGTGGGGCCAGCCTTGAAGCTACACGTGGAACCTGGTATTTATACCACTGAGAACTCTGGATGCCTCTAGAAACTTCTAGACTCTGCTGGACTATGCTGGAAAGAAACTGGACGAACTGGGCTGCATTGGCTGATTTGGACAGAAACTGAACTTGGGCCTGCCTGACCTGCGAACAAGGCCCACACGAAAATGATAAAAAAACTGATATGGATTTTAAAAAAAGACTAAACCAATTAAAACTAACTAAACACTACCCTAATTAACTAACTAATACTCAATTAATCCTAAAAATTCTAATTAAACCTATATTATTAAAAGAAAATCTATTACTCTAATAAAACTATAAAAAACTATATTATTTATTTAAATTCTATAAAAGAAAAACCTATTTATTTCTATAAAAGAAAAACAAAACTATATTCTTTATATCTAAAATTAAATTCAAAAACTCAATTAATATTCTAGAAAAATCTATATTATCCTAAAAAACTATTAAATCCTAAAATGATTAAAAAGCTATTTAAAAAGAATTAAAACTATTAAAAACCTATTTAATGTTCTAAAAATTCTATATTATCTTAAAAAATCTATTAATTCCTATAAAATGCTAAAAATGATTAAAATCTATTTAAACCCTAAAAAAAAACCAATAAAATCCAGAAAAATCACAATAAATCCCAGAAGAGCAAAATAAGCACCGACCGACACATAACACTGCGAGAGCGCAACAAAATAGCCGGTAAAAATAAACGGGCACCGAAATATCCCAAAAATGCGATTCTATCTATTTAAACTGATAAAAGACACCTGAAACGCGAGACGAGAGTTGTGATCCCAATAAAGTCAAAACAAATGAAAAAATGCATTGTATGCAATATGCAGATGCGAATGCGGTCATGCGTCGAAACATAGAGCCAGATACGAGACCCGGTTGGTCAAATTTTGGGGTGCAACAGCTGCCCCTATTCAAGCGGCTTGGACCTGAATGGGTGAAGAGCGCTCAGCCTTCAAACATTCAAGGTAGATGACGGTTGAATACCGGTAAACCCGAAAATTTGCCAACTGCTCAACTTGCCGAACACTGGAATACTAGCTGCACGACAACTATCTGGAGAAATACTGATCTGACATCGCCGTCGGTTATCCACATTAAATTCTTCTGATATTGCCTTCAGACGACCACAACACCCAACATCGCCGCTGGAGACTAAACCTGATATCGCCGTCGAACAAATATCCAACCTCGCCGCCGAACAAACATCCTCTGACCCGGGGTTCACCCCTGGTAAGTGGAACAAAAGGTACACTTGCGTACTTGAAACTACTCCGTTGGGAATGAGAGACTTAACCACACAACCCTGCAGGTGAACAAATTTGAAATCCAATAGGGAACCAACCTGGTCTATGTTTCGACATGCGTATGCTTGAGAATGATGCAATGCCCTATATGACATGTAAATGCTGTACATTCTGTTTGAAACTGCGATGCCCAGACGGCATGGATATGTTATATGTTCGTATAAATGCTATGACTATACATGCAAATGCTAATGCAAGCTCTAGCTGCCAGAGAACACCAGATCTGAAAACCACTTGGCAAAATAAATGCCAAAGGCAACGTCAACTCTACTGGGGATGAACTGAAGTCACAGAATCGTCTCAGCAAAATAAATGCTGGAAAAGGAAAACCAAATCCGCTGGGGATAACCGTTCTGCTGGAGAAATGGGAAGGCAATCCTGCTTGGCGACTTCACTGGGGAACGAAAACAACTCTGCTTGGGGATGCTTTCTTCAAACCATTGACAACTGATTGTACTCTGCGGGGATTGACCCAAACTGAGGTTGATTGCGCGCGGCACACTGCTGGAAATGCCCTTACTATCAAGGATGTCGATCTTAATCTGCTGAGGATCCTTCTGATCCTACTCTGATACGGGGTAAAATACAATCTCGACTCTTCCGGGGATAATAAGCAACTTTCATCTGCTGGAGAGTAGCAATTCTGATTTAACAACATCCACAAGGAATTCAAACATTACTCGGAGCGCTGGCATCCGTCGAGCTTCGTATCGGGGAACATGACAACATGCGAGTCATTGGGAAATACTGTGTCAGATACCTTTAGGTTTTTTTTGTTTTTTTTTTGTTTTTCTGGTTTAGGATAAACATGGACTATGTACACAGTGGAAGATATAAGAAATACTAGACGAGAACTAGCATTCAGGGTGGACTACCAAACGAGAACTGATAGCGAAACATGGTTAGGAAAGTTGATTTGGTTTGGACATCAGACGGGCTGACTGGATAACAGACTGAGGTATAGACAACCAGGCGAGAATTGGCTGAAAGCTGACGTACCACAGACGAGAACTGGTATAACACATAGGTTAAACACACGATGACCAGGCAAGAACTGGTTACGCAACGACATGTACCAGGCGAGAATTGATACAACACTTGAAGAAACGGCGACCAGACGAGAACTGGTTGCAATAAACTGCACCAGACGGGAACTGATGCTTACAGGTTTGCCAGGCGAGAACTGGACTTTGGAAACGACTGGTTACTGACACGCAACAGGTTTAACCTGCAGGATAATGATCCAACGACAACACGGCTTTTTATTTGAAGTGCTAAGGTTTTTGGTAAGGGTACTGACATGATTCCCCGATACTCAACTCCGGCTGGGGATAAACAACCTTGAACAACTTGCCCCAGTACACTCAGCTGGGGATAGGAAGACTGGCTTGAACATCTTGCTCCAGTACAGTCAACTTGCCCCAATCTAACTCTTGGGAATACCTGCTCTGAACAGCTTGCTACGAGAAGACTTCGCGAATATTTGCCCCGACATCTGTACGACAACAGACTTCAATCTCCATCAACCCAGTTGATTTCAACATTCTCTGCGATGCCTTGCCCCTGAATGAGCGTTCTAGCAACTTAACCCGATCTGATTATCCACTGGCAGTATCTGCTTTCAAATCTTAATGCTCTGCATAACTGCCCCTGATTGGCTCTCGAGAAAACTCATTTCTGATCAACTGCTTCTCAAACAAACTGCCCCTGCTCAACTGAAGCTTCGGGACGGGTCCTCAGACTGACTGATTCCGAACTTACTGGAAGTCAATGCCCCTGATTCACCAGGCTTCACAACATACGCCATTCTGGTTCAGACTACTGAATTACTCAGCCCTGCTCGATTATTCTCTGTTGGAATTTCTTTCATGCCAACTACTAACCTGCAATTAAAATTTTCTATTTACGAATGGCAATCTTAATGCAATGGTTATGCAGATTTTGAAAAAAATTTGAGCTGTCACTCATTTACATGCATATGATTGTGAGTGACGAGTGAACCGAAGTTCAAACGTAGTGCTTACGTGATCAGTGGAAAATACAACAAGGATGTGACTAGCAAGTCAAGAAGGAGTCAGGTTACTCAACCTTATCGTAATGCACTTCAGACTAACCTTACCTCAATTAGGTCTTTTAAGGGTTGTATCGTGGTCGGGTTCACGGTTCGCGAAACAAAGGATATTTGGCTCAAATTTTGACTTGTACCCACCCCGTCTACGTGATGATCTCCGATCCTAAGGTTCAGTTAACCTGGCACAAGCACTCGCCTCTTCGATAAGTATGCTGAATGGTAAGGACCATAGCTAAGGAATTCACAAAGCTTTTCTTCTAGAGTGATAGTTACTCCTTCTTCGCTTTCGGTGTCTGTGTACACGACTTTGTGATTTGTTGGGGAAAATTTTCTTTTTTAATCCCTCCTTTTCATTCTTTTGATTCCCTAATTTTGCCTGGACTGACTCATTTTGAGTTCTCTTCGATTTTTTCGATTTCTTTTGAAGTCCAGCGGGATGCCCTAATTTTTGCCTAAGTATTAGCTTTCTCAGCTTTTCTTTCTTTTTACTTAGCGGGCTTTTTTCTTTTTTCTTTTGGAACAAAGTCGTGTGACACTGGTGGTCTTGATTGCTTCGAAAGGCTTGTAACTGTCTCACTCCTGATTGGTGAGGTTTAACCTCTTGAAAGGTATAAACTGATTGGTCCTCGACAGACAATACTCCTCTGCAAGACTTGAACGCTCGGTCAAGCTAACTGACAACTACCCTGCCCCGGGTTAAGATGTGAGGGTTTATAAGTCCGAAAAAACTTCTACCTCTCGGCTCAAAGTGGTTAACAAGGGACTAACTCCTTATATCTCCAGTGTTTGGGGATTTGAAACAATGCCTTGTACGTCATCGGTACGGTCTTATCTGAAAGCATACGATCATGAGTTTATTTCGTCATCCTCCCTCCAATCTTTGCTAGTCACAGTGAAAAAGTGGAGTGAATAAAATGCAAGTGTCGGTGCAATGCAGTAAATGAGCGACAACGACATGACTAATTCAGAAAAATGCATAGTCACTTTATTATTATCACCATTCAAAACATACAATGTTTTAAGCAGGTAGTAACTAACAGAAAAAGAAACTACAAATGCAAATGCTGAAAAGTCCGAGGACTGCCAAATGCTGAGGCGCCCGCCTGTCTGAATCACTGGCTTTTTTGCTGGGGAATACCTTCCGAATCTACGAGCTTAGACAGCTGAGCGGTTAGGATGAACAAACAGAAACCCTTCTCGAAAGGAAATGCGATCCTGCTCAATCAACAGCTGTACCTTCGCCTGAAATGCTTTACAATCTTCCGTCGAATGCCCCGGTGAGCCGCCATGATAACCACACTGAGCGTGGGGATTGTACCCAGGAGGGTAAGGTTCTGGAACTGGCTTAAGAGCTTTCGGCTCCACCAAAGACTTCTGGATCAAAGATGGTAGCAACTGGCTATACGGCATAGGCACTGGGTGAAAAGGAGCGTCCCTTCGTTCCAGATTGTTACGAGGCCTGTTCTGATTCTGACGCTGATTCTGATAACCTCGGCCACGGGTTCGCTGCTTTGCAATGGAAGCGACATAAGATTCCTGATATGGTGCCCCAGGCACGGCTGTCTGTTCAGAATAACGAGACACAGAAGATACTGACCGCGGAGAAGACGGAGAACCAACAGATTTCACCGATTCGACTTGAGGATATCCAACATCTGTCAGGACCGCATTGATCATAGCTTCATCTTCAGATTGAGAGCCATAGAGAGATTCAGTTTCACTGGCCTGACCTTTTGAAACATTCGGGATTCTTCCAGTCTTTACACCATACTCGATGTGCTCTCCCGTCCTTACCAACTCAGAGAAATTTGGTGCAACTCCAAGCATTCTTTCGAAGTACGGGCTCTGCAAGGAGTTTACGAACATGCCTTTCAGCTCTTGGTCTAGGAGCGGTGGTTGCACTCTACCAGCAAATTCTCTCCATCTCTGAACATACTTTCTGAAAGATTCATTGTTCCCTTGAGACAATTCTTGCAGCTGCATGCGAATAGGAGCTTCATCAAGATTATAGTCGTACTGCTTCAGAAAGGCATTGGCTAAGTCCATCCATGATCGGATCTGATCACGCTCTAACTGCATATACCAACTCAGAGGTGCCCTAGTCATACTATCTTGAAAGCAATGAATCATCAGCTTGTCGTTGTGCACAAATGAAGTCATTCTTCGGCAGAACATCACCAAATGTTGCTTCGGGCAACTATCTCCTTTGTACCTTTCAAACCTCGGCATTCTGAACTTTGGAGGTAACACTAGGCCAGGAACCAGACACATATCTGCAGCACTAGGAGTAACAGCGTCTTTACCTTTCAAGGTTTTGAATCTCTCATCTAATGCACGAAACCTTTCAGCATACACGGGAGCTAATGCGTCTTCATTCTTTGCTGTTGGGACCTCTCTTCGGGGCTTAGGCACAGGGAAGGCAAAACCCTGGTAGTCTGAGACATCAACAGAAAGAGAACGTTCACCTCGGACAACAAACTGCTCACGCAGACCTTGGTCTTCAACAGATGGCTGCACAAGCTGAGCTGCAATAAGGTTGTTCACTTGCGGAAAGTCTTCGTCGCGCGGAGATCCATACAGAGGATTGGGCGCCACGGTGAAACCTGACAAGGTATCAACAAACTGGAAGCCGCCCTCTGACATAGCTACCAACAACTGTCAACTGACTTCTCTGTTTGACTCTGATCAAATCTGCTTTAAATCTGCTTCAACCCCTTGGTCGTCTTCAATATTCACCTTCAGAACCAAAATAATGGCTGGATAAGAGCTCTGACTAGCTGGCGAATGGTATGCAATATGATGCGAAGATGCTTATGCAAATGCAATGCAATGCAACAAACACGGGATCACAGCCCCCACACAATCTAAATACTGTTGCCCTGCTGGCGGAGTACGGTTGCTCTGAAGAGAAGACCAATATAACGGGTAGGTTGGAAGTCAAGTTTCCTGCACAAAAAAAACCCCCCCACTCACAGGTATGGACCTATATCTGACAAGGTACGGCATCCTATGCGGTTGTCAGCGTCACAGACTTTCATGAGGAATGATACGATTCCCAGAAGGAGTGGCATCGTCATCTCATGAAGAGGCCTCACTTAGCTAACTTCCAAATGATCGGTTCCCAGAGTCGACAATCCTCACGTCTGGACTCCCCTCAGATCCTCAGGACCGGAAAGGAGCACCTCTGCGAGAACCTCGTCTGAGTGCAGATTTTCGTAGGGAACTGTGCCTGCTCAGCAGACAGGTTCGTCTACTACTTCTCCGCAACTATATCTAGGTGCATACTCATACTCAAGCCCAAGTCCGGCTTATCTCAATCATAGAACACCCGTAACAGCCCAACAGCAACAGATAATATTGATAAATAAGCCCCAAATAAGCGCTAGGATTGACTCTCTCTTAGGGGACGTTGGATCCCACATGCATAAGGACTATCGCAGTCCTTAGCAGCCAGGGGACGTTGGATCCCCAGCAGACTCACATAGGGAACTATCGCAGTCCCCAGCAGAGTCGCCAACTGTTACTACTGCGAAAATCGGCGCCGGCTGACAGAAGAGTCGCCACTGTGCGTTATTTATCCCTCAGAGCAGGAAAGGAAACGCTCGAAGTAAACCTCGCAAAAAACGGGGAAAAGGTATGGTCATTGCAACCAAAACCTGGGTTCGGGAGTCGGTTACGCAAGGGGAAGGTATTAGCACCCCTCACGTCCGTCGTACTCTACGGGATCCACGCTTGCTTGGGTTGTCTAAAGGATGCAAAACAATCTATCTACGGCTGCTAAATCTAAACAGAAAGGGAATTGACTCGATAGAGCGTCGCACTCTATGCCTACGTATTCTCAAGAGAGAAAGTCAGAGTCAACGTAGTTCGGGACTACAGGGAAAATTGGCTCGCCAAGACCTCGCGTCTTGTGCCTACGTACTTCCACACTGCATGGAAGATCAGAGCTTTACGTAGTTCAGACTAACTACGGCTAAACAAACATTCTCACACAGCAGTGAGAAAAACAACTGGTTTCACAGGGTCGGGAACCTATGGGCAAAACTAGGGTTTGGTCTCAAATGCACTCGGGCAAGAGAGAAAAAAGGATTACAATTAATCGTCAGCGGGAAGGTCTCGATCGCACAGCAGCGAGAGAACAAAGGTTAGTTGTTAGTGTGCTCGCTAGGATATCGCATCCTATGCCTACATATTCTCGTCTGGTACGAGAAATCAGAGCAGCTGTAGTTCGGCTACTATCGGGACCACAGCTCAAATCTCGTTTTATTAATCTCTGAAAAATGGTTACAATGATTGAATACTGAAAAAATAAATCTCCTAGGCAACACTATCCTATTCTATCCTGAAAAATCGAGTGGAAAATAGCCCCCTAACAAGTGGGCTTCTAAACTATCCTAAAATCGTAAAATAACTCCCATGAAAATATATCCTAAAAGCAAATGTACTTTAAAAATATTAAATCTACTTTAATATTTTTTCCTTTTTTCCTTCCTTTCTTTTTTCAAATTCTTCTTCAATATTTTTCACTATTTTCTCATAATATTTTCTCATATTTCTATGTATTTTCTTCTTCTTTTTCTCACTATTCCCCTTTTTTAATATTCTCTTTCTCTATTATTTTTTCATATTCTTCTTTCTTTTCTTTTTTCTATTTTTCAAATATATTTATTTTCATATTACATTTTTTATACTAACAACAAACATAAAAAAAAATAGAAAAGAAATAAAATGGAGGGAGGGGGTGTAACTGGTACAAGGGGGAGTAAACAGGAAAATAAAAAGATATGAACAAACTGGGCCCAGCCCAATAACTGGCTTCAGCCAGAAAAAAAACGTGGGAGGGGGGTGCAACATTGAATCTGGGAGTGTGCTGGGAAATAGGGCCCAGCCCAGAAACGCAAGCAAAAAACAGGGAGGAGTATTGCTCCAAAAAAATGCAGTTGGGCCCTCCAGGCCCATGACCCTTAACCCAATCCTTTCCTCTCTTCACCTTCTGAACCCTAGATTATTTCCCTTCTCTCAGCGCCGCCGTCCTCTCTCATCATCACCGGTAAACACCCCAACTCCCCTCAACAACCACCGCTCATGCCAACTCAAACCTTTCTCCAATTCTACCTAACCCTCAATCTCTCACCACCTCTCCCTTCTTCGTTTGCTTCACAGATTCAGCACAAAACGAAAATGAGAATAGAGTCGAAGATCAGCGAAAGCATGATACGATCTGATGACGCTTGGAGGACCGCACGCGAGATCATTGATGAAGATCTTGTTGAGGACATTCCTGAGGAAGATTTTCTGGAAAACTTGCAACGAACCCTTGGAAGTTCTTGATTCCGAAAGTTGAGTGAGATCTATGAAGATGGCATGTTAGCGGATCTTGAACGGTTTCAGAAATCAGAACGAGGATGATGAAACCTTAGAACTGTTGGAGATTCTTGATAACATTCGCTGAAGCTTCGTTCTGGAGATGAAGATCGGAGGCGCGTTCTTGAATTTCTGGTGCTGATGATTCTGGAAATTGGTTGAGTGTTGATGAAGAACTTTCTGGATTTGTTGTTTATGGAAGATGATTGAAGGAGGAGGTTGAGTTTCTGGAGTTTTTCTGGAGAATTGAAGGGGGACGGATGAATGTTAAAGCTTGATGATGAATATTCATCGCTCCTGATGAATTTCTGGAGAGGACGATGGTGGCCGGAAGTTAGATCGGGGGTTTCTGGGAGGGTTGAGGATGATGAAGATTAGGGTTGAGGTTGATGCTTGATGGTGGTTGATTGGTGATTTCTGGGATTTTTGCATTTCCGGTGAAGGGTTGATAGTGGTGATGAGAGGAGGAAGAGGGAGACGATCAGAATCTGGGTTTGTTGGATTTTTCCGGTGAGGTGGACGGTGGTCGCCGGCCGTGCAGGCCGGCCGGTGAGGTTTGGCGGTGAGGTGTGTTGGGGGAGACGCGTGTCAGTGATGGTGGAGGAGGGACGTTGCATGGGCGACGCGTGTGATGAAGGTGGCAGATAGTGGGGAGGCGTGGTGCATGGTGACCACGTGGCAGAGAGAGGAGATGGTGCGTGATGGCGTGGCATGATGGTGATGATGAAGCGTGGGGCCAGCCTTGAAGCTACACGTGGAACCTGGTATTTATACCACTGAGAACTCTGGATGCCTCTAGAAACTTCTAGACTCTGCTGGACTATGCTGGAAAGAAACTGGACGAACTGGGCTGCATTGGCTGATTTGGACAGAAACTGAACTTGGGCCTGCCTGACCTGCGAACAAGGCCCACACGAAAATGATAAAAAAACTGATATGGATTTTAAAAAAAGACTAAACCAATTAAAACTAACTAAACACTACCCTAATTAACTAACTAATACTCAATTAATCCTAAAAATTCTAATTAAACCTATATTATTAAAAGAAAATCTATTACTCTAATAAAACTATAAAAAACTATATTATTTATTTAAATTCTATAAAAGAAAAACCTATTTATTTCTATAAAAGAAAAACAAAACTATATTCTTTATATCTAAAATTAAATTCAAAAACTCAATTAATATTCTAGAAAAATCTATATTATCCTAAAAAACTATTAAATCCTAAAATGATTAAAAAGCTATTTAAAAAGAATTAAAACTATTAAAAACCTATTTAATGTTCTAAAAATTCTATATTATCTTAAAAAATCTATTAATTCCTATAAAATGCTAAAAATGATTAAAATCTATTTAAACCCTAAAAAAAAACCAATAAAATCCAGAAAAATCACAATAAATCCCAGAAGAGCAAAATAAGCACCGACTGACACATAACACTGCGAGAGCGCAACAAAATAGCCGGTAAAAATAAACGGGCACCGTAAATATCCCAAAAATGCGATTCTATCTATTTAAACTGATAAAAGACACCTGAAACGCGAGACGAGAGATGTGATCCCAATAAAGTCAAAACAAATGAAAAAATGCATTGTATGCAATATGCAGATGCGAATGCGGTCATGCGTCGAAACATAGAGCCAGATACGAGACCCGGTTGGTCAAATTTTGGGGTGCAACAGCAGCCAGGGGACGTTGGATCCCCAGTAGAGTCGCCAGCTGTCGCTACTGCGAATATCGGCGCCGGCAATACAGAAGAGTCGCCACCGTGCGTTATTTATCCCAAAGGAGGGAAAGGAAACGCTCGAAGTAAACCTAATGCAAAGACGGGGAAAGGTATGGTCATCGCAACCAAAACCTGGATTCGGGAGTCGGTTACGCAAGGGGAAGGTATTAGCACCCCTCACGTCCATCGTACTCGATGGGATCCACGCTTGTTTTTTGTACGGATTACACTTCTATCTAAACTAAAGGATGAGGTCTGAAAAGAAAAGAAAACATGACTCGGCAAAGCATCGCACTTCATGCCTACGTATTCCCGTCTGGAACGAGAAATCAGAGTCAACGTAGTTCGCCTAACTACGGGGGAGGATGGGGAAGGTTGCTCGCTAGGATATCGCATCCTATGCCTACGTACTTTCATACAGCATGAAAGATCAGAGCAAACGTAGTTCGGGCTACGCACGACACAAGCTGTTCAAGTGTCTTTTATGAAAAATCTCACCTTAAACAAGGGTTTTCTTAGTGCAAAAAGGTTGATGTTTGTTCAAATCTTTTGACGGAAGAAATGAATTGATTTCTGTTATAACCTTTATTAATGTTTTTCTGTTGTTTTGAAGAAAGAAGAGATGACACTCTACAAATCCTAGGGTTGAAAAAGGGGGAATAAAATCTACCCTAATGTTATCATGCATGGGTTAACTCCTAATGTCTATCATGTTCCTCTCTTGCGCAGAGTGAAACAGAGATCCTAAGGGATAAACGAAAACAGGAACAACAAATATATACAATAAAGCAGTAAAATGCATGGATGCAACAATACAAGCGAGGCAAGGGAGTCTCACTCAACCTCGAACCTAGAAAACAATAGGCAAAAGTGAATAGAATTCACTTTCAACCTAACAGGTTAAACAGCAAGCAATACAGTCCGGGAAATTCAATCAATACATCAAAAATTAAGCAGCTAAAATAAACAGCAAAAGCAGTCTTCATCAGCATTTGTCTTCAAGTCATCCCCCAAACACCTACAAGCTTCAAGCAAGTATCAGTCTCTTATCTTCAATCTCTCAATGGCTTTTCTTCAAGTCCCACTCTCCAAGCTAAGGAACCAATCATAAGAATGAACTGGGTGTTAAGCAATTAGTTGACCACCAAAGGTGGCAAACAGACTGCTAACAACACATAGAATACTTCTCTCAAGAGTTCTATCTCTTAGACACTATCACCAAGCCTTCCAAAGGAAGGGGGTGAGTGTCTTAGAGAGACTCTGCATCATAGAGAGGGATGGAGGCAATCAAGACCTTCCATGTTTGTGAATCAAGTTTTCTACTCTAGAGCTCTGCCTAACTCCTAGATCCTATAACCTTCAACAGCTGCCAGCAAGAGATACTCCTCATCAACTCTGGAAGTTGGTCTTCATTCTCTTTGATCTCCAATGGGCTTCATCAACACAGTCTTCAGCTCAAACCCCATGCCCCAAGCAAACCCAATACCCCACACAGTCAAATAATAACCCTAGAGAGGGCACACCACACAGTCAATTAAATACAAGCAATATACTAATAGTAATAGGGGAAGCCTAATATTTTCTAAGGGATCTATTATCTACCCATAACCCCTATAGTCCCATACCCCAAAATCAAATCAAAATTCCTAAAAGAAATGATCTACCTCACCTATGTTCACTTAAAACCCTAATTTTAATCACTCTAATCTCACCTAATCAAATCATCCAAAAAATTAATCCTAAAATTATGAATTAAATCCTATGAGGAAACTAAAGTCCTAAGTTAATCACTCTAAAAAGAATGGACCCTAAATCTAAGGGGAGCTAATTGAACTAAAATCAACAAAATTAAGTGCTAAACTAAACTCATTAAAAAGCTATTTAAAAGAAAAATACACAAAAAATACTAAAACAAAATAAAATGCTATTTTTATTATTGGATATTTTTCTTAACAGAATTATTGATCTATAGAAAAAACAAGAAATGAAAAATATCAATTTTCCAATTTTATATGATTTTTTAAAGATGCTAAAAATATAAAAGAAAAAATAAAATCAAAGAAATGAATTAAATTGGGAGGGGGTGTGACTGGTAATGCGCCCAGTTATTATTGCCTGATGGGCCATGAAGTGGGGGCGTGATTAGTAGAAGTATTAGGCCCATTGCAATTAGAAATTAAACCAGAAAAAATCAAAAGAAAAAGAAATGGACGCGCAGTGCATTTAGTAACATTTCACAGTTCATTTTGGTTGGGCTTTGCTAAGGGGGGTGGGGTTAGCATTTGAATTCAGGCCCATTGATGCGTTTAAATGAAACGCTGAGTTTTGATGCTCAGAAGCATTCCCTCCAAATTCTAATTGAATGTGAGCCCTTGGATCGTTCTCAGAGTCAAAGTCTAACATGCCATCCAACGATCATCCATCATCTTCTCCAATTAGCTTCTAGGGTTTTCAGAAAACCAGTCCCATGCACGCTCTTTCCATCTCCTCGTTCTCTCTCAATTCACCATGAAAACAAAAACTTGCAAAGCCAAAATTAATCTACTTCTTCCCCTCTACACAGCCATGGTATTAGTTCCTCTTAAAACTCACTCCTATGCAAAACCCGATGGCTGGAAATCTCGGGCACAAAGAAATATCCCTGTCATGCACTTTGAAGATTCTTGATAACTCTTACACTAATGTACTCTATGTGTTGCACTCATTATTCTATGCTATTACACTAAGGTTAATATGCCCTAACCTATGAGTTCTTGATCATGAAAGTTTGACTGCCCTAACTCAAATCATCACTAATGGCTCTAACAGTCTTCATATATGATCCTCTACCCTAACCTAACACTTCTAACCTAAAAACAAACACTAATATGGCATAATTAAGAGTGTAAAGATCAAGTTGCATACCTGAATTTCTTGATGAACAGATGGAGAAATAGCTTGATTCAACACTTGCAATCTTTCACAAATGATCCTTAGATGATGCTCTTGTTTTTGTTTGCAAAAAGTTGGAAGATGAAGGATTGTAGTATGAGATTCGAATCTGATATGCTTATTGAAACTTCAAACCCTAGCTCTTCAATCCTCCATGGATAAGCCTCTGAAGCAGCTTCTATGCACTCAACAAGATCAATGGATCGTGGATGGAGAAGAAGAATGAACTGAATTGATCTTGAATATGGAGTTTCACTTTTTCTTACAATTGAAGCAACAATGAAATTCTCACTTTTCTCTCTCTCTTTTCACCAACCTTTTTCACCAATGATCCCAATCCATTATATAGATGATGATGGAAATGCCTAGAAGTTTCTGGAACAGTCTAGGAGAGTGTGGAATTTATCATGTCATGATATGATCCTTTATCTCATCTCTTATGATATCTCATGCCTAGACTTGGTACAGCCCCTTAATTATGCTTGAAAATCTCCTTACATGAGTTATTGGAAAGGTCTAGATGCATAGCAAGCTTATTCTTTGCATTTCATTAGGTTTGGCATTTGTACCTTATGATGCAAGTAACTACTTTTCAAAGCAACTCCAAAATTTAAGCCTTAACTCAAAAATGTGGCTGAACCAATGTCTTTAGAATGTTGTTTAGAATCAATTTGGTATATTACATGACCCATTTTGGATTTGTAGATTGCCCAAACCAATTTTCAATCTCAACTTTTTCAAGTTATGTCCATTTTTAAGTCATTTTCACCAACTTTTATCAATCTGAGTTCTATGCATTTCCAAACTTCCATGACCTCTTTTCTAGACTTAAAATGACATTTTGAGCAACTTTGATGTTGTGAAGTTTTTCATTTGAAGCTTCCTTGCATGAGTTTTAGGCATAGGCTAAGAATGACCTGTAATTCTCAAATGACCAAAATACCCTTTGCTTGCCAAGGACATAAGTAGAGTTACACAAATCATATGAAGGTATACCATACCTTCCTAGAAAGCTAAGACAATGAGGAACAACTCTCATGTTGTCCAGAAATCCATCTGAAATCTCCTTGAAGGTCAAAAGTTGCTTGGAAGACAGACAACTTTCACAGACAAATTTCAGTGCCCTCAGATGACCTGTAACTTGCAAGAGCTATAACTTGAGTTCTATAAATCATCTTGATTACTTACACCACTCAAATTAAAGCTATGAAGATACTATACAAGTTTCATGTGGACCAGAAATTCATATGAAGCTTTCATCTTGAGTTACACTGCTTTGAAGTTTGACCTAAATCAGGGGATTTTACACTGAAACCCTAATTTGGTAACTCCATTTCTCCTTGACTCCTTCTAATTTTTATTTGGCACAACACCATATCCATATCCATATAGCAAATAATGAATCCCACATTCTTTAGATGATCCTTGGTGCCTTTCAAAACAAGTCTTTGATCTAGGGTTGACCTAGATAAAACCCTAGTTGACTGACTTCAACTGAGGCTCTTGCAATCATTCCAATGACTTGGTTACTCCTCAAAAATGATCATCTAGGCTCTTCATAACATCCATACACACCTCATGCTCTTGGCTCATGGCTCACACTTCCTCTGATGATCCCCAAATAACCTCAAGATAGGGGAGAACTCACTGATCAACCTGTCAACTCTTCAAAGCTCAAATTTTTCCCTGATGACCTGAGTAGTCTTGAATATGAATGAAAACCCTTGGATATGCCTCTTGAGATAAGAATAGAACTTTGATCCCCTGATTAAGATAGCTTGCCTATGCTATGCAATGCAGATGAATGCGCTATGTACATGATGCCAATGCAAATGATTATGCAATTGAAACATAAACCTAGGTTAGAAAAGGTTGGGCAAATTTTGGGGTGCAACAGTATGCAAACAAAGCACAAAACCACGCTGCCATTTTATTGTTAAAATAAAAATAGAAAAACAAGGAGCACAAAATTTGCATGAGAAAAACACCTTCATTTGATGATTAAAGCAAAGCATACACATAAACAAGTAGGCCCTGAAATAAAATCTCTATGCCCCGGGTAGGACATAGGATTGTACAATAATCGAAAAAACAAGGCATTGTTGTTTTGTCGTCACTTGAATAAAGTCCTGAATAGACCAGTTGGACTTCTATAAATCCAATAAAGGACTTCTAGTACTCAAATTAAGGTTAAGAACATGCTATACAAGTTCCATGTTGGTCAAAAGTTGAGATGAAACTTGTATCTTGAGATAAGTGGTCTTGAAGTTAGGCACTAAATAGGGGATTTTACCCTGAGAACCCTAGTTTAGCAACTCCTCACACTTTGAATTCTTCTTGGATTGATCTTGGAATAACATCTAAAATGCCTCAACATAACATTCCATGAACACCATGACTTAAAAATAGGCTTTGATCCTCTTCAATTGCACAACTTAAGGTTACTCAGATGAAAACCCTAATTGTAACACCCTCAATTGTGGCTCTTCACACTTAGCATAATGACTTGACTGAGCTCCACCATGACCCTTAAGGCACTCCATGATCTCTATCCACATATCCTATCGATGATCAAGGCTTCACAAACCACTGATGGTCTTCAATGGGCCCCCTAAGTTAGGAGATGAACCACATACCAGCATCCAAACTTCTCAAGAACACAACCCACTTTCTGATGACTTTGGTGACCTCTCAAGCATGAATAAGACCCCTAGATAGGCTCCTCTTGATATATATCACACTTGATCCCATGCATAAATGCTAATGCAATGCTTATGATAATACTAAAACAATGGTATGCTAATGCAATGAAACATAAACCAAGTAAGAAAAGGTTAGGCAAATTTTGGGGTGCAACAACTTCCCATTGATTTCTCGTGATGAACGTTATTTGATGACGACTATTTTCAAAACCACATTTCTTAACTTCATTTCTTTTGGAAAAAATGCTTGTGACAGTAGCGTAATGCTCATACGGTTTTCTAAGTTTTAAAATCCATATGACCAAATTTAACTACCAATTCTTTTCCTAGGTATTGATAGCAGAGAAAGGTGATTAAACATGGACCTTCTAACACATAATCTTAGTACTATTGCATCCATCGGTAAGTTCTCCGAGCATGTAACGCATATTCGTAATCTACTATTAGCATGTGTAATGCTACTATCTTGGAAAATTTCCATGTAACAAACTACAATTTTTACTGGGATTTTCATGAAGCAGGTGCGACGAATGTGATCTTGTAACGATGTGAAAGGTAGCAAAGAAATCTAAAGGAAGTTACAGGGGAAAAGTACACCAAAGTATACAACTCTCTTGATTTTCAGATGATGCCCTCACTTTACTTGGACAACGTTTCTTGGACCCAGCAAATAGTTTCACACAACTTGTTCAACTCCATACTCATATCCTTCTCAATATAATTACACAATACCAAATAGTTGTCTCATATCCAGCACATGAGTAGCCATGAGGATTACAGCCTAGCTCCATATATGTCTCGCTCCTCATTTGCTTAATATGAATCCCAATTTTGTAACACATGTACTTGCAAATTCATGACTACCCATTTGACAATGTTGATGTAAGCTAATTTCAATGTAATAAACTTGTTATGGAACAAATTCTCTTTGAAAGGTGATGAATAACATGAACTTTGGTGCACTTTGAATTAATGTAAACTATTATCTTGAATTTTGTCATGTTTTGAATCTTTTGACGTCATGGAAAAAAAGAATGGCTAAATACCCTTTTTGGTTCCTTAACTATACCCTTAGGTTCATATTGGTCCATTAATTATTTTTTGTATCAGATTGGTCCCTTGACTCTTTAAAACGTGTCATATTGGTCCTTTTTGTCTAAAGGATAAAATTAAGGGACAAAAATGGGTGTTTTCCAAAAAGAATCATCCTTGACCTTGAATGGTGATGGTCTTTATCATTGACATTTTGAATGTGAAATCAATTCATATTTTGTAAAGAACCATGTGAACATGTACACCACTTTGTGTTTTGATGATAAATTCCTAATATCCAAAATAGTCTTCTCATTGACCTTGACCTTGAACTTTCAAACTTTTTGATTTTGAATAGGACCTTCTTGTATTATGTCAAAAATTCCTTTATTTAAACTTGAATTTAAACTTTTCCTGTGATGGTGTAATATTGTTTGGATATCAACTTGTAATGACACACAAAAATATTATCTTGAAGAAACAACTCTTTATGGAAGATCTCTTTGAATTTTGCACATGAACCTTGGACCTTATACGAATCACTTCTTGCATCTTTGTACAAAAATCCTTAGATTTAACGATAGGAGAATATTACCATTTGAATCATATATTGACTCTAAAATTTGTAGAAAAAATAGTGAATTAATTTGAATTTTTGAACTTTACTTTGAAGACTCCTTGCTAAAACTTGATTCAAGATTTTAATCCAAACTTACCACTTCAAAACATATTGATCACAAACTATTGACAAGAAAATTCAATATTTTCCCTTAAGATGAAAAAGGCGACAAATAATGATTCAACCTCGTGGACAAGAACAAAGTCTTTCTTGAATTAAGCTTGACCTTTGTTACCCGCATAGTTGAAGATGAACTTGGTACCATAACCTTCCTCTGAGGAATTCTTAGATACAACCTATAATGCAACTTGCCTCGAAAACCCTAACCAGTCTTCAAAAGACTAGGCTCAATACCAATGGAAGGAAAACCATAATCCTCCTTGGGGTATACACTGAGGCTTTTGGGAAATCTTGAAGAAAATGACCAGTAGAAAAACCCTAGAACCACTCTGAGTCAGGATCAACTGGTCATGCCCTGAAATGTTTGGCTGTGAGAATAGGTACCATCTACACTTGAAATCAATGTACCTGCACACACTTGTTAATCATAATGAGAGCACACACAAGATCCCATGAACTAATTCTCATAAGATCATAGCCAAAGGCCAGATGATCTTATAGAGAGAACGTTAAGAGTAGTAGGACAAATTTGGGGTATGACAGATGCCCTTATCTAATTGCCTTGAACCCGTGAAATGAGCTACTGCATGAAGTTCATTTCTTTGGGGGTAAAATTCAATTATATAAAAGAAAACCCCAAATTTGGTAGAAGGAAGAAAATAAGGTACTAAATTAATATCGACCCTCGAGTGGACACTGAAAAACTTGCAAGGACAGAAATTAACGACACCAAAATAATGACGGTAAACTCAAAACTACAAAGATTGTTGACATCAAAAGGATATCAGTAAGATTAACCAAACTGACTATCACCGAAAGGATGATAGTAGGCTCACAATGAATTCAAGAATTGCCAACATTTAATTTCTTACAAATTTGTAAGTAATGTCATATCATAGATATCCATAAATAGTAGTTTTTATTATAAACTTTTAATGGCTTATTAAATAACAACGAAATCCTTCACATTTTAGTAAAAAGACAAAATACGGAGGGGACATTTAAGGTTTTTTTCTAATGATTTCTCACTTGGCGCCTTCCAATCTTCACATTTTTTTTAATTAATTTTTTTTCTTGTTAATTAGTAATTCTAAAAAAATTTGTTATCAATAAAAACAAATAGGAAATAATGAGAAAATAAATATTGCACTAATAAAAAACAGGACAACAAATAACTATTCCACATATTCAAATTTCTGACAACACTAACTTCAATAGTTTCACTATTAACTATCTCTAGCTGAGAGAAAAGTTCAGAAAGAACTCTTCCATATGGTATAAGGAAAGTCATTTCCTCCTTAGAGATGATTATCATTTCCTTTAAGAAGTTAAAAAAGGTAAGAGGAAGATTAACTCGGATGTTCTTGGTAAGAAATAACAAGAAATGCTTGTCAGCCCAAGTAAGCGTTCTCAGTTGTTTCTCTCTAGGACAAAGATTTAACACTAGAAGTTGTTACAAAACTTTTTCAATTGATAGTAGAGTAGCATGGCTGCTGAAATTATCGTAGTTGACATAAATTAGGTGAAGGTGATCTGAGTAGACATTGTTGAATCTATAATGTTCAACACAACAACCTTCCTCTTCACAGTTTATTGTCTGAGCAATAAGTGAATGAAACATTATGATACAAGAGCACTTGACATATGACTGGATTGACTCAGCATCATGACCAGATGGTCCAACAGAGGCATTTAACCAAAACTTTTTAACGAGATTAATTTAGATGGGCCCGTGAAGAATGTCAAAGTAATTGTTCAACTTTTGTTTACGAATAGTTTTCTTTGGATCAAAACCTTTATCTTTCAAATCATCGAAATTAACAAATTTTTCATTAATAACGAACAAAATATTTTCATCAAAGGTTGTTGAATACATTTTTGAAGAAAAGAAAAGACTTTGAAGACACAACGAGTTGCAAACGAGACGTTGAAACTAGGAATAGTGTTTAAATAAAGTGGAGAATAGAAAGTGAAACAATCAGGGAAGCTCAAACGCCTCCTTGAAAATCCAAAAGATACGTTATGTTTTTTAATATGGATAATCATTGCTATTCTAGTGATATGATTCCAATGTGCGTCATGATCTGTTTATTTTTTAGAAATAGAAACCACATATTACCTTAGTTTTTAACAAAACTGAAGAGAAAATCATCATATTATCTTGGTTACTTAAAAAATCTGAGGGAAAAACAATTCAGGAACCTTTTTATTATTATTATAATTTTTTTGTAAACTAAATGATATATCCTGTCAGTTACCTTAATAACCGAGGGATAAGATAATCAGATTTTACTATGAAAGCACTTGTTAAATAGATTTTAAAACTAGGTTTGAAGACACAAAAAGTTGTAAATAAAACATTGAAACCAGTAATAGAGTGTTTAAATAAAGTGGAGAATAGGAATTGAAACAATCAGAGAAGTTCAAACGCCTTGAAAATCCAAAAGATATATTACATTTTTTAATATGGATGATCATTACTATTCTAGTGGATATGATTCCAATGTGCGCCATGATTTATTTAAAAAAAAAATAGAAATCACATTACCTCGGCTTTTCAAAAACTTCGAGGGAAAAAAAAATTCAGGAAACGATTTTTATTTATTATAATTTTTTTATAAACTAAATGATATATCCCATCGGTTTCCTTAATAACCAAGGGATAAGATACGTAACATTTTACTATAACAACACTCGTTAGATAAATTTTACCCTAATCCTAACTTATATGTAGCCGCTCCAAACTCGGACGCATCATTCTTTTGGGATCCATCTCACAAAATGGCGTTGATGTCGTTGTTGTATTTAGAAGTTTGTAAAAGTTCTCTATGATGGATAGCAAGTGCAGAAAAATATTTTTTTTCAATAGTTGGAACAGATAATTCCTTTAGAAGTTGGATGCATTTAATGGTTGGACCAGATAACTTCTAGAAATTGAATGCATGCAATATTTAGACCAGATAACTTCTTACACCAAAATTTTCATTTTCCTGTATTATTGTTTTTTATTATTTTGTGTAAACAATGTAATTTAAAAAAAACATTTTCACCTAGGTTTTTAACAAAATCGAGGGGATAACTTAGCGTGATAACTTTAGATATTGATCATTATCCTTAAACAAATTTTTGTTGTCAGTTTCGTGATTATCAATGCTCAAGACACTACTAGTACTGATGCAAGTGAAACCTAAAGAATTTCCATTATAAAGGTCTTCTAATATATATAATTGATAAAGAAACATCATGAAGCACTTGAAACTATCTACATCCTCCACTTTAACTTTTGTCATTAGGAGTTTTCTATGATAGATTGTGTAACACCCCGCTCCCTAAAATAAATAAAGATAAAATAAATAGCAATTAAATCAAGTAATTATCAGATTTACCACACCAAAGCGGGATATCACAAAAGAAACTCGACAAAACACTTCATTAAATGGTTTTCAACAGTAAACAGTGGAAATATCATATATACATATATACATCATATTCGGCCATCCGCATAAAATATACAAAATATTCACCAAAGGTTCTGACAAAACATGATACGCCATAGAGTAAAATAAAATCATCAGAAAGCAATAAACTCCCAAAGCCCCGTAATACGTATCAGAGCATCCCTACGACTCGACTCGCACGCCACTATCCAAGCTAGCTACGCACCTGGATTATCTGTACTCCCGAAGAAGTACAAACCACAACAACAGCAAAGGGGTGAGAAATCATGATCAAAAATATATAGCGGTAATAATGTACATGAATAAAAGGCAGTAATCATACGAACATCATTCAACATACATCAACCAGGACCTACTGTCCAACACCAACACAGCACACAAGACAATGCAAAAATATGCAACTCAACACCATGATATGCGGTACCGACTCACTGGTTCATTCAACCGAACCCGGATAGATCACATACACCCACCAATGGCAATGATCTATCCCCACCATTCTCCACAAAGGAGTACGGGTGAATCACTTACGCTCCATCCGAGACATGATTCAACCCCACCATCCTCCACAAAGGAGTACGGATGAATCACTTACGCTTCATCCGAGACATGATCCATCCCACCAAAACATCATGATATGCACGACAGCAATGCACAACAACAATCCAAGCACACAAGGTACACACAATCCTATTGATCACATTTGCATACATATTCCACACAACCCCATTCATACATAATAATATACACCAATTTAATTATTCTAATTAAACGAATAACAAGGAAATCACATTCCAACACCACACATACACTCTTAACTGTTCAACACCAATCTTATATTTAATCATGACCAACAAGGGTCCCACAACACAAGAGAACATAACAGAACAACACAAAAACACAAACTACTGTCATGCTCGCTGGCTCATTCGCCTAGCGAAGCATCAACGAATGTTCACTACTCGCTCGCCCAGCGAACTCCCTAGCGAAGGCAGACAGTGGCTACTGGGAGCACTCGCTACCCAGTTCGCCTAGCGAATTCCTAGCGAAGGTTCGCTACTAGCTCGCCTAGCGAAAGTGCTGGCAAATGTCTGTGATTTCACAAAAACCACACTGTTCAGAATCGACAAAACTCTCTGAAATCACCTGATTTCACTCAAACTAGTTCCCACAGCACTAGTTCAACATTTTGCGACTTAGCTACATAATCTATCCTAGATTCCACCCGATAAAACCTTAGCTCTACTGATTAAATTATTTCCGGCTTAAAACGGTAAACTACCCGAAAACCCCAAATCATCCAAACAATTATTCTACAACCACATGCAACAAGCCTATCATACCAGCAACAATTAAAATCACAACAACACATCAAACATGTTCATCAATTCCTATGGGATTGGGGAAAATCCCTTCTACCCAAAATTCATACAAACATACCAATTTCGACCCGTTTCTCCCCCCCCCCTTTACCTCGATAATTCGATCAGATTGAAGAAGACTCGGTAATCCTAGCTTCCTCTCTTCTTTCTCTTTGATTCTTCTCTTCAATCTTTCTCCCACTCCAGACCGTGTTCTTCTTTTCCAACTTCCTCTCCTTCTATCGTGTTCCTCTTCTTCTTCTCTTTCCCACTCACAAATACCCCTTACTATTCTTATTCCATTAATAATAATAATAATAATAATAATAATAATAATAATAATAATAATAATATTGATAATAATATTACCATTATTTATTAAATTATTATCACTAATAATTATATTATTAATATCAAAGTCTAAAGTTCAGTAACTAATCTCCAAACTTAAGGCACTCACTATCGCACTCAACCACACCCCCACAAAAGGCACGCCGAAAAATAAAATAACACCGAAAAAGATTAGATAATTAAAATGGGTGTTACAGATTGCAAGTGCAAAAAACTATTTGGGTTTAAGGTTTGTGTTTTTAAATATTCATTTGAGCACAAAGTTATTTATTTTTCTAGCCCTTTTTTGTTTTATATCAGAAATAAATACTTGCAAGAAAAAGCATTTGATCTTGCCCAAATATTAAGGAGTCGGAGATTCAACATATGATCTTCAGGGATAAATTGATTTTTATTTTAATATTATGTGTAAACAATATAATATTCTGGTTAAACATTGTAGTATGTAAACAAATTATTTTTATTTATTTTTTGTGTAAACAATGTAATGAATTTCAATTTTAAAAAAACAAGCTATCTTACCCATCAGCTTTATTATAAACCGAGATGCATGAGACGCTAGTTTTGTAAATAATAAAAATGTTAATGCTTAGGTTCGAACCCATGCGCAAATTAATTTACCCAACGGTGTTTAAAAAACCAATTTGATAAGTTATTGCTTTTCATTACTCTCTCTGTTTCCTTGCTACTGTAGCTGAGGTATAATGCATTTAACGTCCGACATTAAAAGCACTTTTGTAGTAGTGTGAATATTTTTTAAGGGAGAGATATCTGAATAAATTCATTTTGTTAAATATGTAATTCTTTGTGTCACGGTCAAAATAGTATGTTTGTATTCGACGGGTGTCAAAATTAGTTTGTGCCGAACAGAGACTGTATTTGCTATATTTGACAAAAAGTCAAATATAGTCTGTTGAAGCATGCAGTTGAAACATGTAGTTGTCGAAGGAGTTAACAAAGTCAAAATAGTTAATTTAGCTTAGTTTTAGTTAAGTTAGTTATTCTTATGATTACCGTGAGTGCAAGTAATATCATCTATAAATAGATAGGAGGTCTATTTTATTTGTAACTAATTGAGAATATACGTGTAAGAAAGCATTGTGCAGATTCTAAAATCACAGTTGTGATTAACACACATTATCAAACACTTAGAGTGCAGTTTGCACAATAATCTTACATTCTTCTTCTTTCTACAAAATTTATTTTCTCTCAATTTCAATTGATTTGTTTTCTTCTTTCAATTCTATTTATGGTATAGAATCATCCTGCAACCAAGGAATGGTTGTTTCACCTGGGTAAAGGGTGAAGAACAAGAGACGTAATCAATCTGAAAGATTGATCCTTGTTCATCAAGATTGATTCGGTTAACACCTTGAGTTTTCCCAACATCTGGTATCTAGAGCACTGGTTGTGTTATCTTTGGAACACATTGAATCATGATGAATCATCCGAACACGCATTTTCTAGCGAATCTTCCAATATTTAATGGTAAGAGTTATGAGAATTGGGGTAAGCAAATGAGAGTTATTTTTTGTTATCAAGATCTTTGGGATCTTGTGAAGAATGGAGTAACTCTAATTGGAGAAAATTCTACGAATGAACAAATGGTTGCACACAAATATTTAAACAAGAAGGATTATAAGGCCCTCTTTTTAATCCATCAATGTGTTGACCCAAACAACTTTGAGAAAGTTGGTGATGTTATTCGGCAAAGGAAACACGGGACATACTGGAAAAATCATTTGGAGGCGCTGAGAAAGTGAAGGGGTGAGGTTACAAACTCACAAAAGAATGTATGAGTTGCTTCAGATGGAAGACAGTGAAGGAGGTGAGGTTACAAACTCATAAAAGAATGTATGTATTGCTTCATATGGAGACAATGAAAGTGTGACTGATTTCTTCCCTAGAGTAACAAAACTAGTGAATCAAATCAAAACATGTGGGGAAGTGTTGACATCAAAATTTGTAGTGTCAAAGATTTTGAGGTTATTGGATCAAAAGTTCGACCATGTAATAGTATCCATAGAAAAATCGAAGGATTTTTCAAGAATGACAAAAGGAAGAGCTTCAAAGGACGTGTGTCGTCATCTCCAAGTAGATTCACTTAGAGGTAACAAGTACTTTATTGGTGATTACAACAGAAAGCTGTGAACTTACTTAATCAAGAAGAAAAGCGGTGTGATTGATGTTTTTACCAAGTTCAAATAAATTGTGGAAAGATGGAGTGGTCACAAGATTAAGGTTCTAAGGACATATGGAGATGGAGAGCATGTGTTGAAACATTTCGACACACTATCTACAAAATAATGAGTTGTACATGAGGTTGTGTCACCATATACTCCTAAACAAAATGGTACTTTTGAAAGAAAGAATATAACTATTATGAATATGGTGAGAAGTATGTTGAGAGGAAAGCATCTCCCAAATGAGCTATGGGGTGAGGTTGTGTCTACTGCAACATACATATTGAATAGATATCCCACAAAGAAACTTAAAGGTATCATACCAGAAGAATGTCGGTCTGGTGTCAAATCTAGCTTAACCAACTTGAAGGTGTTTAGCTCTATAGCACATAGGCATGTACCAGATCAGTTAAGAAGAAAGTTGGATGACAAGTCAAATCAGATGATCCTGGTGGGATATCATTTGACTGGCGAATACAAACTATCCAACCTAATGAACAAGAAGGTCGTGAGCAGTAGGGATATGATCATAGATGATCTTAAGGAGTGGGATTGGACTAAGATCATCAAGAAGGATTCATTGAGAATCATGTGTAATGAATCAGTTAGTGAAGCTATAAGAGAAGTTCTACAAGAAGTTATTGAAGGTCAAGCTAACATAAGTAGACTCTAGAGAACCATAAACATGCCTAAAAAGCTGTAGGAATGTGTAATCACATTAGATGATGTGGTCAATGATGAAAATGAATTAGTAAACTACACCTTATATGCAGATATTGAGCCACTCAATGCATCGGAAGCTTTGAAATACTCAAGGTGGATGAAAGCTATCGTGGATGAGATAAAATCCATAGAAGACAATGATACTTGGTTACTAGTCTAATTGCCAAAAAGGAAGAAGGCAATAGATGTGAAGTGGGTATGCAAGGTCAAGTTGAATCCAAAAGGTGAAGTAATTAGAAAAAAAGGCAAGACTTGAGGAAATGTGATTCTTTAGAAAGAAGGAGTTGACTATAATGAAGTCTTTGCACTGGTAGCTAGAATCAAAATAATCAAGTTGGTTGTTGGTCTAGCCATATATGCGTAACTAGTTAATGTGTCAGGTGGACATGAAATGTGTGTTCCTGAATGGCCTTTTAGACAAAGAGGTGGGTTTGACACAACCAATTGGGTTTGTGAAATAGGACCAAACTCTACGAGCTTGGACAAGAAAATCGATGGATTTCTAAAAGAGAAAGGGTTTGAGAAATGTACGATAAAGAATGGTGTGTGTGTGTGTGTGTGTGTGTGTGTGTGTCAGGAGAATCAGAAGTGAGTTACTTATACTATGTCTCTATATCGATGAACTGTTGATAATAGGCAGTTGCAAGAAGGAGATTAAAAATTTTAAACATGACTTAAGTAAGGAATTTGAAATGTCAGACTTGAGAAATCTTTCATACTTCCTTGTTATCTAATTCTACAGAAGCAGTAGAAGCTTGATGATTCACCAAAGAAGATATGCATGTGAAATATTCAAATATTTGAAATGCAAGATTGCAACCCAACTTCAACTCCGGCTGAGCCTAGATTCCAACTGATAAAAGATTAGACTGAAGATGATGTCGGTCCGGTGCAGTACAAAAGACTCATTAGATCAATTTGATATCTCTATCACAAAAGGCCATATTTAGCCTATTGTGTACACATGTTCGGCATGTTCATACAAAAGCTAAACGTATCTCACCTTTCAGCCACCAAAAGGATATTAAGATTGTCGCACCTCGAAAAATACGACCTCGTGAAGAAAGTTCGCGGATGGGATAACAGAGAGTCACCACTGAACTTTATTTATTCCACAAAGGTAGGGAAAATATCGAGAAAACCCATGGGAAAATGATAGGGTATGGTCATCACAACCATGTTGGGTTCAAAAGTCGGTTATGTAAAAAGATGGTACTAGCACTCCCTAATCAATCCTACTTGACGCGAATTATTTAAGTTGTCTAAGCATGAAAGGTATTTGTCTATCTTATTTCTTTCTAAGGGAATGGCGGATGATTAATTAAGGGAAAATAAGATATTTTTATTGTTGAGTTCGTACGAGTTTTTGACTCAGTGCTTACATATCCCAGAGGGAATCAGAACTCTGTAGTTCAGGTTGAAAATATTTTTTGTTTGTTGTGTGTTGTTTATGAACAATGCTATGAAGCATGTATTTTTTTAAATGTTTTAAACTAAAAAGCTAAGTGGCAAAAAGGTTTAAGATTGGTGATCTGTTTTTTAGGGTTTTTGAAAAGATTAGAAATAATTAGAGTATTTTTGGATTTTTTTAGGAAAAGGTTTTAGTCTTAAGAAGGGAAACTAACATAATTCGATGACTTAAGATTAAGTTAGGAAGGAATATATTCTAGGAGTTCTCATGCAATAGTTTGATCCTATGTCTATCTTGAATCACAATATCTCAAGGGAGCATAGAAAATCAAGATCATTAAGGATTATCTAACAGTTATCCAAATTTCCTAAGAACTCATAAAAATAAAAAGTCACAGTAATCATCTAAATTAATTAATCAGCTTGGATTATGATTAATCAAAAATTTATTAATGAGAATTTCAGTCCATCAATTAGAACTTCAATTAACTAAATTTTCATCTAATTAACGCTAAACAAATTAATTAAAAATATTATGCTAATCACTTATTAAAAAAATAAACATAAAAACTAAATTGAATTAAAAAAGGATGCAAAATGGGACAATAGGAGGTGGATAGAAATGACTTTTATTGCAAGCCAAGGATATCTAAAAACAACCCATGATGAAAAAAAGAGATTTGATTTTTTTTTATAAGGAATTTAGGCTTAAAGTCCACTCGTACCCATCTAAGGTTCACATCATGAAAGATAAAAAGAAGGGACAACATTCATGTCCTTCATCCTACATCACTAGTCGCGACTCACCTCTTCCTAATTTCCTTTCCCAAATCACACAAGTCGACCCAAGTTTTCTCTCTCGCTCGATCAAATTTCTTAATCTCTCTCGCATGAATCCAGATTCTCATTCTCTCTCATCTCACTATATCTCTCTTTCTCACGCACGATCATGCAAACACGGTACTGCCAACTAGCGACCTCAACGGAATCGTCAAAGAAAAGGATTTGTCGTGTCGTGGCTTCAAGTCGGCAGCGGCGGAGTGAATTGTGCGGTCGTTCGCTTCACTCTACATGCTTCTAATCTCTCAACAAATTCGGTTTCAAACTATCAATGGAAAAATGAAGAGAATGGAAGGGAAAGTACCTACAGTGAATATGAAACAAAATGTATGAATTCGAACCCTTCTACCTTTAATTTCTGCCTGCTGCAATTGCTGTTGCGAGTCGTGACTTGCGTATGTGTGTTCTGTTGTTGCTCCTTCTTTTTAAATCGTGTCAATGTGTTTTACTGGTGTGTGTGTGTGTGTGTGTCGTGTGATCACTACCTCTGCTCACTATGAATTTTTTGTAATGTTCTCTCTGCAACGTGTTCCCTTTATGTGTATATGTATTTTATGATAACAATGTTATAAATTCTCATACTGTAATGTGTGTGTTCTCTTTTATAGGCAATGGTGAGTTTAAATCCATAACTCTGAATTGAAAGAGCGAGACAATGTTGTCGAATCTTGTTTCGGAAACAACCTTATAGCCATAATTTCTTGTCTTGAATGTGTTTGTGAACTTTCCTTTTTAAATTAAACATGCCGTATGGTGTTTTGGAAAGAAACGTTTGTGGTGACTTGTTTCCATTTTCAAATTATCGTGTCTGAAGCCGTCTTGGAAGCGTGATATCATGTGTTGAATGAATTTGATTCCCTATTGTGATTTCATATGATTATGCTGAGGATTTTGTGATTGCATAATTGATGAACTTCCCACTTTCATCATACTTTAATAATGCTTACAATTTCCCATTGATTTCTCGTGATGAACGTTATTTGATGACGACTATTTTCAAAACCACATTTCTTAACTTCATCTCTTTTGGAAAAAAATGCTTGTGACAGTAGCGTAATGCTCATACGGTTTTCTATGTTTTAAAATCTATATGACCAAATTTTACTACCAATTCTTTTCCTAGGTATTGATAGTAGAGAAAGGTGATTAAACATGGCCCTTCCAACACATAATCTTTTCATGAAGCAGGTGCGACGAATGTGTCCTTGTAACAATGTGAAAGGTGGCAACAAAGTCTAAAGGAAGTTACAGGGGAAAAGTACACCAAAGTCTACAACTCTCTTGATTTTTAGATGATGCCCTCACTTTACTTGGACAACGTTTCTTGGACCCTACAAATAGTTTCACACAACTTGTTCAACTTCATACTCATCCTTCTCAATATAATTGCACAATACCAAATAGTTGTCTCATATCCAGCACGTGAGTAGCCATGAGGATTACAGCCTAGCTCCATATATGTCTCGCTCCTCAGTTGCTTAATGTGAATCCCAATTTTATAACACATGTACTTGCAAATTCATGACTACCCATTTGGCAATGTTGATGTAAACTAATTTCAATGTAATAAACTTGTTATGGAACAAATTCTCTTTGAAAGGTGATGAATAACATGAACTTTGGTGCACTTTGAATTAATGTGAACTATTATCTTGAATTTTGTCATGTTTTGAATCTTTTGACGTCATGGAAAAAAAGAATGGCTAAATACCCTTTTTGGTTCCTTAACTATACCCTTAGGTTCAGATTGGTCCATTAATTATTTTTTGTGTCAGATTGGTCCCTTGACTCTTCAAAATGTGTCATATTGGTCCTTTTCGTCTAAAGAATAAAATTAAGGGACCAAAATGGGTGTTTTTCCAAAAAGAATCATCCTTGAACTTGAATGGTGATGGTCTTGATCATTGACATTTTGAATGTGAAATGAATTCATATTTTGCAAAGAACCATGTGAACATGTACACCACTTTGTGTTTTGATGATAAATTCCTAATATCCAAAATAGTCTTCTCATTGACCTTGACCTTGAACTTTCAAACTTTTTGATTTTGAATAGGACCTTCTTGTATTATGTCAAAAATTTCCTTTATTCAAACTTGAATTTAAACTTTTCTTGTGATGGTGTAATATTGTTTGGATATCAACTTGTAATGACACACAAAAATATTATCTTGAACAAACAACTCTTTATGCAACATCTCTTTGAATTTTGCACATGAACCTTGGACCTTGTACGAATCACTTCTTGCATCTTTATACAAAAATCCTTAGATTTAAAGATGGGAGAATCTTGCCATTAGAATCATATCTTGACTCTGAACTTTGTAGAAAAAAAGTGAATTAATTTGAATTTTTGAACTTTACTTTGAAGACTCCTTGCTAAAACTTGATTCAAGATTTTAATCTAAACTTACCACTTCAAAACATATTGATCACAAACTACTGACAAGAAAATTCAATATTTTCCCTTAAGATAAAAAGGCGAGAAATAATGATTCAACCTCGTGGACAAGAACAAAGTCTTTCTTGAACTAAGCTTGACCTTTGTTACCCGCATAGTTGAAGATGAACTTGGTACCATAACCTTCCTCTGAGGAATTCTCAGATACAACCTGTAATGCAACTTGCCTCGAAAACCATAACCAGTCTTCAAAAGACTATGCTCAATACCAATGGAAGGAAAACCATAATCCTCCTTGGGGTATACACTGAGGCTTTTGGGAAATATTAAAGAAAATGACCAGTATAAAAACCCTAGAACCACTCTGTGTCAGGATTAATTGGTCATTGTCGCTACCGCGAAAATAAGGTGCCGGCAAAACAGAAGAGTCGCCACCTTTCGTTATTTATCCCTCAGAACTGGAAAGGAAACAATCGGAAAAACCTGAGGAAATGGGTATAAGACAAGGTCATCGCAACCGTTGTCTGGGTTCGGGAG
The DNA here is from genome assembly GCA_963859935.3 of Lathyrus sativus. NCBI lineage: Eukaryota > Viridiplantae > Streptophyta > Magnoliopsida > Fabales > Fabaceae > Lathyrus > Lathyrus sativus. The sequence goes on from OZ012737.1 coordinate 494,612,919, forward strand.
TCGGTTATGCAAGGGGAATGTATTAGCACCCCTCACGTCCATCGTACTCGATGGGATCCAAGCTTGTTGTGTTTATCTGACGGGTTGATTTAACTATCTACCTATCCAGGCCGGTATAAAAAGAAAAGAAAATGACTCGGCAAAGCGTCGCACTTTATGCCTACGTATTCTCATCAGAGTCAACGTAGTTCGACTAACTACGGGTTACGGGGAAGGTGGCTCCCCAATACATCAGTATTGTGCCTACGTACTCTCAACAGGTATGAGAGATCAGAGCTTACGTAGTTCGGGATAATACGGATTACGGGAATTCAGATTCATCTATTTTATCGAGTAGGGTTAACAAGCAGTTCCAGCAGTTGGATGTACGCATCTCGACCTTTGGAGACTTAGGCGTTACCGTTTGCGGTAGAACTGAGAGTTAACGACACTCTTTTCTTCAGAAAAGCTTCCTTTGAATTATGGGCCCACGGGGCAAAAAGGTTTGAAGTTTGTTTTCTGTCTTTTACGGAAGAACTGTTTTTTATGGATGTTTGCAACCAATATCGCACTAGAGACTATGACCTGAGAGTGAATGCGTCGCATGTCACCCAAAGGGTGCCATACTAAACATCCAAGCTGTCGAAAAGAAACTCTCTAACAACCCTTTCTCAGATAGCTTAAGGCTCGTAACGTACGACATCGGTTAACCTTTATTACTGTAGTTTAATTTGTTTTGAGATGAGAAGAGAGAACGAACAGGTTCAACTAAGGGGAGACTATCAAGTCCTAATGTTGTCATGCCAAGGATTCATCCTATGGTTGAGGTTTGAAACAGGGAACTCCTAGAAGTTATCATGCATAGGTTTCAACCTAAAGTTCTAATCATCACTTCCTTATCAAAGGAAATGAGATTCCTATGGGATCATGTCAATGATAAACAGAAACAGGTAAAGCATCAGCTTAAACAGTAAATAGTAAACAGTACAGGAAAATGCATGCAATGCAAGTGAGGGAGGAAATGTGTGTGGGGCATCAGCCTCCACAAGCTCATCTCAACCTCAAGCCAAATATGAATAACTGTAATCATACAGAAGAAATGAAATAAAATGCCATCAAGCAAAATACAAACCACATAGGCAAGGGAGCAGGGCTCTACCGAATACCCGCAAGCAAAGCCATACAGTAAAAGTACAAGCAGAGGGAGCAACTCAACCTCTAGTGCAGTCATGCTCCTAGCTTAAATCAATCTAAATATGAACTTATTCTAATGCATCAAGCAAATCAAACAAGTCACATCAATACAGTTGCACAGAAAGAAAACAGACAGGAAAGAAAATCAACAGCTTCCACAGCTTCACAGCAAAGCTCTCCTCTGACAGCAGTTCAGTCCTCAGTCTTCAACTGCTCTTCAAGGCTATCATCCTCAATAGCAAGTGTCAACTTGCTTCTTCAAGCTTTCAATACATCAAACACAAGTATCAACTTGTTCTCCAACTTCAAGCTTCAGCTCTTCATTTGATCTCAGCTGGATCTTCTTCACAAGTGTCAACTTGTTCTTCTTGGTCTTCAAGCTTCAGCTCCAATGGCAGTCTTCAAATACAGTGTGTCACACCCTCATTTTCACCTTTAGCCTTTATACCCTACATTCACCATATCATACATCGTTCTATTGCATATTGAGCACGTGGGTTCACAAGGTACAGATTGGATCGGTTTGTTATTTTCTATTTTTTAAATGAGATAAATTTCCTATCATGGAATACATGGAAGAAAAGGTTCATCACCTAAGGTTTGATCTAAGTTGGAAAGTCTACTCATATGTATTACTTCAAGAAGAAGTTACTTGAAAATATTAGGATATTCAAGATTAATATTCCTAATGGACATGAAATGCATGGCATAATTCAAGATTTTCTCATCCAACTTTGTTTCAAATTCTTGATCAAGTGGAGTTCAAATTTGCAAAGCATAAGTCAATATCACAAGTGCATAATTCAAGACTTCATGATGGCATGAGGGAATACATCATTCAAAGTTCAAAATTCATGAATTCAAGAGTAGAGATAAGAATATTACTATGAGAAATTTTATGACATTACAACAATGTCATTTGTTACAAGATTTCCAACTCTAGGTAATGTTTAGAAATTAATTTATTTTTAATCTTCATTCAAGTCTCTAATCAAATTCATGTTATGGTAATGACACACCAAGTCCACATTATATCCAAGAAATATCTAAGAATTAAATCAATATTGGAATATGTCAAGACCAAGACTATGTTTGCTTAGCCATGGATAAATTGAATATCATGCAAAACAACCCCATGCAAGAGATGACAATATGTATCATGTTACAAAATCATTTTTATGTCACAAAACCAAGGGAATAACATACAATGATGCATATACGTACCAAAAAACAGAATTTGAAAATGCTGTCAAAAGGTAGTGGTATAGACTACATGAGTAGATCCAAGCATAACCAACCAATGGACACAAGGATGGATAGCAAGGTGGAGTGCTGCAGAAAAAATACAGCAAAAGCAGCATACTAGAAGTGGAAAAAGTGGGGCTGCACCAAGAAAGTGGCCATAATTGTTGCCAAGAATGGAAATTCTGAAAATTGAAGCTTGTGCAAGAGCCATTGGTTTGGTACAGCAGAAAAAGTAGCAGAAAAAGTGAGATGAGAGGGGAAAGGGGCTGTCAACAAAAGGAAGGAGCTACAAACAAATCAATGCATTCACTATCATTCACATACACAACATTGAGAAAATAGTGAGAGCAACACACATTGCAAAAAACCAGAAAAATAGTAAGAGAGAAAACCAAAAAAAGAGTTCCATAGAAAGACAAGGAACCCTTGAAGATCAAAACTTTCACCGTATAGAGTGAAGAGGGGGAGCACAGCCAACCAAAACCAGTGGTGTATTTGCGAGAAGGATAAAAGCTCTTGGGGTATCCATTTCTTTAAACTCTTCCCTCTTTATATCTTGCATTTGTCTTTTATTTTAAGTGTTGTTGTACTAAGTATACCATGTAAGATTCTAAGGGGACCAAAAAACTATTTTTAAAGAACCAATAAAAAGGAAGAAAATCACAAAAGACAGCAAAAAAATACAGCAAATACTGTATTTTTCGCTTCAGGTCGCGGCGCGACCCATGTTCGCGGCGCGAACTGTCAAAAACAGAATCAAAACTTTTCTCAGTTCGCGGCGCAAACATGCAAAAAACAGAATGTTCACTTTTCTCAGTTCGCGGCGCGAACTGATCAGTTTGTTTATGCTTTTTTGCTGTTTTTTTACCTAAAATATTTTTTTTCAAGGAGTTCGCCCGTTTTTTTTGCATGTCTCGATTTTTTTTTAGCCGACTAACCCATATGTTTGTATGGTTTTTAGTGTGAATATTACTATTGTCTTTGTTGACTTTTGACTCCATAACCATTTTCAAAAACAAACTCTCGATTTTATCGAGCCATTTTCGACCATGTAAGTCGGCCGCCTTGTGCGTCCGCCATCGACCTTGTTCGTGTCACCTCAAATGCTTTTTATAAACAATAAACCTTGATCCAACATCAAGTGATCCTTTTTCTTATAAACAACCCAAAACACAATAAAATATACGATTAGAATTATGCACCATGGACTTTAAAGTGGTGGAGAAGGAATGAGAATGGAGTCCTCCTACACTCATTCCGAATGTTTTGAATACAAGGCGCTCGACTTGGTTATTCGAGACATTAATCTCTATCCAAAGTCTTTTGTATAATCCTAGTCAAGAATAAATTCTTCCCTAAGAAAAACCTAAAAAATAACATCAACTCATCAAACTATTTTTCTCCTTAGGGCATCAATCCGAAAACCCTTTTTCAAGGTATAAAATCAACCAACAAACCACTATTTCATAAGCCTCCGAACTACGGAGCTCTGATTCTTCACTTCTTTTAAGTGAGGATACGTAGGCACAAGGGCCACAATCCTTGGCGAGCATTAAAATAAATAAACCCAACCCCTCTTTTCCCAAAACAAGCAAACTCTTAACAAAAACACCCATTCATGCCAAATAACCTAGAAGGTTCCCATCGAGTACGATGGATGCGAGGGGGTGCTAACACCTTCCCCTCGCATAACCGACTCCCGAACCCTAAGACTTGGTTGTGATGACCATGCTCTTTTCCCAAAGGTTTTATCGTTATTTCCCTTTCCCTCCTTGGGATAAATAAAATCCGGTGGCGACTCTGTGTCATTTTTCGCGTAGCAACACAGTGAAGTAGCAACTTCTAGCATCCTCAATCTTCTAACAAGGAACTCCATCCTCTAGCAAGGGAGAAAGATTCATCTAACAAGAGCAAGGTGTGGATAGTGGAAAGCAAAGTGAAGACCAAAGGTCACCACTAAACACCCCACCATTAAAGAAAGGAACCCTCAAAGGTTCTACCAACTTGGGAAGAGCCACACATCCTACCAAAGGAGGGATGAGGCCTTCACAAGGGGACCTTACATCACAGGGAAGAATGGAAGTGATCAACACCTTCCATGTTTATGAAAGAAGAGAATCTATCTAGAAGCTCTACTTACAAACCCTAATCTTAACACCTAAACAAAACTACTCCAAAGGAAGAGCAAACTTCAAGTCCAAGCTCTACCATGCATTCCTCAGCAGCCCACACATGTCTTCATCATCATCCAAGAGAAAGAGAAGCAAAACCATAATCTAAGGGAACTAAAGAAATCATTCTAGTTGAATTAGCAAGTTAGGATCACCTAAAACCTAGTACTAAAGTTAATCCTAACTAAAATACTAAAACCAATTGTAAAATCCTACAAAAATAACTATGGGAACCTAAGTCAATCATGACTCTACCATGTTAATTCCAGAGTTTAAATCATCCAATAAGACCTAGAATTAAATTCTAAACTATAAGGTACTAAGATTAAACCCTAAAACTAGAGCACCTAAAGTTTCAACTTAAAACCAACACATAATTTCATCACAAAAATGTGATAAAAATCTAAGGGGAGCATACATGTCTAAACTAACTACACACAAAAAATCAGCCCAAGAATCATCATCAAATGATCAAACAAAATTTCACAAGACAAGGTATCAACCATAATGAAATTAATGTAAATTAAAATACAAAAAATGCAATTAAAATCAAAAATGCATGAATTCCTAATCTTTTAATTTCCTAAAATTCTAGACTCACTCATGAGCCAGGGAAAAAACTTGGATCAATTTGAGTTATTATTCTATTTTTTATGTATTATTTACAAACTACATAAAATGATGAAAAATAAGAAAAAACAAAGAAAATAATAAAATACGCGTATCAAATAGCAATTATGTCAAGTTCATTTCACAAATTGGGACAATTGGGGGGTGTGAATATCACTCAGTGCACTAAGCCCAAACCATTCAAATTAATGAAACGGTGCGTTTCATTCAAAGATCTCTCTTCAGAGTTTGAGAGCCAATCGTGGCCATTCATTCCTTACCTGAGTCAAAGGTCCACCCTTCATCCAATGGCCAGTGTGCTTCGTCCCCAATTTGAATCAGATGGAGGGAAATAACCAGACGGTGGCCTGAGCTGCAGCGCCACCGTCTTCTCCGGTGAGGTGCTCGTCTCAGGTCATCAAAAATGTCAAACCAATACCCAATCCTACTCAATTTTTCATCCTGATCACGAATCCATCGTCCAAATTCACTAATTCCTTCTCTAACTCCAAACACGATAGAATTTTCATAAATCCACCAAATCTTGATCATCACAATTCTCAAAGATAATGATCCTAATGTAATCTACACTCTTCACTGATCAATTTCCACTATCCAATCATGAACGTATCACCAAGAATCTTGAGAAATTAGGCTCAACAGAAAATGGTCCATACCCTAGAGTGTCTCTATCCATCAAATTCTTGTACCAAAATCCATCTATGTCATGATAAGAACCTAACCACATAAAGATTTCTAGCTATCTCCCTATAGACTAAGCACAATTTCAATTTGTACAAACCTGGTTTCAGATGAAGAACAGATGCAATCCTTGCTCGATTTCTCCTCCACAATGATCCAGATTCACTCCAAATCTTCCTCTAAAGCTAATGCACACCTCAATTTGGCTTGATTCCTCTTCAATCTCCAAACACGATCTTGAGTTGCAGCTCTGAGTTTTCACTTGCTATCTCTGCTACCAGCTTCAAATGCTTCCAAAAAAATGGCTGAACACACTCCAAATCTTATATAGAACTCATTAGAATCATCTAGAAAGTTCTGTAACCACCCAAATGAGATTTTGCAATTTCAATTTCTCTCCAAAATGTCATCCACACCATTCACGATTTTGGCTCTCTTTGGGCATGAAAATGCTTGGAAAATTCATCTCATGAGATATTGAATTGGTTGGTTATGAGTATTTCCTTGTTTGCAAGCCAATGGTTCAGGTTGGTTATGTTGCTTCATCATGAAGAAATGAAATGAAATGGCATGAAAATGGACTCAAACCAAAATTATAGCATTGCCAAAGTTTCTAAAATGATTTTTCCATTCAAAATGACCTATTATTTTGCCTTGTTTGGACACAAAATGAATTATTTCAATTTTTTGGTCATTAAATGCCTTTAATTCTTCTTTTTTCAAAATTCCTTGAACCACTTCCTTCCTTGAGCCATTTCAATGTCTCCTTGATGCATGGTCAAGGTTAAAACCCCATTTTGAGCAACTTTCAAGTTGAACGAAATTTCATTTGAGGTGCCTAAGTTGGTGAAAATGACCCATGATCATAAATGACCTATAATCACAAATTCCCAAAATACCATTGACTTGTCAAAGCCATAACTTGAGTTCTACAAATCCTATCAAGGACTTCTAGTACTCTATGGAAAGATAAGAGGATAAGGAGCAACATTCATGTTGACCAAAAGTTCATAGGAATCGTCCTTATTGGGCAAACGTTTCATGCAAGTTGGGTAACTTTCAAGCTCCAAATTCACATACCTCAGATGACCTGTAACTTGTCAAAGCCATAACTTGAGTTCTACAAATCCTATCAAGGACTTATAGCACTCAAATTAAATCTAAGACCATGATCTAAAACAATCATGTTGGGGGAAAGATGAGATGACAATCACATCTTGAGCTAAATTGCCTTGAAGATAGGGGTCAAACTAGGGGATTTTACACTATCAAGTCTTAGAAACCCTAACTTGAAACTTCTCAAACTCTTCAATCATGATGAGTTAACCTTGGAATCATCCTTATAACATCTCAATGTGTCAATCCATGATCACATGGCTATTGAATTAAGTCTCAACCTTCTTCAAATCATCAGTTGACTTAGGGTTGACCCAGTCAAACCGTAGCTGCACCCATCATGGCTGAGGCTTCTTAATCTTGCACAATGACCTGTCTAGGCCTCAAAGTGATATTAAGATATTCTCATGAGCTCTCTCAAGACCTCAAGTCTAAATTCATGGCTTCAAAATCATCTGATGACTTCCCACAACTCTTAAGTTAGGAGACCTACACACTTGGTTTCAACCACTCTTTCTGAGGCTCTTTCAACTTCTCTGACAAGGATATCAACCCTTGAACATCTGAATAACCTTCTTAGCTAGCTTCACAGTCTTGTGTAGCCCTTGATAATTCTAATGTGCATGAAATGAAACATAAGCTAGGTAAAGAAATGTTGGGCAAATTTTGGGGTGCAATAGCTGCCCCTATTCAAACGGCTTGGACCTGACTGGGTGAGAAGTGAACGGCTCTCAAACAATCAAGGTAAAAGACGGTTGAATACCAACAAACCCGGAAATTTGCCAACTGCACAAGTACACGGTACTCTGATGGGAACAAATCTTCAGAAACTGAAATGATAGTTGCACAGCAACTAGCTGGAGAAATACTAATCTGAACCTCCGTCAGGATGATTCTCTGATTTATCTGATATCATTGCATCCTCAAATCATCGAGGGATCACTAGTTACACGGTAACGGGTGATTTGCCAACCACGCACAGGTAAACGATACTCTGATTGGTAGGAACATCTTCGACACCGAGCATGACAGTTGCACGGCAACTTGCTGGGGAATTGGTCATGCGCTAACCGGTGAAGGGTCTAATCTCAAATCTCCGTCAGGGTGATCATCTGATTTTGCTGTAGATCTTCGTCCTCAAGTCATCAAGGGATCACTGGTCACTCGGTAACCGGCGATACATAGCTGGTATTGCCGTCAGGCATTCTGCGGCGTTGCAGCAGAAGAATTCCTCGGGACCCATCAGGTCATTTAGGAACTTTTGACAATCTCTGCAATTATGTCGTCGGGCATTCAACGAAATTCTCGAGCGTCACTCGGAATTTGTTAGGAAGTCTGAAATAGAATCCTCGGTCAATCATGAACCAAATAGGGATATCCAAACTTCTGCCATCAGGAACTCCGCATCAGCTGAGAGAACTGCTTCGACATCACAGTTGGACTTCGTCAGTAAGTCATGGGTTTTGGCACCGCTGCCAGACTTTAATCATTAAGTCTTCAAGGAAATCTCAACTTCCCTGTTGAAAACATGCTGGGGATGACGCATCTCCACTGGGGATTCTGGAGAACTATCAAGTAACTCTGCTTCGGGGATTTCAGAATCATTCTGAACGAATCAACTCTGCTGAGGACTTCAAGAATCATCTTGGACAAATAACTCCGTCGGGGACTTCAAGAATCATCCTGAACCAATAACTCTGCTGGAGATTTCAGGAATCATCCTGATCAAACACTCTGCCGGGGACTCTAAGCATCAACTTGAGCAACCCTCTCTGGCGACTTCACCGGGGGTTTTAAGAATCATCTTAAGCATACAACTTCGTTGGGGATTTCAAGAATCATCTTGAGCAAACCATTCTGCAGAGGAACACCTGCAAAACAAGAATAGTAACGACCTAGCTCATGTTTCATATGCATATGCTTTGACAATGGCGCAATGCTCCACACGGTGGAAATGCTATGCATTTAGGGTACATGATATGCAATCATGCAAGATGCTATGACCCCATCAGCAAAGTAAATGCTGAAGGGAGAATCCTCCCGTCAAGGAGAAAGAACCACTCTGGTGGAGGAAGGAATCATCCTGCCGAGGAGAAGAAGTCACACCAATCTCAATTGGATTCCGCCTGGGGAAACAAACTTCAGTCGACTGATGCAGGGGAGCAAAGTTCTACAAGAACCTGAACCCGCTCAACTAGGTACACGAACCACAAACTGCCGAGGGAAAACGATGTCAATCGCGGAACTAAACTGCACGGCATTCGCAACAAAACTCTCCTGGGGATAACGACTCCGGTGGGGAAATACAGCATCAGCTATTCAACACTCTACTGGGGAAAACCAATCATGGACTGAACGCTCTCCAAGGACTCGGCTCGCTTGGGGAACTGCAAACTCGGCTGAGGAGAGCAACCAGACGCTGGAATCACTTATGCCTGCCGGGGAGAGTACAATTCTGTGGGGAATTTCAATTCCGCTGGAGACATCAGTTTTGAACTATTGAAAGCTGCACGCTTGCGAGTGGTCTTCTACGAGAACTGCACTTTGATCCAGTGCTGGGGAAAGAACGTACACTTCAGCGCGTGACTCAGCTGGGGAGACAACGATCCTTCGGGATACATCTGATTGGGGAGAAAATATTCTCTGTTTGGGGAGACATATCAATGCTTACGATCTCATGTTCAGACTCCGCGGGGAGATGCTGCTACACTGGCTGGAGAAGAAGGAATCATCCCGCTTGGGGAAACATACGGCGTACTGCCTGGAATATGCTATACCTGCAACAACACAAACAAACAGATAAGATACCCTTCTCAATGGGACCTATCAAGGTTATCATCTTGTGACAATGTTCAAGTAATTCATTGTTTCAACAATCAGTGGCCTAGGCCAGTAAGTTTATGTATGCGCATTTTATCAAAAACATCGTCGTTCTTTTTCGCAAACAAAACAGATAAATGCTAAACAAACAAACAGAATTGATGAATAGTATATATTTTATTGATGATGAACCCCTGAATGGGTGCAAATGTTTTACAACAGATGCAAGCTCCTGGAATGAGGAAGCTGCGCAAATATAAAAAACATAAATATACATCAGTATATGCACAAATGTCGGCAATGAGGCGTAGACGAACACCATGAGTTGATCCCTCTATGACCCACTCGACTTCGATACTTCTCTGATGCTTCAGCTTTAGAAGAGATTGATTCAGATAAACGACCCTCAGGTCCTCCAAACCACTAAACAATGAAAGTCCACACGCGGAATGCAGTCATTTGCTTTTTCAAATCCCTAACTTTTGCCTGAATTGCCATTTCAGGTTTTCGATTCACCAGGATACCCTTTTTTGCCAAAGTCGCCCTTCCAGGTTTTCGACTCTGCGGGTGTACATTTTTTCATTTATATCCCTAACTTTTGCCCGAACCTTTTTCCTTTTTATGGTTTGCCGGGATGCCCCATTTTTGCCTGGATATTCTTTTTCTTTCCAGCGGGTCGTTTCTAAGCAAAGTATTTTTTAACTGCGTCCGCGTTCACCGGAGATGCAAAATCTTCGCCATCCATCGTGGATAACAACAAGGCTCCTCCTGAGAAGACCTTGCTGATGATGTACGGACCTTCGTAATTGGGAGTCCACTTGCCCCGGTGATCGGAGTGTGGAGGAAGAATATTCTTCAGGATGAGATCACCCGTCTGAAAGCTTCTAGGACGCACCTTCTTATCATAAGCTTTCTTCATTCGGCTTTGGTACAGACGACCGTATGCAATCGATGCTAATCTTTTCTCGTCCATCAGGCTGAGTTGGTTTAGCCGGTTCTTAATCCATTCTGCCTCATCGAGTTTCACGTCAACCAAAACTCGTAAAGAAGGAATCTCAACTTCTAACGGTAGGACGACTTCCATACCGTACACTAGTGAGAAAGGAGTTGCCCCGGTTGATGTACGCACCGTTGTACGATAAACGTGCAGTGCAAATGGCAACATCTCGTGCCAATCCTTATAGGTCACAACCATCTTCAGTACAATCTTCTTAATGTTCTTATTAGCCGCTTCAACGGCGCCATTCATCTTCGGTCGGTAAGGAGATGAGCTGTGATGTTCAATCTTGAAACTCTGGCACAGCTCCTTCATCATCTTGTTATTCAGATTTGAACCATTATCAGTGATGATCCGCTCGGGAATTCCGTAACGACAAATGATGTCCCTCTTTATGAATTTAGCCACCACCTGCTTGGTCACATTAGCATATGAGGCTGCCTCTACCCACTTGGTGAAGTAGTCGATGGCTACTAGAATGAAGCGATGACTGTTAGATGCGGTAGGCTCGATCTTGCCTATCATGTCGATGCCCCACATGGAGAACGGCCACGGGGAGGACATGACATTTAAAGGGCACGGCGGCACATGAATCTTATCAGCATAAATCTGGCATTTATAACATCTCTTCGCGAATTTAAAGCAATCCGATTCCATCGTCAGCCAGTAGTATCCTGCTCTCAGGATCTTTCTTGTCATAGCATTCCCGCCGGCGTGCGTACCAAATGTGCCTTCATGGACTTCTTCCATGAGCATACTCGCTTCTTTCTTATCTACACATCTGAGTAGCACGAGATCGTGGTTTCTTTTATACAAAACTCCATCAGGATTGAGATAAAAGTTTCCAGACAGCCTCCTCAGAGTCTTCTTATCCTAGGTTGACGCTCCCGCGGGATACTCCTTAGTCATAAGGAAAGTCTGGATATCATGGAACCATGGCTTGCCATCGGAGGCTTCCTCGATCGCAAAGACGAATGCAGGTCTATCAAGACAAGAAAGGACAATTCTTGGAGCTTCATTCTAAAAATTGACTTTATACATCGAAGCCAACGTGGCTAAGGCATCAGCCATCTAGTTTTCAGCTCTGGGAACATGATGGAGTTCCACTTGATCAAAGAACAGAAGCAGCCTTCTGGCGTAATTCATGTACGGCACCAAATTCGATTGACGAGTCTCCCACTCCCCTTTAATCTGGTTGATCACAAGTGTCGAGTCACCATATACATCTAGGTTCTTGATTCTCAAATCAATTGCTTCTTCTATGCCCATGATGCATGCTTCGTACTCCGCTTCGTTATTGGTGACCGGAAACGTCAGTCTAGCGGTGAACGGGATGTGGGATCCATGGGGAGTCGTGATGATTTCCCCAATGCCACTTCCGTAAGAATTAGCTACCCCGTCAAATATCAATTTCCATTGGGATTTCCTATCTGGACCCTCGTCGGGCAACGGTTCATCGCAATCTTTCACCTTGAGAAACATGATATCCTCATCAGGGAATTCAAATTTCATCGACTGATAATCCTCGATTGACTGTTCGGCAAGGTATTCAGACAATACGCTTCCCTTGATGGCCTTCTAGGAAACGTACTAAATGTCATATTCCGTCAACACCATTTGCCATCTGGCAATCCTGCTCGAATGCGCTTGCTTCTCGAAGACGTACTTGATTGGATCCATCTTCGAAATTAGCATGGTTGTGTGGTTGAGCATGTACTGTCGTAAACGTTTGGCAGCCCAGGCTAGTGCACAACACGTCTTCTCCAGCATTGAGTAACGAGATTCACAGTCCGTGAACGTTTTACTCAAGTAATAAACGACATGCTCCTTTCTGCCTGTCTCGTCGTGCTGACCGAGAACACACCCCATACTATTCTCAAGAACTATCAAGTACATGATTAAGGGTCGTCCGACCACTGGGGGTATCAAGATCAGAGGTTCCTGTAGATACTGTTTTATCTTATCAAATGCCTTCTGGCAATCCGCGTTCCAGATAATCGTCTGATCTCTTTTCAGTAGTTTGAACATCGGTTCACACGTGGCCGTGAGCTGAGAAATAAACCTTGCAATGTAGTTTATTCTGCCCAGGAAAACACGAACTTCTTTCTCGGTTTTTGGCGCTGGCATTTCTTGTATTGCTTTTATCTTCGCAGGATCAACCTCGATGCCTCTTTCACTCACGATAAACCCCAGTAGTTTTCCAGATCGTACTCCGAAAGTACACTTGTTAGGATTCAGCCTCAACCTGAACTTCCTAAGCCTCTCAAAAAGCTTCAGCAAATTGACCAGATGTCCCTCCTCCGTTTGGGACTTCGCAATCATGTCATTAACATAGACTTCAATCTCATGATGAATCATATCATGAAACAAAGTAACCATTGCTCGTTGGTAAGTGGCCCCTGCGTTCTTTAGACCGAACGGCATTACCTTGTAGCAAAACGTTCCCTAAGGTGTAATAAACGTAGTTTTCTCCATGTCCTCTGGCGCCATCTTGATCTGATTGTAACCGGAGAAGCCATCCATGAACGAAAATATGGAGAACTGAGTTGTATTGTCGACCAACACATCAATATGAGGGAGCGAGAAATCATCTTTAGGGCTCGCCCTATTCAAATCCCGATAACCGATGCACATTCGCACCTTACCGTCCTTCTTCGGTACAGGCACTATGTTGGCGACCCACGGAGGGTAAGTAGTGACCTCTAAGAAGCCAGCATCAAGCTGTTTCTGCACTTCTTCTTTAATCTTAACGGCCATATTTGGTCGCGTCTTCCTAAGCTTCTGCTTAACGGGACGACAATCTTCTCGCAGCGGCAGGTGATGGACCACAATGTCAGTGTCAAGTCCGGGCATATCTTCGTATGACCAAGCAAAGATGTCACTATACTCTCTCAGCATCTCGACCAATCTCTGCTTGACATCACTCTGCAATGCAGCCCCTATCCTGACATTCCTGACTAGTTCTTCAGAACCCAGATTTACAATCTCAATCTCTTCCTCGTGAGGCAGAATAACTTTCTCTTCTTGTTTCAACAAGCGGGCCAACTCTTCGGGAAGGTCTTCATCTTCATCAATCTCTTCTTCGGCTTGGTAGATCAGGCAATCGAAGTCGAAGTGAGTCGTAGAAGGTCCAGAGTCGATGTCATCTGCTATGTGGATCCTACAATAACAAGGGTTAAGCTTAAAACAAGGATATGCAGGTTAGCACAAACCCTATTGCCATTTTATTGTTTTTCAAAACAAATATAAAACAGGAATAATAGAGATCACAACATTTGAATGCGAAGAAAAACGCCTTTTGATTTATTGGTAAAATGCATGTACATAATCAAACAAGGCCCTGACAATAAAACCATTATGCCCCGGGTAGGACATAGGGTTGTACAACGATTGGAGAAAGTAAATCATTACTCTTTGCCTGTCACTTGGATGGTATCCCTGATGGACCAGTTGGTGAGGCTCTGGCCTGGTTTGCTTGGCTGGATCCAAGAGTCTAGGTCGCAATTGCTGTCTTCGCCGTCTTCAGACACTGCGTTGACACTTTCAAATATAACCCCGCCACTGGTAAACTGGATCGGCCCTTTACCTCGCGATGCACTGTGAGAAGAGGAGGCTTCAGCCGCAGGAGAGTATCCTAACCCAAACTTGTCCTGTTTGTTAGGTATTTCTAGCACTTGCCCCCAGCCTGGGGTAGATCCGGCTTGAACAGCAGCCCGGGCTTCCCTGAGGGAAGAGAGAGTCATCTCTGGCTTTTTGGTCGTTACAGGAGCCACGTCCTTGACTTTAACAGCCTCGAACGCCTGACATAGGGTTTCGTGGATTTCCCCATCCATCTCTGTTAGAACACAGATTGGTTCTTAATAATATCTCTATGTTTTGATGATAACTATTATGAAATTTTGTATTTAAGAATTATATACTCTAAAATTTGCTTGAGAGTTTTTACTGCAGATAGTAAAGAAATTAACACTGCAGAAGCAAATCAGAATTGAATATAAGAAATTAGCTAGACTCTGAAGCGCCAGATGCATTCATTAGAAGATTCTGATTGCTGCCAACAGAAGATTCTGAGCGTAGCCTCCAGAAGAATCTGAAGCAGAAGCTCCAGAAGGATCTGAAGCAGAAGCTCCAGAAGATTCTAAAGCTGAAGCTCCAGAAGAATCTGAAGCAAGTCAGAAGCATCTGAAGCAAAGAAGAATTTTGTATGAAGAGTTTTTCAAAGCATAGTTTATACAGAAGATTCTGAGAGTACTAAAGCTGCCAGTACTGAAGTTCTGTTTCAAATATGCTCTGATATCTAACACGCTGAAAGCACACCTGCTGCAGAAGACTCTGATTCAGCAAGACTCTGATTATCATCAGAAGACTCTGACCCAATTAGACTCTGATGAACTTGCTGAAAACTGAAGAAGAAATATTCAAAGATTATATCCGTTGGAGTAAATCAAACGTCTCTTTCCTTATTTATGCTAGACACAAGAACACAGACAAAAAGGATTTTTCTGTGCTTTCTTCTTCTAGGAAAGGTCACTTGATGTGAAGACAAAAAGGCTCAGACCTTTTGGGACACTCTTCTCAACGTGCAGCTCACCTTGGATCAGCTGCCTATAAAAGCAAGACTCCACCAAATTCTTCAGTTAGACGTTTTGTTGAAAAGAAATTAAAACACTCAAGCTCTCATACTTTCATATTCTTTCTAAGAACTTATTTCATTGTACTTAAACTTAAGAGAAATATCACTGTTGTGATTAAAGCTTTTTAGAAGTATTCTTACTCTTGTAATAGTTTTACATTGATTGTAAAAGATTTCCTTAAGAGGATTCAATTGGAATCAGTAGCTCTTAAGAAGACTAAGAACAGTTGTTCTTAGGTGTTCCTATTGTAATCTGTTTGATTAAATAGTGGATTAAGTCCTTGATTGAGAAAGGCAAATCACTCTAGGAAGGGTGGACTGGAGTAGTTGAGTTCAACGAACCAGGATAAAAATACTTGTGTTTTAATTCTAAGTTTTAATCTTTCATACTTATTCAACCCCCCTTCTAAGTATTATCTCACCTTCAGTTGGCATCAGAGCTCCGGTTCTGTGTGTGCTACCACTTAACAGTGACAGTAAAGATCCAGAGAGAAATACTTTGATATATATTTAGTTGTTACTATGGTTGATAATACAATATCCAACATTAACAATAAATATGAAGAAAGGGACAAAATCAGCACCAAACCCCCTATGTTTGATGGGGAGAAATTTGATTACTGGAAAGACAGAATTGAAAGTTTTTTCCTTGGATATGATGCTGATTTATGGGATCTGGTCATAGATGGATATGTTCATCCTACAGATGGGAATGGCAAGAAGATAGACAGAAAATCTATGACAGATGCTCAGAAGAAAGATTTTAGAAATCATCACAAGGCCAGAACAATATTATTGAATGCAATATCTCATACTGAGTATGAAAAATTACAAACAGGGAAACTGCATTTGATATGTTTGAATCCTTAAAGATGACTCATGAGGGAAACTCTCAAGTCAAGGAAACAAAGGCTCTGGCTCTGATCCAGAATTATGAGGCCTTCAAGATGGAATACTTTGAATCTGTTGAAGCTATGTTCTCCAGATTTCAGATCTTCACAGCTGGGCTAAAGGTTCTGGACAAGGGATACTCCACATCAGATCATGTAAAGAAAATCATCAGAAGTCTACCTACCAGATGGAGACCAATGGTGACTGCCTTGGAGATGGCTAAAGATCTGAACAAGATCTCTTTAGAAGAACTCATCAGCTCACTAAGGAGCCATGAAATTGAGCTTGAGGAAGATGAACCTCAGAAGAAAGAAAAAGGTAAATCTGTTGCTTTAAAATCTAATAAATCTGCTAAAGCTTTACAGGTTATTGAAGAAAGCTCTGAAGGATCTTCTTCTGAAGAAGAAGATGAATTATCCATGCTGTCCAGAAGGATCAACAGACTCTGGAAGCACAAGGGAAAGAAGTTCAACAACTTCAGAAAATCTGATCATAGAAAGGAATCTTCTGGGCACAAAAGATCTGGCAAGAAAGAAGTTCTGTGCTATGAGTGCAAAGAACCTGGGCATTACAAGAATGATTGCCCCAAACTTCAAAAAGAAAAACCCAAGAAGAAGTTCAACAAAAAGAAGAAGGTTTTGATGGCAACATGGGATGACTCAGATGAGTCTGAATCATCTTCTGAATCAGAAGAAGAATGTGTTAATGTTGCACTGATGGCCAGCACAGAAGATCAGGAGGAAGGAACTTCAGGATATGAATCAGATTCTGAATCTGACGATGACGCTGAAGAGGTAATGGCTAAACTTACTAAAGAAGAACTTATAAAAGTTTTATCAGAAGTTTTGAAAAGTTATAACAATATCAAACTCAAATACAAGAAGCTGAAAAGCAGTCTTGAATATGAGATTGATCTTCTGAAGACAGAACTTGTTGAGCAAAAAGAAATTAATCTAAAAATCAAAAATGACTTTGAAACAACTCAACAAGAATCTGAATCTGAGACTAAGTCATGTGAAAACATCTTAGAAAAATATGACTCTAGCTTTCAGAGATTCCTTACCAAGAGCATAGACAGAAGCAAGATGGCTTCTATGATCTATGGTGTTAGTGGGAACAACAGAAGAGGTATTGGATATGAATCTTCCTCTGGAAGTAATCCAAAATCTGTTGATAAACTCTTCATCAAGAAGACACCTCTGTACTCTCAATTTAAGTTTGGTCACTTAAATGACATTAAACACACAAGCTCTGAGAAGAATACTTATGTGTTTAAACCCAAGGCAAGTCAGAATAAACATTATGTTGAAAAACAAAAGTTTAGACAAACCTACAAACCAACTAACCCTAAAGGACCCAAGAAGATTTGGGTACCTAAAAATAAAATAATTCTTGTTGCAGATGTTCTTAGCAGCAAGGTCAGGACGCCAATCATGGTACCTGGACTCTGGATGCTCACGACACATGACAGGAGAAAAGTCTATGTTCCAAAGCCTGGAACTTAGATCTGGAGGTGATGTGAAGTTTGGAGGGAACCAGAAGGGCAAGATCATTGGATCTGGCACCATTGGAAATGGTAAACTTCCCTCTATTACTAATGTTTTACTTGTTGAAGGGTTAAAGCATAACTTATTGTCCATAAGTCAATTAAGTGACAATGGTTATGATATTACCTTTAATCAAAAATGTTGTAAAGCTATTAGTCAAAAGGATGGCTCTATCCTATTTAGTGGTAAGAGGAAAAACAACATTTATAAAATAAATCTTTCAGAACTTAAAGTTCAAAATGTTAAATGCCTCCTGTCTGTTAATGAAGAGCAATGGGTCTGGCACAGAAGATTGGGCCATATTAATATGAGACGTATATCTCAGATTAATAAACTTAATCTTGTCAGAGGACTCCCCCTAATCTGAAGTTCACTTCAGATGCTCTTTGTGAAGCATGCCAAAAAGGGAAGTTTTCAAAATCATCTTTTAAATCAAAAAATGTTGTTTCTACTTCCAAACCACTAGAATTACTTCATATTGATCTGTTTGGACCAGGGAAAACTACATCCATCAAAGGAAAGAAGTATGGATTAGTCATTGTTGATGACTATAGTAGATCGACATGGGTAAAGTTCTTAAAACACAAGGATGAGTCACATTCTGTGTTCTTTGACTTCTGCAAGCAAGTCCAGAATGAAAAGGATTTCAAAATTATAAAAGTCAGAAGTGATCATGGTGGTGAATTTGAAAATAAATATTTTGAAAAATATTTTTCTGAAAATGGCATTGCTCATGATTTTTCCTGTCCTAGAACTCCACAACAAAATGGGGTTGTAGAGAGGAAAAACAGAACTCTGCAAGAAATGGCCAGAACCATGATCAATGAGACAAATCTGGCAAAACACTTTTGGGCAGAAGCAATCAACACAGCCTGTTACATTCAGAACAGAGTGTCTGTAAGACCTCTTCTGAAAAAGAGTCCATATGAACTGTGGAAGAACAGAAAGCCCAACATTTCATATTTTCATCCTTTTGGATGTATTTGCTATATGTTAAATACTAAGGAAAATCTGAACAAGTTTGATTCCAAAGCACAGAAGTGTTTCATGCTTGGATATTCTGAACGCTCTAAAGGCTACAGAGTATACAACACTGAGACACAGATTGTGGAAGAATCCATTCATGTCAGATTTGATGATAAGCTTGGCTCTGAAAAGCCAAAGCAGTCTAAAAACTCTGCAGATAGAGAAGTAGTCTTCATTGACTCTGATGTCCCAGAAGCAGACAAAATTCAAGTGAAGGAACCAGAAGCAACGCCAGATGCTATTCCTTTAACTTCTCAGATGAACAATCTAAACATTTCTGTAGAATCAACTATTAGAGGATCATCATCCAGAATTAAAGCTTCTCATCCAGAGAATGTCATTATTGGAAAGAAAGATGATCCCATCAGAACAAGATCCTTTCTAAGATCATCTGAAGCATCACTATTTGGACTGGTGTCAGAAATTGAACCATCTTCTGTAGATGAAGCTCTGCAAGACAATGATTGGATTATTGCCATGCAAGAAGAGCTAAATCAATTCACCAGAAATGATGTATGGGATCTAGTTCAAAGACCACAAGGATTCAATATAATTGGTACAAAATGGGTCTTCAGAAATAAGCTGAATGAGAAAGGAGAAGTTGAAAGAAATAAGGCAAGGCTTGTAGCTCAAGGGTACAGTCAACAAGAAGGTATTGATTACACTGAAACTTATGCTTCAGTGGCAAGGTTAGAATCTATACGCCTTCTTATTTCATTTGCTGCACAAAATAACATCACTTTGTATCAGATGGATGTTAAAAGTGCCTTTCTTAATGGTATTATAGAAGAAGAAGTTTATGTCCACCAACCTCCTGGTTTTGAAAATGAAAAATTTCCAGATCATGTTTTCAAATTAAAGAAATCTCTATATGGCTTAAAACAAGCTCCCAGAGCTTGGTATGAGAGATTGAGCAATTTTCTTCTGGAGAAAAATTTCATCAGAGGCAAAGTGGATACAACACTCTTTTGTAAATCAATTAAGAAAGATCTTCTAATTTGTCAAATTTATGTGGATGATATAATATTTGGATCTACCAATACTATGCTGGGAAAGGAGTTTGCTACATGTATGCAGGCAGAATTTGAAATGAGCATGATGGGAGAACTCAGATTCTTTCTAGGAATCCAAGTCAATCAAACTCCAGAGTGCACTTACATACATCAGACCAAATATGTTAAAAAACTTCTGAAAAAATTTAACATGACTGATAGTAAGCTGGCAAAGACTCCCATGCATCCAACTAGCTCACTTGGCAAGGAAGAGGTAAGTAAGAAAGTAGACCAGAAGCTCTACAGAGGTATGATTGGTTCTCTTCTTTATCTAACTGCTTCTAGACCTGACATATTGTTCAGTGTATGCTTGTGTGCTAGATTCCAATCAGATCCTAGAGAATCACACTTGACAGCTGTCAAGAGGATTCTAAGGTATCTGAAAGGTACTTCTAATGTGGGTTTGTGTTACAGAAAATCTGATGATTTCAAATTAGTTGGATTCTGTGATGCTGACTACGCTGGAGACAGAGTGGAAAGAAAAAGTACTTCTGGAAGTTGTCAATTTCTAGGAAGAAATCTAATCTCCTGGTACAGCAAGAAGCAACCCACAATTGCACTTTCAACCACAGAGGCAGAATATATTGTTGCTGCTGGATGTAGCACGCAGATGCTCTAGATGAAAAGTCAACTAGAAGACTATCAAATTTTTGAAAGTAACATTTCTATCTTTTGTGATAATACTTCTGCTATATGTTTGTCTAAAAACCCTATTTTACACTCTAAGGCAAAACATATAGAAATTAAGCATCATTTCATCAGAGACTATGTTCAGAAGGGAATCATAAATTTAGCCTTTGTTGATACAGATCATCAATGGGCAGATATTTTTACAAAACCCCTTGTTGAAGATAGATTCAAATTTATTCTGAAAAATATTGGTATGGATTTTTGTCCAGAATAATATTGGTCAGAAGCAAATTTTTACAGATGCAAAAATGCCTAATGCTCTGAAGTATTTCTTCTGATTGCTTACTTATTCTGCTTAATATTTTTTTTGTGAAACTCTGAACTAACAATCTTTAGAGGATTTGAATGCTGGTTAACGTTTCATTTCTCAAGTGAATTCAGAACACATGCAAGCAAACACGTGTCACAACAAATCTGGAAAGGTGGCGTGTACATTACTGGAGAGACGTTTGAGGTGAAGTTTGAATAGTGAAAATCTTGATTTTCCCCCCAATTTGTCAGAAGCAATAAATGCTTGAAATGATTTTTATTCTTTTCATTTAATGCTTTAATTCAAACGTGCAAAATCTGACTGTTTGTATGCCTAATTGTTTTAGTATAAATACTTGACTTCTCTTCACTTTCACACTTTTCACAATCTCAGAAAATTTTATGCATTTTCATCTTCTCTTCTCTCTGCATAAAAACCCTAAGCGTGTGACAAAACAATCTTCAATGGCAACTTCATCATCAACAGTTGCTCAATTCCAATCTTCTATGGCTGCAGTTACTTCTGCAAACATGGGTGTTACTCCTTATTGTCGCTACTGCGAAAATCGGCGCCGGCTGAACAGAAGAGTCGCCACCGTGCGTTATTTATCCCAAAGGAGGGAAAGGAAACGCTCGAGGTAAACCTACCGCAAAGACGGGAAAGGAATGGTCATCGCAACCAAATCCTGGATTCGGGAGTCGGTTACGCAAGGGGAAGGTATTAGCACCCCTCACGTCCGTCGTACTCGACGGGATCCACGCTTGTTTTCTGGTACGGATTGTATTCTATCTACACTAAAGGTTAAGGGTTAAAAAGAAAGGAAAAGGTGACTCGGCAAAGTATCGCACTTTATGCCTACGTATTCCCGTTTGGAACGAGAAATCAGAGTCAACGTAGTTCGCCTACCTACGGGAAAGGAGGGGAAGGTTGCTCGCTAGGATATCGCATCCTATGCCTACGTACTTTCATACAGCATGAAAGATCAGAGCAAACGTAGTTTGGGCCACGTACGACACAAGTCTGCCTTGATTGTTTTTATCCTTCTGAAAAAAAGGTTTTTCTTGATTAAGAGTCCAAGCGGACAAAAATGACACTTTGATATTTGTTTGAATCTTTTACGGAAGAAATGTTTTTTTAGTGTGTTTGAAATCTCTGACGCACTAGAGACTATGATTTGAGAGTGACTATGTCGTATGTCACCCTAAGGGTAACACACTAAGCAATCAGATTACTGAAGAGTGACCCTCTAGCAACCTTTTCTCAAATAGCTTAAGGCTCGTAACGTACGACATCGATTAACCTTATTACTGTGTTTTTGAATGGTTCTGAGATGAGAAGAGAAAGAAGCTCTAAAAAGCCTATGGTTGAAAAAGGAATCAAAACTACCCTAATATTGTCATACATGGATGAAAGCCTAATGTCTATCATATTTCTCTCCTGCACAGAGAGAAACAGAGATCCTAGGGGATAAACGACAAAAGAAACAGATACATACAGTAAAGCACTAAAATGCATGAATGCAGCAGGAAATAATAGGCAAAGTGAACAGCTTCACTTTAATCCTAAGGGGAAGATTAACAAACAATACAGCAAAGAAAAACACCAGCTCAGCAGCCCCCACCAGCTCCTACAGCATGTAATCCAAACAGCACCAGCTCTGGCAGCTACAGTTGATTTACCAGCAAAAAGTTGACAACAGCAACCTTCATCTTCATGAATGCTCTTATCCCCTCAAGATTCACTAAACTTTCAATCTTCAATGGACACCAACTTCAACAAGCTCCCAGCTTAAGCAAGCTCAAACCCCAACCAGTAACTAGCTTCAACAAGCTACTGACTTCAACTTCAACAAGCAGTAAAACCCTAGCTTCAACAAGCAACCAGCTTCAACAAGCTCAAACTTATACTTCAATAAGCTTCAACTTTCTCTTTACCAAGCTTTCACAAGCACCTCCAAAGGAGAATCATTCAACAAGATCAGGTTATAATGTTAAGAAACTCAATGACAACCAAAGGAAATCACTAAGATTTTAACATTGCAAATTAAAGGTATCCTCAAAGTTCTACTCACTTGGGCATACCACTCATCCCTCCTAAGGAGAGATGGAGCTTCCCAAGGAGGACTTTATGTCATTGGATAGGATAGAGGCAAATAATGCACTCTATGTTTGACAGAAGAATTTGTCTATTCTAAGCTCTTCCTATTTTATCCTATTTCTCCTAAGTCTTCAATCAGCATCTTCAATCCAAGCAATCTTCATGCATCAACCTTGATCTTTGTATTCAATCTTCTCCATTGATTCTTCATGCTTCCACAAGCCCAAACCAATCCCACACCCCAAAATAAAAGCCCAGAAACCCAAACAGACACACATAAACCCCAAGTGGGAACACCAAACAAACACTCTAGTTGCAAAATATACTAAAAATAGTAAAGTAGTATTTAAAATTCTAAGATTTATTCTAAGGGTATTTCTATATCTACCCTACATACCCTATATATCCCATAACCTGATTCATGCTAAAAACCCCAAAATAAAATGTTGTAATGTCCCTATGTGGAGTTTGAACCCTAAAACTATCACCCTAATGTTCTCTAATCAAAACTAATCAAAATTAATCCACAAAAATATGAAATAAATACAGGGGGAACTTAATGTTCTAATCTAACTACCACAGAAAGAATGGAACCAAAATATGAATTTAAATGACCAAACAAAATTCACAAAATGAGATGTACAAACAAAATGAAAATAAAATGCAATTAAATGTAAAAATCACCAAAAATAGAAAAATGCTTAAAATGATATTTTTATTTTTTCACAATTTTCTTCAGACAATTATTAAAAGGTAGCAAAAATCCCCACATCAAAATTATTATTTTTGGATTTTATATGAATTTTCAAAGAACCAAAAATAATATGAAGAAAATGATGAAAATATGAGAAAAAAGAGAAACATGCGTGTCAAATAGTAATTAAAATCAGTTCAAAACACTGGTTGGGCCCAGGAGGGGGTGTGGATAGCGCGCGTGCACTAAGCCCAACACCATCAGAAAATTAAATGAAAAACAAGATAAAAATGGAAAACTCATGTGGTAAATAGCAACTGAATTGCCTTATAATTCGCTCATGGGCCAGGATGAGGGTATGTATAGCAATGATGATGTTAAGCCCAAACCAAGCGTTTTAATGAAACGCTGCGCTCCATGCGTATTCAGCCTTCACAAACTGAAGTGGAATCCTGGCCATCCAATTCAATTCTAGTCAACGGTCCAAGCCACGTCTGATGGCTCACGTTCATCTTCCTCAAATAACTCAGGCGAACCAAGGCATAACCAGACGGTGGCTCACGGTGGAAGCCACCATCTTCTCCGGTGAGAGCCTCCACACAGGTCATCAACAACAACCAATAAAAACCCTGTTCCACTCCAAATTTCATCCTGAATCCGAATCTACCACTAGAATCCTCTAATTCTCACTCAAAATCAAAACACGAAGAGATTCTCAAAAGAGGCACCGATCTTGATCCTCATGATTCTTAAAATTGAAGGCACTAAACTAAACCTCAAATATTAGGGATCATACTCCAATGTTCAATCACGATCAACACCTCAAGAAATAAGAGAAAACAGGCTCAACAGAAAATGTCCATCATCATCAATCAACTCAATTCTCTAATCTTTTGACCTAGAAACCATCTACCAGTTGCAAGCATCCTAACCACATGTTAATTTCTATCTAGAACTACATGGATCAAGCACAATGAAGGAAATTACAAACCTGGTTTCAGAAGATCACCACGAGCTATTCTTGCTCAATTCAACCTCCACAATGATTCAAACACCTTCAATGAAGCTAGGAGAAGCTCCTCCACACTTCAATTTGGCTTGAAACTCCTTGCAACCTTAAAACCGATTATGAGTTCTTCACCTTCAAAATTCAGTTGCAAAACCGTTACTCAGCCTCAAATCTCTAACCTCTTTCATCTGAGCACCCTCTAAACCTTTTATAGAACACATTGATGGGCTTTTGATCCACTCTAGAAGCCCAAATCAGGAGATCCATTTTCTGTCATGGAAGTGAAAATTCAATGGTACAGTCGTGTATCCCCTTGCTTCAGTTAGCTGAAATCTCTCCCTTTCAATCATACAAGTCATGGTAAATGTGTTTGGATGGCTGGCGTAGCTTGAATTGGCTTGTGTTGGATTTTACTTATGTGACTTGTAATTCAAGTAAGGAGTTTACAAAGCAAGTCCATCATTCTGACCTCTACTCAAAAAAGTGTTAATGCCATTGTCTCTAAAAGATGTTTTCCAATCAATTTGAGTATTTGGATGACGCATTTTGGACTCATAACTTGAAAATTGCATTTTTCCCTCCATGAATTCATTTGAAATTCTTCCATATTCAAGCCATTTTTGGGCATTTTGGACTACAAGCCATTCTAGATCACCATGACCTCTTGTCTAGCCTAAAAATGCCATTTGGAACACATCTCATGTTGGGAAAAATTTCATTTGAAGAGTGGAAGATGGAGATTTGGGTCCATGTTGAAAAATGACTTATAATTCAACTTTCCCAAAATACCCCTGAGTTGCCAAGACCATAACTTGAGTTCCAAAAATCCTCTTGAGGACTTCTAGTACTCAAATTAAATCTAAGATCAAGATCTCCAACTCTTATGTTGGCCAAGAATCCATTTGAAAACTCCTTGATGGGCAAAAGTTGCTTGGAAGTCAAGTGACTTTCACAGATAAATTTCAATGTCCTCTGATGACCCATAACTTGCAAGAACCATAAGTTGAGTTCTATAAATCTCCTTGAAGACTTCTAGTACTCAAATTAAAGCTATTGAGAAGCTCTACAAGTTTCATGTTGATCAAGAATCCCTTTGAAACTTGAATTTTGACTTATCTGGCTTGGAAGTTAAGCCTAAATTAGGGTTTTTTTACACTGAAACCCTAATCTAATGACCCCTCCTCTTCTTGATCCCTCTTGATTTCCCCTTGGCACAACACCACACATGTATCCCCAAATCAATTCATGACTTCCACAACCTCCAAGCTGACCTTGATACTCTTCAATCACCCAGTTGACCTAAGGTTGCCCTAGGGTTGACCCAGATGACACCCTAGTTAACTGCCTTCAACTGTAGCTCTTGTAATCCCACCAATGACTTGACTCATATTCAAAATGACCCTCTAAGCCCTCCATGATGCTAGTACACATTCCATACCCTCAGTTCATAGCTCATGTCTCATTGATGATCCTCAAATACACCCCTAGATAGGAGAGAAATCCACTGCTTGACCTTCTAACTTCTCAAAGCTTCAATTCCTTTCTTGGTGACTTGAATAGACTTAGGATTGAATAAAACCCCTTTTGATGTGCCTCTTTAGAGAATAATGGCACTTGATCCCCTTGCTGGATGACTTGCTTATGCCATGTTATGCAAATGATTGAACTATGGACATTATCTACTATGCAAATGACAATGCTCTTGAAACATAAATCTAGTAAAATAAGTTGGTCAAATTTTAGGGTGCAACAGATGCCCCTATTCAAGCGGCTTGGACCTGACTGGGTGAAGAGCGATTGGCCTTCAAACATTCGAGGTACGAGACGGTTGAATACCAAAGAAACCCTAAAATTTGCCAACCGCAGAAATAAACTGCACCACTTCTTGGGGAACGACATTCGCCGAGTGAACCTGATTGTTCTGGTAACAACGGATCATTCGTCGGGGAATAACTCTGATTTTGACTATAACCACCCATGTAGAACCACGAGTACTGAACTATATTTGCAAAAACTCCTCTGTCTACAACTGGACTAACCTTATCAACACAAGAAGAGAAACAAATTCGTCAACACGAGCAAAGATCCCACCGTCACAGGAAAAATATTAACCACAATTGCCCTTAAATTTCATCAACACGAGAAGCCATAAATTCGTCATCACGAGGAAATCCTATCATCATAGGAATACAACTTGCCCTTATCAGTACTTTTCAAACTTGTCCTCAGCAAGACTCCATATTCCATTATCATGGAGAGATAAAACTTGTCGACTCCACTGGGGATGGGCTATCTGCATCTTGTCAACACGAGGAAAATAGATTCATTAACATGAATAAATCCTATCATCATAGGAATACCATTCTTGTACATCTCTGAACCCACATTTCGTCAACACGAAGAAATCCTATCCACATAGGCATAAATTGTCCTCATCAGGACGCACATTCTGTCAACACAGAGAGAGTAATCCGTCAACACGAATAAATCCTATCAGCATAGGCGTAGATTGTCCTCATCAGGACTCCATATTCTGTCAATGCAGAAAAATCCTATCAACATAGGCGTAACTTGTCCTCATCAGGACTCCCTATTCCGTCAACACAGAAAAATCCCATCAACATAGGCATCAATTGTCCTCATCAGGACCCCATGTTCCGTTAACTCGGAGAAATCAAACTTCGTCCTCAACAGGACTCCATATTCCATCATCATGGAGAAGTAATTCGTCAATACGAATAAATCCTGTCATCATAGGCCTAAATTGTCCTTATCAGGACTCCATATTCCGTCAACACGGAGAGAACTCGTCCTCATCAGGCCTCCACATTCCGTCATCACGGGGAGAGTAATCTTGGTCCTCCACAGGACTCTATACTCCATCAACACGGAGAAATCCTATCAACATAGGCATAATTTGTCCTCATCAGGACTCCATATTCCGTCAACACGGAGAAACCAAACTTCACTAACACGAATAAATTCTATCAACATAGCTGGGGATATTCTGAAATCCAATGGCCGACACCCGTCCTGACAACAAACGAGCACTTCTGAAATTTTGATACATGGAACCCTGAGATGCTATTGCAGCAACAAACCTGACAAAACAGTCCGCTGATCGGACACGAGAAAAACCTCATTCATTAACTCTGTGGGGATGATGATAAACTGAATCGCATCATCGTATGTCTCACGTCAAGACTTTGATTATCTGAAAAGACCCCTGAGCTTTAGAACTCCACACTCCTGTTGAGAAACACACCTGAAAGCAAAAGGTTAACCAACCTGATTTATGTTTCAAAAATGTGCATGTTTGACAATGGCGTAATGTTCCATACAGCATGGAAATGCTACGCGTTTTCTAGAGGGATGCAAACATGATAATGCATGCAAATGCAAATGCTGGTTCGGGCTGCCGGGAACAGCTCTGATAAGCTCGCTTCATTACGGATGCTGAGGACAAATACTACCCTGCTGGGGAAGGAACGGTTGCCACCATAAATGCCAGGACATACAACGAACTCTGCCGGGGAGAGCTTTAAACATTCCATTTCCACTGGGAGGAAAGAAGACACCTGCTGGGGAGAGAAAACTCCGCTAGGGAAGAAACTTCTCTCTTGGGAAATATTAACCGACTCCGCTGGGGAGAATGAATAACCCTACTGGGGAGAATAACAGTCTGAACACAGTTTACAACTCTCTGAAAGCTAAATGACTCTGCTGAAGATAAGAAATCCTTTTGGAGAACCACCACTGTCTGAATACAGCTTACGTATTTTGGAGTCATCAAATTCTGCTGAGGGTAAACGACCCCGCTGGGAAAAGTAAACCATTTGGCTACAGTTTACATACTCGGGACTGAGGATAGACATCCTGTGGCGAGCATCAATCTTGATCTGCTGGAGAATACCCTTTGGGATAAGCTGCGACTGGCTGGGGAAATTGTCCTTCCTTCAGTAAAGAACATTGTCATCTTAGCTTCGGGAAATGAAGCGCGACCTGCGTGGGGATTCACTTCACATAATGATCAAGTCTTTTCGTCAAGCCTCTGGTTAGGACTAAAATTTTCTGATCATCCACTTCACATGGGCAAGAACCCTGCAACACCATAAACGAGACAAGACAGGTCTATACAACCAAATCTATTCAAGTTAGCGTTAGTGACATCATTTTCAGTCAATTCGAAGTTTTAGCAATTATTGGCAAGGGCCAGCAACGTTATGCAACTGCTAGTTTTATCAAAACATTGGCGTTTTTCACATACAAAACAGTAAAGAACAAGCATCAAATACTGAATAACATGTTTTATTAATTGGGCCCCTGAATGGGCAGAATTTTGTACACCGGAT
The DNA here is from genome assembly GCA_963859935.3 of Lathyrus sativus. NCBI lineage: Eukaryota > Viridiplantae > Streptophyta > Magnoliopsida > Fabales > Fabaceae > Lathyrus > Lathyrus sativus. The sequence goes on from OZ012737.1 coordinate 494,641,993, forward strand.
ATAACTCCTGAAAAGAGGAAGTTACGCGTAACAAATATACAAGTATGCACAGGAAGCATAAATACAATGATAAATCAAATTTGCATATATGTCGGTGACGTGAAGCAGACAAACATCATGAGTTGATCCTCCTATGACTCGCCTGACTCTGACGCTTTCCCGGTATTCAAACTTCTGAAGAGATTGTATCTGATAATTGAACCCTCAAGCGTATTCTCCCGCACCAAGCTGCAGCATCAAATTCGGACCGCAGTCATTTGCTTTTTTAAATCCCTAACTTCTGCGTGAACCGCCCTTTGTGGGTTTTCAGTTCACCGGGATACCCTTTTTTGTCGAAGCCGCCCAGTGTAGGTTTTCAACTTCGCGGGTGTACATCTTTTCAATTTTTATCCCTAATTTTTGCCCGAACCTTTTATTCTGTTTTTGGTTCGCCAGGATGCCCCATTTTTGCCTGGACTCTCTTTTTTCTGTCCAGCGGGTCAATTTCAAGCAAAGTATTTTTTAACTGCGTTCGAATTCACCGGCGACGTAAAGTCTTCACCGTCCATGGTGGACAACAACAATGCTCCTCCGGAGAAGACTTTCCTGACAACATATGGCCCCTGTGATCAGCCTGCGGCGGGAGGATCCTCTTCAGCACAAGGTCGCCCGTCTGAAAGCTCCGAGGATGTATCTTCTTATCATACGCTTTCTTCATCCGGCTCTGGTACAAACGACCGTATGCTAGAGAAGCTAGCCTCTTCTCATCCATTAAACTCAGCTGGTTCAATCTATCTTTCACCCATTCTGCCTCGTCAAGTTGGACATCTCATAATACCCTCAGGGAAGGAATCTCAACTTCCAATGGTAACACCGCTTCCATTCCGTATACCAACGAGAACGGGGTTACCCCGGTTGATGTGCGTACCATCGTACGATAACCGTGCAAAGCGAAAGGTAGCATCTCGTGCCAGTCCTTATAGGTCACCACCATCTTCTGAACAATCTTCTTTATGTTCTTATTGGCCGCTTCGACAGCGCCATTCATCTTGGATCGGTAAGGAGAAGAGTTGTGATGTTCAATCTTAAAGTTCTGACACAGCTCTTTCATCATCTTGTTATTTAAGTTCGAACCGTTGTCGGTAATAATCCGCTCAGGGATTCCATATCTGCAAATGATATCTCTTTTGATAAACCTGGCTACCACCTGCTTGGTCACATTAGCATATGATGCCGCTTCTACCCATTTGGTAAAATAATCAATTGCTACCAAAATGAACCGGTGTCCGTTAGATGTCGTCGGCTCAATCTTTCCAATCATATCAATGCCCCACATCAAAAATGGCCACGGTGACGACATCATGTTCAGAGGACTCGGAGGCACATGGATCTTATCCGCATAGATCTGGCACTTATGACACTTTTTCGCAAACTTGAAACAGTCAGTTTCCATAGTTAGCCAGTAATAACCTGCCCACAGCAGCTTTCTCGTCATAGCATGCCCACCAGCATGTGTACCAAATGTACCCTCGTGTATTTCCTCCATGAGCAACTTCGCCTCTTTTTCGTCTACACAGCGTAGCAACACCAAGTCGTGATTCCTTTTGTATAGGACCCCGTCCGGATTCAGATAGAAATTACCAGCCAATCTCCTGAGAGTCTTCTGATCGCGACTGGATGCCCCAGCCGGATACTCCTTGTTCTGCAGGAAATTCCGGATGTCAAAATACCAGGGTTTATCATTAGATGCTTCGTCAATGGCAAATAAGAAAGCGGGTCTGTCAAGCCGAGAGATAACAATTCTGGGAGCCTCATTCTAGAAGTTGACCTTATACATGGAAGACAATGTGGCCAGGGCGTCAGCCATCTGATTTTCTGCTCGCGGCACATGATGCAATTCAACCTTGTCAAAGAACGGCAACAATCTCCTTGCATAATTCATGTACGGTATCAAATTGGGCTGACGCGTATCTCATTCTCCTTTTATTTGATTCACCACCAGGGCTGAGTCTCCGTATACATCCAGATTTTTGATTCGCAAATCAATGGCTTCTTCAAGCCCCATGATACAAGCTTCGTATTCGGCTTCATTATTGGTAACCGGAAAGGTCAATCGAGCAGTAAATGGGATGTGCGACCCATGTGGAGTAGTGATGATTGCCCCTATTCCGCTACCATAGGAATTTACAGCTCCGTCGAATATCAACTGCCACTTGGAATCCGTCTTTGGCCCTTCGTCCGACAACGGTTCTTCCCAATCTTTCATCTTCAGGTACATGATATCCTCGTCAGGAAAATCAAACCTCATTGGTTGGTAGTCCTCAATAGGCTGCTCAGCCAGATACTCCGATAACACACTCCCCTTTATAGCCTTCTGTGAAACATACTGGATGTCATATTCAGTCAAAACCATCTGCCAACGGGCAATTCTCCCAGATAGTGCCTGCTTTTCAAATACATATTTGATAGGATCCATCTTCGAGATGAGCATGGTTGTATGATTTAGCATGTACTGCCTCAAACGCTTGGCGGCCCAGGCTAGCGCACAACAAGTTTTTTCAAGCATTGAGTATCGAGATTCACAGTCAGTAAACTTTTTACTCAGGTAGTATATCGCATGCTCTTTACGCCCTGTCTCGTCATGTTGACCGAGAACACAACCCATACTCCCCTCAAGAACCGTCAAATACATAATCAAGGGTCTCCCTGCCACTGGAGGTATCAAAATAGGAGGCTCCTGCAAATACTGTTTTATTTTATCGAACGCCTTTTGACAATTTTCATTCCAGGTCACAGCCTGGTCTTTTTTCAACAGCTTGAATAATGGCTCACACGTAGCTGTTAGGTGAGATATGAACCGATCGATGTAGTTCAATCTCCCTAAAAACCCGCGCACCTCTTTTTCTGTTTTAGGCGTCGGCATTTCTTGTATTGCTTTTATTTTCGCAGGATCAACCTCTATTCCTTTTTCGCTCACGATAAACCCCAGCAGATTACCCGATCTCACCCCGAAGGTGCATTTGTTAGGGTTCAGTCTCAGCCTGAACTTCCTAAGCCTCTTGAATAACTTCAGCAGATTCGCCAAACGCTCTTCCTCCGTCTGGGATTTGGCAATCATATCATCAACATAAACCTCGATCTCTTTATGCATCATGTCATGAAAGAGAGTCGTCATTGCATGCTGATACGTTGCCCCAGCATTCTTCAGTCCGAAGGGCATCACTTTGTAACAAAATGTTCCCCAGGGAGTAATGAAGATAGTCTTCTCCATGTCTTCTGGCGCCATTTTAATCTGATTATAGCCCGAGAATCCATCCATGAAGGAGAATACGGAGAATTGAGCGGTATTATCGACCAGCACATCGATGTGAGGAAGTGGAAAATCATCTTTCGGGCTCGCTTTGTTCAGATCACGGTAATCTACGCACATTCTCACTTTGTCGTCTTTCTTTGGCACTGGCACAATATTAGCGACCCATGAGGGATATTTTGTAACAGCTAGGAAACCAGCATCCCACTGCTTTTGAACTTCCTCCTTAATCTTCACAGCCATGTCCGGTCTAGTTCTTCGGAGCTTCTGCTTAACCGGCGGGCATTCTTCTTTTAGCGGCAGACGGTGCACAACCATATCCGTATCCAGCCCAGGCATATCCTCATACGACCAAGCAAAAATATCGTTGTACTCTTTGAGCATTTCAACCAGTCTTCGCTTGACATCGCTCTGCAGCGCGGCCCCTATACGGATGTTCCTTTCAACCCCTTCCGACCCCAGATTGACGATCTCAATGACTTCCTCATGAGGCAGAATGATTCGTTCTTCTTGTTTTACCAACCAAGACAACTCTTCTGGAACGTCGCCATCTTCAACAATCTCTTCTTCAGTCTGAAATACCGGGTGCTCAAAGTCGAAGTGAGTCATAGGCGGTTCATAGATGTCATCTGAAATGGTAATCCTGCAAAGGAAATGGTTAAATGCTTCAAAACACATACAAAGCGAATAACCACGTTGCCATTTTATTGTAAAAAATAAAAACAGGAAAAACAGAGATCACAATATTTGTACATGAAAAAAACGCCTTTTATTTAACGATTAACCAGTGCAATGTACATAACAGAACGGCCCTAAGCAAAATCACGATGCCCCGGGTAGGACACCGGATTGTTCAACAATTAAGAAAACAAAGTATTACTGTTTAGTTGTCACAGGAACAGTCTCTTGAATAGACCATTTGCAAAGCCCTTGTCCTGGCACGCTCGGCTGAATCCAGGCGTCCATGTCGCAGTCGCTGTCTCCTTCTTCAGAATCTGAAACAGCGTTGATGGTCTCGTGATATACTCCACTAGCCGTAATTGTTATTGGTCCCTTGAAACGGGGTGCCCCTGCAGTAGGCGTTGATGATGAAGGTCTATATCCCAGCCCAAATCTGTCCATTTTCACGGGAATATCCAGAACTTTGCCCCAGCCCTTGGTCTCGCCAGTCTTCACTAGAGCCTGAGCCTCTTTGTATGACGACACTGCCACCTCTGATGCTTTACTCGGCCCTGGAACTTTGTCCTTGATGCCCAACCCCTCAAAGGCTTGACAGGGTGTTTCATGAATCTCGTCGTCGACTTCCACGTACTTGAATGATGACAAATGGCTGACCAGTATATCCTACTCTCCACAAACTGTGACCATACTGTCCCCCACCATGTACTTCAGCTTTTGGTGTAAGGTAGACGTGACTGCCCCAGCACCATGGATCCACGGTCGTCCAAGAAGACAGCTATATGCTGGCTGGATGTCCATAATGTAGAATTCAGTTTCAAAAATCTCCGGCCCCACCTGCAGAGGCAAAGTTATGGATCCAAAGACTGACCTTCGTGTACCATCAAATGCCCTGACCACCAAGTCACTAGGCGTACAAATGATCCCCCTGATGTCTAACTTCATCATTGCTTTCTTCGGCAGCACATTCAAGGAAGACCCGGTATCTACCAGCACGTGGGACATGACTGCGCCCCTGCATTCAACTGAGACATGCAACGCCATATTATGCTCTCTTCCCCTCGGGGTCAAATCAAAATCCGTAAATCCCAAGCTATGGCCTGCATTCACGTGCGCTATCACCTCCTCCAACTGATTCACAGACACATCTTGGGGTACAAACGACGTGTCCAGAATTTTCAATAACGCATTCCTATGGGCTTCGAAACACAATAACAATGACAATATGGATATCTTCGACGGCGTTTGTTAAAGGTGCTCAACAATTTTATAGTCACTCTTACGGATAAGACGCATAAACTCTTCTACATCTTTCAGGGACGTTTCTTTTTCATTCCTCTGCACAGGAACATCCTCATTCACTTTACCTTTACCTTTTGCCAATCGTTCAGCCTCTACCTCAGGCGATATAAAAATTCTCCCGCTCCTCGTCATTCCTCCCGTCCCGACGACATTGTCCACAACCCCAGCTGGTCGTTCACTGATATCAATCTTCTCCCCATCACAATATGCTTCCATCCCATAAGTCCATGGTACTGCCTTAGTGCTCTCATAAGGGATTGGCCCTGCCTTTGTTATAGTGATTGTCGGCCGCCTGGCTGGCGCCGTTATGGTTATCGTCTTCCGTGGAATTGTCACCGTAGCAACATCACTTTGCTCATCAGCTAATACTTCTGCAGGTTTCTCAACTGCCGTTCTGTCGAATTGCAACATGCCTTCATCTATCAAGGTCTGAATACCTTTCTTCAATTCAGCGCAACCCCCAGCCTGGGTCCAACATTCTAGACAAAACTCATCGCAGCCCGGATACACACCTCCTTTCAATAACCTGCTCTTTACTTCACACAACGGTGTTTTCAGTTCATCAACATCCATGATCAAATTCAAACCCTCCTCAGTCAAAATAGCATTTTCCCCATGGTTGGGCATTGGCTGCTGTACTATATTCGAACCTGCTCGTCCAAAATTTATGGCCTTGCTATCTAATAGATCTTGAACTTTATGTTTAAACGCATGACAGGCCTCTATGTCATGCCCGGGCGCCCCGGAGTGGAAGTCGCAGTGTTTGTTAACATCATACCCATAAGGAAGGGTTGGTCCCGTGGGCGGCGCCAAGGTCCTCTTTTCAACTAAATTCAGCCCCAACAGTGTCTGAAAAAGTTCCGCGTACGTGGAAGGAGGCGCTTCAAACACCCTTTTCGGCTTCGCATTCGGGAATCTTCTTTGGCCAGCATTCTGCCCCTGCTGCTGCTGTTGTTGCGGTGGTTGTTGTTGTTGTCTCTGTTGAGGAATCGGAATCGTGACACTCGCTATCTGCTGCAGCTGATTATACTGGTGTCTTCCTCGGCCCCTGCCCCGGCCACCAAACACTGCGCTAGAATCTCCTTGGCGGCGACCACCAAATGCTTTCCTATTACTTACTGACGAATTAGACTCCCCAGCTTGGAATCTCCCCATTTTAATATTGCTTTCAATCTTCTTGCCCATCAAGATTAGATCCGAGAAACTGCCCAAGGAAGCAGGAAACAGCTTATCATAAAATATGTCGGTGAACGTTCCTATGAACATATCATTCATCTCCTTCTCAACCAAAGGAGGATGAACCCTTGCAGCCATGTCGCGCCATCTCTGCGCATATTCTTTGAAACTCTCATCTTTCTTCTGTGACAACCCCTGTAACTGGACCCGGTTTGGTGCCAAGTCACTGTTATACTTGTAATGAGTCACAAACGCTTCAGCCAGTTGCTTCCATGTCTTTATCTTAGTAGGCTCCAACCCCATGTACCATTCAAGGGAAGGACCAGACAAGCTGTCTTGAAAGAAATGCATCAGCATTCTCTCATCGTTCGAGTAAGCGGACATCCGTCTGTAGTATGACCGCACATGTACCTTGGGGCAGGTATCTCCCTTATATTTATCAAAGGTGGGAGCCTTAAATTTCAACGGTACCCTCAGACCAGGCACTAGTCCCATCGTGGTCATATCCAAACCGGAAGCACTCAGATTCACAACACCTTTCATCTGCTCCTCGAGCATCTTGATTCGCTGAGTGTTGTCTACAGGACCTTCAAAACCTCTACCAGAGAAAGCATCTTCTTGTTGGTCTTCCATCCAATTAACATTCTCATTTCCGTACCCATCATACCCATTATTACGACCAAATCTAGTCTGATTCATCACAAGCCCCCGTCCCCTGTTACCATACCCTTGAGCGAGCCCGGTAGGTCCAAAAGCCATTATTCCAGCACCATTTCCGTTACCGAATCCCCCATAGGCCTGATTGGCATTACCAAATCCATCATGTCCGAAACCCTGAGCATTGAAGCCAAACTTCCCATCCTGGTTAGCATAATCAAACCCCTGGTCGTTATAGCCAAATCCATTGTTACCAACGCCATTACCTCCATTATTATCACCGCCCAGATTGGCATCTCCGAATCCAACGTTGTTAATGACAGTCTCATTACCAATTCCTGTATTACCATTCCCGGCGCCAGCGCCATTGTTCACATTCGCAGCAGGTATATTCACCACAGGTAGAGCTACTGGTGTAGGAGTACCATCCCCATGAATGGTGTCAACACATACAGAATTGTGGTCTTCGTTTCCGTTCCCGACATTTCTCGCCAGCAATGGCTGCACCAAAGTTTGCAAGTTTTCCTGCCCCTTCACAATTGTCTCCATCGTCTGCATGAACAGCGCCAGTTTCTCACGCATTTTCTGCATCTCGCTCTGCATCTAGTCCATAACTCTTTTGCAGTTGGTACGAGTAGAGTATCGGTGCGAGCGTTGACTTTCAATCCTGGAAGAACCTGAAGAGATGCAGGAAATGAGATACAGTTCAATAATTACCTGGTGAATGTAATATGAATGCAAATGCAATTGTGTAAATATGCTACAGGTTATATTCCCCCGATTCTAGTTCCGGAGAGAAAGCCATTACGACAATGGAGTCCCTATCCAGTAAGCAATAAACCAGAAAATCCTCATATATAACAAATGCCCAGAGGCTGAGTACAAGAGTTCAACTGAATACAACCGAAGAGACCTCGGCCAACAAGTCTGGCGATGGCCCAAATATAAGTACAAATAACAAAGGTAAGGCAAAGATACATCAGGCCAAATGTCGTGCTTGGACGTCCTCCAATATCCTCATCGTCTCCGAGTGCCCTAGTCGGGAGATCAACTCATGAATCAGTAAAGCATGCCGCTCGGTAGTGGATCTCAGCTTCGCGGCGTCGTCCCGGGAAGCTCCTTTGCTCGAACTCTCGTCAGATCTGTACCTCTTGGAACCGGCCTTCTCCTTGTAACCTCTCGACTTCTTATCACCGTCACTTACTCTGAGATCAGCAGTACTCCTAAGGGATGTCACTTCAGCAATCATTGCTTCCTGGGCTTTAACCTGTGCCTCCAGCGTGGCAATCTGCATTTTCAGTTCGCCTTCGCGCTCTTTCCGCTTGGTAAGCGTGGCATTCCACAAAGATTCCCACTTGCTGATACGAGCATAAGCTTTGTTTAGAAGTTCCTTCTTAGAAGTAAGCACCTTGCTAACACTGTTCAAGGCTATCCCCACTTTTTCTTTCTTGTTGGTTGCTTCTGTCAGCTCTGATCCCAACCTGTTAATCAATTTGGTCTGTTCCTTCACAGTGAAGGTGGCTTCCTTCTTCTCTCGTCGTAACTGGAAGATCTCCTTCTCTAACTCCTCGTTAGCTTTCTTCAATTCCTCATTTGCAGCCAACAACTTGTTATATTTCTCACTCTCTTCTGCAGGAGGTACCACAATCAATGGAAGATACAGGGGTTCCACAGCAGGATAAGGCATCAAAGAAGTACTAGCTCTCTCACGGACCCACGCCACATAAGGATCATAAGCTCTGTTGTTGCTCTTACCGAGCAAAGCTTTCCCCCTCCTATGGATGCCAGTCCATGCATGCCTTAATCTGGTCAAAACAACCTCGTCTAATGAGCCCGTGAGATACAGAGATTCCTGTATCTCCTCCTCAATAGGGGCGGCCTTCAAAGCGTAACCGAACTGTCGTACCAATAGTGAAGGATTATAGTTGATACAGCCTTTCCGTCCAATCAGGGGAACATTCGGAAAACCACTGCAACTATATATAATGTCAGTACCAAGCATACCCCGATCAAACCAAATGATATTCTCAGCAGATAGCCCCATCAACCGGGGCGGCCAATCCAAAGTATCAACGGTAGCAACAAACGGCCCAGTCTTCGGAAGGTGCCTCTAGAACCACCTGTACAATAGAGGAAGACAGCAGGAAACATTCTTGCCACGACGTTTCTCATTCTTGTAGTGAATAGAATGATAAACATCGCCCAAGAGAGTAGGAACTGGATTCTTCGAGGCGAGAATCAAGAAGGCATCTGAGTCGACAAAATCTGGCACATTAGGAAATAAGACAATCCCGTATATGCAGACAGCCAGAATAGCACTAAAGGCAACCCAACACCCATTCTTCGCGCACTGTGTAGCCTTCTCGACTAGGACAGACAAGTGAAAACCATAAGCTCCATTCAGCTTGACCAAGCCTCCTAGAAACTCAGAAGCGTCCAAACTGACAATCTCAGCAAGTGTAGCCAACTCAGGCTTAGTATTAACGTGTACAAAGGGTATCTGGTCTAGCACGGGAATACCCAACATAACATAATACTCCTCCAAAGTGGGTGCCAGAATGTAGTCTGGAAATAAGAAACATCTCAACTGCGGCTCATAAAACTTCATCAAAGTATACACCCCAGTAATCTCGAAAGCTGAAGGTGTGTACAACAAGCTAAGCAGTCTCCCATAGGATACTCTGAACCCAGCCCTCACACTCTCATCTGCCAAAGCAACTAAACCCAATAATGAACTGATGTCTGGTGAATGCAACCTGTAAGCAACCGTCTTCTTCAGGGACTCCATGCCTGGCTAGAAGATATCCTAGAATCAGAGGGGAATGATCACCTGCAACATAAATACACGTTAATGAAATGCAAACATGAAAATGCACATGCATATGCAAACAAGGGATTAAGTGCAATGCTGATAGACTGGGCTGCTCTGTACTGAAGCCTTGAGAACCATTCTTTATTTCAAACCAAACCAACCACTCAAAAGAACCCTGTAACCACATCTCACTGATAGAGATAAACCAGGTATTCTAAGGTCAAAGGTTTCCTGCAAACAGACCCTCCTACCCCTCACAGGTGTGTACTTAACTCACAGACGAGATACGGCATCCTATGCGGGTTCAACGTCACAGACTTTCAAGAGCGATGATACGATACCCAGAAGGTGTGGCATCATTATCCCTTGAAGCGGCCTCACTTAGTTGAATCCCAATTGATAGGTTCCCAGAGTCGACAATCCTCGGGTCAGACAACTTGTCGAGCCCTACGGGCCAGGCAAGAAGCATCAAAGAGAAACTCGTTCGAGTGAGATTTCGCGGCTAGCTGGTGCGAGCTAAGCAAGCAGGCTAACCACTACTCTCTCTCTAAATCTATATGTGTACTCAAGCCTGGGTTTGGCTTATCTCTCAACAGATCACCCCCTGCCCACAGCAGCAATGATAATAAAAGGCTGGTAATAACATTGTGGAAAGTAAAGACAGAATAGTAAATCCATACAACACCCCTGACGGGAAAACAAGCGCTAAGATTGACTCACGTAGGGAATCGTTGGAGTCCCCAGCAGAGTCTCCAGCTGTCGCTACTGCGAAAATCGGCGCCGGCTGAACAGAAGAGTCGCCACCGTGCGTTATTTATCCTAAAGGAGGGAAAGGAAACGCTCGAAGTAAACCTACCACAAAGACGGGAAAGGAATGGTCATCGCAACCAAATCCTGGATTCGGGAGTCGGTTACGCAAGGGGAAGGTATTAGCACCCCTCACGTCCGTCGTACTCGACGGGATCCACGCTTGTTTTCTGGTACGGATCGTATTCTATCTACACTAAAGGTTAAGGGTTAAAAAGAAAGGAAAAGGTGACTCGACAAAGTATCGCACTTTATGCCTACGTATTCCCGTCTGGAACAAGAAATCAGAGTCAACGTAGTTCGCCTACCTATGGGAAAGGAGGGGAAGGTTGCTCGCTAGGATATCGCATCCTATGCCTACGTACTTTCATACAGCATGAAAGATCAGAGCAAACGTAGTTCGGGCCACGTACGATACAAGTCTGTCTTGATTGTTTTTATCCTTCTGAAAAATGGTTTTTCTTGATTAAGAGTCCAAGTGGACAAAAATGACACTTTGATATTTGTTTGAATCTTTTACGGAAGAAATGTTTTTTTTAGTGTGTTTTCAATCTCTGACGCACTAGAGACTATGATTTGAGAGTGACTACGTCGTATGTCACCCTAAGGGTAACACACTAAGTAATCAGATTATTGAAGAGTGACCCTCCAGCAACCTTTTCTCAAATAGCTTAAGGCTCGTAACGTACGACATCGATTAACCTTATTACTGTGTTTTTTAATGGTTCTGAGATGAGAAGAGAAAGAAGCTCTAAAAAGCCTATGGTTGAAAAAGGAATCAAAACTACCCTAATATTGTCATACATGGATGAAAGCCTAATGTCTATCATATTTCTCTCCTGCGCAGAGAGAAACAGAGATCCTAGGGGATAAACGGCAAAAGAAACAGATACATACAGTAAAGCACTAAAATGCATGAATGCAGCAGGAAATAATAGGCAAAGTGAACAGCTTCACTTTAATCCTAAGGGGAAGATTAACAAACAATACAGCAAAGAAAAACACCAGCTCAGCAGCCCCCACCAGCTCCTACAGCATGTAATCCAAACAGCACCAGCTCTAGCAGCTACAGTTGATTTACCAGCAAAAAGTTGACAACAACAACCTTCATCTTCATGAATGCTCTTATCCCCTCAAGATTCACTAAACTTTCAATCTTCAATGGACACCAACTTCAACAAGCTCCCAGCTTAATCAAGCTCAAACCCCAACCAGTAACTAGCTTCAACAAGCTACTGACTTCAACTTCAACAAGCAGTAAAACCCTAGCTTCAACAAGCAACCAGCTTCAACAAGCTCAAACTTATACTTCAATAAGCTTCAACTTTCTCTTTACCAAGCTTTCACAAGCACCTTCAAAGGAGAATCATTCAACAAGATCAGGTTATAATGTTAAGAAACTCAATGACAACCAAAGGAAATCACTAAGATTTTAACATTGCAAATGAAAGGTATCCTCAAAGTTCTACTCACTTGGGCATACCACTCATCCCTCCTAAGGAGAGATGGAGCTTCCCAAGGAGGACTTTATGTCATTGGATAGGATAGAGGCAAACAATGCACTCTATGTTTGACAGAAGAATTTGTCTATGCTAAGCTCTTCCTATTTTATCCTATTTCTCCTAAGTCTTCAATCAGCATCTTTAATCCAAGCAATCTTCATGCATCAACCTTGATCTTTGTATTCAATCTTCTCCATTGATTCTTCATGCTTCCACAAGCCCAAACCAATCCCACACCCCAAAATAAAAGCCCAGAAACCCAAACAGACACACATAAACCCCAAGTGGGAACACCAAACAAACACTCTAGTTGCAAAATATACTAAAAATAGTAATGTAGTATTTAAAATTCTAAGATTTATTATAAGGGGATTTCTATATCTACCCTACATACCCTATATATCCCATAACCTAATTCATGCTAAAAACCCCAAAATAAAATGTTGTAATGTCCCTATGTGGAGTTTGAACCCTAAAACTATCACCCTAATGTTCTCTAATCAAAACTAATCAAAATTAATCCACAAAAATATGAAATAAATTCAGAGGGAACTTAATGTTCTAATCTAACTACCACAGAAAGAATGGAACCAAAATATGAATTTAAATGACCAAACAAAATTCACAAAATGAGATGTACAAACAAAATGAAAATAAAATGCAATTAAATGTAAAAATCACCAAAAATAGAAAAATGCTTAAAATGATATTTTTATTTTTTCACAATTTTCTTCAGACAATTATTAAAAGGTAGCAAAAATCCCCACATCAAAATGATTATTTTTGGATTTTATATGAATTTTCAAAGAACCAAAAATAATATGAAGAAAATGATGAAAATATGAGAAAAAAGAGAAACATGCGTGTCAAATAGTAATTAAAATCAGTTCAAAACACTGGTTGGGCCCAGGAGGGGTGTGGATAACGCGCGTGCACTAAGCCCAACACCATCAGAAAATAAAATGAAAAACAAGATAAAAATGGAAAACTCATGTGGTAAATAGCAACTGAATTGCCTTATAATTCGCTCATGGGCCAGGATGAGGGTGTGTATAGCAATGGTGATGTTAAGCCCAAACCAAGCGTTTTAATGAAACGCTGCGTTCCATGCGTATTCAACCTTCACAAACTGAAATGGAATCCTGGCCATCCAATTCAATTCCAGTCAACGGTCCAAGCCACATATGATGGCTCACGTTCATCTTCCTCAAATAACTCAGGCGAACCAAGGCATAACCAGACGGTGGCTCACGGTGGAAGCCACCGTCTTCTCCGGTGAGAGCCTCCATACAGGTCATCAACAACAGCCAATAAAAACCCTGTTCCACTCCAAATTTCATCCTGAATCTGAATCTACCACTAGAATCCTCTAATTCTCACTCAAAATCAAAACACGAAGAGATTCTCAAAAGAGGCACCGATCTTGATCCTCATGATTCTTAAAATTGAAGGCACTAAACTAAACCTCAACTATTAGGGATCATACTCCAATGTTCAATCACGATCAACACCTCAAGAAATAAGAGAAAACAGGCTCAACAAAAAATGTCCATCATCATCAATCAACTCAATTCTCTAATCTTTTGACCTAGAAACCATCTACCAGTTGCAAGCATCCTAACCACATGTTAATTTCTATCTAGAACTACATGGATCAAGCACAACGAAGGAAATTACAAACCTGGTTTCAGAAGATCACCACGAGCTATTCTTGCTCAATTCAACCTCCACAATGATTCAAACACCTTTAATGAAGTTAGGAGAAGCTCCTCCACACTTCAATTTGGCTTGAAACTCCTTGCAACCTTGAAACCGATTCTGAGTTCTTCACCTTCAAAATTCAGTTGCAAAACCGTTACTCAGCCTCAAATCTCTAACCTCTTTCATCTGAGCACCCTCTAAACCTTTTATAGAACACATTGATGGGCTTTTGATCCACTCTAGAAGCCCAAATCAGGAGATCCATTTTCTGTCATGGAAGTGAAAATTCAATGGTACAGTCGTGTATCCCCTTGCTTCAGTTAGCTGAATCTCTCCCTTTCAATCATACAAGTCATGGTAAATGTGTTTGGATGGCTGGCTTAGCTTGAATTGGCTTGTGTTGGATTTTGCTTATGTGACTTGTAACTCAAGTAAGGAGTTTACAAAGCAAGTCCATCATTCTGACCTCTACTCAAAAAAGTGTTAATGCCATTGTCTCTAAAAGATGTTTTCCAATCAATTTGAGTATTTGGATGATGCATTTTGGACTCATAACTTGAAAATTGCATTTTCCCTCCATGAATTCATTTGAAATTCTTCCATATTCAAGCCATTTTTGGGCATTTTGGACTACAAGCCATTCTAGATCACCATGACCTCTTGTCTAGCCTAAAAATGCCATTTGGAACACATCTCATGTTGGGCAAAATTTCATTTGAAGAGTGGAAGATGGAGATTTGGGTCCATGTTGAAAAATGACTTATAATTCAACTTTCCCAAAATACCCCTGAGTTGCCAAGATCATACCTTGAGTTCCACAAATCCTCTTGAGGACTTCTAGTACTCAAATTAAAGCTAAGATCAAGATCTCCAACTCTTATGTTGGCCAAGAATCCATTTGAAAACTCCTTTATGGGAAAAAGTTGCTTGGAAGTCAAGTGACTTTCACAGATAAATTTCAATGTCCTCTGATGACCCATAACTTGCAAGAACCATAACTTGAGTTCTATAAATCTCCTTGAATACTTCTAGTACTCAAATTAAAGCTATTGAGAATATCTACAAGTTTCATTTTGACCAAGAATCCCTTTGAAACTTGCATTTTGACTTATCTGGCTTGGAAGTTAAGCCTAAATTAGGGTTTTTTTACACTGAAACCCTAATCTAATGACCCCTCCTCTTCTTGATCCCTCTTGATTTCCCCTTGGCACAACACCACACATGTATCCCCAAATCAATTCATGACTTCCACAACCTCCAAGCTGACCTTGATACTCTTCAATCACCCAGTTGACCTAAGGTTGCCCTAGGGTTGACCCAGATGACACCCTAGTTAACTGCCTTCAACTGTAGCTCTTGTAATCCCACCAATGACTTGACTCATCTTCAAAATGACCCTATAAGCCCTCCATGATGCTAGTAAACATTCCATACCCTCAGTTCATAGCTCATGTCTCATTGATGATCCTCAAATACACCCCTAGATAGGAGAGAAATCCACTGCTTGACCTTCTAACTTCTCAAAGCTTCAATTCCTTTCCTGGTGACTTGAATAGACTTAGGATTGAATAAAACCCATTTTGATGTGCCTCTTTAGAGAATAATGGCACTTGATCCCCTTGCTGGATGACTTGCTTATGCCATGCTATGCAAATGATTGAACTATGGACATTATCTACTATGCAAATGACAATGCTCTTGAAACATAAATCTAGTAAAATAAGTTGGTCAAATTTTAGGGTGCAACACTTATTCTCCACCAAAAAGAACTCTGTTAACCCCTGTTCAAAACCTGGAAGTTTTGTGTGAATCAATGGTGGAATTTGATTCACTTGCAGAAAATGGCTTTGAGTTTCGTTCTATCATAGGTGCTCAAGGAGAAAATGGCTTTGAGACTCTTTGGACCAGTTTACCCCCTCCTTGTGAAAGAGTTCTGGATCCATGCTTCAGTTTACCCTAAGTTTATCCTATCTTCTGTACTGGGCAAAGAGATTATAATCACAGAAGATCTGATCAGAAAGCTTATTGGATATGAAGAAACAGATGGTGTTTCACACTTGCCAGCTGGGCGTGTGGATATGGATGAAGTGTATGAAGAAGTGATGACTGCTGGTCAAGCTTCTAACAAGTTCAAGGATCTGAAGCCTGACTACAAGATCTGGGCTAAGATCTTCATGGGATGCATCCATCATAGGAAGTCAACAAACTCTCCAGACTATGTCAATAATGAACAGCTCTATTTCATGTATTGCCTCAGTCAGAGCACCAAGGTAGATCTTCCATATATTCTCTTTATGCATCTGTGGAACCATATAAATGCCTCTAGAGAGTATGAGAAAGAAAAAGGACAGAAGATCAGAACCTGGATCCCTTTTGGAAGGTTAATCCCAGATCTTCTAACTGAGAATGGATTGGTTTCTGCTCTGTACGCTGCTGGAGTTACAGAGAAATTGGAATTCATAATGGGAAAGCCTCTGAATGCCAAAAGTCTTCATAGACTTAAAATAGTGGATGAACTCACAACAGCTCCCAAGAAGCTGAATGTTTCTGAACTGAGTAAGAAGAGAATTCCCATAGATGATTATCCTTTATTCTTTGCTGAAGAACCAAGGCACATTGTTGTGATGTACATTGATGAGTGTAAGAAAGAAGGAAAGCATGTTCCTGCAAACATAATACAGCTAGCAAGACAATCATTGCCTAAAGCAGAAGAAGAAGAAGAAGAACAACTACAAAGAAAGAGGACTCAGCCAGAAGCAGAAGCTGCACCTGCTCAGAAGAAAATAAAGATTGCTGAGAAGCCACAGAAGCTCTTAAAGAGGAAAGAATCTGGAGACACTACTTCTGTACCAGCTAAAAGAATCAAGATAAAAGGTACTAAATCTTATGTATCTTCTGCAATTCCTGTTGTTTTAAATGATTCTAATATTAAGTCTATTCCAAAACCACCCTCTACACAAAATACTTCTGTTACTGCTCCAATTTCCAAATCACCACAAAAACAAGCATCTGTTCCAACACCAACAACAACAAAAACAATTCCAACACCAAAAGTCTTTGTACCACAATCATCTCAATCAAAAATTCAAATCACAAAAACTGTACCACAGAAACAACCATCAGAACAACAACCTAAAGAACAACAACCACAACCATCTGCTCAACAAAAACCCTCTGAACACCTTAAACAAAAGCAATCTGAACAACAAAAGCACCCACAAGAAAAACAACCAGAAAAACCACAAGAATCTCTACCAGAAAAAGCCTCTGAAAATCAACCACCATCAAATAATCCACCATCAAAATCATCTGAACCCACTGCATCTGAACCTACAAAAATAACACCTGTTCCAGTCTCATCTGAACCAATCACAATTCCATCTGACTCACCCATCTCAGAACAACCATCAAAACCCTCTGAAATTCCTTCAGAACCAACCAACACTTCTGAACCCAACATTCCTGAGACAAAAGTTCTTGATGTCACACCCTTAAAAACTGTGTTTCAAGTATCTTCTACTTCCTGCACACCAACCACATCTTCAAACTCCTCAGAATCTGACATCCACCCAGACTTTCTAGTATCTCCCTCTCACAGAAACTCTGAGGTAAACCAACCAGAACCCTTTTTACCTTCTAAAGCTTCTATTCCAGATCCTATTCCCACACCTGCACCATCATCTGAAATACTGATTCCCAATTCTAACCCAAGATCATTTATTTCTTGTGCCCAAGTTTCATCACTATTTCACAATTTGGCATATGGTTTCAAACTCAAAGACTTTTATGACAGAGTTGAACCATCTGATCCTATCGCCCCTCTGAAACCCAAACTCACAATGACCCTTCCATCTGTGATTCTCAACTATATACAATCCATGTCAGATGTAGGTTCATTAGCAACTATATCTTGTTCTGCTAAATCTGATAAAGTTGTTGCTTCAGCAATACCAATTTCATCTGATAACAATGTTGCTTCTGATGAACCTCCCAAATCTGCCTTCCAACCCTACTCAAATAAACCCTTTGATGTGGTTACCTTTCACACCAGAGCAAAACCTCATCTGTTAAATGCCTTAAACAAATCCAAAGAAAAAGCTCCTGAAATTCCTTTCATTCCATATTATCCTCCTCCTCTGATCTCTATTCAGAAATCTCTTTTTCCACCAACTCCCCAACCAAAACCAATAACTCTGGAAACTCTGTTACATCCTAAGCCCATACTTAATATTAATCATTTATTTCAATCATTTTTGCAAGAAATACAGTTGTATTTAGGTACTGTACAGAAGAAATGCTCAGCAACAATGGATGCCCAAGGATCTGATATCATCTGGAATGGATTCATCAACAGATTCAACTATGTGGCCTCAAATCTGAAGAACATATGTTCTGATGATGCGAAGCTCAGATTTGCTGAGGCTGCAAGAACTCTATTCTGGACTGTCAAGAAATCTGAACCTCTGCTCCTTACAGATGCTCCTCCATCATCAGAAGAAACTCCTGAACTTGCATCTGAGGACAATTCGTTGGCTATGACTCTGGTAGACCTGCCCTTTGGCTCTAATGCTCCAGACTCGACAGAACCCATGGAAATTGACTCTGTTCAAGCTCCAAAACCTGATCATACTTCTTCATCTGAGATAAAGAAAGAACATCCAGATTTTGAAGATAAGATTGCTGCTCTGGAAGCTGTTCAATCAGAGATCAAGTCTTGGATGGCAAAACAGGATAAGAAATCTGAAGACATGACAGAGTGGATGTCTAAGCAGGATCAAAAGAATGAAACAATGGCTAAGTGGATGTCCAAGCAAGAGCAGTCCTCCTCTGAGATTACAGATCTATTGAAGATGCTTTTGTCCAAACACTCTTAGATTTTCATTTTTTTTCATTCTGATTGTTTTTGCATCTGATGTTTGCTATTGTACTTTTTGATATATCTTCTGATGCATGTACTCTTGATCTGAACTTATTGAATGAATCAAAGTTTTCTCCACTGAATTATCTTATTTACTGTTTCCTTTTATTTGTCTTTTTAAAGTTTTTTACTTTTTGCTTATGACAAAAAAGGGGGAGAAAATATAGATCTGAACTGTTTAATTTAACTTCACCAGAATGAAACTTCAGACATATTTATTCTATCTAACATTTAATCTGAGTATTTCAGAACATTTGATAAGTACACACTATAAAAGAAACTCTGAGTCTCTCAGATCATTTGACTATTATCAAACTCTGAATCTGATATTTGCAAGACATTCTGACTCTCAAATATTGAAAGAACAATCAAGATCTAACTCTGATAATTACTCAAGACAAAAGGGAAGTTTCTATTTCTTTTTTGTATTTAACTCAGGGGGAGATTCATCATCTCAGGGGGAGTTATAATTTTAATATTCTCAATTAAACAAAATTTATGATGTTTTTGTCATCATAAAAAAGGGGGAGATTGTTAGAACACAAATTGGTTCTTAATAATATCTCTATGTTTTGATGATAACTATTATGAAATTTTGTATTTAAGAATTATATACTCTAAAATTTGCTTGAGAGTTTTTACTGCAGATAGTAAAGAAATTAACACTGCAGAAGCAAATCAGAATTGAATACAAGAAATTAGCTAGACTCTGAAGTGCCAGATGCATTCATTAGAAGATTCTGATTGCTGCCAACAGAAGATTCTGAGCGTAGCCTCCAGAAGAATCTGAAGCAGAAGCTCCAGAAGGATCTGAAGCAGAAGCTCCAGAAGATTCTAAAGCTGAAGCTCCAGAAGAATCTGAAGCAAGTCAGAAGCATCTGAAGCAAAGAAGAATTTTGTATGAAGAGTTTTTCAAAGCATAGTTTCTACAGAAGATTCTGAGAGTACTAAAGCTGCCAGTACTGAAGTTCTGTTTCAAATATGCTCTGATATCTAACACGCTGAAAGCACACCTGCTGCAGAAGACTCTGATTCAGCAAGACTCTGATTATCATCAGAAGACTCTGACCCAATTAGACTCTGATGAACTTGCTGAAAACTGAAGAAGAAATATTCAAAGATTATATCCGTTGGAGTAAATCAAACGTCTCTTTCCTTATTTATGCTAGACACAAGAACACAGACAAAAAGGATTTTTCTATGCTTTCTTCTTCTAGGAAAGGTCACTTGATGTGAAGACAAAAAGGCTCAGACCTTTTGGGACACTCTTCTCAACGTGCAGCTCACCTTGGATCAGCTGCCTATAAAAGCAAGACTCCACCAAATTCTTCAGTTAGACGTTTTGTTGAAAAGAAATTAAAACACTCAAGCTCTCATACTTTCATATTCTTTCTAAGAACTTATTTCATTGTACTTAAACTTAAGAGAAATATCACTGTTGTGATTAAAGCTTTTTAGAAGCATTCTTACTCTTGTAATAGTTTTACATTGATTGTAAAAGATTTCCTTAAGAGGATTCAATTGGAATCAGTAGCTCTTAAGAAGACTAAGAACAGTTGTTCTTAGGTGTTACTATTGTAATCTGTTTGATTAAATAGTGGATTAAGTCCTTGATTGAGAAAGGCAAATCACTCTAGGAAGGGTGGACTGGAGTAGTTGAGTTCAACGAACCAGGATAAAAATACTTGTGTTTTAATTCTAAGTTTTAATCTTTCATACTTATTCAACCCCCCTTCTAAGTATTATCTCACCTTCAATATCAACATATTTGAAGGACGACAAATGGCTCACCATTATGTCTTCCTCGCCACATACAGTTACGATGCTGCCTCCGACGGCGTACTTGAGTTTCTGGTGCAATGTGGAGGTCACGGCACCAGCAGAGTGGATCCATGGCCGGCCTAAGAGACAGCTGTAGGTAGGCATGATGTCCATGATGTAGAAGACTGCGTCGAAAATTACCGGCCCGACTTGGATTGGCAACGTTACCTCTCCAAAGACATGACGCTTGGTTCCATCGAAAGCCTTCACAACCAGATCACTAGGTGTGCAGATCAATCCTCGAGCATCTAACTTCATCAATGCCTTCTTCGGAAGAACATTGAGCGATGACCCCGTGTCCACCAACACGTGAGACATAATCGTTCCTCTACACTCTATCGAGATGTGCAGGGCACTGTTGTGGTTTCTTCCTTTCGGCGTCAGCTCCAGGTCAGTGAACCCTAACCCGTTTCCAGCATTCACGTGGGCCACTACCCCTTCCAACTGCTTGACCGAGATTTCCTGCGGTACATACGTGGCATTCAAAACCTTTAACAGCGCGTTGCGATGTAACTCCGAACACAGCAGCAAATTCAGGATGGAAATTTTTTAGGGTGTTTGAAGGAGGTGGTCAACGATCTTGTAATCACTCTTCTTGATCAACCTCATGAACTCTTCAGCGCCCTTTACAAGTAAGTCCTTATCTACCCCACGAGGGGTTTCCTCAACCACTTTACTCTTTCCCTTATCGGTTCCTTCAGCTTTATCCGCTTTGTCCGCCACAATCTCAGGTGGAGCAAATACTCTTCCGCTGCGCGTGATTCCGCCAATTCCCACCAGGTTATCCACAGACCGCCCAGATGGTTCTAGTTCCAACTTCTGTCCATTACAATAAACGTCTGCCCCATAATGCCACGGGACAGCGTTGGTGCTTTCAAAGGGTATCGGCCCGGCCTTTGTGATGGTAATTATGGGCGGCCCGGGTGCAGAAATGGTTATCGTTTGGCGAGGGATGGTGATGGTGGCAACCTCATCATCTTGCTTCAGCATTACCTCTCCAGATCCACATTCGGCCCTTCGGCTAAACTGCAAGATTCCTTCGATCATCAGACTCTGAATCCCCTCCGTCAACTGTTCACATCCATCATGACGAGTCGCACAACCCATACACAATTCTCCACAGCCCGGAAAGAAGCCTCTCTTCATCAGCTTGGCTTTAACGAAGCTAAGCGGTGTCCTTAGATCCTTGACATCAGTCAACACATCTAAACCCTCTTCTTCAATAATGGCATTCACCCCACCTCCCCTATGATTCGGCATAGGGTTCTTTGTGACATTCGGCACATTATCGAAGAAATTGATGATCTTAGCGTCCACCATATCTTGCACCTTGTGCTTGAAGGCTTTGCAATTTTCTATCATGTGGCCGGGTGCCCCTGAGTGAAAATCACATGTTGCATTCGCATCATAACCCTGCGGAGGTGCCCCTGTCAAGGGAGCCAGGGTTCTCTTCTGGACTAGCTGTAAATGAAGCAAAGTTTGTAACAACTGAGCATAAGACATGGGTGGCGTCTCAAGGTGACGACTTGACAGAGGTGCCCTGTTATGATACTTTCTGTACCCTTGCTGGTTTGGCTGCTGCTGCTGCTGTGGCTGGGGTTGTTGGACAGCAGGGATGGTTATGCTAGCCACCTGCTGGCGCTGGCTTTTACCTTTCCTGCGAGCGTTGGACACGGCGCTCGTCTCCCCTTCACGCCTTTTGCTACCATATGGTTTCTTTCCTCCTCCAGTTGAGGATAGATCAACACCTTGAATTTCCCCAACTTGATCCCGTTTTCAACGTGCTCGCCAGTAATGATGAGATCTGAAAAACTTCCTGACATACCGCTGACTAGTTTCTCGTAATAAACCCCTGGGAGGGTGGCTACAAACATCTCAACAAGATCCCGTTCAACCATCGGCGGTTGAACTCTAGCCGCTAATTCACGCCACCGTTGGGCGTATTCTTTGAACCCTTCATTGTTCCTCTGTGACAAGTTCTGCAGTTGAACCCGGTTCGGAGCCAAGTCACTGTTATACTGGTAATGGTGCATGAATGCCTCAGCAAGTTCCTTCCACGTGCGCACACTGGTAGGTTCCAAACTCATGTACCATTCCAAGGATGGCCCGGACAAGCTATCCTGAAAGAAGTGCATCAGCAACTTCTCGTCTTCAGAGTGAGCGGACATCTTTCGGTAGTATGACCTTAAGTGGACACGAGGGAAGGTGGTGCCCTTGTACTTCTCAAAGTCGGGTACCTTGAATTTGGGAGGCACCTTGAAATCAGCAATCAATCCCAATTTAGTCATGTCGACCCCCATAGTGTTCGGGTTCTCGAAATTCCTCATTTTGTCCTCGAGTGCCTTAAACCTCAGACGTGCTTCAGCAGTCAGTTCTCCCTCAACACTCCTCTGTGAGAACAAATCTTCTTGTCGATCTTCTAGCCATGGCTGAGGCCCATACAGATTTCCAGCACCTGCGTTGCCGTTGCCCAGTCCAGCATTGCCATTAGCTTCAAAATTTCCATTACCTAAGCCAGTCGTATTACCATTCAGCCCTATGTTAGTGATCACATTGTCATTACCACTGCCATTCCCCCCGGTCACGGGGATGCCATTCTAAGGAGTTTCAACAGGTGGAGGGGTTGGAACATTCCCACCATGGAGTACACCGTTGCTGTCAACCCTTGAGATCAGAGGCTGGACCAATGTTCTGAGCTGGTCTTGGCCGTTGGCAACCACTTGCATGAGCTCTATGAAGCGGTTCATCCTCTCTCGGAGTTCCTGAACGTCAGTCTGCACTTGTTCCATTGCTCTAGCTTGATTTGCTCGGGTCGGATAGCGGTGGATTGGCCTTCTATCAATCCTGGAACAACCTGTATACACAAAGGGTTAGAAAAAACGACAAAGTGCTCGTTATGCAAATGCTTCATGAAAATGCAAACGTGTGCCTGTGCCTTGGGGAGATTTCCCCCCTGATCCTAGTGCCTGAGTGCCAGTGCCGATAATAAGAAGTCTGAGTCCAGTCATGGAAATAACATCTCATATATATAAAGAAAGCCCATCAAGACGGTACACAACGTCACTAAGTACAAGCAGAATCAATAGCATGACCTCGACCAACAAGCCTGGTGATGGTCAGCATACAACAATGATCAAAACAAAAGGATTACAAATATAGTCAAGCACGGCCACGGGCGTGGAACTCTTCTAACAGATCCCTCGTTTCTGGATGATCAGGCCGAGTGAGCAACACTTCGACGAGTAACTCCCTCTGCATAATAGTGTATTGAAGACCTTCAACTGAGTCTTCCCATGCTCCTTCGCCGAAACAATCCTCTAGCTTCCGCTTCTTGGATTCAAAAGTTTGTTTGCGCTCCTTCAGGTTAGCAAGAGCCTTGTTTAGCAGGCCTTCAGCGGCATATCTGCGAGCGGTTTCTTCATCAAACCTCTTCTCACTAGCCTTCACCTGGGCTTTCAATTTGGAGATCTGCTGCTTCAGTTTATCCTCCTGTTCCTTGTCGTTGGCTAGGGTGGCCTTCCAATGCTGATTAAACTTGGATATTCTCCGGTAAGCTTCATCCAAGTGCTGCTTCTTAGTGGCCAATACGTCGTTGACAGATTTGAAGTCCCGACCCAAACGCTCACGCTCAGCCAACTGTTAGTCAAATTTGTACCTAACTTGTTTACCAGCTCTGTTTGCCTCTTGAAGGAATGGACGACTTCGCTTCTCTCGCTCCTGAGCTGAGCCAATTCTTTTTCCAGTTCTTCATTTGCCTTCTTCAGCTCCTCTCGCTCAGCTAACACCTGATTGTACTGCTGAATAGGCACAGTGGTGGGCTCTTCAATCACTGGAGGGCTTTCTGGCTTGGCAGGAGGGAACGACATCCCTATGATATCTGCTCTGGCTCTGATTCAGGTCACATAAGGAGCGTAGGCTTGGCTATTACTTTTTCCCAGCAACGGTTTCCCCCGCCTACTGATACCATTCCAAGCGTGCTGAAGCTTAGATAACATATCCCCCTCTAGAAGACCAGTGAGGTACAGAGATTCCTGCACCTCTTCATCCTTCGGCGGAGCTCTCAAAGCATAAGCAAACTGTCGGACCAGCAAAGATGGATTATAGTTGATACCGCCCTTCTTGCCTATCAAAGGCACATTCGGAAACCCACTGCAGCTGAAGATAACCTCAGTACCCAACCTATCTCTATCAAACCAAGCAACATCCTCCGCTGATAGACTCATCAAACGCTCAGGCCACTCAGCTGTGGCTGCAGATGAAGCAAAGGGACCCTTCTTGGGTAGGTGACTATCAAGCCATCTATAGAATAGGGGCACACAGCACGAGACATTCTTGCCCCTTTTGTTCTCGTTTTTGTAATGGACGGAATGATAGACATCTCCAATCAAGGTAGGGACTGGATTCCCTGCTGCAAAGATGTGAAAGGCGTCCAAGTCTACAAAGTTAGGCATATTAGGGAACTGAATGATGTCGTATATGCAAAGAGCAAGAATAGCGTTGAACACGATCCAACAACCGTCTTTGGCACACGGCTGGGCCTTTCCCGCTAAGAACTGCAAGGAGAAACCGGGAACCCCGTTCCAACTAGACAAGACCAACTCAGAGGCATCCAGATGAAGCGAAAGGGCTAGACTAGCCAGATTAGGCTCAGTATCCATATGAACAAAGGGCATCTGACTCTTGATAGGCACACCTAACAAATCAACATACTCCTCTAGTGTAGGTGCGAGAATAAAGTCTGGGAAAGTAAAGCATCTCAAAGGAGGATCGTAGAACTGCAGCAAGGCGTACAACCCATTCAACTCAAACACAGAAGGTTTACAAACCAAGCTGAGTAGTTTCCCATAGGACTTTCTGAATTCACCTCTCACAGAATCATCTGCCAAAGCAACCAAACTAGACAGCTGAACAACATCAGGAGTGGGGAGCTTGTAGGCCACAGTCTTCCTCAGAGAACCCATGATAGCACAATAGAAGGCAAGGAAACCTGAACCGGGGGAAACGATACCTGCAACACAGACACACGTTAATGATATGCAAATGAGTATGCAAAACAATGCAAAATGCAATCATGTAGTAGGAGATCAAGACGACTGTGCTGTGGCGGAGAAGGGTCACAATCTGCTCTGTCAAGAACGAACATATCTTAGACGATAAGAACCCCCGATACCAGACCATAAATCTGCTCTGTCAAGAACAAACACATATCTGATGATGAGAACCTCTGATACCAACAAAACTGATTCACTATCAAGAAAACCAGGTAGTCTGAAGGTTAAGGTTTCCTGCAACAAACCCGACCCTGCTCACAGGTATGGACCTAAACTGACACAAGTTCGGCATCCTATGCGGTCATCAGTGTCACAGACATTCAAGAGAGATAATACGATACCTAGAAGGTGTGGCATCATCATCCCCTGAAGCGGCCTCACTTAGCTGAACCCCAAATGATCGGTCCCCAGAGTCGACAATCCTCCAAACCAACAACCCTTCATGCCCAAAGGGCCGGAAAAGAAGTCAACCGGGAGAACCTCATTTGAGCATGGATTTCATGAGACACTAGTGCCTGCAAAGCAAGCACGCGCCCACTAATTTCCACAACTAATGCTAGGTACACTCAAGCCTGGGTATGGCTCCTCACTCATCAGAATGCCCATCCCACAGCAGCACAGATAATCATATCATACTGAAAATAAAGTGCGGGAAATAAAATGAGATAAGTAAACACAACCCAACAAGTAAACATACAAGCGCTAGGATTGACTCTCGCAGGGGACGTTGGATCCCCAAACTGACTCGCATAAGGGACGTTGGATCCCAAGAAACTATCAGAGTCCCCAGCAGAGTCGCCAGCTATCGCTACCGCGAAAATAAGGTGCCGGCAAAACAGAAGAGTCGCCACCTTTCGTTATTTATCCCTCAGAACGGGAAAGGAAACGATCGGAAAAACCTGACGAAATGAGTATAAGACAAGGTCATCGCAACCGTTGTCTGGGTTTGGGAGTCGGTTACACAAGGGGAAGGTATTAGAACCCCTCACGTCCATCGTACTCGATGGGATCCATGCTTGTTGTGTGTATATGACGGGTTGATTTAACTATCTACCTATCAAGGCCGGTATAAAAAGAAAAGAAAATGACTCGGCAAAGCGTCGCACTTTATGTCTACATATTCTCATCAGAGAATGAGAAATCAGAGTCAACGTAGTTCGACTAACTACGGGTTACGGGGAAGGTGGCTCGCCAATACATCAGTATTATGCCTACGTACTCTCAACGGGTATGAGAGATCAGAGCTTACGTAGTTCGGGATAATACGGATTACGGGAATTCAGATTCATCTGTTTTATCGAGTAGGGTTAACAAGCAGTTCCAGCAGTTGGATGTACGCAGCTCGACCCTTGGAGACTTAGGCATTACCGTTTGCGGTAGAACTGAGAGTTAACGACACTCTTTTCTTCAGAAAAGCTTCCTTTGAATTATGGGCCCACGGGGCAAAAAGGTTTGAAGTTTGTTTTCTGTCTTTTACGGAAGAACTGTTTTTTATGGATGTTTGCAACCAATATCGCACTAGAGACTATGACCTGAGAGTGAATGCGTCGCATGTCACCCAAAGGGTGCCATACTAAACATCCAAGCTGTCGAAAAGAAACTCTCCGACAACCCTTTCTCAGATAGCTTAAGGCTCGTAACGTACGAAATTGGTTAACCTTTATTACTGTAGTTTAATTTGTTTTGAGATGAGAAGAGAGAACGAACAGGTTCAACTAAGGGGAGACTATCAAGTCCTAATGTTGTCATGCCAAGGATTCATCCTATGGTTGAGGTTTGAAACAGGGAACTCCTAGAAGTTATCATGCATAGGTTTCAACCTAAAGTTCTAATCATCACTTCCTTATCAAAGGAAATGAGATTCCTATGGGATCATGTCAATGATAAACAGAAACAGGTAAAGCATCAGCTTAAATAGTAAATAGTAAACAGTACAGGAAAATGCATGCAATGCAAGTGAGGGAGGAAATGTGTGTGGGGCATCAGCCTCCACAAGCTCATCTCAACCTCAAGCCAAATATGAATAACTGTAATCATACATAAGAAATGAAATAAAATGCCATCAAGCAAAACACGAACCACATAGGCAAGGGAGCAGGGCTCTACGGAATACCCGCAAGCAAAGCCATGCAGTAAAAGTACAAGCAGAAGGAGCAACTCAACCTCTAGTGCAGCCATGCTCCTAGCTTAAATCAATCTAAATATGAACTTATTCTAATGCATTAAGCAAATCAAACAAGTCACATCAATACAGTTGCACAGAAAGAAAACAGACAGGAAAGAAAATCAATAGCTTCCACAGCTTCACAGCAAAGCTCTCCTCTGACAGCAGTTCAGTCCTCAGTCTTCAACTGCTCTTCAAGGCTATCATCCTCAATAGCAAGTGTCAACTTGCTTCTTCAAGCTTTCAATGCATCAAACACAAGTATCAACTTGTTCTCCAACTTCAAGCTTCAGCTCTTCATTTGATCTCAGCTGGATCTTCTTCACAAGTGTCAACTTGTTCTTCTTGGTCTTCAAGCTTCAGCTCCAATGGCAGTCTTCAAATACAGAGAAGTAGCAACTTCTAGCATCCTCAATCTTCTAACAAGGAACTCCATCCTCTAGCAAGGGAGAAAGATTCATCTAACAAGAGCAAGGTGTGGATAGTGGAAAGCAAAGTGAAGACCAAAGGTCACCACTAAACACCCCACCATCAAAGAAAGGAACCCTCAAAGGTTCTACCAACTTGGGAAGAGACACACATCCTACCAAAGGAGGGATGAGGCCTTCACAAGGGGACCTTACATCACAGGGAAGAATGGAAGTGATCAACACCTTCCATGTTTATGAAAGAAGAGAATCTATCTAGAAGCTCTACTTACAAACCCTAATCTTAACACCTAAACAAAACTACTCCAAAGGAAGAGCAAACTTCAAGTCCAAGCTCCACCATGCATTCCTCAGCAGCCCACACATGTCTTCATTATCATCCAAGAGAAAGAGAAGCAAAACCCTAATCTAAAGGAACTAAAGAAATCATTCTAGTTGAATTAGAAAGTTAGGATCACCTAAAACCTAGTACTAAAGTTAATCCTAACTAAAATACTAAAACCAATTGTAAAATCCTACAAAAATAAATATGGGAACCTAAGTCAATCATGACTCTACCATGTTAATTCCAGAGATTAAATCATCCAATAAGACCTAGAATTAAATTCTAAACTATAAGGTACTAAGATTAAACCCTAAAACTAGAGCACCTAAAGTTTCAACTTAAAACCAACACCTAATTTCATCACAAAAATGTGAGAAAAATCTAAGGGGAACATACATGTCTAAACTAACTACACACAAAAAATCAGCTCAAGAATCATCATCAAATGATCAAACAAAATTTCACAAGACAAGGTATCAACCATAATGAAATTAATGTCAATTAAAATACAAAAAATGCAATTAAAATCACAAATGCATGAATTCCTAATCTTTTAATTTTCTAAAATTCTAGACTCACTCATGAGCCAGGGAAAAAAACTTGGATCAATTTGAGTTATTATTCTATTTTTTATGAATTATTTACAAACTACATAAAATGATGAAAAATAAGAAAAAACAAAGAAAATAATAAAATACGCGTATCAAATAGCAATTATGTCAAGTTCATTTCACAAATTGGGCCAATTGGGGGGTGTGAATATCACTCAGTGCACTAAGCCCAAACCATTCCAATTAATGAAACGGTGCGTTTCATTCAAAGATCTCTCTTCAGAGTTTGAGAGCCAATCGTGGCCATTCATTCCTTGCCTGAGTCAAAGGTCCACCCTTCATCCAATGGCCAGTGTGCTTCGTCCCCAATTTGAATCAGATGGAGGGAAATAACCAGACGGTGGCCTGAGCTGCATGCCACCGTCTTCTCCGGTGAGGTGCTCGTCTCAGGTCATCAAAAATGTCAAACCAATACCCAATCCTACTCAATTTTTCATCCTGATCACGAATCCATCGTCCAAATTCACTAATTCCTTCTCTAACTCCAAACACGATAGAATTTTCAGAAATCCACCAAATCTTGATCATCACAATTCTAAAAGATAATGATCCTAATGTAATCTACACTCTTCACTGATCAATTTCCACTATCCAATCATGAACGTATCACCAAGAATCTTGAGAAATCAGGCTCAACAGAAAATGGTCGATACCCTAGAGTGTCTCTATCCCATCAAATTCTTGTACCAAAATCCATCTATGTCATGATAAGAACCTAACCACATAAAGATTTCTAGCTATCTCCCTATAGACTAAGCACAATTTCAATTTGTACAAACCTAGTTTCAGATGAAGAACAGATGCAATCCTTGCTCGATTTCTCCTCCACAATGATCCAGATTCACTCCAAATCTTCCTCTGAAGCTAATGCACACCTCAATTTGGCTTGATTCCTCTTCAATCTCCAAACACGATCTTGAGTTACAGCTCTGAGTTTTCACTTGCTATCTCTGCTACCAGCTTCAAATGCTTCCAAAAAATGGCTGAACACACTCCAAATCTTATATAGAACTCATTAGAATCATCTAGAAAGTTCTATAACCACCCAAATGAGATTTTGCAATTTCAATTTCTCTCCAAAATGTCATCCACACCAGTCACGATTCTGGCTCTCTTTGGGCATGAAAATGCTTGGAAAATTCATCTCATGAGATATTGAATTGGTTGGTTATGAGTATTTCCTTGTTTGCAAGCCAATGGTTCAGGTTGGTTATGTTGCTTCATCATGAAGAAATGAAATGAAATGGCATGAAAATGGACTCAAACCAAAATTATAGCATTGCCAAAGTTTCTAAAATGATTTTTCCATTCAAAATGACCTATTATTTTTCCTTGTTTGGACACAAAATGAATTATTTCAATTTTTTGGTCATTAAATGCCTTTAATTCTTCTTTTTTCAAAATTCCTTGAACCACTTCCTTCCTTGAGCCATTTCAATGTCTCCTTGATGCATGGTAAAGGTTAAAACCCCATTTTGAGCAACTTTCAAGTTGAACAAAATTTCATTTGAGGTGCCTAAGTTGGTGAAAATGACCCATGATCATAAATGACCTATAATCACAAATTCCCAAAATACCCTTGACTTGTCAAAGCCATAACTTGAGTTCTACAAATCCTATCAAGGACTTCTAGTACTCTATGGAAATCTAATAGAATAAGGAACAACATTCATGTTTACCAACAGTTCATAGGAATCGTCCTTCTTGGGCAAAAGTTTCATGCAAGTTGGGTAACTTTCAAGCTCCAAATTCACATACCTCAGATGACCTGTAACTTGTCAAAGCCATAACTTGAGTTCTACAAATCCTATCAAGGACTTCTAGTACTCAAAATAAAGATAAGACCATGCTCTACAACAATCATGTTGGGGGAAAGATGAGATGACAATCACATCTTGAGCTAAATTGCCTTGAAGATAGGGGTCAAACTAGGGGATTTTACACTGTCAAGTCTTAGAAACCCTAACTTGAAACTTCTCAAACTCTTCAATCATGATGAGTTAACCTTGGAATCATCCTTATAACATCTCAATGTGTCAATCCATGATCACATGGCTATTGAATTAAGTCTCAACCTTCTTCAAATCATCAGTTGACTTACGGTTGACCCAGTCAAACCCTAGCTGCACCCATCATGGCTGAGGCTACTTAATCTTGCACAATGACCTGTCTATGCCTCAAAGTGATATTCAAATCTTCTCATGAGCTCTCTCAAGACCTCAAGTCTAACTTCATGGCTTCAGAATCATCTAATGACTTCCCACAACTCTTAAGTTAGGAGACCTACACACTTGGTTTTAACCACTCTTTCTGAGGCTCTTTCAACTTCTCTGACAAGGATATCAACCCTTGAACATCTGAATAACCTTCTTAGCTAGCTTCACAGTCTTGTGTAGCCCTTGATTAGTAATCATACCTCTTGATCTCCTACATACATGTCAATGAAATGCAAATGATAATGCTAATGTGCATGAAATAAAACATAAGCTAGGTAAAGAAATGTTGGGCAAATTTTGGGGTGCAACAGTCATGCCCTGAAATGTTTGGCTGTGAGAATAGGTACCACCTACACTTGAAATCAATGTACCTACACACACTTATTAGTCATAATAAGATCACACACAAGATCCCATGACTTAATTCTCATAAGATCATGACCAAAGGCCAGATGATCTTATAGAGAAAACATTGAGAGTAGTATGACAAATTTGGGGTATGAAAGATGCCCTTATCTAATTGCCTTGAACCCGTGAAATGAGCTACTGCATGGAGTTCATTTCTTAGGGGTAAAATTCAATTAGATAAAAGAAAACCCCAAATTTGGTATAAGGAAGAAAATAAGGTACTAAATTAATATCAACCCTCGAGTGGATACTGAAAAACTTGCAATGACAGAAATTAACGACACCAAAATAATGACGGTAAACTCAAAACTACAAAGATCGTTGACATCAAAAGGATATCAGTAAGATTAACCAAGTTGGCTATTACTGAAAGGATGATAGTAGGCTCACAATGACTTCAAGAATTGCCAACATCTAAAGGATGATGGTTAAATCAAACTCTAACGAATGTCATCACCAAAAGGATGATGATTAGGCATCATGACTAAGGTCATCATCACCAAAATGATGACTAGTAAATCAAAACTCAAATATCATTATCACCAAAAGGATGACAATATAACGATGAAGCTTGCTACTACCAAAAGGATAACAACCATCAATTCAAAAAGCTTGCTATCACCAAAAGGATGATATCTCAACATCTTCATTGATTGCCATCACCAAAAGGATGAAGGTTAAATCAGACTGACAAAGATCACCATCACCAAAAGGATGATGGTTAGATCATAATGACACTTGCCTAGAACCAAAAGGATGACATTAGGGTCATAATTTGCTAATATTGCCATTGATAAAAGGAGAATGGTGAGATCTTAACTGCAAAGGACACCAACACCAGAAGGATGACGGTTCTATCACCAAAAGGATGATAGTGAACACACACAACTTACTATTATCAAAAGGATAATAGTAAATACACAATCTTCAAAGATTACTGACACCAAAAGGATGATATTAAATACATAACTGTAATGATCACCAACATCAAAAGGATGAAGGTAACAACACCACTTGGTATCACCCAAAGGATGATAGTAAGTTCATAACTTTAAAGATCACCGACATCAAAAGGATGAAAGTAACAATGCAATTCGCTATCACCAAAAGGATGATAGTAAATTCCCAAATTTAAAGATCGCCGACATCAAAAGGATGAAGGTAACATCACAATTCGTTATCACCAAAAGGATGATAATAAATTTTCGACATTAAAGATCACCGACATTAAAGGATGAAGGCAATAACATAATTCGGTATCACCATAAGGATGATGGTAAATTCCCAACGCCAGAAGGTCACTGACATCAAAAGGATGACGGTTCTATCACCAAAAGGATAATAGTAAACACACACCACTCGCTATCACCAAAAGGATGATAGTGAGTTCCCAGCTTTAATGATTACCGACATCAAAAGGATGAAGGTAATATCATAATTCGCTATCACCAAAAGGATGATAGTAAATTCCCAACACCAAAAGGATGAAGGTAAGAAGATTAAATAACCAAACTAACTATCACCAAAATAATGATAGTAGACACGCGAATCAAATGATCACCGTCACCAAAAGGATGAAGGTAAAACAAAAATAGCAAAGCTGGGTATCACCACAAGGATGATAGTAGGTACATAATTTCCTTGACCACTCTCACCAGAAGGATGAAACTAGGGTCGACAAAGTTTGGCATCACCAAATGGATGATAACGAACACATACTTTAATTATTACTACCAAAAGGGTGAAAGTGAAATCAAAATCACAAATCTCGCTATCACCAAAAAGGATGGTAACAGGACTAGCTTGAAGAGGTCAACAAAAGGTTGATGAAAGAGAATTCATCAAGGAAAGTCATCCTTATCGACAAAAGGTTGAAAGGAATCAACTTGTTGAATGGTCTGATGATAAAACCTTCATCAACAAAAGGTTGAAGGAAACAACTCAATAGGGAATTCCTGCCGAACAACACCCAGTAAGAACTCTGCTTGGAGAAACACCAATGAAAGGTCAGAAGATAACCACCGCATCAACAAAAGGTTGAAGAGAACAACTCTATGGGAAAATCCCATTGGCTTAGCTGATGATCGACCTAGAATCTTGTGATTGATCCTGGATCGTGACCTATGCATGTATGCATGTTTAATTTTGTAAAGGTAATCCATAATGGATGGAATATGATGGAGATAGTGATGCAAATGTTGGGGATGTATATGAATTCAGGTCATGTATGCAATGATACTTATGATGCAAATGATTAGTGATGCATGTTTCGAATGCAGATGGGTGATTGGATAGGCTGAGGCTAACTCCCCGACACTCGATCTCTGGCTCCATGACCATGGGATGGATCCAGATGCCCTGTATTTCCAAGTTTTATCACTTGTTAACAATCTATGTTCGTTCCTGAGAGAACCATAAATCTTATGCATGACGACCAGGAAGGCTTGAGAATGAGCATAACGACATAATCAAAAACTGAAGATTTTGCTTTTGCTCTAAACTCAATGGTTGCTAGTGTCTGGCAAGATCTGCTTGTCCAACTTGAAAGTACCGAGAGAACCTTCCCCTTGCAACATGTTCTATCCCAGTCTATTGGTTTCTTGAAAGAATTATGTTGGGGAACTTTGAGAGTTAGCGCAACATGACTTGCCCCAGACTGAACACTTGAGAGATTTGCCCCAAATTCAACTGTTGAGGTAGTCTTTATTCGTGTCAGCACCAGTGAAAGTTCAAGTTTTTCTTTAATTGCCCCTTGTTGGAATTTCCTTGATTTCAAGCACTGATTTGCAGTAAAAATTGTTCATTCAAAAATGGTAATCTTGAAGGGATGGTCATGCAAGTTTTGAAAAATAATCATTTATCTGAATGATGTGGAAGTGTATGGTGAGTGGACCATTGGTCCAAACGCAATGCTGATTTATTTAGTGTATGAAAGATACAGCAAGAAGATAACATCAATACAGAAGAATAGAAAATCCCTAGGAGTCAATTTACGTAACCTTATTGTAGTATGCTTTCAGAATAAATCTTGCCTCAATTAGGTTTTTTTAGGGTTGTAACGTGGTCTGGTTCACGGTTATTAAAAACAAAGGATATAAGGCTCAAAATTTGATATGTACTCACCCCTTCTTTGTGATGATCTCCAAACCTACATTCAGTTAATTCAACACATACTCATCTTCCAAAAGGGATTTGATGGTGTAGGAGTGAAAGTGACGATTCAATATTCTCTTGAAATGGCAGTCACCTTACTTTGTTTTTTGGACGTTAGTAACCATTTTGTTTTTTAACATGGTGGTCACTGAATCCTGTTTTGCTTTGTTGAGGATTTAAAGACCTCTTTTGATTCATTTTTCTTATAATCCCTAACTTTTTCCTAGACTGATTTTATTTTCAAGTCCATGGGGATTGCCCTAATTTTTTCCTAAGTCTCATATTTGGGTGTTCGACTTAGCGGGCATTTTCTCTTTTTGATTTTCAATTTTATTTTGCTGAAGGATTGTGACTGCCAAGTCATTGGTCATTCAAAGACAAATATCAGGTGGTTGATCCCTATATGGGATGTATTCATCTTGTAATTCAAATGTGCGATTATATTAACTCAACACTACCCTGCCCCGAGTTAAGCATAAGGGTTTGTAGATCCGAAAGAAACTCCTACTTCGAGCCTAGAAGTAGGATTTTCTTTCGGATCTACAAACCCTTACGCTTACCACTAACTCCTTATTTCTCCAGTCTTTGGGGATTTGAAACAATGTTTATACATCATCAGTAAGATCTTATCTGAAAGCATACCACAACAGTTATGGGTATTTCCTTTTCATCATTCTTCCTCCAATCTTTTCTAAAAGAATAGTTTGATAAAGAAAGTGAAGTGGAGGAATATCTTTTGTGTATTTTTCGATAATATGACAAAACATGAGTGAATACAAAAAGAGTAATTCAAAACATGCATAATTATCTTATTAATAAAACCATATACAAATAACAATGCTTTAAAGCAACTAGTACTTCGAGAAACAAGGCAAAGTACAAGAATGCAAAACGAAAACAATGGCATAATGACTGCCTTTATTTAAGGACTTGAAATCTCCTTGATTTACTTGCTACTGAACTAGCTTCTTCAGAGACCACTCTGCTTGTCTTCGATAACCTCTTCAATAGCATTTACTAACATCCACCATGCGGTGGCATGGGGTTTTTTACAACATTTGGATTGTTCCCTTTGAAGGTGAGCTCCTTTAAGTTAATCAAGTCTTGAACCTTGTGCTTAAAGGCTTTGCAAATCTCAATTGTGTACCTTGGGACGCCCTTATGATATTCGTAATGAGCATTAGTATCATAATCAGGAGGAATGACAGTTGGCAGAGCTAGGTATCTCAAGGTGACTAATCCATCTTTTAGCAGAGAAGGGAGGATGTTGGCATATGACACGGCCAGAGGATCAAAATGCCTCTTTGTTCTCCTCATCCTTTGTTAATTAAGTGGATGTTGCTATGAAGCGTGTTGCTGTGGAGCTTGTTGCAGAGGTATCTGAGTAGGATTTTGAGTCGGAACAGCTGGCTGATAAGGCATTTGAGCATATTATGCAGCAACAACATATGGATACTGGAAGTAAGGAATTTGAGTAGGCGCTGGAGCAGAACTCTCTGTTGAGCTTGTCCTTCCTGGGCAGAGATAGCATTCGTTTCGCCTTCCTTCTTTTTGTATCCATTGAGTGGCTTCTTAGCTTCAGTCTAACTGTTAGAACCTCCTTGGATCTTTCCATTTTTCAAACCCTCTTCGATTCTCTCACCGATGATCACCATGTCAGAGAATCCAAAGGACACACTGTTGATCAACTTTTCATAGTATTAGCCTTGCAAAATGCCCATGAAGATGTCAATCAGTTCATAATCAACAAGTGGTTGATGTACTCTTGCAGCTAACTCTCTCCAGCGTTGTGCGTACTCCTTAAAGGATTCGTTGTCCTTTTGAGCCATACTCTGAAGTTAAGTACGGTTCAGAGTAAGGTCGATGTTGTACTTGTATTACTTAACAAAAGCTTCATCCAACTCAGCCCAAATGCGCACACTGTTATGCTCTAGTTGCATATACCACTCGAGAGATGCCCCAGACAAGTTGTCTTAGAAACAATGCATCATCAACTTTTCATTTCTGGCATAGGCAGCCATCTTACGATAGTACATCTTCAAATGAATGTTGGGACAACTGAGACCCTTATACTTCAGGAATTCCGGAACCTTGAATTTAGAGGCAATCACAACATATGGCACCAAGCACATCTCTAAGGCATTCAAAGAAGTTGAGTTATACCCTTCCATGACCCAGTGTTTTTCAGGCAAATCACGACACATCTTGATAGCTTCAAAATCATGAGTAGCAGTAGGATTGACAAATAGAATAGCAATATGATAGTTTTGCACTACATACTCATCTTGTAGATCCTCTTCAGCATGAGGAATAGGAATTTGAGTGAGAACGGGTTGAACTTGCAGAATAGCTCCAACAGTAACTTCAGATGTTGGTATTGGCTGGGTAGTGGCTCCTTCAAATGCAGGAGTGAAGTTCATAGGAATTCCATAGATGATAGGATTGGGAACAGGAACTGAAAACCTTGAGGTAGATCCATGCACAAAAACATTGTTATTTGCATCAATGGCCTCACGCAGTTCCTCTTCTTTTCTGTCCATAGTTATGGCTTTGAGAATCTGGTTAATCTTGCCTTTGATTGAGTCCAAATCCTCTCTAAAAGCAGTCTGATCTTCTTGAATCTGATCCATTACTCGTCTGGTATTGGCTCGAGTTATGTACTGATGTCAGGGAATCAGCTTGATTTACTAGAGACGAATGAAGATGAAATGAAATGAGTTTATTTATTTATTTTTGGAATGCAAGATGCAAGATGAAATGATATGCATGTATGTAATGCTAAAATGCAAGATCCATGATCACGGTATCAGTCAAATCTTTGATGCCATCCAAAGCAATAGGTAAATAACCAAAATTTCTGATTGCGGGACCTCATAAGTATGAGGTACGGATGGAGGATAAGGCTAACCACTCTCCTCACAAGGGTCTCACCAGGTAGGCCCTATATTTTAAAGGAACCCCAAAGTCATGAATCCATATGATTGTTCATCAGACGCGTCATGAACATGACAGTTGATGACTCCATAATGTGAATCTCTTTCGAGTGAGGTCTTTGTATCGAACTACACAAGGATAACTCCTCAGTGCCTCATACCGCGTGACCATTGACATCGGGTTCTAAACAAGGGTCTCAGAGTCATGGACTTCCTTGGCTGTTCATTGTGTAAGTCAATGATTTCCAGGAAAACGACTCCAACAAGAAACACCTCGGTGCCTCATACTACGTGACCATCAATCCTAGTTTTGGTCAAATGGTTCAAGGTTCTAAAAGGTCCTTAGAGTCATGGATCCCAATGAAAATGTTAGTCGTCCATGCCAAGAACTTGACGGTCGCCAACATCCTTATTAGAATCTACTCTAAGCGAGGTTCTCGTATCGAACTACGCGAGGAGGACCCCTCGGTGCCCCATACTACTCAAACTATTCTATCTTATGTGTTCACTCTAGGCTTGGGTACAAAGCCTTTCCCACAAGTTTGCAATCAAAGTTTCCATTACACAGAACCAAAGACCACATATATATAATACATAATGTGGAAAGCAATAAAGAAATTAAGCAAACAGATAAGATAAATAAACATTCAACCATACAAAGAAAACCTAGACTAGGTTTGACTTGCTTTAGGGGTGAACCAGCCCCCAATAGAGTCACCATTTGTCGCACCTCGAAAAATACGACCTCACGAAGAAAGTTTGTGGATGGACTAACAGAGAATCGCCACCGAACTTTATTTATTCCAAAAAGGGAAAGGGAAAATATCGAGAAAACCCATGGGAAAAGGATAGGGTATGGTCATCGCAACCATATTGAGTTCGAAAGTCGGTTATGTAAGAAGAAGGTACTAGCACTCCCTATATCCATCGTACTCGATGAGAGCCGTCTAAGTTGTCTAAGCATGAAAGGTATTTGTCTATATTATTGCTTGCTAAGGGAATTACGGGTGATTACTTGAGGGAAAATAAGAGATTTGTATTGTTGAGTTCGTCCGATTTTTCGACTCAGTGCCTACGTATTCTAGAGGGAATCAGAACTCTGTAGTTTGTGTTGAAAATGTTTTTTGTTTGCTGTGTGTTTTTTATGAACGATTCTATGAAGCGTGTCTTTTTTAAAATGTTTTAAACTGAAAAGCCAAGTGGCAAAAAGGTTTAAGATTGGTGAGTTGTTTTTTAGGGTTTTTGAAAAGGTTAGAAATAATTAAAGTATTTTTGAATTTTTTAGGAAAAGGTTTTATACTTAAGAAGGGAAACTAACCTAATTATATGACTTAAGATTAAGTTAGGAAGGAATCCATTCTAGGATTTATCATGCAATAGTCTGATCCTATGTCTATCTTGAATCACGATATCTTAAGGGAGCATAGCAAATTAAGATCATCAAGGATTATCTAACAACCATCCAGATTTCCTAAGAACTCATAAGAATAAAAAGTCACAATAATCATCTAAATTAATTAATCAACTTGGATTATATTTAATCGAAAATTTATTAATGAGAATTTCAGTCCATCAATTAGAGCTTCAATTAACTAAAATTTCATCTAATCAACGCTAAACAAATTAATTAAAAATGCTACGCTGATCACTTGTTAAAAAACTAAACATAAAAACTAAATTGAATTAAAAAAGGGTGAAAATGGGACAAAAGGGGGTGGGTAGCAATGGCTTTTATTGCAAACCCAAGGATATCCAAAAAAACAACCCATGATAAAAAAAAAAAAAAAAAAGAGATCGGATTTTTTTCTTTGAGGAATTTGGGCTTAAAGTTCACCAGTACCCACCTAAGAGCATTCACATCCATCATACCCATTTGTGTTCTTTAAATAGGTCTCACTTATTTTTTTACATTATATTACACTTTTAAATTATTTAAACAACTCAACTATATTTTCCAAATATCCATACAACTCATAAAATTTGTAAAATGGGTCCCACTAAATACCACAAATATCTTATATTAAATCTTTTTACAATCATTTCCAATTAAATAATTAATTAAATGCACATGTGACAACGGTTGCAAATTAAAGAATGATGTTATTATGCAATTATCCATCATTTTCTGACACAATCACTTTGGTAATAGTGTAGGAATCATATATTTCTACCGATAATTATGCTCTAAGGTTCACACCATGAAAGATAATAAGAAGAGACAACATGCATGTCCTTCTTCCTTCATCACTAGCCGCGGCTTACCTCTTCTTGATATCATTTCCCAAATCAAACAAGTAGACCCAATTTTTCTCTCTCGCTAAAACAACTTTCTTAATCTCTCTCGCATGACTTCGGTTTCTCATTTTCTCTCTCATCTCACTATATCTCGCTTTCTCACACACGATCATGCAAACACAGTACTCCCGACTAGCGACCTCGGCGGAATCGTCAAAGGAAGGATTTGTCGTGTCGTGGCTTTAAGTCGGCGGAATGAATCGCACAGTTGTTTGCTTCACTCGACATACTTTTAATCTCTCAACAAACTCGGTTTCAAACTATTAATGGCGAAATGACGAGAATGGAAAGGAAAGTACCTACAATGAATACGAAACAACAGGTATGAATTTGAACCCTTCTGTCCTTAATTTCAGCCTGCTGCAATTGCTATTGCGAGTCGTGACATGCGTATGTGTGTTCTGTTGTTGCTCCTTCTTTGCAAATCGTGTCAATGTGTTTTACTGGTGTGTGTGTGTGTGTGTCGTGTGATCACTGCCTCTGCTCACTGTGACCTTTTTTGTAATATTCTCTCTGCAATGTGTTCCCTTTATACGTCTATGTATTTTGTGATAACACTATTATGAATTATGATACTGCAATGTGTGTGTTCTCTTTTATAGGCAGTGGTGAGTTTAAATCCATAACTCTAAATTGAATGAGTGAGACAATATTGTCAAATCTTGTTTCGGAAACAACCTTATAGCCATGATTTCTTGTCTTGAATGTATTTGTGAACTTTCCTTTTTGAATTGAACATGTCATATGGCGTTTTGGAAAGAAACATTTATGGTGACTTGTTTCTGTTTTCGAAGTATCGTGTCTAAAACCGTCTTTGAAGCGTGATATCATGTGTTGAATGAATTTGATTCCCTACTGTGATTTCATATGATTATACCGAGGACTTTGTGATTGCATAATTGATGAACTTCCCACTTTCGTCATACTTGAATAATGCTTGCAATTTTCCATTGATTTCTCGTGATAACCGTTATTGATGACGACTATTTTCAAAACCACATTTCTTAACTTCATTTCTTTTGGAAAAAAATTTGTGACTGTAGCGTAATGCTCATACGGTTTTCTAATTTTTAAAATCTATATGACCAAATTTAACTACCAATTATTTACCTAGGTACTGATACTAGAGCAAGGTGATTAAACATGGCCCTTCCGACACATAATCTTAGTAATGTCGCATCCATTGGTAAGTTCTCCGAGCATGTACCTCATATTCTTAATCTACTATTAGCATGTGTAATGCTACTATCTTGGAAAATTCCCATGTAACAAACTACAACTTTTACTATGATTTTCATGAAACAGGTGCGACGAGTGTGACCTTCTAATGATGTGAAACGTGGCCACGAAGTCCAAAGGAAGTTACAGAGGAAAAGTAAACAAAAGTCTACAACTCTCTTGATTTTCAGATGATGCCCTCACTTTACTTGGACAATGTTTCTTGGACCCTGCAAATAGTTTCACACAACTTGTTCAACTCCATACTGAGCCTTCTCAATGTAATTGCACAATACCAAACAGTTGTCTCATATCCAGTACGTGAGTAGCCATGAGGATTATAGCCTAGCTCCATAGATGTCTCGCTCCTCGGTTGCTTAATGTGAATCCCAATTTTGTAACACATGTACTTGAAAATTCATGACTACCCATTTCACAATATTGATGTAAGATAATTTCAATGTAATAAACTTGTAGTGGAACAAATTCTCTTTGAATGGTGATCAATAACATGAACTTTGGTGCACTTTGAATTAATGTGAACTATTATCTTGAATTTTGTCATGTTTGGAATCTTTTGGCGCATGGAAAAAAAGAATCATCCTTGAACTTGAATGGTGATGGTCTTGATCATTGACATTTTGAATGTGAAATCAATTCATATTTTGTAAAGAACCATGTGAACATGTACACCACTTTGTGTTTTGATGATAGATACCTAATATCCAAAATAGTCTTCTCATTGAACTTTCAAACTTTTTGATTTTGAATAAGACCTTGTATTATGTCAAAAATTCCTTTATTTAAACTTTTCTTGTGATGGTGTAATATCGTTTCGTTATCAACTTGTAATGACACAAAAAAATATTTTCTTGAACAAACAACTCTTTATGGAAGATCTTTTTGAATTTTGCACATGAATCTTGGACCTTTTACGAATCACTTCTTGCATCTTTGTAAAATAATACTTAGATGAAAAGATGGGAGAATCTTGCCATTTGAATCATATCTTGTCTCTGAACTTTGTAGAAAAAATAGTGAATCAATTTGAACTTTTGAACTTTACTTTGAAGACACCTTGCTAAAACTTGATTCAAGATTTTTATCCAAACTTACCACTTCAAAACATATTTATCACAAACTACTGACAAGAAAATTCAATCTTTTCCCTTAAGATCAAAAGGAGACAAATAATGATTCAACCTCATGGACAAGAACAAATTCTTTCTTGAATAAAGCTTAACCTTTGTTGCCCGCATAGTTGAAGATGAGCTTGGTACCATAACCATCATTTGAGGAATTCTCAGATACAACTTGTAATGCAACTTGCCTCGAAAACCCTAATCAGTCTTCAAAAGACTATGCTCAATACCAATGGAAGGAAAACCATAATCCTCCTTGGGGTATACACTGAGGCTTCTAGGAAATCTTGAAGAAAATGACTAATAGAAAAACCCTAGAACCACTCTGAGTTAGGGTCAACTGCGTAACACCCTTTTCTACGTCATAGATATATTGGCAAATCAATCATGTTTATCAGAGTAAAATATTGAACGCAATAAAATCATCTCAAAAGGGCGCACATTTCTCAATAATTCAAATATAGTCAATGCTCCGTAAACAACAGGTTTTTCCAAAATTACTCAAAATATTACTCAAAAGGCAGCGGAACCCAAAAAGGAAAATCCAAAGTTTTCCTTGCACAGTAACATAATCAAAATAACAATAATCAATAAAACATGGTTCAACACAAAAGACCCTAATCCGATGTTACACTATCATAGCAAGACCCTCTAAGTCAACAACAATGGCCAACGATCCAAAAACTTCAAAAAAGTCCTCGACGGCATCCACGGCTAAACCTGGTCATCTGCACGTTACCCACGTGGAGGCAACACTCAAACAGGCAGGGTGAGTAAAATGATTCATAATAATCAATATAGGAATCAATATATAAAACAACTTCATTTTCATATTTAACATCATCATAATCATCAAGGAACATCAAAGGCCACAACATTATAAATTACACCAAATTGTCACATAAATGCAAATGCAACAAGACTCATGCATGTGGTACCAATCAACAAAGTTCGATGGACACTGGGCCATCAACCCTGCATAGATCCACAACAGTAGGATTGATTCTACACGAGAACCGGAGCACAAAAAAATACTTCACATCCGCACAATGGGACTGAAGCCACAAGAATCAAGGTCCTAGACCGAAGTCTGGAATGCATATGAATACATGATGCACACGTCAACATCATCCTCATAATAAACTCATTAGGTGCATCATCATTCATCAAAATCATCATAATAATCATGTCATCATAGAATCATCAAAACCTCATGAAATCAACGTCACAAATCATCACAGTCCCTCATGGGGATTCATCATGCAATCATGTATTAATCACATAGGAATTACAGCTATACTCATAGTAATTCATCATAAATTCATTTAATCACATAGGAATCACAGTTACACTCATGGTAATTCATCA
The DNA here is from genome assembly GCA_963859935.3 of Lathyrus sativus. Classification (NCBI taxonomy): domain Eukaryota; kingdom Viridiplantae; phylum Streptophyta; class Magnoliopsida; order Fabales; family Fabaceae; genus Lathyrus; species Lathyrus sativus. The sequence goes on from OZ012737.1 coordinate 494,685,968, forward strand.
GGAAAATCACAGCATCAAAACATCAAGACATCATTGAACCAGAATATAATTCGCGAAACTCTGCTCTGTTTGCTAGCAAGTTCATCGTGCGAGTCTGGGGCGAATGTTCGTCGTGCGAAGCATCATTCGGTGTGCGAACTCGTGATTACAGAAAAACAATGTTACGTACCAAAATATACTTATACAAGCACACACACAATATTCGATAAATTATCCATCAATAATTTCACAACCGACATCAAACAATGCAACAATTCATTAATAGAACATATACACAATTGACTTCTCAAACATATTAGATATAAAAATATTGAGAAACTAATTCTCTTATCTATACTATGTTATATCCCTGTTCATTATCTTTCCAAAACAGAATTACGGATCAAAAGTTACATACAAAACGATTTTGACCGAAAACATGAATAGTCGTGACGGACATCATGCAGAATTTTCTGCGTTTTTCACCGTTTGGGGCCTTCCGGACCTCCGATTTCGATTCCGTAAAAACTCAAACTCTCAGAGAGTTACAACTCATCTAATACTGTAATTATCTCAAGTAAATTTACAATTTTAACATCATTAAACCATCTAATTATCGTTTTAAGGTTATGCCTAAAACCTTTAAAATTATTATTTTTCGTATGAATTGCAAGAATGTACGAGTGTATAAATGGATGCATGCAAAAAAGATTATTATCTTCCAGGGACTCCTGAGAATTCTTCTAATGTTAAAAGCAATCATAAAGCATAAAAGTAAAGACAGAAGATAAAGCCAGCAATGGAAAACACTCATTTTATTCATTAAGGAAGAACAAAGAGAACAATACATTACAACTCGGAGATTTTCCCGAAGGGCTAAAAAAAGATCAGTATTGAACATCTCAAATACCACCATACAAATAGATTTAAAGTGAAAAAATAGCCCATGGAATGTTATGTTGAAACATATCAGCATAAGCTTCCTTAAGCAATCTCGAGAGGTCTTAAATTGCGTGATCATCAACTTTTCCCAGACATGCATTCCTTTCACTTCAATATGACGCATATTTTAGGATATTGTGCAAGAAGGTGTGGTTAGGTCCATGCAAGAGGCTTTTCATGAACACCTTCTTCTGATCGAGGAGGACTTCAAGACCAAGGTTGTGTTGTTCTCAATGAGAGACCTCTTTATTGATTTGATTAACAACTTCCTATTTCTGGTGCGCTTGACTCTTCAACCCTCTGACTTCTTATAAAACCTTATTAAGATCATACTTATGTTTAAAGAGAGAGGCTTTCAGCTTTTTAGCATGGTGTTGTTCTTTCTTCAACTCTTTCTCGCAACCTTTAAGTTGTTTTTGAAGTTCTCCGAGTTGGGCCTTGTAGCTCTCCTCCATCTTTTTGCGAGATGTCAGATTCTGGTTCCAAACAGTAACCATTTTTCTAGCTTGATATTGAGTCCCGTTAAGTTTATTCTTCTTGGTAGAAAGGCCAATGTAGGTTCCCTTCAGATCATCATCAACTTTCCTTCGCTTATTATGTTATACTTAAGAAACTTCAATAACCTTGAGCATACGCCCTCTCTTCTGGTTGAAGTTAATCTTCAAGTCTTCCTTCTCTTGTATGAGTTTACCAAGGTCATATCGCATTTATCATTCTCCTTTTCCAATAGCTTGATAGTCTCATTGAGCTTGTCAACTTCAGAGATAGGCACAATAGAACGTTCGGGAGGCTTGAGACTCAAAGAAGGTTCAAATGGAAATGGCAACAGGAATTCTTTGACTCTTTATCTAACCTATTGTGTGTATGATTCGTTTGATATACAGTTCTTATTCCCTAGCTCAGCCCATCCTTGACGGAGCATCTCTCTCCAGACTTGGTTAATCCTTTTCAGCAAATCTGGATTATCAACCCCTTCATGTAAAACAAACTCTTCCAATTGCTCGGTGTATGGTTTGTCAAGTATTGGGTAGCTCAATTGGCGTAGTGCCAGACTAGGATTGTAGTTAATTCCTCCTTTTGTACCTATGAGGGGTACATTAGGGAAATTACCACATTTGAGGATGGTCGTGACATCGTTGTAGCTACGAAAGTACCACAAGATATCATCAGCAGTCAGAGACATGACCCTTTAGACCATTTGAGATTTCCCTTATTCTCAAAAAAAGGGCCTTTGTTGGGCAAGTGACACATGAACTACCTATACACAAGAGGAGCACAACACAAAATAGTTCTTTTCTTCTTCTAATTCCTCAAATGAATAGAGTAGTAGGTATCATCCAACAGAGTAGGAATATGATTTATAGTCATGAAAATACAGATAGAAGCCAAATCCACAAAGTCTTCAATGTTATGAAACAATATTATCCCATATATAAGCAGAGCAAGAATAGCGTTGAAGGCACTCCAACTTCCAACATCAACAAAAATGGTAGCTTTGTCCATCAGAAACTTTATAGTAAAACCACGAGTGCCACCCTTAAGCTTAAGATTGATCTTTGCTTCATTCTACTCAAGGTGGGGTGCTTCAGCTATGAGGTGAAGTTTGGGAAGTTCCTTTGTGTTGATGAAAGGAACTTGATCCTTAATCTCAACCCTTAATATGTAAGAATGATCCTCCAAAGTTGGAGCCAACTGATAGTCTTGGAAAGTGAAACATCTCATCGGAGGATCATAGAATTTCACGAGAGTATGGATAGACATTATGTTAACTTCATGGTTGAGGATGTCTAGGAGATTACCATAGTTCTTCTTGAAATCTTCCTTGTTGTCAAGAATCATATGATTCCTTAATTCTCTCAAAGCTTTCAACCGGGGTTCCACAAACTTGTAACTGTAAGTGCTTCTTCTGCCAGTATTCATTTTCTTCTTGAATACTCAACAAAGACTAAGCTCTTGGATTCCTTGTAAATGCACATGAAAAAAATTAATTTTCATATGATGTAATGATATGCAACATCATATATTCAAAGGTCCAACATTTTTTGGGTAATCTGTATATATTGCTCGATGTATTTCAAAGGTCTGATGCATACATGATAACCAAGGTATGTAGGGTCTTGGTTTCCTAGAAAAAAAAACATATCCCCCTAACAGGTAGGTTCTAGTCATCACAAGGTAGTCCCTAAAAGGCCTCTCAGAGTCATGGATCCAAATGAAAATAGCATTCCATAGAAAATGCTTACAGGATAATGGTACTTCCAAGTGAATCTAGTTTGGGTGTGGGTCTTGTGTCAACCCAATGTGCGAAATGCAAGTCAACATAACTATCCACGATTCTATCTTGTGTGTATACTCAAACTGAGGTATAGAGCTTTTATCTCATGTAACATCATCCCAACCCAACAATAGAGAATAAAACATTTAGGTGTCGCAGTGAGAATTAGAGACCATAGCTATTGAGTTAGCTAGGCTTCACAAATATTAAGATATCACCATCGATCTTTAATTTATCCAAGGGAAGGGTTAAAGAAAGAATAACCCATAAACATGCAATGTAAAATAAAGCAATAAAGAGATATAAGATTCGAGGGTTGGTTATACTAAAGGAAAGTATTAGCACCCTAAGTATCTATAGTAATCTATAGGAATCTCTTGTTGAACTTGTGTTATAAGGTTGTTTGATAATTGGGTTTGACTGGGGAGATGATAAAAGAAATGTTTTTTTTATTATTTTTGTCTTTAGAAAGAAACAAAGTCTCGTGCCTATGTACCAATAAAGGATCAAAACCTCGTAGTTCAGGATAAAAATTGAAAAAAGGTTTGTTATGGTGGATTTTGTTGAAGAAGAGACAAGTTATCATCTTAAGGAGAATACATATCTAAACCACCCAAAACATGTGGAAGAGGGATCTTTGCTTCACATTGAGAGAAGGGCTCCAACTTGGATATATAATCAACAAGTATGCCACATACCTCTCTCAAGTGGAAAATAATCAACATATTTCTCAACAATTTCATGGGGTAGGAGATTTATATCTCAACTAAGAATGACTAATTTCTAGTCTTTTTAAAAAGGTTTTAAATTGAACAGCCAAAACGGCAAAAGGTTTGAATTAAGTTTGTGTTTTTTAGTCTTTGTGAAAGAGTTTTGGACATGCTTAAGATGTCTTGAAGCATTTGTTAATAAAAAGTTTGAAAAGGTCAATGACCTAAAGTCAAAGTTTTTTATGAAAATGGTTTTAAGTTTGAAGGTAGGAAACCCTAATTGAGTTTCTAAGTTGAAGGTAATCCTAAGGAAGACTTCCTAAGGGATAGAAAGTTCTAGGATTACAAGTTAAGAGATATATACAAGAAGATGTAAAGATTCAAAATGAAAATGACAAAGATGTCAACAACAAGCCCCCCCATTGGATTTGAGAAACAATGATTGATCATATAAACATGCATAAATTGATAAACATCATGAACAAAATATTAATATGCTTTTAGGAATTGAGACATGGTGAACATAAACAAGACATGACAAATGTTTACATAACATCACAAGAAACAATTCATGAACAAACAAAAGGCAAGAGACATACTTAACATTATGGGAGTTTCATGAAGGGAATACTAGAAAATAAGATGGACATCACAAAAGTGGAAGACATAGATCAAATCATACAACTGCGAACAAAAATCATAATGAACATGGTGAAAACAACACTTAGCCCTAAAAGGGAATCAACATACACACAAGTCAAAGAAGAGAAGCAAGGGCATGTTAAATACAAGATTAATCTTAAACCTTAGAAAATGTAAGCATGCTTTAACAAATAGAGTTTATGAAAGAAATACTTATGAACATGTTAACAATGATGGAATCAAATGAAAAATCACAAATAAGTTTGAACAAATAAACACAATGAATAAGACATTAAGCCATGATTGAATCAAAGGTTAAAGAAACCAAACTCAAGTGGAATTTTTAATCATACATCAAGAGTTTTTAAATGATCAAGCAAGGTTTAAACCCTAAAAATACCACTAAAACAAACTATATAATTAAGGCTTTTTCAACGGAAAGGACAAAAAAACTTGGTATAAAGCATGCTATTGTCACACAAACATTCATGATCAATTAAGTCAAAGGAACAATCCAAGAACAATCACTAAAAAACCTAAAAGATATATAAAAGGAACTAGTTTTCAACCTAATAAAAATGGGTAAAATAAATATTATTTTTGGTATTTTTTCATGCATTCATAAAATACATAGGACAAATAACAAGTGTGCAAAAAATCAGCTCAAAAAGATAAAGGAAACATGTGGAAATGATTAAGAGAAAATGAGAAGAAAAATGAAGCAAACAAGTGATAAAAAGAAAGGCTTTGTTGGCCAAAGGGGTTGAACTCACGCACTACTGCCTAACTAACACCCAAAATCCTTGCCACCAGACCAAATGCTTCAGTGTGACAAGGTAACGCGTGTTCACAATAGTATATGAAGATCAATATGAAAATATGCAATAAAACACAAAAAGGTCTAGGACGAGGAGGATTCAAACCCCGGACCTAATGCTCACACACAGTGCACAAAGATACTAGTGTTTCCATTAGGGCGTGATGCCAATTCATGTATTTAATTACAGCCATAAAAATAAATATTAAAAAAAGGCTTCTAAAAATGAAAAAAAAAACGCGCCAATGTTATCATCTTCTTCACCTGAATCAAATAACCTCCATTTTTAAAACTCAGAGAATCATAACTCTCTTAATTCTCAATGAAATTAAACGATGTAAAAATGAAACATGTTCAGAATTTCACCAGGATTTTAATGGTACCATTTAATTACATTAATTTTTAACATATGGTAAACTATCATTCACAAACCAATATGAACCCTAAAATTAATATTTGAAATGAAATCACACACAACACCATTGATCAGGTTCAATTAGCATGGGGTTTTTAATCTCTACATTATGGCAAGTAGTTTGGTATAAAGAAATCCTCAGAATGACGTTTATTTCATAAAGTTTCTGAAATAGAAAACCTACATATTGGAGTAGGTCTAATGCCTCTTCAATCAAGCTTCCAGAAGATAAATGATGATTTAAATAGCTTCTTTGACCTCCTAGGATGCTACTGCAATACTGAAACTGCTTGGAAAATGGCTATGATTTCTTACACGATTCCTCTTAGAAAATGCTTTGATGTCATGCAAAATGATCCAAATGAGGTGGGATCTTAAGGTTAAAAATTAGGGTGTGACACTGGGGTATAATGAATAAATAAAGTAGTAAAGAATGCGATAAATAAAATAATGATAAAGCAAGTAAATAGTAAAGATAAACACTCAAGAGAACAAGAAAATAAACAAAATAAGGCTAGACTCTCTCTTGTAGGTGCAATTAGGTCCCTATCAGATTCTCCAACTATCGTGACATGAAAAATACCCGAGTGCATCGCACGTTCGAAGATACAACAGAGTTGTCATCGAAATTTATTTATTACAAAAGGAAAGGGAAAATATCGATAAAACCCAAGAGAAGAGAAACGGGTAAGGGAGTTGGTTATACGAGGGGAAGGTATTAGTATCTTTCACATCTGTTGTACTCAACGGGAACCATTTTGATTGTTCTTTACGTGGATGAGTTTTATCATCTAAAGGTTACTTACAAAAGGGGAAAATGAGTTTTAAATTAATGTGCTCACCAAGGAACGAACCCTCGTTCTTATGTATTCTCATAGTGCAATGAGAAAATCAGATCTTCGTAGTTCATGGTAGAAAATCAGAGCTCATAGTGCAAACTGTTGAGCGTAATCTTGAGGAGCAACAAAGCGAAGATGGCAAGCTTGTTGAAGAGGAAGAAGAAAAAGAGGAAGAAGAAGAAGAAGAAGAAGAAGAAGAAGAAGAAGAAGAAGAAGAAGAAGAAGAAGAAGAAGAAGAAGAAGAAGAAGAAGAAGAAGAAGAGGGAGAGCAATCCACGTCTGAAATAGAAATTGAAGTGGAGGTTCTGGAAGACCAAGTGAACTAAGAAAATCAATCCTAGGATCCTCCAACCACCGCTTCGACTAGCACTCAATCGACCAGCCTTTCACACGAAGAGCTAGAATCTTTGAAAGTACAACGACCATTGGAGTATCGAAAAGATATGCTCAGTTCCCAATACAGCTTTGGCGAAAAAAGCACCAGCACTTCGACCGCCTCAAGGAACCCTCTGACTGGGAAAATTGACAAGGACTTGCTTATGCAAATAAAAGAAAAAATCTTTGTAATGGACTTGTTTCAAATCCTGGAACAAGATGTTTCTGTCAGTTTTGGTCTCAAGAAACTTCTGAAGCAAATCAATGTCTTGGAAGTTTCCCTAGAAAAGACTGATGTCATTATGGAACTAAGCATGATGATTGATCTTATTGCTTCTGATCTCAACTTCCTTAGAGACTTCTCGAGCAACCTTACCATAAAAACTGGCAATCAAAAAGCTGCATGGGAGATTGTCTCGACGTCTACTGAAAAAGTTTTGATACTCGATAAACTTTCTGAGCAGAATAAGAAGGAGGTCGAAAAATGTGACAAGAGCATTGTAGAATGGGAGAGACAGGTTGTCATTTTGCAAAACAAAATCTCTCAGGCCAAGAAACCCAAGACTAAACTTCTCAGCTCTGTCAAAGATGAAGTGGCAAAAGAGATCCAGGTTTGCCTTCAACATCTTGAAAAAGCTCAACAACTTGGGAAATACGTTGAAGCTCTCTCGACCAACAAGACTCTTTGCAAACGCCGCCTGATGCTTCAAAAGTCAAAGTAAGAAAAGATGAAAGGCTCTCTTCCCTTCTAAAATTTTTCTGTAGCATTTTCCCTTCTTTTGTAAATCATGACTTTTGGCCCTTTGTGGCCTTTTTCTGTAACAAATTAAGCCATTTTGGCACATTTATTTACCATATTAGCTTTATTTTTTATGCATGATTATTCTTTGGTTATCTTTATCTCTTGAAGTGCAGGCTTATATTTTTTCAAATCTTTCCCATTTACCTTCAAGATTCTTTTATCTTTATCTAATTCTTCAATCTCATATGCGCCATTAGAAAAGACTTGTATAACTTGAAAAGGGTATTCCCATTTAGGGGACCATTTGCCTAGGGCTCTATCTTTTCGATCCATAGGCAAATTACTTTCCAAACCAATTCTTATGGCGAAAACATTTTAACCTGAACTTTCTTGTTATACGATTTCTCTACTCTTTTCTTCCACCTTCTTAACAATTCCAAGGCATTATGCCTTTCTTCATCCAAATCAACCAACTCGTCCAACATCATGTTCTAATAGGATTCTAATGGAATCTCATGGTTCCTTCGGATCCTCGTTGACTATAAGTAGATTTCCACTGGCAACACTGCATCATGGCCAAACGTTAATTGAAACGGAGTTGTGTTGGTCGATTATTTGGGAGAGGTTCGACATACCCAAAGCACTTGATCCAAAGTCTTGTGCCAATTTCTAGGCTTCTTCCCCACATGTTTCTTGATTAGACCTATCACTATTTTGTTTGCTGCTTCGACCTGACCGTTAGCCTGAGCATAATAGGGTGTGGAAGTCAACAATTTGAAACCTATTTCCTTGGAGAAATCTTGCATCTTTCGACCAATAAAAATTGATCCTTGATCCGTTGTAATGGTTTTTGGGATTCCAAATCTATAAATATTTTTTTTATGAATTCGACTACATCTTCTTGGTCGACATTTAGGGTATAGCTCCGATCTATTTTGTAAAATAGTCAATACCTAACAAAATGTACCTTTGATTTTTGGATGACGCTGGTCGATTTTCTCCAACCAAATCCAAAGCCCAACCTCTAAAGGGTCATGGTTTAACTATGGAATGTAATTCACTCGCAGGAACATGTTGTATACCTGCATGTACTTGGCACTCTTGGCACTCTTTAGCAAAATCGATACAGTCTTTTAATATGGTGGGCCAATACATGCCTTGTCGCAACAACAACTATTTCATCTTATGGCCTACCTGGTGTGCCCCACATGCCCCACTATGAACAGTCAAAAGGGTTAAATATGCCTCTAGTTCACTAAGGAACTTAAATAAAACTCCCTCAGGAGTCTTTTTAAACAACTCATTCCTCAAAAGAACATAACTTAAAGCATGATACCTAATTTTTCGCTCTGTGAATGTCGTCAGATTTTGTAGATACTCCACTATAAATTTCCTCCAATCTCCATCCATCAAGCTATCTATTTTGAGGATTTCAAAATTATCTTTATCAGCGTACTCTAGCTTTGTCGTTTCCAAATCTAATGGGGATAATCTAAATGACACAACTCTTCCTCTAACTTCGATTGCATCTTGTAATTTTTCTTTCAAGATTTTATACTCTGAACAAATCTGGGCCAAATCATTAGCCACTTGATTCTCCAATCGAGGTATGTGTCGAATACTAACCATTTCAAACCTTTTCAGTAATCGATTGACTATTACGAAGTACATAATAATATTTTCTTTAACGCATTTGTACTCTTTTGTAATTTGTTTTATGACTAACTTTGAGTCTCCCAGTATTTTGACTCGAATTGCCCCCAATTCCAAAAATATCTCAAGTTCGGCTATTAAAGCCTCATATTCAGCATCATTATTCGAACAGAGACCTTCGACTTTATACTTGAATCTTGTTGGAATTTTGTCGGGAGAAATGATCAACACTCCTACACCAGTTCCATCTCTATGACTAGAGCCATAGAAATATAATTTCCAAGGCTCAAGTTCGAGATAGGTTGTGTTATTTTCATTTATTGAGTGGTCGGTTATAAAGCCTTCTATCACTTGTCCTATAACATCCTTTAAAGTCATATATGTTAAGAAATATTCAGTCAAAGCTAACGCCCATTTACCAATTCAACTATGCAAATTTGGTTTGGACAACATATGTTTAATGATATCAAAATGGGACGAAATATAAACATCAACTGGTTTTATATAATTCTTTAACTTTGTACAAGAGAAATTAAGCATAAACACAATTTTTCAACTATGTTATACCTAGTTTCTGCATCATTTAAAACTATACTAAGGTAGTAAATGGCTCTTTCGACGCCATTTTCATCCTCTTGAGCCAACATGCTCCCTAAGGTTTTATCTGACGCAGATATATATAACCTCATGCTCCTATTCCTACAAGGTGGTGACATAATTGGAGGATGACTCAAGTAATCCTTGATTTTGTCGAATTCTTCTTGCTGAGGTTTCCCCCATTCGAACCCTTCCTTGTTGAGTCAAAGCAAAGGTGAGAAGGCTTGAGTCTTTCCGCTGAGATTCGATATGAATCTCCTTAAGAAGTTAATCTTGCCCAGCAGTGACTGTAATTCCTTCTTTGCCCATGGCGCTTTCGCCTCCATTATGGCCTTGGTCTTATTCTGGTTTATTTTGATTCCCTTTTTATGAACCACAAAGCCTAAGACATCTCCCGCCTGCACACAGAAAGCACATTTGAGAGGATTCATTTTTAGACTTTGTCTTCTCATCTTTTCGAAAGATTTTCGAATATGGTCAATATGATTCTTCCCTGAGGTAGACTTAACAAAAATATCATTAATATATATTTGTATAAAATTCTCTAGATAATCATGGAAGATCAAATTCATTTCCCTTTGATACGTTACCCCAACATTTTTTAAACCAAAAGGCATCACTACCCATTTGTAAGTGCCTAAGGCCCCAGGGCATCAAAAGGTTGTCTTCGAGACATCCTCTTCAGCAATAAAAATTTGATTATATCCCGAATACCCATCAAGCATTCTAAGGTATTTGTGGCCTGTGACAGAATCAACTAGAATTTCCGCCACAGGCATTGAATATTCGTCTTTTGAAGTTGCAGCATTTAAATCTCTAAAATCTATGAATACCCTCAAAGAACCATTCTTTTTAATAACAGGCACAATATTTGCTAACCATTTGACATACCTGGATGTGCGAATGAATTTACATCGGAGAAGCCTTTCGACCTCCTCTTTGATCTTTAAGAGAATTGTCGGTGCAAACCACCTTGGGTTCTGCTTGATGGGCTTCTTTCCAGGCTTGATTGGAAACTTCAATTCGACAAGATCTCTTCTTAAACTAGGCATCTCATCAAAATCCCACGCGAAACAGTCTTTAAACTCCTTCAATAGTTAGATTACTTTGACCTTGAGTTATGGGCTGATGTTGGCACTTATGTATGTTTGCCTCTTTGTTTCCCCCTCTCCTAGATCAATTTCTTGAAGTGGATCTTGCGCTAGCATCTTGATATTGGCTGCCAGCGGATCCTTCTCAAAACCCAAAGGCTCGTCATCATAGATTGCATCGAGCCTCTGGCCTTGTTGTTTTTCCTGAACCTTATCAGGAGGTTCTGGATCGAAGTCCTTACCAGGACCCGCTTTGTGTAAATCTTGGTTGGCATATTTCTATTTCAGCCTCTAAGGCCGTTTGTAACTTATTTTCGGCTATGTAAGCCGAAATCTTTTTTAGCACCTCGAATTCAGTCATCATCACCGAATTCGCTTCCCCAACCTGTTGGGGTTATCCCAGATACACCAAGGTATGGCAGGTTGTCATCTTCTACCACCACTCTGTCCCATCGAAAACCCTGGACAGGATGCAGATACAATGAACAATAAACATCATCATCTGAGGTGAAAGCAAAATTGGTCGGATTGCATGGAGCAATATTGGCCAAGTGTTTGTCAAAACTGCGCCGATCGACATGATTGATTGGGGCCTTAAAATAACCTTGATCTGCCTCAACATTTTTGACAATGATGTCTGGTCGCCATATCGTGATTCTCTAGTGCATGGAAGATGGTACAGCCCTAACTCCATGTATCCACTCTCGACCCAACAGCAAGTTATAGTTGGCCTTCATTTCAACGACCATAAAAACAGTAGGTCTTGTAACAGTCCCCACCGTCAGATCAACTTGTATGACACCCAGAGTGGTGCCCACCTTTCCCTCGTAAATCGAGAGCACCATGTTGTGTGGCTTGGTATCCGTGTCGTACTTGCCGATTCTTCTCAGCATAAAATGCGGCATTAGATTCACCATAGTGCTATAGTCCACAAGAATTTTGTTGACCGTGATATTCTCCACCTTTCCGGTAATAAACAGAGGCTTAAGATGATTCTTCATCATCTCATATGGTCTTTCAAAGAATTCATTTTGCTATTCAACACAACCATTATTCATCACATAGTAGCACATTGGCTTGTGTGTTGCCATATCTACTTCTGTATACATATCCAAATCTTCGACCTCGATTATCTGGTCGAATTCTCTAGGAAGAATCGATACCATATTTACCATGATATCAAAAGAGGCTTCTGACCCAAAGTCGAAATTATCCATAAGCATTTCTTCATCCTCAATTTCTCAACCATGCTTCTCCTTATCCTCTTCTCCCTGGGCAGCAAACAGTTTTCTCCCTGCGGGTAACTTGTCGAAAGCCTTCAGTTCCTTCTCTTTCTCTTTCATAGCAGGTAGGTTGGTGTTGGATTCAGCTTTAGCTCTAGCCTCTCTTTGAGCCTTCCTCTTGCTTTGTTCCCTTCTCCACTGAGATCAAGACATTGGATTTTTTCCCTTATAGTTTTCTAAGATATAGACCATTTTTTCAAAGCCTGGAACTCCTTATGGTAAGCCATTGATGAGCCCTTATAGACGTCGAATTTTTGTCATTTTTGTTGTCCCTACTGTTTTCCCTCAATTGGCTTCATCCAACTTTCCTTGGAAGCCTCCGTCGTTGGTTTGATGTAGATGGCTTAACCACTGGCACCCTATGTTTGGTTTTGTCTTGCCTGGAAGAAGATCTTCTTGGGTCGAAACCTCGTTGCCCATAGGAGGCCCTCTGCTCGCACCTCTCTTTTTCCTTTCTTATGCCTTCTATGTTGTATGCCGCCTTTTTATCAAACACATCACTGCACCTTGGGCACAACATAACTTCAGATTTTTTGATCTGGCACCTGTGAAGAAAGTCTATGAGGCTTTCCTCCTTTTTTGGTAAGCCACTTTTTTGTATTCTTCTTGTCGATGCTCCCCGTCGACTTCCATGGGGGATCCCTGTAAAACTTCCACCATGTTGATGTCCATGTTGACATCATCAACAATGTCCAACTTGCAGAATTCCATTTGAAGGCCATCACGGCCTTGTCCATTCGAACAAAACCATCAGCTTTTCCTTCATTATTATGATAAGGTTAGAGTCCTCAACAACTCCTTTGGTGAAGCCATCAATAACTCCGCTGTCAAAACTGTCAGTAGTTTCTTGGATGAAGCCTTCAGTGGCTTCACGAACAAAATTTGTCATAAATTTCTAGTCAAGCTCTTCAGTAACCTGGACCAAAACAGCTTTATTAATGAAGTCCTCAGTGACTTCAACCATGTTGACTGTATTGGCGAAACCTTCAGCGACTTCGACCATGTTAACCTCTTTCGGCTCAGTATAGTGAGCATCATCAATTTGTAGAGGATCAGCGTCAACCTTCATATGGTTTTTGGGCTTCTCGCTAAATTTCAGCCTTTCCTCTAGGACAACATTTTGAACAAGATCCCTGAAAAGAAAACATTGAGAGGTTTTATGGCCCAAAAAATTATGGTATTTTCAAAATCCTCTTTTCTTTCTTTGATCTAAAGGGGGAATTTTAGCACCAGGAGGTACTATCATGTGCCTATCTTTAACTAACAAACCAAAAATTTTGTCACATTGTGTGACATCGAATGTATAAGTTTTCTTGGAAAACCTATCATTCTTTTCTGATTCAGTAGGGTTCTTCCCATTCGAAGGTGTTAAAACCTTGCAAGAATAGGTTGAACCCTTTTTCAATTCAGCAAGATCTACTTCATTCTCATCAAAACTCATAGGCTCAATGTAAGGCCTTTCGTCGTCTTTATTGAATTCGACATAGGCTATTCTTTTATTCTTATTTACCCTAACTTGTTCTTCTCTCAAACTTTCTAACTGTCAAACCCTATCGGCCAACTGGGTCATATTCCTCAGGTATTGAGTATCTAATTTCTTCCTGATGGAGTAATCTAGGCTACCAGCAGCCATTTCGACTAACTCATGTTTTGGTATTTGTGTGAAACACCTTGCTTTGAGAAGTCAAAACCTATTCAAATAATCATTTATTGGCTAAGTAAACTTTCGCTTTATACTAGTCAATTCCTTCAAACTAATCTTTGTTTGTCCCATGTAGAATTGTTCATGGAATAAATGTTCTAACCGGGTGGCTAGTGATTTTCATACGTTATTTTACCATGACTTTTAGTTAATTGTCTTATGTGTTTAGTTGCATTTTATGTCCTTTTATCTCATTTTATGTGTTGGTTTGGTATTTCCATTGTTTTTAGGTTCAGGTACACAATCAAGAAGAATTAGAGCAAAAACCAGGAAAAACAGCAGGAATTCGGAAGAGTTTTATAAGTGAACAGGGGCCTGACACGGCCGTGTCAGGATGGTACCAAGAGGAAAAAAACAGAGTATTGGATAGTGGACTGACCCGGGTGCCCGTGTCAGCAAGTCTGGAGCAGACAAGTTTTGTAACAGATATCCAGGGCTGTGATGGCTGAAGCGAGTCATCTTCCATTTTTCTTATTTTTTGGGCCTTTGTGACCCCTATGGGTATTTTGGGTATTTTCCTATTACTATGTTGGACCTGGGAATATTTAAGAGAGATTTTGAGAAGGAAAAGAGGACTTTTTGGCCAGAGAAGAATTGCACTATCAGGATTAGAGAGACCGAGGTGATTAGGGAACTTGAAGTTTTCATGAGCGGAAGCCATTGAAGATCAAAGAAACCTATTATCTTGTAATGTCTAGTTTTTATTTTGTATTTTCTTCGAATAATATGAGTAGCTAAACCCCCAATGCTAGGGGGTGTCCCTGATTTGAATATGTAATGACTCTGATATTAGTGTTGCAATGACATTTCCTTTGTTTTCATAACTAATTTGATCTCTAGCTATTTTTAATGCTTGCCCTGTCAGACCAAGAGGGTTTGATTTACGATTAACGATTAGGCTGGACCGTCGTTGTTAAGGCATTGCTTTTGATCATTCTGTAGTAGATATCACCTAGGACTAGGGATACCCTATAGGAACCGGAATAATTCTTGATAATTGATTGCTTAATCTCACTTATAATTCTCTATGGACATAGGAATTACGGTAGATGATTAAAGATTTTCTCACTAAGGACTTAGGGAGTAAACATTCTAAAGAATCGATAATTAGTTAGTTACAATAAGTTGTTGTAGTGTTAATTCAGAGTTGTTACTGAGTCAGATCATACACTTCCCCTAGCATGTTACTCATATTTGTTTAAACCAATTAGTCACTTTCCCTCTTTTACTTGCAAATATTTTTATAATTAAACAAAACCTTTTTAAAACCCTAGAGTTTTTGTTTAACTAAAATAAAACTAGAACTCTATATCGTCAAGCAGTCCTTGAGATCGATATTCGGGGGAAATCCCCATTATTACTCCATTGCCAAAATAGTACACTTGATATTTTCCTGATCACCAGGCCCAATTATGAATCGAATTTGGAGGTAGGGTTGTGAACCAAGTGAAAGCATTTTTTGTAAGAGAACTTGGAAAACAATTGGCCCTAAGATTCTCATCATTCGAAATGTCTCGTGCTTCTATTAAATACCTAGCCACATGTTCGACAGTAGACTCATTAGTATCCCCAGAAAAATTAGTAAACTTAGGAACCTTTGTTCTTGGGGGTAAATCCGACTGAAGGATGTACTCAGATAACGGTAATGTATAATTTGGCCGTCGAAGGTCAAAATTTACTCTGTTACGTGTCATGATTCTTTCAACCATGGAAGCCAAATTAGTGTCTACTGCTAGGATGTTCCATCGAACGTGTTGTACAACATTTTCAGCATCCTGGTTCCTATTTACCAAAACTACCATTGGTTCTTCTTCTCTAGGAACTTGTGGTTGGTTCCTAGAGGGTTCGACTCTAGGTCGTTCGATCATTCCATGGTTGTTTTGATTTGCCTGGGGTATATTTCCCGGATTTTGTTGAATTTTGTTAATGGTGGTGTCTTCTTCGAAGACTACCCCTTGGTTTTCTATCATATACTCCTCCGGTGGTTGTCGAGGGGGATTCGGTACACCAAAGAATTCTATAAGGCACGTCATTTGCGCTGCTAATTGTTGATTAGTTGGGTAGTATTCTGAATAAGGGGCTGAAACATTTCTCCCATTATTTAAGACATTATTTGAACCATTTGATGGTTACTTTCGTCCATCTATTGTCTCAAATAAGATGCAGAAATGGTTGTCAAACTTGGCATCTGGGTTGAATACCCTATTCCTAAATTTTGACTATTTCGACCCATATTTACCCCAGAGCTGGATCCCTGTAATGGCAAAGTCATTAAGGATTCTGTATATAATGGAGGGGCATTTTGTAAGTTTGCCAACATCGAAGTTGGCATTCCATAGGGTGGGTCTCGAGGCAAAGGCATTGAAAACCCAGGGGGAAGGATGCCTCTGAATGTTGAAGCCCCTATCGACGGTGGGGTATGTGGAGGACCCCTTGGCCCAATATAAGTCAGAATAGGTTGCGTATGGGAAATTGAATGTGTGGGTATCGAACTTCCCATAGATGGTATTGCTTCAGAGACAGGCGTTGAGACCGTTGGTCCTCCTGTTGAAGATCCTATGGGTTGTTCTATATTGTTATTCGGCATATCGTGAGGAATATTTGGCTGGTTTGAATTTGCCGCCATTCTCCTCCTATATCTCCTTCTTGTTCTATCTTCGTTAGAGGTGGCTACCTTACCACTTCTTAATAATATGCAACGAAGTTCTTTTTAAAGAAAAAGTTGACCACATAACTAATAAATTTTTCCAAAAAAAAAATTTGACGCAATTTTTATGATCCCTTAGCACCGTCCCACTGGGCATGCCAATTTGTTCACCGTGAAAATTGGCGAACAACCGCTGGTCTTACAAATTTTAAAAAAAAAGATATGTTTTCCTTGTAGCATTCGACCACACAAATCTTAGGATATGTGCTAATTGATCTTAAATAAAGTTTATAAAAACTATGAACGCTTCAACAAAGTTCATGATAAAGCAACTTATCTCAAATTTAAACGAATTTAGGTGACAAGAAGTAAAATCGAAGTCCTGGTAAATGATGAAGACAAGAACTTGCATAAAGAAAGAATAAATTCTTAAAGAAAGAGATTTATTAAATTGCATTGAAATGAAAATCTGGTGTTACATCAACTTACATTCTTACAAACTCGTTTCTCTCAATACACGGGTACTTGGAGTATACTAAAGAATTTGTACACAATTGAACACCCTTAAATCCTAACACTAAGACCTGCTATTTATAATAATAATAATAAATAAATAACTGCCATTAACGGCTAGCAAACGAAATCGAGACAAGTGTCGATATGCATGCCTTCGAATCCTAAAAGCGCTCCACGTGTCTCCTTTAAAGAATAGATGAAAACAGACTTTCCCTCTTTTATTTGACTTCAAATGATCTTGTTGAAATACCCATAGTGACACCTCTGTCAAATAAAATTTTTCAACTACTGAGAAATATCTCTAAGTCCGTAACACAGATTCTCCTGGCAAAAGGACGCCTTCAACTCTCATTCTAAAATATGGCTCCAGACGAAATAATTAAATTTCTTCAGGAACTCTATTTCCTACTTTTAATTCCATTTAGGCGTTGAAATTAAAAGCCAACAACAGGATAATGCATGAGAGTTGCCAGAGCATAGGGCTACACAGAGCAAGGCAAAAGAAAAATAGTTTGCTAGAGCACATGGCTCCTCAGGGCAATGCATGAAAAGGTTTTCCAGAGCATGGAGCTCCACAGGGAAATCCATAGAGGTTGCCAGAGCACAGGGCTCAACAAGGCAATGTATGAAATAGAAGTTTGATTCGAAGATGGGTGTTTAACTATGAAGTGATTAACCCAAGGAATGTATGTATGTCAAAGAGAATTGTGTTTGGTCCAAAGAGACAAGTATTATTTATGCTTATTGTTTTAGTGTGGTCTGTGGGGAATAAGACATGACAATTATTCTATTTGAATTGTGTCAAAGTCTATGAATGAAGGTAAATACTTTGAAAAATTGCATCAGGCGCGTAACCAAAGATATTCAGAAAGAGGATAGGAATACTCCCTCTCATTCCTTATCCACTTCATAAGACTCGTGGCGCACAATTCAGATCATAACTGACAAGTGTTGAAGAAGAATCTTTTTGTTGTGCTTGAAGGATGAAGTAGTGATCCGATCTTGATGTCCATAGTCTTCAAAGTCTTGAATATGAAATATTGACTTAAATGTGACTTTTTGTGGTATAGTGCAGTGTCAATAAAAAGGTCTAATCCCATCAAATGATAAATAGACTTATAATAATTGACTGGAAAGGGGAAGCAGAAAAATGTCTGTCATACCCCAAAATTTTCCTACCTTTTTCAATTTTCTCTTTGTAAGATCAACTGACTTTTGGTCATGATCTTCTGAGAATTAGGTCATAGGATCTTGTATGCGTGTTTATCACGACTAACAAGTTTGTACAGGTGCATTGAATTTAAGTGAAGATGGTACTCATCTCTCAGTCAAGTGCTTCAAGACGTGACCAATTTTTTTTTGTTTCAAAGGGGCCTAGGATTTTCTACTGATCAGTTTCCTCAAAATTTCTCGGAAGCTTCAGAGTATACCCCAAAGAATTAGGATTTTCTTGGTGCTGAGCGTGGTCATGTGGAGACTGATTAGGGTTTTCGTGGTGGGTAGCATCACAAGTTGTATCCCTATTTTCAAAGGACTTCTCATGGCATGGTTCGTGTACCGAGTTCATCATCATCTAAATCTTTGGTTGTGCGGGTAACAAAGGTCAAGTAGGACTTTGTTCTTATTCATGAAGTTGGATCATCATTTAAGTTCTTTTTATTTTAAGAGAAAAAGTTGGAATTTTCTTGTTAGTAGTTTGTGATCAATGTGTTGTGAAGTGGTAAAGTTTAGGTAAAAATTTGAATCGAGTTTAAGCAAGAAGTTCTCGAAACAGAATTCAAGACTTATGAAAGCTCAAATTGATTTTACAAAGTTTAAGTTCAAGCTATGATTGAAATCGTTCAAGTTGTAATATTCAAGAGTAAATTCACTATTCAAAAGTTCAAGTTACAAAGAGATTTTATGTGATTAGCATCAAGTTTTAGTCTTAAATTTTAAAGTTGCAAGCTAAGCTCAAATTAGCTCCAAAGATTTGAGTTTGAATGCAAACTCTCAATCAAGGTTATTCATCACCATTCAAAACTCAAAGGTGATTTTCTTGTCAAAAATGAGTTTCATCCAATTTTTATTCAAAGTATAACAAAGTGGAAGCATTGGAAAGCTCATAATAGTACGAAA
This sequence comes from Lathyrus sativus, assembly GCA_963859935.3. NCBI lineage: Eukaryota > Viridiplantae > Streptophyta > Magnoliopsida > Fabales > Fabaceae > Lathyrus > Lathyrus sativus. Next base: position 494,705,311 of record OZ012737.1, read on the forward strand.
TTCAAGAGTGTTCAAATGTGTTTTACAAACTAAGTTCATAATATGTGAATCATTACAATTTGAACCCAAAGGTTTAGAGCTTTGAAGAGTTGCAAGTTCAAATTCCAAAAGTTCAGAGTACACAAAAGGTCTCAACATGCTCTCAAAACTCAAAATTACAAATTAAAACTTCAAAATTCAAGAAGAGTAAATCCTAATTCTAAAAAGCTTTCATGCTAAGCCTTGTAATCCAATCTCTCCAAGTTACATGAAGCTATTCCCGTCTAACACAAAAACATGTCCATAATGCAAACAATTGGAACCAATTCGTGTTATGCTAAGGCAGTACAAAACAAAAACGCAGGAGAAATAGAAGCGAGAGTTAACAGGAACTGTACCAGCAAGTACTTGACAGTAGGAATGAATTAGAATCCAAGTTTCACCAAATGTTTGACAAGTTAAGAAAGAAGAATTCAAGTGATTTAGATTAAGTTCAACAGGTTATACCTTTTGAAGAAAGCAACAAAACCTATACAAGTCTTCCATGCTAATGACCGGCTCCGTAACGGGGGTGATGAACTCTTCATTATCCTATCTGGTATAGCTATGATGTTGGTTTGAGGTTTGAGAATGATTTTCCTACAATTTAGCGTTTGATTTGTTATGTGATGTTCCAATTTCTGGATGAAATCCTACTGCACTGCTACAGTTAATGAAATTGCCATTAGGTGAATTTGTTGTATTAGTTAAGACTTGTTGTTAACTGCTAATATGCAGGCTGTTAGTGTTAGAATTTGAAATTAGAGTTTTGGTTTTCAGTGTATTGTTTGGGGACTGTTAGTTTGAATTAGAAGTGGGGTGAATTTAGCTTCAAGTTTAGTTAAAAATGAGATGATTGTTAGTATGAACTAAGTTACTTGTTGGTGAAGTTAGAATGAGATGAAATATGATAGTTAGAGTTAGTGAATTAAAGTGTTAGAAGTTAGCTTATTGTTTTGAATGTGGTGTTATGAATTATTTATTATGTTTTACGTTGGCAGTTGGAATGATGCTTGTGAATTGGAGCTTTTAGATTGAATTGAATGGAGTCAGTCATCATTTAGAACAAAAAATGTTTAGTGAGTTAGATGTTGGTTTGAAATTATGCAGGCTGTGATGGTGTTAGTAAAGAGAAAAAATGAATCTTAGTGTTAGACTAGTTGGTTGTGAATGGAGATGTTGCTAGTAAGTGAAAATAATGGTTAGTTTGGCTATAATTGTTGCACTGTTAGGTTGCTTGACTTATTGTAAAGAAAATGATTGGTCATGTCATGGAATGTGTTTGATTGGCATATATCATGTATGTGTTAGTGTATATGGATTGAATGTATGCACTCTTAATTCATGATCCTTATCTTAACAATGTGTAATTGTGCATCATGCTTTGAATTTGGTTAGGTGTGTCTATCAATCCTAATTGTGTATTGTGGTATGATTACAAGGATGTCACATAGTATGAGGAGCAAGTTATGGAAGTTTTGGCAAGCTATCAAACAAGAACTTGAAGACTTTGGAATATCTTGTGAATGAAGAAAAGTAGAATTAGGATTTTTAGGATTATGATTAGATAGTTGACTTTAGTTAATTGTTTGATCAAAAAATCAACAATTTACATAAAGGTAGGTCAAAACATGGAAATTTTTGTAATTTTTTATTTTTGGTTGTTGTAATGAATGTTTGAATATTCTAGTGATGAAATGGCCCTTGAATGGTGTATTGTGTATGTAAATTGCATTTTAACGAACATGACATTTTCCTCCAAATCTTGTTGTTTTGAATATCCAAAGATATGAGCTTGAATGAATTTTGCATCTTGTAATCTTTGTCTTGAATCTAAGTTGAAAAGTCTTGAACAAAATGAATAATCAAAACCAAGAGGCCATGTAGTATCCATAGAGAATGGTCAACTGAAGGTTAGCCCTAAAGTTGACCTTTGTTTGACCAAAATCAACCTGAGAATGGCCTTCAAAGATACATGTCATGATGTCATCCATAGTAACTAAAGACCATAATCCAAGACTTAGGATTCTGCTAGACTTTATTCCAAGAAATGCATCCTCCAAGTCAATTATATCACCAAGATTCCATAGGTTGGATTCCCAGAGAAACCTTAAGTCAGTTGTTAGGCATAAATATCAATGAACTTTGAATCAATGATTTTAGTTTGAAAATGTCATTGTGAATGAATGACATAAATGATTATGAGTATGCAAATGAACTAAAGACCATAGGTCAGAAAAAAATTTAAAAAAATTAGGGCAAATTTTGGGATATGACACCAAGCACTACAAGATCAAAGATAAAATGGTAGAACAAATGGACCACCTATATCAAGAAGTTTATTCCTTATACAGAGCACTAGGTCCAGCAGTCAGACACAATATTTCTCCAAAGGTTTTTCCTTTCCTTGTTAACACTTTTACCGAAACATTGAGGTCAATGCTCAGCTTAAGTGTGGGGAGGAACTATTTTCCCACATTTCAATTATTATTTTTGTTGTTTTTTCAATTATGTTTCAAAATTTTAGTTTTCGAGCTATCGATGTTAAACAAAGAGCTGTAGGGAGGCAACCCATAGAATTTTTCACTTTCAAACCTTTAATTCCAATCATTTGTTTACCAAAAATAATGTTGAGCCTGCTAAGTAAGTTGGGGAACACTCAAACAACCAAAAGAGCCCAAAATTGAAGAAAAAAATCATTTTTCTGAACCCTGACACCTGTCAGGCAAGGCTGGCGCCCTTCAAGCAAGGTTGACGCCCGTCAGCCATTGATTATATGATTTTGATACTTAGTTGATGACGGGCTAGACCGGCAGCTCTCGATGACACCCGTCAGCACTTTCTAACACAATTTTCAGCCCTTTTGACAATTTTTCTTCACTCTCTCTCTCTTTCCACCTCTCCCATTTATCACGTTTTCTCGTAACTCCCATTTTAAATCTCCCGCCTTTTCTTTTTCTTCTTCCCCATTAATATTCTTTAAAGTCCATTAAAATCTTCTACTTTATATCCTCATATCTCCACCAAATCAAAAATTGTAAACACCAAAGTTGACCACCACGCTGCCCAGAATCCATTTCTTGTGTCGAAATCATAACTTTGCTCCTTTAAAATTTTCACCACCCTCACTCAAAAATATAAATGTCACCATGCCTTCAAGACCGCAACTGGTTGATTACATGAAAATGATATTCTGGGATCAGGCTAAGTAGGAAAGATATGAAGTTTTGTATCCGCGAACTCTGAGTTCTACAAGGTACCCCAACGACTCTTGTCTTAGAAATTTATGACTTTATGATTCTGTCCATTTTATATTTGATAGTTTGCATATGAGTCATTTTGTGACACTTAGGCATAAGAGTTATGTCAGGCTTACTTTAGAATTTCTGAGTTCGTTTGATTATTCTATTAATAGACAAGTGCACCAAGCTAGTGGAGTTGTTGTTTTTAGGTTGTCTAACTAATAGTACTCTCGTAACCATGATGAGGCAGGTGCCTTTTTCTAGTTTGATAATAATAATAATAATCAGCGCTCCAATGAAATCCTCCCGACGGGAATTTGGATCCTCGATATTGGTATCTTTTGGCAGAGGTTGGCCGGTGAGCTAGCAGCTAGTACTGAAGGGAGGAAATCCTCCCACATTCATAACCCTACGATTAGATATTTTTAGAAAGTCTTGGACCACACCATTTTTTTCATAGGCGACCGTAGTGGTAATGTCAACTCGAAATAATTGTACTTCAATGATGTTATTTTCTGTCCATGGAGAATTCACAGAGCGGAATTTATGCTCACTAAGATGCTTGATATAGCTAAGGCCCGTTCTGGATGGATTGCGATCAGAAGATTAATTACCATTATATCTTTAGGTTTAGGCTAGCATGCTGAGGTAGCCACTCTTGAGCCTATCGAGGACCCCTCATCCCCCTATTAGACCTGAAGTCGTGTTTGGCACATAAATTAGTTGCAGTTAAGAATCGAACACGATTTTATCTCATGGTTAAGGGACAAGTAATATCGAGTATTATTTTACCTAACTCGGCGAGGATTAATGTGAGACATTAAAATAACTGGTTGTTTGCATTAGATGCCCTGAGGGATATTGATGCCTGCCACCCTACTAGGGTCCTTATTGAGCATGCACTTGATGGTGCTAATACTTATGAGGAGTATGATCATAGAAAGCGACATTCCCTTATGCACACATCTCACTAGCCCCGTTATTCATCTGCATACACTGCACACCATTCTACTCACACTTTCTAATGTACCTTTTATGGGCATCAGACTCGAGAATACTATGACTGTATTATTATTCGAACCTCCCTTAGCAATGTCTTTTACGAGCTGCGCTCCTAGAATGACATTGATGCCGAACGTGACCAACTATTCAGAGTTATGCACCAACAGCAGGTAGACATGATGGCAGACATACAATAGTTGCAGGAGCAACAACATGATTATGCAAGACTGAATAAGCATATGATATCAGATATGACCAATCATGTGTTGAGGTTACAGATGAGGCTAGAAGAGATAGATTCTAGAGAGTTTTAGCATCATCTCCACTGTGATAACCACGTGGAGGATATGTTGCACTAGACGTGTGGTATGGGTATTCTACCTCCACCTTCTCACTATATTCCACCCAGAGGGCGAGGCCGGGGCCGTGGTCTGCACTGATATCTTCACTGACCACCAGGTCTTACTCCCTCTCTTGCTCTTATTTCGAAACATTTAGGACAATGTTCGACTTAAGTGTAGGGGAGGTGATTTACTGCTTTCATTTATTTTCCTTCATTTTCGTTTCATTCTGTTAGCTTTAGTTTGTTTTCTATTTATTATTTCTTGGTTAGTTTTACGGTTTTTACAGCGTAGTGTATATTTCGAGTCTTTGCATGTGTTGTCGAGTCATGTAGTTTTTGCTATTTATTAATTTAACCCTTTTCTTGAGCCATATTGATAGGAAAAATAGCAATTCTACTATTTTGTCCACTGTAGTAACAATAAGGAAATCCCAAGTATCGAATCTCAAGGACTGTTTGACAATACAGAGTTTTGGATTAATTTCAATTAAACAAAAGCTTTGGGGTTTTTGCTTTGTTTGGTAAGATTAGGGCTACAATTTCAATAAAAGAAAGCAAGTAAAATAGTTCAACGTTAAACATATATGAATAGATTGCTAGGGTTGGTGAATGATTCTTCATGCAACAACGTCGACTTATCAGTGCAATAACATAATTCACAACAGTTGATTACCGATTCTCTAGGGTATCTACTGTTAAGTTCTTAGTGAGAAGATCTTTGATAAAACAACCTAATTATCATGTCCATAGGCAATTAGGGCTGCTACCAAGCATTCAGATAAAAAGAATATTCTGGTTAAGATAAAGTATCCCTAGTCCTAGGTGATATTTATTATCAGATGTTCTTACTCATATCAACAAATAATCGCTGTCCAGCTTAAATTACTCATACAAATTCAGAATTTGTTTTTCTGACGGTTAAAGCATTAAGAACGGCAATAAGAACAAACCAACGATTATGAAAATAAAATTGTCATTGCATCAAATAGTACGAATTCTTTACAGTCAGAATCAGGGTCACCCCCTAGCAATGAGGGGTTTAACTACTCATAACAAAAAATAAAAACAAAGAAGAAAGTGTTGTCATTACAAAAATTCTGGAGGAATCAATCTTCAATCGTGAAACACTCTTGAAAATACAAATCCACTCTGAAATCCTGAGCTCTCCAGCCTTCAAAATGCGTTTTTCCTCTCAAAAATCATCCAACCCTTGAAAAATCGCATTCTGGGAATAAATAGTTAGCTTTTGGGCCTTCAGGCATTTTGGGCTTCATTACGCATAATGCACAGACTGTTACGTGTAATTCCTTCTCCATGTGCCAGGTAACCTACGCGTAATGCATCTGGGCCAGCCATTCAGACAAACCCATACGCGTAATGTCCAAAGTGTTACGCGTATGGGAAGAAGCTTGAATTTTTCACTCCTGTGGTAATTTTCGTAGCATACGAGTAAGGAACATGTCCATATGCGTAACAACTAGTGTATGGGCAGCAGATTTGTGTTTTCTTCACTTTTTCCACTGCTTTCTCATTTTGGCCCAGTTTCGCATCCCGTACTCGATCCTCTGAGCTTTCAAACCTGTATTTGACCTGCTGACATACCAAAAGCGTAAAATATCCTCGAGAAACTCATAATTCATGACACACTAAACCTAATAAAAATAAATTATATTACTGACAAAATACGAGCCAATTCATACAAATCACCTAGATTAATGCAAATAAAATAATGAAAACTATAGCACAAATGGTGACTGATCACAACTCCAAACTTAGCTTGTTGCTTGTCCTCAAGTAACATTCTATACAAAACAGATCATGTCACCCCAAACCTACTATAAAATAGGATTTACCACAATACTTTTGAAACCTTTCGCACTGAACTCTTAATACTACCTTTTGCTTTCCTTTGTCAATCACAACCAATTGTTCAGAACACTTTCACTTGGAACCACTACTTCACCTGTCAGCTTATTTCACACTCTCACCAAGTCTCTCGGGATTTAAGTGTTTTCATCCTCAAATCAAAGTAAGCAATATCAGATCAACAGTTTGAATAAATCCTCTAATCTTATCAACATGCACAAAACACACACTTTTTGAGGTCTTTGGGTTGTAACAAGGTTTGGGTTAAGGTGGGATATAAAAAGGAAAACAAGAGTTTATTGGTTCATAGTACGTGAGATCATTCTTGCCATCATGTCTGTTCACTGGTGCTTTTGTGGGGAACATTAAAGTCCATTAAGTGAGTGCATTTTTTTTTCTTTTTTTCTTTTTGAAGTGGGAAAAAATTTCTTCACCTTTTTTTCTTCTTTTCACTTCTTTTTCTCATATTTTTTTTCTTGCACTCACCTTGTTTTACTTTTATTGACTGCATAGCTACCCCAAACTTAAAGGTTTCTATTCCAACAGCAACCCCAAACTTAAAAGGAACACATATACAAAAACAATAACAAATATCTAAATAGGTTAAAGAAATAATTTGGCCATGGGTTAATAATAGCGGGTATAAAGCAAACAAAGGGATACAGACTCAAATGGGATAAATGAAAGATAATAATAATAATAATAATAATAATAATAATAATAATAATAATAATAATAATAATAATAATAATAATAATAATAATAATAATAATAATAATAATAATAATAATAATAATAATAATAATAATAATAATAATAATGGGGTGGCTAGAAAGGCTATAGGTGATAAACAAAAAAGTGCCTTAGTGTGTGTACTAATACAGTTAACAATCATAAATAATGTGCGCAAACCATGATAGGTAAAGACATACTTGATATTTCTCTCATGATGACATATGTGCTTGCCTTTTTTTGAACTCATCAGGACGGATAAAACTAACAGCTTCCATAGTGCCTCTTTGACCAATGCACTTTACTCCTGCTCATGACAACATTGTTCCACCATCAATAGCTCTCAAATACAGTGCGTCCAATTCTTTAACAGAAGTATCAAATAGTCAGGGTGACTTAAATAGAGGACTTTTAAGCATGTCATGCAAGTAATCATTATCATCCACTATAGTCAGTTATTATCATTTACTCAAACAAAAGAACAAGTCAAGAGATCCTTACTAAGGAGGCGGAAGGTAATGCAACACCAACTGTTGCATCATAGCCTGCACCTGTAAGATCTTGTTTATTACCTGCAGACGAAACAAAACAAACAACAAAAAGAAAATTCTCAATTTGTAAAAGCGTGGGTTGCCTCCCATGTAGCGCTTCGTTTAACGTCGCATGGCTCGACGATTCACTCCCCCATTTTATGGTGGGTATTTCAGCTTCCAAACCTTGTTGCTTGACCTTTTTACAACAAAGGACTGGTTTGTTTAAGAGATAAAATTTACTTTGTGCCCTAAGTCACCTCCAACTTCCATATCCTTACCTTTTCTTTTCTTGATTTCTTGAATGAATCTTTGAGTTGCCATGCTTGGTGAAGCTGGTGACGATGACATCCTCTGAGAGATTATGCTAGAGATTTTTCTGGTGGAGGTTTTGGGATTTGGTTTCCCTCATACGTTTTGATCATGTCAACAGGAGAGCGATTACCTTTTCTTCCCCTTTGTTCTTACTTTCAAACACTTTCAATGTTATCTCTTCATCAAATGATCTTAAAGTCAAAGTTCCTTTTTCCACATCGATGTTGCATCGACTTATGAGCAACAATGTTCGACCAAGAATGATAGGGGTTTCTTCATCTTCTGGAATGCCCATGATCTCAAAATTAACTAGAAAGCTAAATTTATCAATCGTCACCAGAACATCTTTTGCTAGCCCATTTGACTGCTTAACCGTGTGGTCAGCAAATTTTAAATTTGTCCCTGGATCACTTACCTTTATAATACCCAGATTTTTAAAAATAGATAATGGCATGAGACTCACACTAGCACCCGAATCAATTAGTACCTTCTTGAAAGTTCTGTCTTTTATAGTGCATGGGATTGCTGCAAATCCAGGATCTTTCCGTTTGATGGGGATTCTCCTATCTTATGATATTTCACTACACTGCGCAGTTAAAATTTTCTGCTCTTCTCCCATTTGTGTCTTTTTAACGATTACCTCTTTCATGAATTTTTTGTGCAATAACATTTCCTCTAGTGCTTCAAAGAAAGGCATATTGATCTTTAACGTTTTGAACATTGTGATAAATTTCTCAAAGTCTTTCTCCTTTGGATCCTTCTTCGTCACTCTCGGAGGATAAGGTAGCTTGATATTGGGTTTAGCCTCCTCTTACTTTTTCTCTTCAGTTGGCTTTACGGGTGGTATAACTTCTTATGGTTCTTTCTTATTTTCTATTACTTCCAAATCCACCTCTATACAATGATAATCATTTGTTGCCCTTTCTTCCTCTTCTTCAACAACTTTCTAACTTCTTGTTGTGACAATATTAACATTCTCATAATTTTTTGGATTTGGTATTGTCGCGCTCGGGAAGGTTCCTTGAGTTTGCATGGAAATTTGTTGTACTATTTGTCCCATCTGAACCTCGATACTTTTTCTTGAAGTTGTGGTGTTCCTCTGATTATTTCGGATCTCTTCTTGGAATTGAATATTGTGAGTTACCATTTTTTCAATAGTTATATCCCACTCTTCTTTCTGAGGAGTCTGTTGCTGCTGTTGGTATTGAGGTTGACTCTGATTATTCCAGAAGAAGTTTGGATGATTCTTCCACCCTGGATTATAAGTCTGAGAATAGGGATTATTCTGCTTCAGAAACTTTATCTCTTCAATTTGTTGTGCAGTTGTAACGCAATATGCAGTAAAGTGGGGTCCACTACAAATCTCACAACTTACAGCTTGACCAGTTTGAACTTGAGCTACTTGTTGAGTATCTAAATTCATGCCTTTGAGTCTTCTCTCTACTTCATCACCCACTTAGCCTTCTATCTTCACAACCTGATTCAGAAAACTAGTTTCCATTTGCTCCCATCTCGTAATACTTCCATCAAGTAACGAGTAAAACCACTATTCGGCTTATTCGGCTAGAGTGAACGGAAACATCCTCAATTTTTTTACTTCTTCGGTATGCCCATCGATCTTGAGTGTGGTGCTCATGGTAAGAAACCTTTGCAGATGTTTGTTCGCATCTTCATTGATTCTTTCTGTGAACGGTCTCTTCTCCAACTGACGAATGGTTGATGGGTGCAATTGAAAGTTTGGGACATTCACTAGTTGATTGACAATGGTCAAACGACCCAAAGGAGCGTTTTCCCCTCCATAATCTCCAAGAAGTCTTTCTTGTTGTTCAGCCATTGGTGGATCTTCTAACTCTTTGTCAGATTTTATGCCAAAGTGCACTAAAACCTCTTCCTCTTTTTCTAGCTCGATGTCTGAGTTTTCTGCTCCTGAAGTTGCCAGCTTTGCTTGCCTAGCTCGTTTGCGTCTAGCGTGCAAGGACCATTCTGGTTCTGCATCAAAAGTAAAATCAGCTGAGGAATTTCCTCGCATACACAGATTAGACATAGATTAGTAGAAAAATTAAATAAATAAAAAATTATCCACACGAATCAAAAATTTAAAACCGAAAAATTTTCAAAATTTTAGCTGGAGAGTAGCAAAACTTCAATTGAATTAAATCTACGAACTCTGTTATCTTTGCCAGTCCCCGGCAACGGCACCAAAAACTTGATAGGAAAAATAGCAAGTAGACTATCCTGCCCACTGTATTAATAATAGGGAAATCCCAAGTATCGAATCTCAATGACTATTTGACGATACAGAGTTCTGAATCAATTTCAATTAAACAAAAGCTTTGAGGGGTTTTTTTTGTTTGGTAATATTAGGGCTAAAATTTCAATAAAAGAAAGCAGGTAAAATAGTTTAGCGTTAAACAGATATGAATAGATTGCTAGGGTTGGTGAATGATTCTTCATGCAACAACTTCGACTTATCAGTGCAATAACATAATTTATAACAGTTGATTACCAGTTCTCTAAGGCATCTACTCCTAAGTCATTAGTGAGAAAATCTTTGATAAAACAACCTAATTACTATGTCCATAGGCAATTGGGGCTGCTACCAAGCATTCAGATAACAAAAATATTTCGGTCAAGATAAAGTATCCTTAGTCCTAGGTGATATTTATTATGAAATGTTCTTACTCATATCAACAAATAATCGCTTTCCAGCTTAAATTACTCATACAAATTCAGAATATGTTTTTCCAATGGTTAAAGCATTAAGAACGGCAATAAGAACAAACCAATGATTATGAAAATAAAATTAACATTGCATCAAATAGTACGAATTCTTTAAAGTCGGAATCAAGATCACCCCTAGCAATGGGGGGTTTAGCTACTCATAACAGAAAATAAAAACAAAGAAGAAAGTGTTGTCATTACAGAAATTCTGGAGGAATCAATCTTCAATCGTGAAACACTCTTGAAAATACAAATCCACTCTGAAATCCTAATCTCTCCAACCTTCAAAACGCGTTTTTGCTCTCAAAAATCGTCCAACCCTTGAAAAATCGCGTTCTGGGAATAAATAGTCAGCTTCTGGGCCTTCAGACATTTTGGGTTTCATTACACATAATGCACAGACTGGTACGTGTAATGCCTTCTCCACGTTCCAGGTAACTTACGCGTAACACATCTGGGCCAGACATTCAGACAAACCCATAAGTGTAATGCCCAAAGTGTTACGTGTATGGGCATAAGCTTGAATTTTTGAATCCTCTGATCATTTGTGTAGCATACGAGTAAGGAACATGTCCATACGCGTAACAGCTAGTGCATTATATGTACGGGCAGCAGATTTGTGTTTTCTTCACTTTTTCCACTGTTTTCTCGTTCTGACTCGGTTTCGTATCCCGTACTCGATCCTCTGAGCTTCCAAAATTGTATTTGACCTGCTGACACACCAAAAGCGTAAAATATCTTCGAGAAACTTATAATTCATGACACACTAAACCAAATAAAAATAAATCAAATTACTGACAAAATATGAGCTAATTCATGCAGATCACTTGGATTAATGCAGATAAAATAATGAAAACAATAGCACAAATGGTGACTGATTACATGCCAAAAAAAATTAGAACACATAGATAGTTTGGGTTAATTTTGAAAGTATATATGTTGTGAAGAAAGGAGAGGTTAGGTCAAGGAGACTTGGAAATATCCGACAAAATTGGTATTGTCTTGACACCTCAAGACTCCCATTTATGCACATTAGTTTAAATCCTCATTGAACTCTAGTCTTAAGCTTCTATTCGCTGAAAAATTCTCAAAGTAGTTTCAATATCCAATCAGACACCATTTGTAGTCACTAAGTAGGTTGGTCGACGAATAACAAGTGAATGATCCACTATGCAAAAAAAAGGGGGCATCAAACCGCATTTATTAAGTTAGGTAACCCTTACTCAGTTATTTAGCCCAAAGGAAGTGGTTAAATCCTTTAAAAAGAAAGAAGAAAAACATATTTGAGAAAGAAAGAAAAATTAAAATTTTGAAAAGAAAAGATGTTTGGATTATAATCACTAACAGACCGCATACCATGTAAGATGAGAGATAAAGGGTCTTAATGTGATTGTCATGAATGAAAGAGAATTAGAAGCAGGTAGAAAAACTAGACTTTATTTCAATGACATAGTTTAGCACCTGTATGCATAGGAGGGAGTCTTGTGTCGAAAAAAAGTGGTTTGTGTTGTTACACTTAATAGAAAAGCACTTATTTGTTCACATCTAGTAGAAAGTGCACCTTAGTAGTCTGATTTTAGAAAATTTTGTAGTACTTGAATCGTTCGCGTTACAATCTTGCCAAAATAATTTTTCCGACATTTAATTCCAACAGTTTTACTATTCCAATTTTAATTACAAGTTCAATTTATTATTAGTTTTAGCTTCTGTTTTCATTTAAGTTTTGTTATAATTTCAAAATCAATTAATTATTATTAGAGTTTTCAAAATGGAATTTAACAACAGTATGTTAATTACTTTTAACATGTTCGGCTAAATTAACAGGGTTTGGAATTTGAGGACCTTCGTTCTGATGGGATTCAATAAAATAAACCGTACTTAATTTTTATATCAAAACAGTTTTTTGGTTCTGATTTTTTTTTCAAAAAGTTAAGATTTTTGCGTGAAAGCGAAAAAATATTCAAATACCAATTTCAGCGTGTAAGTGTCAAAACGGTATCCGATCTTAAAATTTGGATTTTTAATTTCTAAAAATAGCGACAAAGTTTTATTAATTAATTAAAACTTATACGTGCGACTACGGTTCCAAAATCCAACACGGGTTACGCGAAAAGGAGCAGTATTTTTAAATTAATAACTCTTTCAAAAATATTTTTTAAAACAAAGTAAAGTGCTAAATTTTATCTGAGTCTCAAATGTACCCAAAAATTATATTTTCGTTTTCGTTTAAATTCATTCTAAACCCAGTTATTTTAATTCATTTTCAAGCAAAACTTTTATCGATATCCTTAGATTTACAAAGCGACAATAGATAACGGTAGGTTGACATTGGTCTTTGTGGTTCAACATTTTTTATACTATAATTGGCGTTTTCGTGCACTTGTGAAATACACATCATGTAGCAAATGGAAATATGAGTCTGAAGCTTTGCAGATCAGAGAATCAAATTGCAGATATAATGACGAAGGTTGTGCATGTCGAATTGTTCATGAGATTAAGAATAATGATGAATATAGAAAGTTTACACACAATGAATTAGGTGGTGTATTAAATATGTAATTCTTTGTGTCGGAGTCGAAATAGTATGTTTGCACGGGTGTCAAAATTAGTTTGTGTCAAACAGAGTCTGTATTTTTATATTTGATAGAAAGTCAATACACCCTATCGAATGCAGTTGAAGCATGTAGTTATTGAAGAAGTCGACAAAGTCAAAATAGTTAACTTAGCTTAGTTTAGTTAGTTATTTTTATGAATAGTAATCTAATATATAAATAGAAAGAAGATATATTTTATTTATAACTAAGTGAGAATATCAAGTGTAAGAAAGCATTATATATAAAATCATTCTTTCCAAAAAATATTGTCACTTGATATTCTCACTTAGTTATAAATAAAATACATTTGAAAATCTACGCAATGCTTTTTTATACTTGATTTCAAACTTATACTTACTAGATATATCTGAAAATATAGTAGGAATATGAAAATCGTAGTTAAAAATCTTAGGCACATCAAGTGAAAATATAAGTGAGAATAGTGAGAATATGAAAAATTAATTTATAACTACGATTTTTTTGCGGGGGGGGGGCAAAAATTTTAGGCACATGCCTTCAACTACGATTTTTCAGATTTTTCATACAGACTGCTAGACATTTTAAATTTATAACTAGTAAGTATAAGTTTTTAGCGCATTTTTTAGTTTATACTTGATTTTTCATGCATTTTTAGAAATATCCTAAAAATCACATATTTTGTAGGTAATTTATCGGATTTTCAAAAAAAATTGGTAGAATCTGTGCATTTTTAACGATTATTTTAAAACTTCCGATAAAAATGCACACTTTTTCAATTTTTTTTGTAAAAACCCGGTAAAAAAAGCATACGTTCTACCGGTTTTTTTTTAAATCCAGTAAAAATGCATACGTTCTATCGTTTTTTTGAAAAATCCAGAAAATGTTAAGCATTATTACCGATTCTTTTGAAAAATCCGAAAAGCTTCATAATGATATCGGATTTTTTGAAAAATCTAGTAGGTTAAATTTTTGTCTTATTTTTTAGTGAAGACCATATGATCAGATGGCACAATTTCTTTTCGCCAACGTGATAGAGCTAAAGGTGCCAAATTCCACAATTTAACTGATGCTTCTTACTTTGTTTGTTACAGGACTTAGTTCCACTAAAGGTGCCCACCCATGGGTTGAAGCTGAAGAAGTTCTCAAATGTTGTGATGCCACGAGAAGTGAAGGCTATTAATGAGGATTACGGTCTCTTTCCACTAGTGGGCTGTTCGTTGACCATGCTCGAAGGTGAGTTGTTGACAGTCTTTATTGAGCGATGACAGAAGGAGACATCTTTCTTCCATGTTTCATTTGGTGAGATGATGATTACATTGGATGATGTCTCCTCTTTGTTCCATATTTCATTGGCAAGTAGTTTTTTCACCACTACTCTCATTAGTCATCTTTCACGTATGACTGTTGTACGCGACTTAGGGGTTATTGAATACCAGGTGATATAGGAGCTTAGCTTCTGTAGGGGTGCTCATTTTCTCCTATCTTAGCTGCAGGATAGATACGACGATCTAGTGCATCATCGTATGTATGAGGCAGTCGCTAGGATGTACATGCTACATTTTGTAAGATGTATTATCTTAGCGGATAAGTCTCATGTATATATCAATGTGAAGTGCATGTGGTTGTTTACTCGCTTTGAGCATTGCAACTGGACATGGGAATGTGCTGCATTGATTGTTTTATATGTTGCGCTTGGAGAGGCGACGATTTTTTAGACCAGGCAGCTTGTCGGTTATATGAATCTATTTCATGTATAACTAAATTATTATTTCTTATTATGTTAGTTCTTTTTATGACATTTTTCTGGTTATTTGAGTCTTTGTTATTGTACTGTGTTGGATATACGAGCATTTCTCATTCATTTGTGATAAGCAGTTGTTTCTACCACTGCTGAGTCCCACAGGCCAAAAGATGGAGGGGCAAGCATGCACACCGAGAGATGTTGTGGAGTATAGGACGAGAATTAATGTTGATTATAGAAAATGCCATCTAGACACCCTACACAGACCATAGAGTGCATTAAGAGTTTGATGACAATTCACTTTTTTTGGTTATCTACGATGGGAGACGTTAGTGGCTAGACACTTACCTGAGAGATATCTGCGCCAATTTGGATATGTCCAGAAAATTTCACGATCGGTCCCTTCTATTCCATCTAAGGACATTGATAGTTGGTTTGTTGGTCACATTTTCGGTTCTGCATGTGCCATTAGAGATCGTGCAGTGGATGTTCAGTTCCTTGTGAAATGTGTGGATCGGTACTTGGAGTGATACCTTATTGTATCACACTCTCGCATCATCCCACCTAGGAAGCATAGAGATGATATTGGACCTTCTCGTGTTGGATCTTATCATGTTGATGTTGGGGTACATTTTGATGACGTGTCGTCGCCTCCACATGGTACGCCTGCAAAATGGGCTACCCGGCCCTAAAAGGGTCGGCCCTGGTGGGCTCTCGCTTTTTAGGGTTGGGCCAAAAGCTCATTTCTAATATGGACTAAAAAAATTACTACCCGAGTCCAGTCCTATAATGGGCTTTGGGCTACCGGTCCTAGATGAACTTTTTTTAATAAAAAATAAAAATAAAAATTCTATAATATTTATTAAAAATAAAATTAAAAAATTATATTATTTTAAACAATATATTTTTAAGTACTATATTATCTTTTATAAATACTATAAAGTGTTTTTAAATACAATACATGTCTAAATTGTATAAAATAATACTCAAATATTTAACATAAGAGAAACTAATAGTATACGAGAAAAGAGTGTTGATTATATTAATGTATAATATTTAAAAGAGAAAGATTGATATAATTTTGGAGTAAGACAACATAAGTATTAATATAGTTTTTTAAAATTTATAGCAATGTGGGCATAATGGGCTACCCACAACCCATATGGGCTAGCCCTAATGGGTAGCGGGCTTTTTAGAGTTGGGCTAAAAAAAACCTGGAA
The DNA here is from genome assembly GCA_963859935.3 of Lathyrus sativus. Taxonomy (NCBI): domain Eukaryota; kingdom Viridiplantae; phylum Streptophyta; class Magnoliopsida; order Fabales; family Fabaceae; genus Lathyrus; species Lathyrus sativus. The sequence continues at coordinate 494,721,614 of OZ012737.1, forward strand.
AATATGGGCTCTAATTTTAAGACCCAAGCCCTATGATTTTTCGGGTCTGGTGGGCCGACCCATATGGGCTAGCCCATTTTAACAGCTCTAATGCTTGTAGATAATCGCGTGGGTTTGGTGAACCCAGATGGTGAGATTTATACTTTGGCATCGCAGGTAGCACACGTAGCCCGTGGGATCCTATTTAGACCTTATTATTATTATTTGTATATTATGTGTAGTATTACTCAGACATTTGCACAACATTGTTTATTAGATAACATTTTGGCACTTCCATTGATGCAAGATGAACATAAATTAACATTTCGCAAACAGTTACATTATTTAGACAGGAGGTTACATAACTTAACAAAACAATAATAAATAAGAAAACCTTAACACTACCAGATGATTCAGGACGTTTCAACATATTGATTATGTCGTCGACAGATCTAAAAATTATCACATCAAACTTAACCAGTCCCCTAGGTAACCTATGGTGATATGTTATCCACATAACTTTCAAATCTTCATCGGTCTTCAACTCAATAAGGTCATATTTCACCCTTCCATCAGTATCAATCCAGTATGCACGAAACTCGATCTTACTCACATTTTTATGCTCAGTGTCGGAAAACATATCATTCAACTTGGATCTTAGAACAACGAGACATATAGTCCCCTACAAGAGACGAAACATTACAAGAGATTTCACCCCGTTGAAGAACACTTCTGCCTTGACCAAAAACTAAGACATTGTAAGGTGTTTCCTTTTACAACACATAGCCTCCTATTTATACAACTTTGAATTCATTTTAGAACACATTAAACAGTCGGCGCAATCACAGCTATAGAAAATCATCAACAAAATCTCAACCATTAACAATGCTTAATTTTTCACTAATCGACAAAAAATTCGATAAGTAACTAATGTTTTAGAAAAATTGATACTTGAAAGCTACCGAATTGTTCATGTATAATAAAAAAAATCCGATAAAAATAGGTACTTTTCAAAAAAACAAATCAATACCAGATTTTTTAAATATTCGGTACTCCAAATTTTTTATAAATACACTACCGTTTTGAAGTACTACAAGATGTTTTGATTGTTCTACCGGATTTTTCGTCTGAATTTTTTAATAAAATGTTTAACATGATAACATAAGCATTATGAAAATATGTGGAGGTATTATGGAAATGTGTGGGGGTAATATTGAAAAATGTGGGATGTCATGATAAAATCTACTATAACTATGAACCAATGAAGGTAACAGTCCAAAACTACTTTAGCCAAATATATAGAAAAAAAACCTTATGTAAAATTGTTGAAAGTGAAGTAGAATACAAAATAACAAATTATAATGTGTTATATATTGTTAGAAGGCTGGATCATTATAAAAGCTTACTTTTCACTTTTTATGAATTCTAGATGTAACAGTAATTACTAAATGGCAGAGAGGAGTATGAAAAAAATCTACGTCACTCAATACTTATGATTGCTACTTAGATCAAAACTCTAGTATATATGAGACACCTCCATGCTCATCATATTTTTCATAATATTTACTGTGCCCGATGAATCCATTACCTTTCATCATCCCCAAACTCTTGACCCAGCCCTCTGAATTCAATGAATCCACCATGCAGGCAGTGTTACTGCATTTTCTTCATACCTACCACAAGTCATCTCATTTTGTTGTTTCAGAGGATTAAGCACTCATGCAGTGAAGTTCTGCTAGACATTAGACAATTTAGTTTTGACATTGCCATAATCTTTACTTCATATTTTAAGAGTCTATATTTCCAAATACAAATTTGAGAGAAAGGAAAACATAAATTAAAGAATACTTGAGACTCAAAAATACAAGCAGCTGCATCATTTTGTGTCGATATTTTTCTCTATACTTAAACAAAAGTTAACCGATCTAATAACTCAGATATCGACTTTCCATGGATCAAACTGAATGTAACTAATGACTTCAGCACAAGTGCAGGTATATCATTTGGTCATACTTTCTACAAAGAACCTGAAAGTTACTTCTGAATGAAGAAAAACCCACCTTCCTGGAGGACAGTATCAAAGAGCCGTGTTAAATTTCACTTATTTGTTCACAAGACTCCCTTGGGTTAAGCAGAGTATCCTTAAGAACATGCTGCAAACAATTTAAAGTTCCGGTGTAGTCACCGGTGGTGGGCGGTGATTTCCTGGTCTTGATGTCCATGCTTTGCGACTCCTGTACTCCTCTATAGCTCGAAGTCTAAGTCTCTCATGAGAAGCATCCTGTGAAATCTTGACTCCCTGAGCAAAACAGTTTTCGCACAAATAAGTATAGCATGATCCCTTGGGTAAAGCTAAGAATTTCAAGTGCTTACTTTTGGAATGAAAGATAACTTTGGTGGGGCTTGTACAATATCTCCAAATTTTATTTTTTCTTTTCCAGGAAAGTCCAAAATTTCATCTTCTTCAACCTTTTTGTGCTTCTTCTTTTTCGCTTCATACCTGAAGATTTTACCATGATTAGGATTAGAATAAGCTAATGTTATGTGCTGAGTTATTCATTCAGCAAAGAAATTTCACAAGTTCAATTTCAAATGCCATATTAGGCACACCAAATGTAACAAAAAAAGTATTTATATCAGTGTTATTAATGGCGGATCGCCAGAAATCAGATATGAGAAATAGTGGATAGCGTAATGGATCAATAACAGAAGCCGCAATGCGGTTGAAATATAAATAAATGTATATACAATTAAGCCTGTTGCACACAAATAAAAGCTACATAAACATAAATTAAGAAAGTCATGACATAAAACTCAAAATCTCAATATTTCAAACAACTGATAAAGCATGATGCATAATTGCATACATTGCATTGCGTGAAGGAGATGAAGTGAAGAACAAAGAGGTTACTTCTTCTTCTTTGATGTGATGAACTGTGTCTTTACCTAGTTACTGGCTTTATTGCTTTAGGTAGTATATATCTTAAACGTATTGTATTTTAGATTTTTCAATGACTAACATATCTCTGTACCAGATACTTATCGTGTCCGTGCTTCATTGCCACTAACCTAGTCACCACTTAATATTTTGAACTTTTCAATTTTAAAAAAAGTTAAACTTAGGGTTTTTGTAATTTTTTTATGTTTTAAAAGTTCGGTCACCACTAAAACACAACTACGCTATTAATTTGTACTGGTGTAACCAACATATCAAAATGCACCGATATATTGCAAATAGCAGAGTAGACACATTGTATCAGTCACGGGGATCATTAAAGAACCATGGATACAGCCACAAATTCTTCATGTTGCAATATCTCAAAGATTTGATACTTGTTTTGAATGCATCATTGGAAATTTAAAGGAAATGCAACAGCAAAATAACTGATTTGATAAAAATAAACTGGTAAAAAAAACATAGAAACTACATATGCATCACTCTAAAATCATTAAAAAAGACTAATAAGTATGGTTTAATCCACTTACTTCTTTTTGCGCTCCTTTTTCTTTAACTGTGCATTCGTTTTATCCCCATCTATTGCAAACCTGAGATCTTTAACCTCCTTCCTCTTTCTTTTTTTCTTATTCTTATCATCATTTCCACTAAGCGGTTCATCACTGTGTTGACGTGCCTTCAATGGTGCACTAGTATCCACCTTAGTATCCACCTATTTCACATGAAATTCCAATACTATCCGTCATTTAAAGAAATACCCTACCCAAATTTTTATTCAATACAATAAACATCACTAGAAAAAACTTCATCATTTATCGAGAAAAAAAATTTTCCAATGACACATACACCATTAAACTTACTCTGTTTTAACATTGCAGCAATTTTTTTTTTGTTAAATAGATTGAGAAAACTATTTATCACTTCAGTTGCAACTAGAGCCAAGAGTTAACATAAATTGAAATAACAACATTTTAAATTAAAAATCTAACATATATGATAAACCAAGAAATTGGAAACACTGATTATGCAGAGCACAACAAATCACATAATAAATCTTCACATGCCATGTTCATATCCAACCGAATAATCATCAATTCATTCATAGTTACAGAAATTAAACCAATGAATGCATCATGTGCTTACATTATCATATCTATAAAACCCTATGCAACTCAAATTCAGCAATCAGATAGCAGAAACAGTATAAAGCTTACCTTTTGAGGATCACCACCATCTAATTTCTTTGATAAACCAGGAGAATCTGAAAAAATGGAAATGTAATGAGAAAGAGAAAATAAGAAAGTGAAGTAGAGAAGGTGAAAGGGAAAGAGAAAAACCGTTTTGGTTTTTAGAGAAAGAGATGATTTGGCGAAGTTTGAAGGGAAGAGCGTCGAGTTGAGAGGATTTAGGCGGTGGAGGAAGGGCGGTGGCGCCACCGTGAGCAGCCTTGTAGTTCTTCTCTCTCCTTTTTCTTCCCTTGCCTCCCATTTCCTCTTTCTGAAAACTCTCTCTTCTGATAAACCCTAATGCTAATTATTCATTGGAGTTTTTAGGAATTTTTCCAAACGATGTCGTTTTAGGGGTTTGAAATGTGTCAAAATGACTCGTGGGTATGAAACAAAATCAATTACTATTTACCTCGTCTCATTGTGAATTTCTCAAATATGAAAAAAAAAAAAAAAATTATTCAAATAACTAATTTTTTAAATAAATATTCAAACTAACCCACTTTTATATTAATTTTTTAAATTAACTTATTTTCAAAAAAAAAAAATAATTCAATAAAGAAAAGTCACAAATCTAATTGACGACAGTGTACAAACACGTAAAAACAGTTATTAATTCAATAGACGATAATATACAAACATAGAGGAGAGAGAATGTATATTGTCGCCGATTGAATTGGCGACTGCTGTTATGTGTTTATACACTATCTTCAGTTGAATTGACAACTTTTTTTTATTAAAATTTTATTTTTTAAAAAAGTGGATTAATTTAAAAAATAAATGGAAAAGCGAGTTACTTTGTGTATTTATTTTAAAAAATAAATTATTTGAGTAAAAATCTCAGACAATTTCTTTTTCTTTTTTCACTCATAGCAGTTAAATACACATATATCTATATAGGGTATAAATAGTTTTGTATAGCAGAATTAGTATGATATCCATGCTGAATTTAAAATGTTTTTAATATCTAAAAATAAAAAGAATAAAAAAAAAAGTTTATTAATTAAAATAAAATTGATATTGTATTAATAATGACAATATAATTATATTAAAATATTTATGTGCTAATATAAATATCAATCCAGGTATTGATGTTGTATAAATATTGATATTTTATTAAGGTATTTATGTGCTAATATAAACATCAATCAAGCAATGAGATCTATAATATATTTGATATTATAAATAAATTAAATAATTTGATATTATAAATTATTACGAGTATTAATTTAAATACAATATATTAATGTGATACTCATATTTCATATATAAATCAAAATATATTATGTCATAAGTTGTCTTTAATTCGTTGTGATTTCATGGAGAATTGTCTTCAACAGATATTTAAGTATATTGAATCCTAATATAAATACAAGTTTTCCTTAAATCGATTAAAAAAACACTATAAAAGGCACATATATCAAGTGGTAATTACTCATTTACTATCCGACCACCAAACAATGCATACATTTTCAAATTTTGTTTTCCAATTTTCTAATTAGAGGTGTGAATGAAAGTTGCACATACCAAAACAGAAAGTACATGGCAGGACAATAACTAAAGGAAACACGTTCAAAGAAATGAATTAATTTGTATGATTTCTTACTTTCATAAATAATGTTTGTTCTTTTGCACATGGTAGTTCATCTTATTAGTCGATTAGAACTTGAGATAAAGTAAAGACAAATGTATGTGATGTTGGATGTGAAAGAGGAGGAAGGGGTGTACCTGTAAGGCACTCCGATGTTAAAGTAAAAAAAACGAGTAAGAGAGAGAACAAGTACAGAATATGAGTGTTTCAGGGTGAATATTTTCGGGGCAAGATAATTGTTTCCCGAAGAATAGGTAATTGTCAGTAATAGTCGTTGGGACAGACAGACGTGCCTATAACTAGTCGTTGGCGCGGGCATATGTGTAGTTATAGGCACAAGCGTCTTGGCTGTTTCTGGATGGTGGAACCGTGTGTGACGGGCAGAGACTGACGGTGAGAAGTGTTGTGACCAAGGATAAATAGGTCAGCCTCCCCTCTTGGAGGGGCAGAAAGGTAAAATTTCCACCAAAGAGGTTGGACTTAGGCAATTGGGTCGTTCTGGGAGCATAAGTGGATTGGTTCATGTCTGGCCATTGGGCCAGTCCAGAACAGTAGACCCCTAAGTCGTTGCTAGCGGACACGGTAGTGATGACTTAAGGATGGTCTGCTTCCCCGGCATAGTCGCTGTGAGCTTCCTTGTGTTCGGATGAATAATTGCCCGGGCACTAGAAATATTGTTGTCGGGGAGCCCAACGGTTAATGGGATTTGAAGAGTGGAGATGCCACGTGTGCCTCGAGCCATGTGCTGTATTAAATGTGTGATGATGGCTAGGCTAGGGTCATGATGATGCCCTACCCGCGCATGCTCGTGCACGTGCCTGTCATTTGCCTATAAATAGCGAGAGGGTTCGTTCATTCAGAACTTTCACTTCTCTCTCTTCTTGTTTTCCACTCCCCGTCCGCCGCTTGCTGCCTTCAAGTTTGTTATGACCATCGTACGACGTCCGACCAGAGTTGCTTAGGTCCAAAACTTCTTCCTCGACCAAGAAGGCTTCGTATTCAGCCTGGTTGTTGGAGGTGGGGAAGGATGGTGTGAGCGAAACTTCGATGAGGATTCCCTCCTTGTTTTCCAGGATGACACCTGCTCCGCTTCCCGCCGAGCTGGACGCTCCGTCAACAAATATGACCCACCTGCGGGCACCCTCGTTCGGTTGGTCGGGCAAGGTCATTTCTGCTACGAGGTCAACTAGTGCTTGTGCCTTGAGGGCCTTTCTGCTATCGTACTGGATGTCAAATTCAGATAGTTCCAACGACCATTTGAGCATCCTTCTGGTCATGTCTAGACGGCCCAGTAATTGCTTTATGGGCTGGTCCGTGCGTACCACGATAGTGTGGGCCAGGAAATAGTGTCTCAGTCTTCTTGTAGCATTGATAAGGGCGAGGGTCATCTTCTCTATCTGTTGATACCTCAGTTCTGGCCCTTGCAACGCCTTGCTCGTGAAATAGATGGGTTTTTACCTGTCAGGGGTTTCACGGATGAGGGCGGCGCTCACAGCCTCGGTTGCGAGGGCGAGGTTGAGAAAAGGGGTTTCCACATTTTCTGGCGGGGAGAGGATTGGCGGTGTAGATAGGGCTTGCTTCAAGTGGATGGGAGCTTTGTCACATTCCTCTATCCATTTGAATACGGCTTCCTTGCGGAGGAGTTTGAAAAAGGGGAGGGCGCGTTGGGCAGATTTGGCTACAAAGCGGGAAAGCGATGCGAGCATCCCGTTGAGGGACTGGATGGACTTTTTTGAGTTCGGCGTGGGAACTCGGAGAATGCTCTGCACTTGTCGGGGTTGGCTTCAATTCCTTGTTCGGTTAGATAGAAGCTAAGGAACTTTCCTGCTCATACCTTGAACGTGCACTTCTCCGGATTGAAGCGCATCTTGTACTTTTGGCCTACTCGAAGACCTTCCTCAGATGGGCCGTGTGATCGGATTCATCGTGGGACTTCATGATCATGTCATCCATATAAACTTCGATCATGTCCCCGATTTCTCCTCATAAGACTTTATTCAACATCCTTTGGTAGGTAGCGCTGACATTCTTCAGGCCGAAAGGTATTACGTTGTAGTAATAATTCCCAATTCGGTCATGAAGGTTGTGTACCTCTTGTCTTTTTTTGCCATGGGTATCTAGTTGTAGCCCGAATAGGCGTCCATGAATGATAGCAATTTAAAACCGGCAGAATTATCGAATAGTTTATCTATGTCGGGGAGGGAATATGCGTCTTTAGGGCAGGCCCAATTAAGATTGGTATAGTCAACACACATGCGCCAATTTCCATTATTCTTTTTAACGAGTACAACATTGGACATCGAAGTGGTGTACTTGGCCTCCGATATAAAGTTTACCTCTAAAAGGTCTTTTACAGCCTGTTCGGCAGCCACCGTTTTCTCCGGGGACTGTCGTCGTCTATGTTGGGCAACTGCTCTAACGGCGGGGTCGATGGTGAGGTGGTGACAAGCCACATTGGGGTCTAACTCGGGCATCTCTGCGGTACTCCATGCAAATAGGTCTGCATTCTTCTAGAGGTATGCCATCAGTTGTTTCCTCGCTAGCTCGGGGAGACCGGCTTCAATCTTTACTTCTCGCTTTGAATTGTCGTCGAGTGGGACAAGCTCGAATTCTCCATCTGCAATGGGGATCATCGGATAGGCGGCTTCGCTGTTATTGTAAGGGATGCTCGAAGATAACTGGATCTCTTTCCCCTTTTTCCTCTAAGTCTTTTGGTCATCTTTGGAGAAGCGGTTGTCGAGGTCGATGGAATCGACGCGAGGAAGCGGATTCGTCTCGTCGGAGCTGCTTGGTAGAGGAGACTGAGGAAGAGTTTTCGGTCTGGCGGCATTTGTGTAACACCCCAAATTTATTGGAATATTTATTTAATTTATTTAAATAGGAATATTCATATTTTTGGTGATTTGCGGTGGTTGGTATGAAGTATTGAGAATTATGGATTTTGAGTTATTTATTTAAATAATAGTATATAATATGAATATATTGGTATTATTATTAATTTAAATAAATATAAGTGAATTAAGAGTAAAATTGACATTTGAGGAGGAGTTAGTGAGGGTGAAGTTGGAAAGCCCAATTTTAAGGCGCAAAGTTAGGTTTAACAAAAAGGAATTTTGAGGGAATTAGGATTCATTCTTGTTAGACCGTGAAAATGGAAGAAATAGAGGCCAGAGCTCTGAGGAAGATGATTGAGGCAAAAGCTTCGCGAGGTTTCCAAGAACTAAGGAGAAAGGCTTAGAGTCAGAAATTAAGGTATGGGGAGTATTGTCTTCATTGTTTTTAGTATGTGATTCAATGTATTTAAAGCTGATTTAAGGGTTTAAAGGGTTTGAGGCTGATTTGAGATAAAGAAAATTAGGCCTTCATGGCAAAAATATATTATTGAACTTTTAACCGTATAGGGGTTTAAACTGATGGTCTGATAGGTTTGAGGTTGATTTGGGTTTGAGGGAAAGTATGCCTTTATGGCCAAAATCTATTATTGATATTTTAACCGTATAGGGATTTGAACTGATGGTCTGATAGGTTTGAGGTTGATTTGAGAGTGAAGGAAATTAGACATTCGTGGCCAAAATCTGTTGTTGAGGTTTTCCCTGTAGGGTAATTAGATAGTGAGTACTCTAATGACCGTGGTGTAGATGTAAGGAAATTATGGGAATTAGAGGCGTAAATATAATACGGGATTGAACCTATATCCCTTCATTTTAAAGGTTTTAGGCATAATCTTAAAATAATGATTAGATGGTTTAATTGTGTTAAAATTGTAAATTTACTTAAGATAATTATAGTGTTGAATGAGTTATAATTTTCTGAGAGTTTGGATTTTTACGGAATCGAAATCGGAGGTCTGGAAGGCCTCCAACGGTGAAAAACGCAGAAAATTCGGCATGTTGTCCGTCACGACTGTTCATGTTTTCGGTCGAAATCATTTTGGACGTAACTTTTGATCTGTAAGTCCGTCTTGGTCCCCGTTTGAAGCGTTGAAAAGGTAATGAACAGGGCTATAACATGGTATAGATGAGAGAATTGGTTTCCCAATATTTTTATATCTAATATGTTTGGTAAATCAATTATGTTCTGGTTCAGTGATGTCTTGATGCTTTGATGCTATGATTTTCTGGGTGAATTACCATGAGTATAACTATGATTCCTACGTGATTAAATGAATGCATGGTGAATTATCATGAGTATAAATGTGATTTATATGTGATTATATGATGACATGATTATTATGATAATTTTGATGAATGATGATGCACCTAATGAGTTTATTATGAGAATGATATTGACGTATGCATCATGCATTCATGTGCATCCAGACTTCGGTTCAGGACCTTGATTTCTTTGGCTTCAGTCTCATTGTGCGGATATGAGGTATTTTGATGTGCTTTGGTTCTTGTATAGAATCGATCCTATTGATGAGGGATCTATGGAGGGTTGATGGCCCAATGTCCATCGAGATGTGATGATTGGTACCATATGCATGAGTCTTGTTGCATTTGCATTCATGAGATAATCTTGAGTAATTTATGATGTTGTGGCATTTGATGTCCATTGATGATTATGATGATGTTGAGTATGAAAATGACGTCATTTTATATATTGATTCTTATATTGATTATTATGAATCGTTTTACTCACCCTGCCTATTTGAATGTTGTCTCCGCTTGGGTTACGTGCAGATGACCAAGTTTAGTCGTCGAGGACTTTTGAAGTTTTTGGGTCGTTGGCCATTGTGGTTGACTTAGAGGGTCTTACTCTGATAGTGTAACATCGAGTTGGGGTCCTTGAGTCAAACTATTTTATTATGTTTTTGTTATGTTGATTTCTTTGCGGTAAAAGGAAAACTTTGGATTTTTGCCTTTTTGAGTTCCGCTTCCATTTGAGCAATTTTGAGTAATTTTGAGAAAACCCGTTGCTTACGGAGCATTGACCTTGATTTGAATTTATTGAGAAATGTACGCCCTTTGAGATGATTTTTATGGTGTTAAAAATTTTACTCTGATACATTCTATTATTTTTCCATAATATTCGTGGGATAGAAAAGGGTGTTACATTAGTGGTATCAGAGTAGGTTGGTCCGTCCGGCCAAGTTGTCTAATGTTATTTATTCCCTAGCATGCGACATGTGTTTGAAAACACTGTTGATACACGTTTGTTTTCTAACCTTTGTCTGCAGAAGTGGGAATGAATCAAGTAGGGGAGAAGTTTATGCTTCTCCAGGATGCTTCAAGTGTGGAGTGGTGGCTCAGTGTGTCGATGAACGCTCTTATAGTTTGGTAAAGATGATTTATGCCCCATCATGATTTTCGGCTGTCTATTGACAAATTGAGGAATTGATCACCCTTAATTGTCATACCCTAAATTTGCCCGCCAGCTTTTGTAAATATTTTCGCATTTTTTATTTTGTTTTTCACTTAATTTCATGTCGTTTAGACACGTGTTCACTCCCGATTGGGCGTTTTTCAAATCTCAATTTTTTTGTCCAATAGGAGCGTGACACGTGGCCGAAGGGTATTTTCGTAAATTTCAATCATTTTTATTTTCTCTTTTTCCTTGCAAATATTATCTTTTTTGTATATATTTTTGTTTTAGCATTTATCTAATTTAATTAAGTTTAGAATATTGTTTTTTTATTAGAATTTTAGAGTAGACTTTTTAAAATAGGAATTGAATTAGTATTAGTGTTATTTATTTAGTGTACAGTAGTTTTTATTTATTTATTTATTTATTAAAATTATTTTTAGTTTATATAGAATTTTTATTAGGATTTTAAAATTAGTTTTTTATTCTTAGATTTTTATTAGTTTATAAAATATTTTGTTTTAAATAGATTTATAATTGGTTTTAAAAGATAATTATTAGTTTTTAGTTTAGATTAAGTTTTAATTAATTAGTTTTAATATACTTTACTAGGAGTTAAATAGATATTAGAGATAGTTTTCTTTTTAATTAGAATTATATAGAGTTTAGTTAGTCCTTTTATTTCATTAGAATTTTGTTAAGTTTTATTAGGTAGAGTTTTTTTGTTTTAATTAATTAATCCATAGATTTTATTAAGTGTTTAGAGAATAATTAGTGTAATACCCCAAATTTTACCCTTATATTTAGTCGGTCATTTCGCATATCATATCATCTGTGCATTTGCTAACCACTAACAAGTCATGGAGGTATTTGTTTTGCAGGATTGGATCCAGGGGTATTTTGGTCATTTTACGTGGAAGACGGGCTGTTACTAAGTTCTGAGGCATTTGAGACCCTATTTCTGAGGCATTTATTTATTACCGGGTCTGATTATATCAAGGCGCCAATTCGATGTGTTCGGCACAACTGGATTTAAGACCTAGTTTATCGCTCATGGTTTATTTCCAGAGTACTCCCGATGCTGTTAATAAGGCACAGTTTTAATGGGGTATTATTGGATTGTTGCTCACAATATTTGGTCAGTGGAATTCAATTACGGGCAAGGTTATCATTGATATTGAATCTGTGGTGATTACAGCGTGCATCCGTGTTTGGTTATAAAATGGTTGGTTAGCATTTAAATTGGGATGCAATAGGAATTTAATCAAGTGGTGAGATTATGACTACAAATGAGACACGTGCATGAACAAGAATATCATTCGGGAATGTTTATGGTTTATGACTACGTTAAGGAATTTAAATATTTGTGGATTTATTCACAAAGGTTTATAATTTTTAACTGGAAATAAATATAAACAAATTTAAAACTGAGCAGTCATGAATATATAAAAGAAGTTCTGGCATTTTATTTCATAAGAACATCATGGTACAAAAGGGTTTGAATTGTTTTATTGCTGTTACAAGGAATTACACTAACTCTAAAAAGTCCTAAATCCTAAAGACTTCTAAGTGCCCTTCGCGGTGTTCCTTGAGCTTCTCCACGAATCCCCGATTCACCTGCACCTCAAAACCGAACAAACAGAATAAAAAATGTTAGAAATTGTTTTTGACACTCTCAGAACAGTGTCATCATCGAGTGCCGGGAGTGGCACAACCGAAGTTGCGTCCTACCCCCGTTACCGATCCGCGCCGTTGGCGTCAGATCAGGTAACACCTGTTCTTATCATTACGGGACATCCGAGAGATAGAAGTGATAAAAGAAGCGGGACTGATTCGTTTTTGCCGCGATTGGATTTCCAAACTGATACGAGAGTAAGGCAACATAGGCAAATGTGGACTCAGACCCGGATGCCGGCAGGTCTGAGTCGTTTTGGTTTCGAAAAATTCCAACACCTGAAATTCCACAACAGCATTAGTACTAGACTCAGAATTCATAACCCAAAACCAAAGCAGTTCATAAACTGCATCGAATCTGAACAAATATCATAAATGCAAAGTTGGCCCAAACTCAGTGGCAAGTTCATGCGCAAGAAGAAAACATCCTACAAATCTGTCATAACAGAAAGTATCCAACAGGATCCAAAGAAAAGCGTAACAGCATTAATTCAAGAAACAGGTTCAGCAGAAAAAACCAGAGATATGGTGCAGTTCGGTAAAGTGTCAAGAATCAAGTTCAGAATCATACTATCACAAAGTAGCTCGAATAAGAACATAACAGATGGTTGGAGCATACCAAATCCGAACCAGGACATCCAACCGAGAACTGCCTGAAGACAATGGAAACAATAAAGATATTCGAAGCTATACCAGCCCTCAGCTAACCATCATCGGGCATAAGCGTTCGAGTGGCTGGGAGAGCCACGGCCGAGGCCGTTACTAATTCTCTACCAAACATCGAACTGCGTGGCATACAGTAATTATCGTTCAAGCCGACGGTCGTTACCACTGAGGCGTCCAAATCAATTGGCTCAGACTCTAAGGTCATCATCGCCATAACCTTCCCGGCAATTCTGACTCGATCGAAGCATCAGCCTCAGGTCACTGAAAAAGAAGAGAAAAATAAGTGACTTCCAGCCGATAACCAAACTGAACGAAACAAGTCCATCAAAACCAAACCAGTTCAGATATCAGAATCCAAAGCAATGTCCAAATGAAATCAAAACAAATCAGTTCAGATTATTAAACAAATCGAACAGGGTCAAGTAACATTCAATCACAGAGTTCTGAAAATAGAAAGCTCTGAATCAAATCAGAAGAATCATATCAGCTGGAAATCAGAAAGACCAATCAAATCCTAAAAGAGGAAACAGGATTCAATCAGTATCAGATGAATCCAATTCGTATCAGAAAGCATCCCATTGGAATCCGATCAATATCTGAAAAGCACACCAAAATCAAATCCAAATAAAATCAAATCGCATAAAAGTGAAAGAGTAACGCAAATCCATCACGGATTAAAGGCCCAAAAGAAAAATAGAAGTTATAAAAAGGGGAAATACCACCTGTGAGAGGAGGGAGGATAGCGAGTAGTCGCGAGAGAGAAACGGATAAATCGCGAACAAACCCTAGGCGGCGCGGCTGAGACTCAGAGGAAACCCTCATCATCGTCTTCGTAAACAACGGCGGAGAACATCAAAGCGACGAAATGGACAAATCGCGAACAAACCCTAACGGGAAATCGCGGAAGGGAGAGATCACCAGCGCCGTCCGCGAAGAACGGCGGGAAATCGGACCCTCAGCCTCAGAACATCTTCATCATCGGCTGTTCTCATCATAAATGTGAGCCATGATACATTTTCCTCACAAGTTTCATGTTTTATTTCAGGTAAAGGCGAGAGAGAGAAGAAAGGCGAGAGAAAGAAGAAAGGCGAGAGGAAGAAGAAGAGAGCGCCGTTCGCGAATGGGGTCATGAAACCCTAGCAGCGAATTGCTGTTAATTTGTGTGGACCGTGTGGGTTGGGGCTGGGGTTTGATCACTCAGCCCAACCCGGTTTTTCTTATCTTATTTTTTTATTTTATTTAGTTATACTTTTATTAAAATGTTTAATTAAACTTGTTCTTTTTTTCAAAAATAAATCAAAAAAAAACTTTTTATAATAAAATTAAAAAAACTTTTTTTAGTAAAATTAAAAAAAAAACTCTTTTAAAATAAATAACGTAAATAATTTTTTATATATCATAAAATTAAAAACCTTTTCCAAATAAATAATTTAAAAGTCATTTTAAAATATGTGAGTTAGTTTTTTAGATTAAGTTTAAAATATTTTAAAGGTTAAAACATTACTTTTTCTTTTATAATTTTAACTAATATCTTTTCCTTAAAAACCATAAAAACCTTCAATATTACACTTTTTCTCCTGACTTGTCCAATCACCGTTTAATCTTGCTTATTGACAGTGTTCATCGTTTGCAGCTCTTACTGCATGGTTGGTTTATTTAAATTTCATTACTATATTGTAACTGCTTCTCATATGTAACCCCGCGAATCTAATAATCGCGCTTTAAATTTATGCCTTTAAATTTCTGTTTGTATGGCTTTGACTGCTGTCTTTATTCCCTGTTTGCAATTCAATCATCTCACGCATTTATCAATAT
The DNA here is from genome assembly GCA_963859935.3 of Lathyrus sativus. Classification (NCBI taxonomy): domain Eukaryota; kingdom Viridiplantae; phylum Streptophyta; class Magnoliopsida; order Fabales; family Fabaceae; genus Lathyrus; species Lathyrus sativus. Next base: position 494,736,825 of record OZ012737.1, read on the forward strand.
TCCAGTCACACTACACACATCCGAAGGTTAGGTCTAGCTTTTGGTCGCCGCGCCAATAGTCTTCAACTTCAAACCCTTACAACCTCACAAACCCTAATTTTCACAAATGCCTCGCCGCAGGCAAGATTACAAAATTACCCTAGTTTTAGGTCAAAGAGTCGCCGTACTCTGTTTTAGGGTTTCCCGCCGCGGAATCCCTAACCTAATTTAACCCTAATTACAACTTAACATTTCAACGTAGAGATTTGGAGTTTCTATACTCCACGTAAGCGTGTCCTTAAGATGCGTTTATTCCCCTTGAGACCTTGGCCACAGTCAAGACGTTTCTAACCTCCCTTTTGAGGGGAACTACGATTACTCTGATTCCACTCTCGTAAGGATACGTAGGCACAAGATGCGATGTCTTGCCGAGTAAACTTAGAATTAACCCCCTTAGGTCTCTTTTCTCACTTTTAATCCTTTGTACATATACCTTAAGCAAATAAATAAAGCAAATAGTAAGCATTTGAACAAAAGGTTCCTGTAGAGTACTACAGAAGTTTAGGGTGCTAATACCTTCCCTAATCTTAACCAACCCCCGAATCCTAGAATTTCCCCGCATTGTGTTTACGATGCAAAAATAGGTTTTCCCTCTTTTGACCTTTTCCTTCGGATAAATCAAAGAGCGGTTGTGAATTGAATTGCGATTCAAATTAATTGATAATTTGATATCCTATTTCCACCGCAACAATTAGGATCTTCTTTGTTTGGTTTATTAGAGTTAACTTTTGTTTATCAGTCATTTAATCAGCCTTTTTAATCACGATTAAGTCAAAAGCTAGCTTGCCACGTGTCAGAACATTGGGCATAAAACCCATTGTTCGTTATCTTCTACCAACGCACGAAACCCTAGGATCCAACCCTAATCCCAACATCAGTCGTCGCCTTCATCTTCCTAATCTGCATCCGCCACTCCAACTCTTCATCACCTTCACTTCCATCTTCTTCCCAATTATTCTCACCATCGTTCATCACTCATCCTCCTTACTCCAACACCCCACTTCCATCTTCGAAACCAAGAAATAATCATCACCAACTATCATCTTCATCGAATCTCCCATCACCCTTAATCCAAATCCTCATCAGCTCAAACAGAATCCTCACTCAAACTTCAAACTCATCTTCATCCTTCGCAACCCCAAACTCCATTTACGAACTCTTCAACCATCCTCAATCCATGGCCAACAACCACGATCCGTCGAAACATCCGCACAAACTACCATGAACCAATAACCTTCGAACCACTGATAACACGAAATCGTATATATATTTTGATGCATAATTCAACTAAAGTTTAACTGTTTTCGACCCGATTTCGGGTTATTTCCGTGTTATTTGTCTGATGTTTTGCAGGTATTTGATGATCACGTCTAAACAAGGCAATATGAAGAAAAGAAGCAATCTCAGATGAAATATGGACGAAAACCGGGTGAAAACATCATGAAAAGCGCAGAATGCTGATTTTGCTGCTGTGACGACCGTCACAGCTCCATGACGACCGTCACACGGGTGACGACCGTCACACATTGTGACGACTGTCATGCAGGCAAAAACGCCCCACTTCAAATGCACGTAAAAGAAGCAGTTCCAAGTCCCAAATAGTGGACCACTACTCCCTGATAATTCTGCCTCAAAGTCCACCTTCTTCAAGTTATAACCGTTAGAATTACATTTCTATAAAAGGGGGAGAAGGGGGACTCAGAAAGGGAGCCGCATTCATACAACGAAGTGCTGCCCAATTCCATTTCCAGAGCAAAAGTTCAGTTTTATTTTCTTTCCTATTTTTTGTTGCCTTTCATTCCTTCTGTAATTTTTATTTCTGTTGTACGATCAAATTGGCACAAAGACCAGAATCCTGCCAACATCTGTGGAGGATCTGCCCAAAGGTCAATTGGAATATTTACAGGTTTCTCATTTCAATCGTAATTCCAGTTTTTATTATGATGCATGCTATTATTTATTATTTTTATTTATGTTTTACCTTTCCCAAATCCATGTCTAGTTAAATTTAAGTAATCGATATGTAGTAATAATTCGAAAGGGATTTGACAATAGCCGGTTGAAAACTGTCTTTTTCAAAAGTTGTTTATGGTCTGAGTGTTTAAAATTAATTTACTGAATAAACTTCGTCGCGAAAGAGAGAACTTATTTAAAAGTAGTTTTGCCACGAAAGTGGGAAATTAATTAAGGTACGAACCAACAAGCGAAAGCTGCGGCAAGACCAGATAGTAAACACTAGTCATTCATTTTAATAACAGCGAAAGCACTTTAAAATGAATTAGAACTTAGAGATTTCCAAAAAATAATTTTAACCCCGAATGGGACACGAAAGCGTACGTTTGGCCCTTAGAATTATGATTAGCGTCAATAACCATCGTGAGGCGAGAGTCTTCAGATCACCATTTTCTGCTTAAACAAACTCTGAAAAAATATTTCGTAGGCTGGTAACTTGTCAAATCCCCGAAGAACATAATTACTACATATCGATTCAATTAATTATACTTTAATTTACATTCTTAGTTCCCTTTAGTGACAATCTTATTCCCTCAAACATTATCTACCTAGCTAAACATAGTAACTCCCGAGAACACTAGTTTGATTACGAGTCCCTGTGGGATCGATATCTATTATTACTACGCGATAGACTGTGCACTTGCAGTTAGGTTGTATTAGACATAGAAAGTCGCGATCAAGTTTTTGGCGCCGTTGCCGGGAACCCGTTTAGTCAATAGTGTAACCTTCTGTTACGCCGTATAGACTAGGTTAATTATTTTCATTTTTCCTTTACTAGTGCTGTCGATTGTATGCCAAGTGATCGCCCGCAAGGCGATATCTTGAAACCTTCAGTCGTAGAACTAGAACGCTTCTTACATCTAAGAAGCCGAATCATTGAGTACCAACTCAAACATAACATTCCCGATCCTCTCACTCCCATTCCCAAATCCGAAGAAGAATCAAACATGGCTGAAGGACCTCCAAACAAACCACTGAAGGCATACGCTACACCCTCTCAGATGGAGCCTAGAAGTAGCATTGCTGCCCCAGCTATTACTCGAAACAATTTTGAGCTGAAACCATCACTGCTGTCAGCTGTACAACAAAACCAATTCTCAGGAAACGCAACTGAGGATCCGAACGAACATCTAACGAAATTTGTACAATACGCAGACACGGTGAAAGCAAATGGAGTAACTCCAGACGCGATAAGACTTCGTCTTTTCCCATTCTCTCTTAGAGACAGAGCGTGGACATGGTTGCAATCTTTACCATCCAACTCCGTTACGACGTGGGAACAATTGAAGAACGTCTTCTTAGCGAGATATTTTCCGCCAAGCAAAACTGCTATGCTTAGAGCTCAAATCAACGGATTTCGACAAAAAGATACTGAATCTCTTTACGAAGCATGAGAACGATTCAAAGATATGATGAGAACATGTCCGCACCACGGTTTAGAAGACTGGGTGACAATCCATACTTTTTATAATGGGCTTTTATACAATACTAGATTGACAATAGACGCTGCCGCGGGCGGTGCACTTATGGATAAGCCATTCGACGAAGCCTATCAATTAATCGAAAACATGTCTCAGAACCACTGCCAATGGGGAGGTGAACGCACTCCAATAGAGAAAACCACAGCGAAAGGTGGGATGTACGAGATCAGCAGTCTTGAAAAGTTCAACGCTAAAGTAGATGCTCTAGCACAGAAGATTGATAGTCTGACCGTTAACCCCACTGCAACCGTCGCTGCCGTAACTCCAAATTGCGAGTTATGCGGAAGCACCACTCATAATGCGCCCGAATGCCCATTGCTAGCCGGAATCCCACCAGACCAAGTAAATTATGCTCAAGGAAACCCTTACGCAAATACCTACAACCCAGGTTGGCGAAATCATCCAAACTTTTCTTACAAAAGCGAAAATGCATTGCAAATGCCTACTGCTCCACCAAGATATCAGAAACCAGCTGCTGCTCAGACTGCACCTAGGAAATCAAACCTCGAATTGATGATGGAAAAATTCATAGCTACTCAAGCTCAAACAAACAAAGAATTCCTGAATCAAAACATACACACTAGCGAGCAAATTAAACAGTTGACCAGAAAAGTAGACGCTTTAGCCACCCACAACAAAATGTTAGAAACACAGATATCACAAGTGGCTCAACAACAAGCCTCTGCTGCCGCACCCGCTGGCACATTTCCTGGACAACCCGAACAGAATCCAAAAGGCCAAGCAAATGCTGTAATACTAAGAAGTGGAAAAGAATTGGACGAACCGATCGATCCGAGGACCGAAAACTCAGCCATGCAACGAAAACCAACTGAACAAGCAGAAAAGGAATCCGAGTTAGAGAAGAAGGAAGACAACGAGAAGGAGGATACCGCAAGTGAAAAAACTCAAGCACCTCCAGCGCCATATAAACCACCTATCCCTTATCCGCAAAGATTAATAAACTCCAAAACTTCAGGACAGTTTAAGAAATTTGTAGAGCTCCTTAAACAGCTGAATATTACTATTCCTTTTACAGAAGCGATAACTCAAATGCCGTCATACGCTAAATTTCTCAAAGAAATCCTGTCGAACAAGAGAAAGATCGAGGATAACGAAACAGTTACACTTACTGCAGAGTGTAACGCTATTATTCAAAACCGCATGCCTCCTAAATTAAAAGACCCAGGTAGTTTCTCCATACCCTGCGTCATAGGAAAGTTCGTAATAGACAAAGCTCTATGCGATTTAGGAGCCAGTATCAGCGTTATGCCTTTATCTATATGCAAAAAGTTGAATATGGGAGACCTAAGACCAACCAAAATGTCCGTACAATTAGCTGACCGATCAGTAAAATACCCCGTCGGAATACTGGAAAACGTTCCAGTACGCATAGGACAATTCTACATCCCAACCGACTTCATAATCATGGACATCAAAGAGGACTCTGTTACCCCAATTATCCTAGGAAGACCGTTCCTAACTACAGCCGGAGCTATTATAGACGTGAAGAAAGGAAGGCTAACATTTGAAGTAGGAGAAGAAAAGATAGAGTTCATTCTCACCAAGTTCTTACAAGCACCAGCCATAGACGATACCTGCTATTTAGTAGACGAAATTGACGAATGCATAAGAGAACTTGAAAATGAAAAGACCACGTATTCAGAAATAATAAAGATTCAAATACCCGATATTTCTGAAGACGATGATTGGCGTAAACCGTATAAAGACGTCATCCTAAGCGAAAGCTTAGCACTGACTCCAAACCATATGCCAGGTCCGAAGAACCCATCTTTAGAACTTAAAACACTACCCAAAAACCTTAGATATGAATTTCTAGACGATGAACTAAAAAGACCAGTGATAGTCAACGCCGACTTAAGACAACCAGAAACCGAAAAGCTATTAGAAGTCCCAAAGAAGTACCCCACCGCGTTAGGCTATAACATAAGCGATCTAAAAGGTATAAGCCCTTCAATCTGTATGCATCGAATTACAATAGAGGAAGACTCTAAAACCTCTAGAGAGCATCAGAGAAGACTGAACCCCATCCTGAGCACTGTAGTCAGAGATGAAGTAAAGAAATTGCTGGATGCAGGAATCATCTATCCAATCTCCGATAGTGAGTGGGTTAGCCCAGTTCATGTCGTACCGAAGAAAGGAGGAGTCACAGTAGTTAAAAACGAAAAAGGCGAATCAATAACAAAAAGAGTCGTGACTGGAAGCAGGATGTGTATTGATTATAGAAAGCTTAACAAGGCCACACGAAAAGATCACTTCCCGTTACCCTTCATAGACCAAATGTTGGAAAGATTATCCAAACATTCATATTTCTGCTATCTAGATGGTTATTCAGGATTTTTCCAAATTCCCATTCATCCTGATAACGAAGAAAAGACTACATTCACCTGTCCCTATGGTACTTTTGCTTACCGCCGAATGCCGTTCAGACTCTGTAATGCTCCAACAACCTTCCAAAGATGCACGATGGCAATCTTCGCAGATTTCATAGACGACATCATGGAAGTATTTATGGACGATTTCTCGGTATGTGGACAAAGTTTCGAAGGATGCCTACAAAACTTAGAAATGGTATTAGAACGTTGTGTAAAAGTGAACCTCGTCCTAAATTGGGAAAAATGCCATTTTATGGTCCGACAAGGAATAGTTCTAGGACATGTCATATCAGATAAAGGAATTGAGGTCGACAAAGCTAAAATAGAGATTATAAAAAGATCTCCAACCTCCAAAATCCGTGCGAGAAATACGGAGTTTTCTAGGACATGCCGGTTTCTACCGAAAATTTATAAAAGATTTTTCAAAAATCACAAAACCTTTGACCGGCCTGTTGATGAAAGATGTTGAGTTCGTCTTCGACGACGACTGTTTAAAAGCATTCGAAACATTAAAATCAGCCCTTATCACCGCACCGATTATGCAACCACCCGATTAGCGACTATCGTTCGAAATCATGTGCGATGCGAGTGATTATACCGTAGGCGCAGTTCTAGGACAAAGGAAGGATAAGAAACTCCATGCCATCTACTATGCCAGTAGAACCTTAGATCCTGCCCAAATGAACTACGCTACCACAGAGAAGGAACTTCTAGCAGTTTTATTTGCGCTTGACAAATTCCGTTCTTACTTAGTAGGAGCAAAAATTATCATATACACAGACCAAGCTGCCATAAGATACCTAATAAGCAAAAAGGATGCCAAACCAAGGCTATTGAGAGATGGATCCTGTTATTACAAGAGTTTGACTTAGAAATCAAAGATAAGAAAGGAACCGAGAACGTTGTTGCAGATCACTTATCCCGAATAGAAGGCATCAAACACGAACCAGTACCGATAAACGACGATTTCCCGTACGAACGTCTGATAGCCAAATTAGAAAGTGACATGCCCAACTCAATTTCGGAAGATCCAGAATTCGACAAAGCCGTAGAAGCCGTCTATGCCCAAGTCACATTACCTTGGTATGCTGACATCGTTAATTACCTCGCTGCAGGCGTGCTTCCACCGGATCTCACTTATCAGCAAAAGAAGAAATTCTTCCACGATCTGAAACACTATTATTGGGACGAACCTCTACTCTTCAAGAGAGGGGCCGACAACATATACCGTCGCTGTGTCCCAGAGGAAGAAATAGAAAATATCATTTCCCAATGCCATTCAGCACCATATGGTGGTCATGCTAGTACATCCAAGACGTGCGCTAAGATTCTCCAAGCCGACTTATTCTGGCCTAACCTCTGGAAAGACGTTCACATCGCTGTGCTAAAATGTGATCGATGCCAACGAACTGGCAACATCTCACGACGCGATGAAATGCCTCATAAAGGAATCTTAGAGGTAGAAATCTTCGACGTATGGAGAATAGATTTCATGGGACCATTCCCACCTTCTTTTGGTAATAACTACATACTCGTCGCTGTAGACTATGTGTCTAAATGGATAGAAGCCATTGCTGCTCCAACAAATGACGCACGAGTAGTAATCAAACTCTTCAAAAACACAATCTTTCCTAGATTCGGTGTACCCAGACTCGTCATAAGTGACGGCGGATCTCACTTCATATCGCGAATATTCGATAAACTTCTTTCTAAATATGGAGTCCGACACCGAGTAGCTACACCTTATCATTCGCAAACTAGCGGACAAGTAGAGGTCTCGAACAGGGAAATAAAACAGATATTGGAAAAGACTGTCGCTACCTCAAGGAAAGATTGGTCATCAAAGCTACAAGAAGCTTTATGGGCTTATAGGACCGCTTTTAAGACACCAATAGGTACTACACCCTACAAGTTAGTTTACGGTAAATCCTGCCATCTCCCGGTAGAATTAGAGCATAAAGCCTTCTGGGCCATTAAGACACTCAATTTCAACTACACCGAGGCAGGAGAAAAGTGAATCTTGAACTTACACGAATTGGAAGAACTTCGATTAGACGCTTACGAAAATGCCCGTATCTACAAAGAACGAACAAAAAAGTGGCATGATAAACGTTCAATCAAGAAACAATTCAGTGTGGGAGAGATCGTATTGATATTTAATTCAAGATTAAAACTCTTCCCAGGTAAACTAAAATCTAGGTGGTCTGGACCTTATGAAGTGACTAAAGTACTTCAGAGTGGAGCTGTTGAAATTACCGATAAGACGAATGCACCGTTTATCGTAAACGGGCAACGTCTAAAACATTATAATAAGAACGAAAACAGCCCTCAAGTCTGCAGTATAGCATTGCTTGAGCTTCCAGCTCAAACACCCGAATAGCTTGTCACCAAGCTATCGTCAGGCTTTAGACGTTAAAAACAGCGCTTACTGGGAGGCAACCCAACTTTTTCCGCATTTTTCCTCGTTACTGTATTTCATTTTTATTTAAAATTTTACTTTGAAAATTTAACAAAAATTCTAAACTTATAATTACTACTACTTTCTACTTTCGTTTGTTTTCATATTTCTATTTTTATTTTTCTCTTTTTGTCTTTTGTTTTTACCGCTTTTTGTTTTTTAAAAAATCCTGACTTCAAACTTCTGTTTTAAACTTTTCAGGATTTTAAAAGTCTTCAAAACATTCCTTTTGTTTTCTCCGACTTACCTGCGAGTATGGCCGAGTACGACTTCACAAAGGTTCATTTTCGAGGACTAGCTCAAAAGGCAAGATTTGCAGCACTAACTGAAAGAGAAATCGCCTTAACGCTGTATTATGATAAGTCTACCATAGATAAACTAGGAATCACGGATAGCATTCAATACCTGTTCAATCAACTGGGTTGGGAGAACACTGCTTTGAAAACACGTTTTGCTACCTATAAGGATCTCACCTATGAATTCCTTAGTTCCTTCAGATACCTACCTAACTATGGTTTTGGATCCAACACAGAGCTGATTACCTTTCGAATGTTTGGAATGGACCAAACCCATAGCCGGATATCACTAGCTAATCTCCTAGGATTTCCTAGCGGACCGCATGTGTTCATCAGTGCAGAAGATGACGATATTGATTTTGAACTCGACCAATTCTGGGGTAGAATCACAGGCGACTATCACCCTGAACCAGACAGAATGTATAATGATGATATTCATAACCCAACTTTCAGATACTTCCATAAGATACTAGCTCACACCCTTTTCGGGAAAGAAGAAAATATTACCACAATATCTAAAGAGGAGTTATTCATCATGTTCTGTGCTTCCCAGGGACGTACAGTAAATGCAGTGCCTTTCATGATGAGATCTTTCAAACGCCTCACTCAGGAACTACAATCACCTATTCTTATAGGAGGCCTCGTGACAATGATTGCCCACGAGCTTGGCCTTAGATTCCACTTAAATGCAAGCACTCGTTTTGGCACCATCCGACCCATGAATATACAGTTCTGCTTTAACAGGCGCATTTTAGGAACTATGGGACCTGGACCTTATGAGTACCTCATCAACGAAAAACCTGTCCAGCTATTCACGCTGCCTGATCATCAGATAACAAGTATCCACAACAAGGACAACTGACTTTATGAATTGGATGAGCCTATGGGACCTCTTTCACCTTAATCAACACCACAGAACTATATGTACGACAGTGACCACATCTCTGAGGCACACGACTATATGTACTATGAGGATGTTGTATCAGAAGCTGAAGTAGACCCTACGATTCCTCCGCACTACAACACTTATCCTGAGCCTATCCCTGAGGAGACCACCGACAAAATGGATACTGTTCTACTCCGATTGGACAACGTTGATGCAGCTCTGACTACTGTAAAAGATGACATAGTAGGCATACACAGCAAACTGGTAGTCTTCATGGACTTAGTCTGTGACCAGCTCGACTACTACGCACGGCAGTTCGATGAGTTGAAGGCACGAAAAGACTAGATACTAGTTTTAGCATTAGATTTAGTTTAGTTTAGTTTTTCTACTTTCCGTCCATTTTCAATTGTTTTGATTTTTGCATTGTTAATTTCTTTATGTACTACATACAAACATTCCAATTTCTTGTTATTTCAATTATAGTCTTTATTCAATTATTCTGTTTTTTCGTTATTCTTTGTTTATTGCCTGCTATAATACATTGCCATATCAATACTAGGCCTAAAAGTCACTGAAAGAACACCCTCAGAGCAAAATTATGCGTTCTGCAGATTTTGCTGCTGTGACGATCGTCACAGGTTCCTGACGAGCGTCACGCGGGTGACGACCGTCACATATACGTGACGATCGTCATGAACCCAAAACTGCTATCTGATATAACAGGGGTTGCGTTTTCTCTCCCACTCATCTCTTTTCAACTTCCAATCATCAACAACTCCTTCCCCACTCCAATTTCTCGTTTTCCCCATATTGCACCATATATTTCAACTCCCATCTCAACCTCCTGGCCCACATTCAGGCCAACTGTAACCGTGGCTCCAAGCCATTTTACTTTGGCGGGATTGTCACTGCCATTGCACTTGGGCTGAACCTCGGCGACCGCCTCCAGCACCTCCATGCCATCCCCTCGGTGTTCCTTGACACCGACCACTGCAGAGCCTCTCACCTTATCCGTTCCAGAGCCGATGGCAAGTACCACCCGGTAGTACGTGGCAAAACCGTCCGAAGCATCATCCTTCCATCACGCACCCGGACACACCCAGAGGATTGTACCAACTGGTTATTTGACCTCACTGCCCCTCCTATTGCCGCTGCTCCAACTCAGGACCACACCCAAGGTTCTGATGACGAAATCCAAGCTGAGTTGGACAGGCCAGAGCAACCGGAGGCATCGCAGCCTCCTCCTTCCGAAGGTACATCCTCTCGCCGCCGCCGCCATCGTCCAGTGCCAGACTACTCGGAAGAGGACCTCCGTCGCTCTCTCGACCAGCAGGCCCAGATACTCGCTATGATGCAGCAGCAGAATCAGTGAGCAGAGCAGTTCGAAGCTTGGCATTGGACCCAAATGCAACAACTTCAAACCGGCCAAGAAACCATTACAGAGAACCTGGCGAATCTGACCTTGCAGGTCGAAGGACTCCGTGACTATGTCTACCACACCGGAGCTATGAGTTTTGAGGACCGAGTCGCCCGGGTCAGAGCCAGAGGACGAGAGCACGGACGTGACCGAGGCAGCGGACGTGATTAGTTATCATTTTCCTTATTTGTTTACTATATTTTCAGTTTATTTGTACTTTCATTTTCGTTGTATCTCCCTCTCGCATTCTTTCAAATCAGTGGGGACACTGATTGAGATAGTGTGGGAGCGGAGCGTTTATTTCCATTCCATTGTACTTTGACTTTCGTAATTTCTATTCAAACATTTTCTACTTTTAGCAAATAAGTCTCGTTTATATATCCTTTTTCCGTTACGTAAACATCCCCACGTTATTCGACGTAAACAACAAATTTTTCCGTTCGTTCCTCAAAAGCAAAAGCATCACGAGAATGCACCCGAGTTCAAACCAAGTTTTGAAACTCCGAGGAGACGACAATTCTAACAAAACCAGTACCGTCTTGACACCTTAGATCTCCGGTTTATGCGAGTCGGTTTCACTACCTACATGTACCAAAGTCTCAAGTGTCTACGCAAACTCAGCCCCAAGTAGTTTATACTAGCAGTCATCACCATCCTAAAACACTTCTAAGCGAGCGACCAATGCAAATAAGTGTATGATCTCCAAAAAGATGAAAAATCATGAAAAGAAAGCTAGATAGCCAAAAATATAAGACACGCTTCCTTCTAAGTTAGGTGCTCCTCACCCGAGCATTTAGTCCAACGGCACGAAAACTCATTGAAAAATCAATGATATAAGCTTATGATCAATGAAGAAGATCAAAACAGAAATGAGATCATATTCACTAACAGGTCGACTTGCCATGAAAGTGTATGGACAACGGGCTTAATGTGATTGCGCTAGAACAAACAGGGTGAACTTGCCGCGAGAACCTTGACACCAAGCTACAGTAGCATGACTGGGACGGATTTGCATAAGAAGGAGACCTCTGAAGACTTGTAGTCCAGTGTCGTCATGATACTCGTTTTGTTCTTACTAAGAATCCCGGTTTTTCCCAACTTTGCGAACGAAGAAGCTGCCTCGTGCTTGCCGACTTTTTCCTGTTTTACTTGAGGACAAGCAAAGATTCAAGCTTAGGGGAGTTTTATAACACGAAATTGTATATATATTTTGATGCATAATTCAACTAAAGTTTAACTGTTTTCGACCCGATTTCGGGTTATTTCCGTGTTATTTGTCTGATGTTTTGCAGGTATTTGATGATTACGCCTAAACAAGGCAATATGAAGAAAAGAAGCAATCTCAGATGAAATATGGACGAAAACCGGGTGAAAACATCATGAAAAGCGCAGAATGCTGATTTTGCTGCTGTGACGACCGTCACAACTCCATGACGACCGTCATGCAGGCAAAAATGCCCCACTTCAAATGCACGTAAAAGAAGCAGTTCCAAGTCCCAAATAGTGGACCACTACTCCCTGATAATTCTGCCTCAAAGTCCACCTTCTTCAAGTTATAACCGTTAGAATTCCATTTCTATAAAAGGGGGAGAAGGGGGACTCAGAAAGGGAGTCGCATTCATAGAACGAAGTGCTGCCCAATTCCATTTCCAGAGCAGAAGTTCAGTTTTATTTTATTTCCTATTTTTTGTTGCCTTTCATTCCTTCTGTAATTTTTATTTCCGTTGTACGATCAAATTGGCACAAAGACCAGAATCCTGCCAACATCTGTGGAGGATCTGCCCAAAGGTCAATTGGAATATTTACAGGTTTCTCATTTCAATCGTAATTCCAGTTTTTATTATGATGCATGCTATTATTTATTGTTTTTATTTATGTTTTACCTTTCCCAAATCCATGTCTAGCTAAATTTAAGTAATCGATATGTAGTAATAATTCGAAAGGGATTTGACAATAACCGGTTGAAAACTGTCTTTTTCAAAAGTTGTTTATGGTCTGAGTGTTTAAAATTAATTTACTGAATAAACTTTGTCGCGAAAGCGAGAACTTATTTAAAAGTAGTTTTGCCACGAAAGTGGGAAATTAATTAAGGTACGAACCAACAAGCGAAAGTTGCAGCAAGACCAGATAGTAAACACTAGTCATTCATTTTAATAACAGCGAAAGCACTTTAAAATGAATTAGAACTTAGAGATTTCCAAAAAATAATTTTAACCCCGAATGGGACACGAAAGCGTACGTTTGGCCCTTAGAATTATGATTAGCGTCAATAACCATCGTGAGGCGAGAGTCTTCAGATCACCATTTTCTGCTTAAATAAACTCTGAAAAATATTTTGTAGGCTGGTAACTTGTCAAATCCCCGAAGAACATAATTACTAGATATCCATTCAATTAATTATACTTTAATTTACATTCTTAGTTCCCTTTAGTGACAATCTTATTCCATCAAACATTATCTACCTAGCTAAACATAGTAACTCCAGAGAACACTAGTTTGATTACGAGTCCCTGTGGGATCGATATCTATTATTACTACGCGATAGACTGTGCACTTGCAGTTAGGTTGTATTAGACATAGAAAGTCGCGATCAACCACAAAAACTCAGCGAAGCTTCAAACATTCATCATCATCGTCGAACTAGCAAACCCCTTTCAAACCGATCCTCAACACAACAACCTTCACATTTCCGTTTCATCAACAACTATTTCTAACTAAACTCAACCCACTTGTTTTTTTGTCGAAACCCATTTCTCCATTGCCATACATCCGCACACGAGAAACCGACAACCTTAAACCTTCCATCACTAATAACCATAAACAGAAACGAAAATGAGACGGAGAGAGGTTTGAGGTGAGAGGAGAGTGAATATGAGGAGGTGATTTTGAAACAGAGCAAGAACTGAGAGAAAGAAGAGTTGAGCGAGAGAGACGATCCGGTGTACAAGAAGAAAAGGATCTGTTTTTTTTCTTTTATTATTTTTGTCTGTATTTTGTTTTTTTATTATTTTAACTTGGGCGGCTAAAGCCATGAGGCCCACCGTGACCTCTCTTTCCGTCTCATCCCCCACCGTTTTTTCTTAAATCCCCTGTTTCATTTCTTGTTGTAAATATTTTTTTATATTAGTTAAATTGTTGCTTATTTTATAAAATAGATTGAATTGATATATTTTATATATTATACAGAATTTTGTAAGTATATTATATACATGGTTATTTTATTTTAGGTAATATGCTTATAGTTTATATTTTAGATTTTGTATATTATTTCTTTTAGAGAAGGTATTAGTACCCTAAACTTCTGTAGTACTATACAGGAACCTTTTGTTTAAATTTACTATTTGCTTGGAGATATATACTGAGCTAAGGGTTAGAGAGTGACATAGAAAGACCTAAGGGTTAGTCCTAAGTTTACTCGGCAAGATTCGCATCTTGTGCCTACGTATCCTGGGTAGGGGATGGAATCAGAGTAATCGTAGTTGCCCTACCCAGGATACGTAGGCACAAGATGCGAATCTTGCCGAGTAAACTTAAGACTAACCCTTAGATCTTTTTATGTCACTCTCTAACTCTTAGCTCAGTATATATCTTCAAGCAAATAATTAAAGCAAATAGTAAATCTAAACAAAAGGTTCCTGTAGAGTACTACAGAAGTTTAGGGTGTTAATACCTTCCCTAAGCTTAACTAACCCCTTACCAAGATCTCTCCCCGCATTATTTACGATGCAAAATTAGGTTTTCCTTCTTTTGACCTTTTCCTTCGGATAAATCAAAGATCGGTTGTAAATTAAAGATTTGCTATTCAAATTAATTAATAATTTGATATCCTATTCTAACCGCAACAGAAAATGGCGACTTCACTGGGGACAGTCCTAACTTTAAGGGTTACCCCTACTTTGTTTATTTTACTATTTACTTCATTATTATTCGCTTGTACATATATATATCTATTGTACCTTGCTTGGGGCATCTGCTGTTGTGAGATAAGTCCTACACCCGGACTTGAGTGACATTATTATAGGAAGGTGGTATATTTGACGAGGCTTATAGGGAGTGAGTCCCGACCAAGCTGACTTGAGAATCACTGCTCAGTGGAGGCCCTTTTGAAAAATAGTTTTGTTGAACGAGTAATCGTGAAAACACTTACTATTTCCGATTGGAGTCTGTGATACTGGGGACCGTAGTTACTTTAACACCACTTTGGCCTTATCTAGGACGTAGTGCGATGACTATGAGGGAGTAGTCCCAAAATAGTTGCTACGCGATACTACACTCAAAAGAGGTTCTCTTGAGAATATTATTAACCACCGAGTCAATCGGGAAATTGATAATATCTGAGAGATGGACTGATGACTTTGGGAACTTCTTTAGAACCCTTGTTCTGCAGGTACAACTAGCCTATAATACATACCTTTTGGGAAGGGTAGACATTTACTCCGTTCACATTCCTCTAACCTAGGACCTTTTGTTATTTGTGTGTATTTGTGCATGACATTCGTAAAACATCATTCCTAGTTTCAAGGAATTCAACTGTCCTTTGCAAATTCAAAAAGTCTTACATTATAAAGTCTAAAACATTTTCCAACTTTCCTAAAAAATGTTTGTAATCGACCGTTGAAATTCTTGAGACCATTGCATGGCATTAGCATTATATTTTTGCATTGCATTTTCCCTCCGGTCTCTCATGTCCAATTGTCTTTATCTTCCAGTGTTCCTTTGAGTCATCAAGCTGATTCCTCGACACAGATATCGAACTAGAGCTAACTATAGACTCATGATGTCAGAACAAGAGAAACATAATGCGGAGGTCCGAATGGAGATCGATGAGTTGAAAGCAGGCATGACCAGGCTTACCGAGATGCTTCAAGTACTGATTGCCAGAGGATATCCACCTTAGAGGACCGTCATTCAGGAAGTTTCAAGTGTTGATCCACCTCTTGTTTCACTGCCGCCCTCTACTTGGCCAAAGTTTAGTTTACCTCATAATTACTTTCCACCTTTTGCATCTACTACTACGATTGGTCAGACTGTCAGACCGGTTTTTCAAGCTCCTGTCCTTACTGAGGCTAGACCTGTGGTCCACACTATTAATCAGACTGTCTAAGCTCCCTTTGAGATCCTCCACATGAGTACAATGTTGCCGGTGTTCAAAGGGAAGACCCAGAAGATTTTGTTGAGCCTGAGATTACCCGTGAACAATTTCAGATCATAAACAAGAGACTCCAAGATGTCGAGGGTACCGACTTCTTCAATGTTGATGCCGATAATATGTGCCTAGTTTCTGGTCTTGTTTTGCCTGCCAAGTTTAAGACTCCTGAATTTGTGAAGTATCAAGGTCACTCATGTCCAAGAGCCCATCTAGTCATGTACTTCTGAAAGATGGCAGCTTACACCAACAATCAGAAGTTGCTCATCCATTGCTTTCAGGATAGTTTGAGTGGTGCTTCTCTCAAATGGTATATGAATTTAGAGCATAACAGCGTCCACTGCTTCCAGAATCTCGCCAAAGCTTTTATGAAGCAATACAAATACAATTTGGACATGGCTCCCGATCTTCATCAACTTCAAAGTTTGTCTCAGAAGGAAAAAGAGTCGTTCAAGGAATACGCTCAGCGTTGGAGGGAGTTATCTTCCCAAGTTGAACCCCCTATAGCAGATAAGGAACTGACAGGAATATTCATGGAACTTTGTCTCCTTTCTATTGGGAAAAGATGATTGGAAGTGTCTCTTCAAGCTTCATAGATCTGGTGACTATTGGCCAAAGGTTAGAAGAAGGTTTGAAAAATGGGAAGGTATCCAAAGCTGTCGAATCTTCTAATGGTGCAAAGAAATCCTATGGGAATTTCCATAAGAAGAAAGAGGAACAGACCAATACCGTCATGACTGAACCAAGAAGGCCTCGCCATGGACTTCAACCTATTGATCATCATGTTGTTGCTCCACAACTAGCTCAGACTCCTCAATGTCCCGTTGTTAGACAAGACCAGTATCGAAATAGGAATCAATTTGATTCTATTCCTATGACTTACACGGAACTTTATCCTTACCTGGTTCAAAAAGGGCTGATCACTACAAGGGCTTTAACACCTCCTCATAATCCTCCTCCAGCTGGATTTAGGGCTGATCTCCAGTGCGATTTTCATGAGGGTGCCCTGGGCCACGACTTGGAGCATTATTTTGCACTAAAAGCTAGAGTGCGTGAGTTGGTTAGAACTGGAATCCTTGATTTTGAGGATAATCCTGCGAATGTCCAGAAAAATCTTCTGCCAGTGCATCAGAAGTGAAGCTTCAAAAAATAATGATTTAGTCATTAGGCCTTTTGTTTCTCGTTGTTTGTACTTTCCTTATTTTTATATTAGTTGTTTTCTTTCAAATTACGTTTGTACTTTTACATTAATGAACTGAGCATTGCAACTTTCGATTTCAATTTATTTTGTCTATTATTTTCATCTTTATGCTTTATCTTTCAAATATTTACTTCTTGTCCAAATTTTTGATATGTAAAGATTGGAGGGAGGATGACGAAAACCTTATACCCATAACTGCTGTCAGTATGCTTTCAATCAAAACTTTGTTGAAGATGTAAGACATTGTTTCAATCCCCCAAACACTGGAGAAATAAGGAAGTTAATCCCTTGTCACCACCTTCGAGCCTAGAAGTTGGAGTTTCTTTCTTTACAGAAAACACGCAATATTAACCTGGGGCATGGGTAGTTCTTAGTTAACTCGATTATGTGTTCATACAATACACCTTTCATATAAAGGTCGTACTCACAAATTTCCCTTCACACAGCAAGTAAGTGTCGAAGATGTTTCCAAGTCAAAAGTCGATGATGGTTCACCGTGATCATTAAAGTTAGGTAGTCACTTTCTGAATAAAAAAAATCAAAAGAAAAGAGCCTGCTAAGTTAAAACCTATGAAGGAGACTTAGGCAAAACTGGGGCATCCCGCTGACTGTAATCTTTACAAGAAACAGTTCAGGCAAAAGTTAGGGATAATAAAAAGAGGTGACCTTCAAACTCTTCACCATGTAAATCCTTAATGCCAAAACAACCAAATGTTATAGGGAAGTAGTGGCTGCCTTTTCATAGGTCCCTTGATTTCTGAACCATCATTGTTACCATCAGTGCAATTCCTAACCTATAGGAACTTGAATGCATAATATGAGTTAACTGAGCGTAGGACTGAAGATCATCACGAAGTTTGGGTGGGTACAAATAAATTTCGAGTCTTTATCCTTTGTTTCATAAACCGTGAACCAGGCCACGTTACCACCCTCAAAAGACCTAATTGAAGCAAGGTTATTTAAAAGCATACTACATCAAGGTTAAGTAAGCTGACTTCAAAAGATCTTTGCGAATCATTTATTTTGGTAGTACACCTTTATTTTAAACTTTGAGCGTCTTGAACCACCGGGTTCTAAGAAACGTCTCATTTATTTTTTCATCTTTCAAAAATAATTTTGATTTCAAAAGTTGCATGAAATTTGCATTACCGTGTTTGTATGAATACTCTTGTTTGCAAATTGGCTTTCCTCTAAGGAATTTTCAAACAACGAAAAGCTTGGTCGGTGATCCTGTCAGGGGCAAGTTCCATCCAGATCCTATTGAGAATCAATTTAAGATATTTGTTCAAGGCAAGTCCTTCTCAGATTGGGTTTATCCAAAAGTTTTTCAAGACTCAGACTGGGGCAAGCCTTCCGAGGGCACAGTTAAGCAGTCATTTTTAGAATCAGATGAGCTGAAGTATTTACCAGTTCGGCCTACAGACAGTTTAATCTGGGGCAGTTTAATTGAAGGATTCCCAACAGTGGCACCTTTAGTCCCCGAGCAGAATAACATTGATCTCCGTGTTAAGGAATCGGTTTTACAATCTTGTCATCTTACCAAAAGAGTTGAGCCTTGTCGTCAACATCTGAATTTACATTTGATCATATATCATAGCATTATTCATATACATACGCATAACATGAGTGTTTCATCCTCATTTGCATTTCTCCTGAGGTCGTGTTTTATCCATTGTCTTACCTTATGGTCAAAGTCCAACTTACTCAGCACCTACCAAGCAGAGTTGTCGTGCCTATCTGACGTTCTTCCAAATATGACGTTCTTCTTATCCGATGGTTTTCCGGATATGTCTGTTCCTTTTCCGGATTATCAATTTCCGGACTGACTCGGTGGTTAATAATATTCTCAAGAGAACCTCTTTTGAGGGTAGTATCGCGTAGCAACTATTGTGGGACTACTCCCCCATAGTTCCCGCACTACGTCCTAGATAAGGCCAAGGTGGTGTTAAGGTACTATGGTCCTCAATATCATAGACTCCTTTCCTTAAATAGTAAGAGTTTTCACGACTGTACTCGTTCAACCGAACCATTTTCGAAAGGGTCTCAACTGAGCGGTGATTCTCGAGTCAACTTGGTCGGGACTCACTCCCTATAAGCCTCGTCGAATATATCGCCATCCTATAATAAGGTCATTCAAGTCCGGGTTAGGACTTATCTCACAATAACAGGATACCCCCCAAGCAAGGTACAATGATAATATATACAATAAAATAAATAATGAAACAAATAGCAAAAATAAAGCAAAATAAGGGAACCCTTAAACATTATGGTTTTCCCTAGTGAAGTCGTCATTTTCTGTTGCGGTGGAAATAGGATATCAAACTATTTATTAGTTTGAATCACAATTCTTTATTCACGACCGCTCTTTGATTTATCCGAAGGAAAAGGTCAAAAGAGGGAAAACATATTTTTGCATCGTAAACACAATGCGGGGAGAGCTCTAGGTAAGGGGTTGGTTAAGCTTAGGAAAGGTATTAGCACCCTAAACTTCTGTAGTACTCTACAGGAACCTTTTGTTTATTTTTTTGCTATTTTTCTTTATTATTTGCTTTAAGTATATATTGAGCTAAGGGATAGAGTGACCTAAAGACCTAAGGGTTAATCCTAAGTTTACTCGGCAAGATTCTCATCTTGTGCCTAAGTATCCTGGGTAAGGAATGGGATCAGAGTAATCGTAGTTCCCCTCGAAAGGGAGGTTAGAAACGTCTTGCGGTGGTAAAGGTTTCAATGGGGAGTAAAAGTATCTTAAGGACACGCTTACGTGGAGTCTTAAAACTCCTACTTCTACGTTGAATTTATTAATTGAAATCTAGGGTTAAATTAGGGATTCCACGACGGGAAAACCCTAAACAGAGTACGACAAATCTTTGACCTAAAGCTAGGTAAATGGCATTTTTATCCACGGCGGGACACCTAGGCTAATTAGGGTTTTGAAACGGTCGAGGGTTAGGCTATTGACTCGGCGGTCAAACTGTTAGACCTAATCCTTCGGAAGGGATTCTGACGGTATGCAAAAATGGAAAATTATTATACGGCAGAATTAAAGTGCGGAAAGATAAAGAAAACGGTAAAAGAAAGCATCGCGACGATCACTCGTGTAAATTACAAATCCCAAAAAAATACAAGACAAAATAACTGCGGCAATTACTCGCATAATTACAAACGAAAAATTTACAATATGAGGAAACATTGATAAACTGAAACGAAACAAGACGACCGGGGTTAGACGATAATTGAGACGACTAAGAAGAAATTTGTTTTTTTGAATTTTTGATTTAAAAGAAAGGTTAACTTTTACTTTTAAGGGAAAAATATTTTTATGAAAAACCTGTTTTAATTTCAATGAAATTAAGAACTGTTTTAATTTAAATGCAAAAATGTTTTAAATTTTTTTTAAAAAAAAATCTTCAATCAAATTGTTTTTTAATGATTTAGACCTTTAATTTTTTTACTATGGAAGTTGAGTTTATAAAAAATTTAAATCAAAATTTTTTAACAACATGATGAACGATCCATTATTATTTTTTAGAAAACATTTTAAGTTTTGATGGTTTATCAAAAACTAAATTAATTACAATTAATGGTTATTCAATAAAAAAATAATAACAAGATTTTGAAACTAAAATAAATAAAAATAAAGAAATAATAAAACAAAAATTCTTAAGATAAAAAAAGGGGGGGGGGGGGGGGAGAGGGGGGGTTGGTTAGCATATCCCAATTGAAACCCTTAGGGTTTCTTAATTTTCTCTCTTCTTCTTGTCTACCATCATCCCGCCGCCGCTTGGCCATGGAAACTCCTTTGAGAGCTTTTCATCCACCATTCTTTTTCCGATTTGAGCTTGCATGTCACTTTCCGTTCTTCTTCTTTGTCCCTGCAAAAACGAAAATGAGTGAAAACAACGATGGTTCTTCTTATCCAAGTTCTGATCGGTGATATCCAAATGTGGGTGGATGGATTCACGTATCTGGATGGAAAACGGCCGATGATGAACGACAATTCTGAGGCTTTTGCGGTTATAGCTGGTGTTTGAAGCCCTACGGGTTCTGCCGCCTTCGCTGATGGTCGTTGGTCCGTAAATGCTCTGACTTCTTTCTTCTTTACGGTTCGATGATGATGAAGCCTTAAATGGCTTCTCTGAGAACTCGTTCTTGCTGCCGCCTTCGATCTTGTCTAGGGTTTTTCTGATCCCCTCTTTTGAACTCTTATTATGATATTTATATGCTTGGTTGTCTTCGATTTGTAGGCTTTAGTCCGTCGGAATTTGCTCCACTTTTGTAGGCTTGTTACTCGAGATTTTCGGAACTTTCTAATAGCTTATTTGTGGAGATTTTTCAAGTGGAACTTAACTTGTTGGCTTGACTCCTTTTGATGAGGTTTTGCTGGAAATTTATGGTTTGATTCGCGGCTGGTTTATGCAGCGATTGTTGCTACAATTTCTGCAGTTTTGTTGGATGTTTGGTTTCCTAGCTTTGACAAACTTGTTGATTTGGCTGTTGATCCGCTAAAATTGGGAAATTCCTGGAAAAAGTGTTAAGGCCATGTTTGGCAAAACTCTTTTCTGGAAAAAAACAATTTTCGAATACATGTTTTTTTAATAAGCACTTTTTTTGGCAAACCAGCTTTTCTCACAAAAGCACTTTTATTATCTCTTCCTCTCTATTTGATGCCTCGAAAAGAACAAAACTTGCCGATTTTTGCCATTGGCCGAGAATGGGATCGGGAGCCAGTTTCGGAGGAATACGTTACCCTCCCGACACCCAATGATGATGCTACTCTGAGGGTGTCGACAAAAACTAACAGATAAACTTGTTTGCTTATTTTTGCAGGTTTGGAAATGGATAATCAGAAGAGTCGGAAAATCGAAGAAGTCGGAAGAAATTTAGGACTTTAGGAAAAAATGTATTTTTTATTTTTATAATTTTATGTAAAAATTTTGTACTTTTCTTGTAAAAATCTTATTATTCCTAATAAAATCCTTTACTATCTTTCTTAAACATTATTAATATTATTATTTATATCTTTGATATGCAAACAATAATAAAAATAAACAAAAACTTACCATAAAAATGACTGAAATTAATTAGTATTGAAAAAATATAGATGAAAATAATTTTAAAAATGAAAAATAAAAAATAAAAATAAAAATATTTAAAATGAAATAAGGCCAAAAATAAAATAGAAATGAAATTGATGATTGACTTAGTGATTAAAATGAAATATGAAAACAATGAAATGAACCTTAATAAGAAAATTATTACTCACTTGAAATGAAAACATTTTTTTTTATCCTTTTTTGGTTTAAAATAAAAATGAAAAAAAACGATCACTAAAATTCCATTTTCTATCCATATTATTCGACTAATCCCGTCTCCAATGCGAACTTCTGACTAATCTCTCCGACAACTCAAACGAGCAACTTTATCTGGATAAACTCAACTGTCTGATTAAACTCAAATGATCGTAACCTCAGGCTGACTTCAGTCCACTTGAATCGATTCATCTTCGAACATCTCAAATATTTCTCAACCAAACAGTTCCAACTATACCTCGGCCCCGATTCACATTAGCAATATCCAACGGCTCAAATCTTCTGACTACAGCTCAAGATTCGTAAACTGACAGCCGGCTGCAAACAAATGACCGTTTTACCCTTCATGAACCAAAGAGCATGCCACATGATATTTTCCTGCAAAATCAACCAACTGCACAAACCTGTTAGCAACTATTTAAATGCAATGCAAAAATGCAATGGAATTCACGATGAACCGACAAATCTTAGGGCAAAATTTGGGGTATTACAGTTGCCCCTGTTTAAATAGTCTCACCGAATGATTTGAGCGACGTAGGAGGGATTGTCACTCATCTGATAAATAAATCTCTTCATATCTAATGTCGGCGCCCGGAATACGATTCAGATTCTTCTTTTATTAAAGGATAAAATGAACTGCTTCATACCTCAAGGTCGGCGCCCTAAACATGATTCAGCTCCCTCTTTTACTAAAGGATAAAATGAACTTCTTCATACCTCAAGGTCGGCGCCCTGAACACGATTCAACTCTTTCTTTTACTAAAGGATAAAATGAACTTCCTCATACTTCAAGGTCGGCGCCCTGAACATGATTCAGCTCCTTCTTTTACTAAAGGATAAAATGAACTTCCTCATACTTCAAGGTCGGTGCCCTGAACACGATTCAGCTCCTTCTTTTACTAAAGGATAAAATGAACTTCTTCATACTTCAAGGTCGGCGCCCTGATCATGATTGAGCTCCTTCTTTTACTAAAGGATAAAATGGTCCACAGCGGGAAGCCTAAGCATGAGTACGACGACTCAACGTCTTAAAGTTTAGGAAAAGATATGTCCATGGCGGGACGCCCAGGCATGAGTATGGCGACTCAACGTCTTAAGGTTTAAATGATATATCCACGGCGGGACACCCAAGAATGAGTGCGGAGACTCAACGTCGTAAGGTTTAAATGATATGTCCCCGGCGGGACGCCCAAGAATGAGTTCGGCGACTCAACGTCTTAAGGTTTAATGTAGGTGATAAGCTCATCGACTGGGAACTGTCGCTTGTCTGCAAAGGATTGTAAATGCTTTCCTTGAAATATAGTGCAAAATAAATGCACGTCCAGGTAGGTTAAGTGACCGACGGGACCGAAGTTCGATCTAGAATTGGGCTAGAAAGAAACTGCCAAACAAGACCCCATTGAGGAAAGGAGCTCACATAGGAACTATCTTATCCTATCGAGGAAAGATAACTGGAATAACCATCGTCCACGAGGGTTGAACTCTATGGGGATTAGCTAGAAATAAATAGTACTTTATGCTTAGGGCTGACGACAAAGGATGACGACGAATAGCAAGCATGCAAATGCTAATGCATATGCCCAAGTGTATACGAATGGGTATGTTCATGTATATGAAAATGTCATGCAATGAGTATGCAATGCTTAGGCTCATGCATATGCTGACAAAACAGATGAGAGAGGAGACATGAGATGAAATAAACATCTCGACAGGAATACCCTGCGACCTCTACAACAGTACCTCTATCAAGGGATAAGAAGAGTTGATGGTAGGACCCAATCTTGCTTCAAAGTTACAACTTCCCTGGGGAGAAAATAATCCACTTGGGGGGATACGACATCATGACTTCCTTATGGGGGTACGATACGACTTCACCTGGAGAGTATGATGTCCTAACTTCAACTAGGGATCCTTGATCTCTGCATGAGGATACGATGTCATGACTTCACGGGAGGGATTGCTATCATGAACCATAATCATCCAAAGAACTCTTAGGATCAGAGACTTCCTGGGATAAAATAAATATCTGCTGCACGGGGAAGGTGTGGAGCTAGGCAGCTTCATGGAGATAGTGTAGCCTTCCTGGGAATAATACCTCGGCTTCCTGGGGAAAAGGTATATCCAACTGGGGATAAAAAATCAAAATTCCCGGAGGAGAGTTCGTCAGACTCACTGGGGAAAAATTAACAGACATTCCTGGGGACAGTATCTTGACTTCTTTGGGAGAATACAACAATCTCCTGGGGAATATTCCTGAGGAGGGTCCGACAATTTCACTGAGGAATAGAAAATTCCACCGAGAATGGGTCTTCTAGAACATATATCACTTGGAGGATACCGGGGATATCTCTGCAGTCTTGAGAGTCCCTGAGGATTTATCGAATGGATCCCAAAATAGTGGACAGCTTAAAGTCTCGCTGGGGACTATCACTAGGAAGACGCTGGTATGATCTCTGTAGTCTGGGAAATGACAGACTCGGTCCAAAGGGTTGTCAGCTTATAGTCTCGTTGGGGACTGTGTCGGCTTAAAGTCTCTCTGGGGACTGTCTGAGGCAATGGCCTAGATGTACTTCTGCAACGGTGACTTACTGGGGAATGAGGACCGCCGGGAGTAAAATCCATCGAGTGCATGAAGAATGTCGCGCAACAAGCTAGTTTTGATATCAATGGACTTTGTAGTAGTCGTTATTTTGAAAAATATCGTGCCCCAGAGTACCTGCTTTGTGAGAAAGTCATCTCAAGAGGATTTTACAGAGAACATAGGGTTTGATTTCCCCACTGTTTTCAAACTCTTGGAGAGATTTGTCAGATCTCGACGTAACTGGCACGAATCAACCGTGTTACGATTGAGTCTACAAGAATAGCTCTTAAGTACGTCTGGCTCGCATCAGTACATGATTTAGAAACCACCTGCCCCTGTTTAGCAGGATCTTCGAGTTCCATTGTCGACGTTTGTGTGTAAATTTCTTAGATGTTAGGAAAAATCGTCACGCGTGAAATGCTATCCTGAAACTATCAATGCAACAATATATTTGTCTTGAAAATTTTTGTTTTTATTTTGAAAAAGATATCGCGATAACTCGTGAACGAAACCACTAGTTAGGATATGAATTTAATTTGTAATGCCAACGTTAAATTGAGCATAGCTCGTAGGAGTCAGGAAACGTTATCTCTTCGAGTGTGCTTTCGAAAGAAATCCTACTTCAATTAGGTCTTTTAATGGTTGTATCATGGCTTGGTTCACGGTTCAAGAAACAAAGGATAAAGGCTGTACCCACCCATTCTACGTGATGTTCTCCAATCCTAATTCAGCTAACTGGATGCGGGCACTCATTCCTCAATCGAATTTGATAGGGTCGAGAACTCATCAAGGCTTTGGACAATGGCAGCCACTCACCTATTTCTTTAGTGTTTGATCAACACGACTTTGTTCTTTATTGGGGATTCTTTATTGTAATCCCTTATTATTATTATTATATTTTTTCATTCCCTAACTTTTGCCTGGACGACGTCTTTTGGATTTGACTTTGGAGTCCAGCGGGATGCCCCAGTTTTGCCTAAGTCTCCTTCATAGGTTTTGACTTAGCAGGCTATATCTTTTTATTTTTGTTGAATAAGTCGTGTGACTCTTTTGAAAGGCTTATGACTGCCCCACTCTTTTAGTAGTCGAGGGATAGTCATTGACTTCTAACTGCCTAAGATGTTATGGATAGATTCTCGAAGGTTCGCTCCTCCTTCTGAGAGTCTGAGCGCTCGGTCAGTTTAACTGAAAAACTACCCTGCCCCAGGTTAAAATGAGGGTTTTAATTTGAAAAAGAAGAAAACTCCTACTTCACAGCTCAAAGGGGGTAAAGAGGGATTATCTGCCTTATATCTCCATTGTTTGGGATTTGAAACAATGCCTTACATCATCAATAGGTTTCAATCGAAATAATATGACAAAAGATCTGATGTTTTTGGTTCATCATCCTCCTCCCAATTCTCTATCAGAGCAAGAGATCGGGTAAAGTTGGCATTATAGCTTATGGAAAAAATATTTTTTGTGAGTGAAAACGAATGGATTTATTCAAGACAAACATTATGCATTAATTATTCCAAAATAAACAAGTTCGTACATGCTAATTATGCTTAATCAAAGAAAATAAAATATATAAATAACAAAATGAACTGTCTTAAAGTCCTTCAAAATGTGTTTATGAAGTCTTTGTATCTAAGACCGGTATGGTAGTGGTGGTTTCCTCTGGCGGAGCCTCACTGGAATGAGCCGTCTTGCTTGCCCCAACTAGATTTGTCAATGCTTTAGTATCAGTCTTCGAATCTTCCTTCAGACTAACTTTCCCAGATTCTTGGTCGATCGGGGTCACATCATCTTGAGGACTGCTGAAATGAAGTGGACTAGGCTCCTGAATAAATACCGGCTTTGGCAGATTCACGGGAGAAGTAATTGGCTGAGATATGTTGAAAACCTTGAGAGGAGTCTTGATCTTTGGCTGAGGATCGTCGAAAGAGAGAAACTTCTTTTCCAACAAATCTATGAAAATATCCTTCAGAGCATAGCAATCTTCCAAATCATGTCCGGGCGCCCCCTCATGAAATAAACAATGAGCGGCGGCATTGTAATTGGCAGGCAAAGGATTATGAGGCAGACCGATTGCTCGGGTAGTGATCAAACCTCGTTTTACTAATTAAGGATACAACTCGGTGAAAGTCATCAGAATCGGAGGACAAGGTTTGTACTGTCTCTTACTCAGAGCATTCTGACTAGATGTCTGATTCTTAGGTTGTTGATAAGCAGGAGCATTGGACGCTTGTTGACAGTTGATAGGAGCTTGTGTAGGCTGATAAATAGGAGGCTGTTGATAAACCGGATGCTGATAGATCGGAGTCGGTTGCACAGGCTGATATGTAGGAAACTGTTGATTTACAGGAGTTGCAACAGTAGCCACATAGGGTTGTTGAGCATACTGAACAGGATAACCTTGAACACAAATTTGATGATGTTGAAAAGCATCCATCAAGCGATTCCTCGGACGTGTAGCTCTTTTATGGTGGTCAAAGCTCGGAGTTTTTCACTTTGGAGGATTAAACCATCGAACTGGTGGAGTGATGGTAGGATTCACCAAACTGGATTGACGACCTTGAGGCGGTATGTTCTCAACAGTAACAACTGGGTGAGGACCCACAACAGTGTTGGTAATCTCAGAAACAACAGTAGGTTGATTATCCATCTTCACCTTAAGGGCTTGCAGCATCTCCATAATCTGCCCCACACTTCCTCGAAGATCTTCGAGTTCATGGCTGACACGGTCGATCTCTTGAGCTTGTTCTTCCATCCTTTATCGAGCTTAGGCTCTAGTATTGTACTGATGCGGAGGACCCAGGGTGACGAAACTGGAAGGTGAGAGAACCGAGGATAAGACACTGGGAGATACATGTAATGCAAAAATATGATGCTAAAATGCAAAACGATTTCATGGAATTCAAATATTTACGAATATCGCGGAATACCAAAGAAATTATATTTTATTAATTGAGAACTGGATTACAAATAATATAAAGTCTTTAAAGAAAATAGCTAAACAAAAGCTAATAATGACCCTAAGGAAGCAACGTCCACAACTTCAAGGAGTAGGCAAACATTTAGAGGAAAATAAATCCTCGTAGATTCTTCTCTTCTTGCAGGAGAGTACCTCTTCATTCTTCAACTGAAGCTGTTTTTGAAGTTCGTCGTACTTGCTGACCGTCACATGGTATTTTTTCTTCCATATTTCTGCTTCATGTTGAGCTTTCTTCAAATCGATCTTCAACTTGATAGCTCTGTCTTGGACCCACTGAAGGTATGGTTCCATGGACACACAATTAGGCCTTCCCAGACTTTGTCGACCTTTCCTATGCAAGTGACGCCACGAAGATACAATCTGATCTTGAAGCTCTTTGTTGTCTTCGAAGAAGATCTTCTCTACGTAGATACTTTTAGGCGGTTCTTTCAAGGGATACCCTAACTGTCGGCGAGCTAGTACTGGATTGTAGCTTATTCCTCCATTAAAACCGAGTAAAGGCATGTTAGCGAAAGCTCCACAACCATCAATGAGTAATATTTCATCATACATACGGTTGTACCAATCAATATCGGAGTGGGTTAAAGCCATAAATCTTTGTGACCAACGTCCTTGGGTGGGACTCCAAAAAGGACCGGACTTAGGCAAGTGCGAAATAAACCACTTGTACAGTAACGACACACAACAAGTATGAAGGTGAGAAAATACTTAGAAGGGGGGTTGAATAAGTATGAATTTAAAACTTAGAAATAAAAACTCAAGTATTTTTATCCTGGTTCGTTGAACTCAACTACTCCAGTCCACCCTTCCTAGAGTGATTTGCCTTTCTCAAACAAGGACTTAATCCACTATTTAATCAACTGATTACAATAGTAAGCACTAAGAACAACTGTTCAAAGTCTTCTCAAGAACTACTTATCCTAACTGGATCTTCTTAAGGTTTTCTTACAATCAAATGTAATAATAAATACAAGTGTTTAAAATGCTTCTAATAAAGCTTTATCACAACTGTGATTTTTCACTTAATATTAAGAACAAAGAAATTAATTCTAGAAAGAATGTGAGTTGAATGAGAGCTTTGAATAATGAATTCTTTTCAGGTAAAACGTCAACTGAAGAAGATGGTTGGAGACTTCCTTTTATAGGCACATTGATCCAAGAGTATTTCACGTTGAGAAGAGTGTACCAAAAGGTCTGAGCCTTTTTGTCTTCACATAAAGTGACCTTTCCTAGAAGAAGAAAGCACAGAGAAATCCTTTTTGTCTGTGTTTTTGTGTCTAGCATAAATAAGGAAAGAGTCGTTTGGATATTCCAACGGACATAATCTTTGAATTCTTCTTCATAAATTTTCAGCAAGAATCATCAGAGTCTAAATTGATCAGAGCCTTCTGATGTTGATCAGAGTTTTGCTGAATCAGAGTCTTTGCAGCAGGTGTGCTTTTAGCGTGTATAAGTTCATAGCATATTTGAGTCAGATCCTCAGTACTGGCAGCTTTATTACTCTCAGAATCTTCTGTAGTAACTATGCTTGAAAACTTTTCATACAGAATTCTTCTTTGGTTTAGATGCTTCTGACTTGCTTCAGATTCTTCTGGAGCTTCTGCTTCAGATCCTTCTGGAGGCTACGCTCAGGATCTTCTGATGGCAACGTTCAGAATCTTCTAATGAGTGCATCTGACGCTTCAGAGCTTTGCATATTTCTTATGTTCAGATCTGATTTGCTTCTGGAGTGATATTTAATTTAATATCTGCAGCAAACATTCTTAAGCAAATTTTAGAGTATATAATTCTTAATTACAAAATTTCATAATAGTTATCATCAAAACATAGAGATATTATTAAGAACCAATTTGTGTTCTAACAATCTCCCCCTTTTTGATGATGACAAAAACATCAGAAATTTTGTTTAATTGAAAATAGAATAATTATAACTCCCCCTGAGATGATGAATCTCCCTCTGAATTAAATATAAATAAGGAATATAAACTTCCCTTTTTTTCTTGAGTATTTTTCAGAGTTAGAGCTTGATTGTTCTTAACCATTTGAGAGTCAGAGTGTCTTGCATATTTCAGAGTCAGATTCTGATAATTGTCATATGATCTGAAAGTCTCAGAGTTTCTTTTACAGAGTATACTTATCAAATGTTCTAAAATACTCAGATTTTATGTTAGATAAAATTGATATGTCTGAAGTTTCATTCTGGTGAAGTTTAATTAAACAGTTCAGATCTATTTTCTCCCCCTTTTTTGTCATAAGCAAAAAGTAATAACTTTGAAAAGACAAAGAAAAGGAAACAATAAATGAGATAAATCATGTGGAGAAAACTGTGAAACATTCATTCATTCATTCAGAGCAAAAGTACACACATTAGAAAATATTCAAATACATATGCAGACATTAGATGCAAACATCAGAAGAAGAAAAAATAAGAAAACTAAGATTGTTTTGACAAAAGCATCTTCAACAGATCCGTGATCTCAGAAGAAGATTGTTCTTGTTTTGACATCCACTTAGCCATGGTTTCATTCTTCTGATCCTGTTTGGACATCCACTGAGCCATGTCTTCAGACTTCTTGTTTTGCTTAGCCATCCATGACTTGATTTTTGATTGACCAGCTTCCAGAACTGCAATCTTATCTTCAAGATCTGGATATTCTTTCTTGATCTCAGATGAAGAAGGTGGAACAGTTTCTGAAGCTTGAACAGAGTCAATTTCCATAGGAGCTTTGGAGCTAGGAGTAGTAGAGCCAGAAGGATGTTCTATCAGAGTCATAGCCAGAGGGTTGTCTTCAGATGCAGATTCAGTATTCTCTTCTGATGATGAAGGAGCATCTATAAGAAGCAATGGTCTAGATCTCTTAACAGTCCAGAACAGACTTCTAGCTATTTCAGCAATTCTGAGCTTCGCATCATCAGAACATACGTTCTTCAGATTTGATGCTACGGTGTTGAATCTGTTTATGAAGCCATTCCAAATGGCATCAGATTCCTTTGCATCCATTGTTGATGAACATTTCCTCTGTACAGAACCTAAATACATCTGTATTTCTTGCAAAAAACTTGTAAATAAATGATCAACATTCAATCTAGATCTTGGGTGTAACAGAGTTTCCAAGGTTATTGGCTTGGGTTGGGGAGTAGGTGGAAAGATGGATTTTTGAATGGTGATCAGAGGAGGAGGGTAGTAGGGTATGAAAGGAAGTTCAGATGATTTGTCAGGTTTTGATCTAGTTAAAGCATTCAACAGATTTGGTTTTGCTTTAGTTTGATAAGAAACCACATCAAATGGTTTATCAGAGTAAGGTTTGAAAGCAGATTTAACAGGTTTATCAGATTTAGCAGATATAGCAGAGTATGATTTTGGATCTGATGAAGGTACTGCTGACATGGTTTTAACATATGTTTGAAGCACATATGGTAGAATGATGGTAAGTTTAGGTTTGAGAGGAGTGATAGTGTCAGATGGTTCAATTCTGGTGTAGAAATTTTTCAAGGTGAAACCAGAGGGAAGTTTGTTAGAAGACTATAGTTTGCATGAAGCAGAGGGTACATTCTCAGATGTTCTTGGCTTGGATGTAGGGGTAGGATTGGGAATGGTAATTTCAGAAGATGGTTTAGGTGTTGGAATAGGATTTGGAATAATAACTTTAGAAGAAACAGGTGGTTCTGGTTGGTTTACTTCATAATTTCTGTGAGAGGGAGATATCAAAAAGTATGGGTGTATATCAGATTCTGATGAGTTGGATGATGTGGTTGGAGTGTAAGAGGTAGAGGACACTTCAAAAACAGTTTTGAGAGGTGTAATGTTTAGAACCTCTGTCTCAGGAATATGGGTTTCAGATGGGTTGGTTGATTCTGATGGATTTTCAGAAGGTTTTGATGGGGTTTCAGATGTAGGTGGTTCTGATGTAGGTGGTTTTTATGTAGGTGGATAAGATGTAACTTTTGCAGATCTAATAGGTTCAGATGTGTTTTATGGTGGATGTTCTGGTTGTGGTTGTTTTTCTTGTTGTTGTGATTGTGGTTCAGATTGTTTTTGTTGTTGATTTTCTTATTGTTTTTCTGGCAGTTGTTGTTGTTGTTCAGATTGTTTCTCTGGTTGTTATTGTTTTTCTGGTTGTGGAGTTTGATTGGCTGGTGTTGTTGTTGGTGTTGGTACAAATGACTGTGTAGTAGAAGGTTTTATAGGTGAGATGGAAACAGGATTAGATGATTTTTGTGGGGATGGAACAAATATATGATGTGGAGCAGGAACATATTGTTTTTGAGTAGAAGGTGGTTTTGGAATAGACTTAAATGTTGAATCATTTACAACAGTATTATTTACAGAAGATACAGAAGATTTGGTACCTTTAATCTTGATACGTTTTGCAGGAACAGAAGGAGCGTCTCCAGATGCTTTCCTCTTGATCAGCTTCTGAGGCTTGTCAGCAACTTTGGGCTTCTTCTGAACAGTCATATCTTTTGCTTCTGATTGACTTCTTTTTCTAGTGATCTCATCTCCTCCATCAGGCAATGGTTCCCTTGCTCTTTTCAGAATATCTGCAGGAATGGGCGTTCCATTTGCCTTGTAAGCATCAATATATCTCACTATTATTTCCCTTGGTTCTTCAGCAAAGAACAGAGGGTAGTCTTCTACTGGAATTCGCTTCTGACTGAGTTCAGAAATATTCAGCTTCTTGGGTGCAGATGTGAGTTCCTCTATAATTTTTAGTCTCTGAAAACTCTTTGCATTCAGAGGTTTTCCAAGAATGAATTCAAGTTCATCTGTGACTCCAGCAGCATATAGAGCAGTCACCAGTCCATTTTCTGTCAGAATATCTGAAATTAACCTTCCAAAAGGAATCCATGTTCTGATCTTCTGACCTTTTTCTTTCACAGATTCTCTGGAGGCATTTATATGATTCCATAAGTGCATGAACAGAATGTAGGGAAGATCTACCTTAGTGCTCTGACTTAAGCAATACATAAAGCAGAGCTGTTCATTGTTCATGTAATCTGGAGAGTTTGTAGATTTTCTGTGATGAATGCATCCCATGAAAATCTTTGCCCAGATCTTGTAGTCAGGCTTCAGATCTTTGAACTTATTAGAGGCCTGTCCAGCAGTCATAACTTCCTCATAAACTTCTTCCATATCTACTCGCCCAGCTGGCAAATGAGATACTTCATCAGTCTCCTCATATCCAATGAGTTTCCTGATCAGATCTTCTGTAATGATTATCTCCTTACCTAGAACAGAAGACAGTATGAATTTGGGGTATACAAAAGCATGTATCCAGAACTCTTTCACCATATGGGGGTAAACTGGTCCAAATAGTCTGTCAAAATACTTTACCCAGCCTTGAGCATCAATGATTGAACGAAACTCAAATCCATTTTCAGCCAATGAATCAAATTCCACCATTGATTCACAGAGAACTTCCAGTTTGTCAACAGGTGTTAACAAAGTTCTTTTTGGTGTCGTATATGGAGTCACACCCATATTTGCATAAGTAACTGCAACCATGGTTGATTGAAACTGTGCAGCAGTGGAGGATGAAGTTGCCATTGAAGATGATTTTGTCAAAGGTTTAGGGTTTTTGTGAAGAGAGAAAAGAAGACAGAAATGCATAAACGTTCTTGAGATGTGAAAAATGTGAAAGTGGTGAGAGATGTGGTATTTATAGTAAACACATAGGCATACAAACAGACACACAATGCACGTTCACACATTAGCAATTAATGAACAAGAATAAAAATCATTTCAAGCATTAATTGATTCTGACAAATTTGGGGGGAAAATCAAGATTTTCACTATTCAAACTTCACCTCAAACGTCTCTTCAGTAGTGTACACGCCATCTTTGCAGATTTAGAGTGACACGTGTTTGCTTGCATGTGCTTCTGAATTCTCTTGAGAAATGAAACGTTAACCAACATTCAGATCCTCTGATTATTGTTAGTTCAGATTTTCACAAATAAAGTAATTTAAGGAAATGAATAAATAAACAGATGAAATACTTCAGAGCATTAAACATTTTGCATCTGTAAAATTTGCTTCTGACAAATATTATTCTGGACAAAAATCCATACCAATATTTTTCAGAATAAATTTGAATCTATCTTCAACAAGGGGTTTTGTGAAAATATCTGCCCATTGATGATCTGTATCAACAAAGGCTAAATTTATAATTCCCTTCTGAACATAGTCTCTGATGAAATGGTGCTTAATTTCTATATGTTTTGCCTTAGAGTGTAAAATGGGGTTTTTAGACAAACATATAGCAGAAGTATTATCACAGAATATAGAAATGTTACTTTCAAATATCTGATAGTCTTCTAGCTGACTTTTCATCCAGAGCATCTGCGTGCTACATCCAGCAACAACAATATATTCTGCCTCTGTGGTTGATAGTGCAATTGTGGGTTGCTTCTTGCTGTACCAAGAGATTAGATTTCTTCCTAGAAATTGACAACTTCCAGAAGTACTTTTTCTTTCCACTCTGTCTCCAGCGTAGTCAGCATCACAGAATCCAACTAATTTGAAATCATCAGATTTTCTGTAACACAAACCCACATTAGAAGTACCTTTCAGATACCTTAGAATCCTCTTGACAGCTGTCAAGTGTGATTCTCTAGGATCTGATTGGAATCTAGCACACAAGCATACACTGAACAAAATGTCAGGTCTAGAAGCAGTTAAGTAAAGAAGAGAACCTATCATACCTCTGTAGAGTTTCTGATCTACTTTCTTACTTACCTCTTCCTTGCCTAGTGAACTAGTTGGATGCATGGGAGTCTTTGCCAACTTACTCTCAGTCATGTTAAATTTCATCAGAAGTTCTTTAACATATTTGGTCTGAGGTATGTAAGTTCACTCTAGAGTTTGGTTGATTGAATTCCCAGAAAGAATCTCAATTCTCCCATCATGCTCATTTCAAATTCTGCCTGCATACATTGAGCAAACTCCTTTCCCAGCATAGTATTGGTAGATCCAAATATGATATCATCCACATATATTTGACAAATTAAAAGATCTTTCTTAAATGATTTACAAAAGAGTGTTGTGTCCACTTTGCCTCTGATGAAATCTTTCTCCAGAAGAAAATTGCTTAATCTCCATACCAAGCTCTGGGAGCTTGTTTTAAACCATACAGAGATTTCTTTAGTTTGAAAACATGATCTGGAAATTTTTCACTCTTAAAACCAGGAGGCTGGTGGACATAAACTTCTTCTTCTATAATACCATTTAGAAAGACACTTTTAACATCCATCTGATACAGAGTGATGTTATTTTGTGCAGCAAATGAAATAAGAAGGCGTATAGATTCTAACCTTGCCACTGGAGCATAAGTTTCAGTATAATCAATACCTTCTTGTTGACTGTACCCTTGAGCAACAAGCCTTACCTTATTTCTTTCAACTTCTCCTTTCTCATTAAGCTTATTTCTGAAGACCCATTTAGTTCCAATTATATTGAATCCTTTTGGTCTTTGAACTAAATCCCACACATCATTTCTGGTAAATTGATTTAGCTCTTCTTGCATAGCAATAATCCAATCATTGTCTTGCAGAGCTTCATCTACAGAAGTTGGTTCAATTACTGACACCAGTCCAAATAATGATGCTTCAGATGATCTGAGAAAGGATCTTGTTCTGATAGGGTCATCCTTCTTTCCAATGATAACATTCTCTGGATGGGAAGCTTTGATTCTGGAAGATGATCCTCTAACAATTGATTCTTCAGAAATGTTTAAATTGTTCATCTGAGAAGTTAAAGGAATTGCATTTGGCGTTGCTTCTGGTTCCTTCACTTGAGCTCTGTCTGCCTTTAAGCCTTCAGAGTCTGTGAAGACTACTTCTCTATCTGCAGAGTTTTCAGACTGCTTTGGCTTTTTAATGCCAAGCTTATCATCAAATCTAACATGAATAGATTCTTCCACAATCTGTGTCTCAGTGTTGTATACTCTGTAGCCTTTAGAGCGTTCAGAATATCCAAGCATGAAACACTTATGTGCTTTGGAATCAAACTTGTTCAGATTTTCTTTAGTATTCAACATATAGCAAATACATCCAAAAGGATGAAAATATGAAATGTTGGGCTTTCTGTTCTTCCACAGTTCATAGGGAGTCTTCTCCAGAAGAGGTCTTACAGACACTCTGTTCTGAATATAACAGGCTGTGTTGATTGCTTCTGCCCAAAAGTGTTTTGCCAGATTAGTCTCATTGATCATGGTTCTGGCCATTTCTTGCAGAGTTCTATTTTTCCTCTCTACAACTCCATTTTATTGTGGAGTTCTAGGACAAGAAAAATCATGAGCAATGCCATTTTCATTAAAATATTTTTCAAAATATTTATTTTCAAATTCACCACCATGATCACTTCTGACTTTTATAATTTTGAAATCTTTTTCATTCTGAACTTGTTTACAGAAGTCAAAGAACACAGAATGTGACTCATCCTTGTGTTTTAAGAACTTTACCCATGTCCATATACTATAGTCATCAAAAATGACTAATCCATACTTCTTGCCTCTGATGGATGCAGTTTTCACTGGTCCAAACAGATCAATATGAAGTAATTCTAGTGGTCTGTAAGTAGAAACAAATTTTTTTGATTTAAAAGATGATTTTGAAAACTTCCCTTTTTGACATGCTTCACAAAGAGCATCTGAGGTGAACTTCAGATTAGGAAGTCCTCTGAAAAGATTAAGTTTATTAATTTGAGATATACGTCTCATATTAATATGCCCCAATCTTCTGTGCCAGACCCATTGCTCCTCATTAACAGACAAGAGACATTTAACATTCTGAACCTTAAGTTCTGAAAGATTTATTTTATAAATGTTGTTTTTCCTCTTTCCACTAAATAGGATTGAGCCATCCTTTTGACTAATAGCTTTACAACATTTTTGATTAAAGGTTATATCATAACCATTGTCACTTAATTGACTTATGGACAATAAGTTATGCTTTAATCCTTCTACAAGTAAGACATTAGTAATAGAGGGAAGTTTACCATTTCCAATAGTGCCAGATCCAATGATCTTGCCCTTCTGATTCCCTTCAAATTTCACATCACCTCCAGATCTAAGCTCTAGACTTTGGAACATAGACCTTTCTCCTGTCATGTGTCGCAAGCATCCAGAGTCCAGGTACCGTGATTGGCGTCCTGACCTTGCTGCTAAGAACATCTGCAACAGGAATTATTTTACTTTTAGGTACCCAGATCTTCTTGGGTCCTTTTGGGTTAGTTGTTCTGAAGGTTTATCTAAACTTCTTTTTTTCAACATAAGGTTTATTCTGACTTGCCTTAGATTTAAACACATGAATATTCTTTTCAGAACGTGTTTGTTCAATATCATTCAAGTGACCAAATTTAAAGTGAGAATATAAAGGAGTTTTCTTGATGATAATTTTATCAACATGTTTTGGATTTAAATCCTTTCTAGAGGAAGATTTATATCCAATTCCTTTTCTGTTATTTCTGCTAACTCCATAGATCATAGAAGCCATTTTGCTTCTGTCTATGCTTTTAGCAAGAAATTTCTGAAAGCTGTAATCATATTTTTCCAAAATATTTTTGCATTCAGATTCAGTTTCAGAATCAGAGTTTTGTTGAGCTAATTCAGAATCATTTTTCAATTTTAAGTTCTTTTCATTTAGCTCAGCTACTTCTGACTTGAGAATATTATTCTCAGATACAAGATTGCTTTGACGCTTCTTGTATTTGAGCTTAATATTGTTATAGCTCTTCAGAACCTCTGATAATACTTTGATAAGTTCTTCTTTAGTGAGTTTAGCCATTACCTCTTCAGCGTCAGAGTCAGATTCAGAGTCAGATTCAGATCCTGAAGTTCCTTCCTCCTGATCTTCTATGTCTGCCATCAATGCTACATTGACACATTCCTCTTCTGACTCAGATTCAGATTCAGATGTATCTGAATCATCCCAGGTGGCCATTAGAACCTTCTTCTTCTTATCAAATTTTCTTTTAGGCTTTTCTTTCAACACCTTTGGACATTCATTTTTGTAATGTCTAGGTTCTTTACATTCATAACAGACAACCTCCTTTTTGCCAGATCTTCTGTGTCCAGAAGATTCTTTTCTTTGGTCAGGCTTCCTGAAGTTTCTGAACTTCTTTCCTTTATGCTTCCAGAGTTTGTTTATTCTTCTAGACAGCATGGATAGTTCATCTTCATCTTCAGATGAGGATTCTTTAGAGCTTTCCTCTATTACCTGCAATGCTTTAGGAGATTTATTAGATTTTAAAGCAATTGATTTACCTTTCTTTTGAGGTTCATCTTCCTCAAGTTCAATTTCATGACTTCTTAGTGAACTGATTAGTTCCTCCAAGGAGATCTTGTTCAGATCTTTAGCCATTTTCAGCGCAGTCACCATAGGTCTCCATCTGGTAGGTAAGCTTCTGATGATCTTTTTTACATGATCAGCAGTAGAGTATCCTTTATCCAGAACCTTTAGTCCAGCTGTAAGTATTTGAAATCTGGAGAACATAGCTTCAACAGATTCAGAGTCTTCCATCTTGAAGGCTTCATACTTATGGATTAGAGCCAGAGCCTTTGTTTCCTTGACTTGAGAGTTTCCCTCATGAGTCATCTTTAAGGACTCAAACATGTCAAATGCAATTTCTCTATTTGTGATCTTTTCATACTCAGTGTGAGATATTGCATTTAACAATATTGTTTTGGCCTTGTGGTGATTTCTAAATTCCTTCTTTTGGGCTTCTGTCATAGATTTTCTATCTACTTTCTTGTCATTCCCATCAATGGGATGAACATATCCTTCTATGACTAAATCCTATAAATCAGCATCATATCCAAGGAAAAAACTTTCAATCCTGTCTTTCCAATAATCAAATTTCTCCCCATCAAACATAGGGGGTTTAGTGCTGATTTTGTCCCTTTCTTCATATTTGTTGTTAATGTTAGACATTGAATTATCAGCCATAGTAACAACCAAATATATATCAAATTTTTTCTCACTGGATCTTTACTGTCACTGTGAAGTGGTAGCACACACAGAACTGGAGCTCTGATGCCAACTGAAGGTGAGAAAAGACTTAGAAGGGGGGGGGGGGGGGAGGGTTGAATAAGTATGAATTTAAAACTTAGAAATAAAAACTCAAGTATTTTTATCCTGGTTCGTTGAACTCAACTACTCCAGTCCACCCTTCCTAGAGTGATTTGCCTTTCTCAAACAAGGACTTAATCCACTATTTAATCAACTGATTACAATAGTAAACACTAAGAACAACTGTTCAAAGTCTTCTCAAGAACTACTGATCCTAACTGGATCTTCTTAAGGTTTTCTTACAATCAAATGTAATAACAAATACAAGTGTTTAAAATGCTTCTAATAAAGCTTTATCACAACTGTGATTTTTCACTTAATATTAAGAACAAAGAAATTAATTCTAGAAAGAATGTGAGTTGAATGAGAGCTTTGAATAATGAATTCTTTTCAGGTAAAACGTCAACCGAAGAAGATGGTTGGAGACTTCCTTTTATAGGCACATTGATCCAAGAGTATTTCATGTTGAGAAGAGTGTACCAAAAGGTCTGAGCCTTTTTGTCTTCACATAAAGTGACCTTTCCTAGAAGAAGAAAGCACAGAGAAATCCTTTTTGTCTGTGTTTTTGTGTCTAGCATAAATAAGGAAAGAGTCGTTTGGATATTCCAACGGACATAATCTTTGAATTCTTCTTCATAAATTTTCAGCAAGAATCATCAGAGTCTAAATTGATCAGAGCCTTCTGATGTTGATCAGAGTTTTGCTGAATCAGAGTCTTTGCAGCAGGTGTGCTTTTAGTGTGTATAAGTTCATAGCATATTTGAGTCAGATCCTCAGTACTGGCAGCTTTAGTACTCTCAGAATCTTCTGTAGTAACTATGCTTGAAAACTTTTCATACAGAATTCTTCTTTGGTTCAGATGCTTCTGACTTGCTTCAGATTCTTCTGGAGCTTCTGCTTCAGATCCTTCTGGAGGCTACGCTCAGGATCTTCTGATGGCAGCGTTCAGAATCTTCTAATGAGTGCATTTGACGCTTCAGAGCTTTGCATATTTCTTATGTTCAGATCTGATTTGCTTCTGGAGTGATATTTAATTTAATATCTGCAGCAAACATTCTTAAGCAAATTTTAGAGTATATAATTCTTAATTACAAAATTTCATAATAGTTATCATCAAAACATAGAGATATTATTAAGAACCAATCTGTGTTCTAACAAAGTAATCATCCCTCCACCACGAAGGTTTTGGAGATGGACTGAATGATAAGTATTACCCAATAAGGTTGGTACTGGATTCCTTCGCATGAAGATCCTGATGGCATTAAGGTCCATAAATCCTTCAAAACTAGGGAAAAGCAACACTCCATAGACAAGCAAGGCAAGGATCATCTCGAAGGTAGGAATGCTCAAATGATCGATATAATATTGGGCTTTCTCTATTAGGAACTTTGTAGGTAACCCAAAAATTTCACCCTTATGAGTCATATTCTCCTTAATGTTGGATACCTTCAAACATGTGGCTTTAGCAATATCCTGTTCTTTAGGGTCCTTCTCCAAGAAAGGGAAAGGAATCTTATCCAAAATAGACAACCCTACAAGCTGAGAATACTCTTCCAAAGTAGGTAATAACTGATAGTTGGGGAATGTGAAGCAATGGTAGTCTAGATCGTAGAACTGTACAAAACCGAAAGAAGTCCTTCGATCACTTTAAATTCCAACAGAGGTATGTTGCACCCCAAAATTTGACCAACATTTCTAGAGGTATGAGTACCTATCAAGACTATGAAGCTATCCAAGAAAGTTATTCCAGTGTTCAAAGGTTGATATCTTTGTCAGAGAACTCAAGAGATCCTTAGAGAGATTGGTTGAAACCAAGGTTGTGTGTCTCATAACTTGACAGTTGTGGGGAGCTCCTCAGATGATTCTGAGACTATGAGGATGAACTTGAAGCTTTGAGAAAGCTTGTGAGATGTCTTGAAAGCTATCATGAAGCCCAGAGAGGTCATTGTACAAGAATTCAGAAGATTCAGCCATGAGTGGTGGAATTAGGGTTTGACTGGGTCAACCCTAGGTCAACTGATGATTTGGAGAGGGTTGAGACCTAATCCAAGAGCCATGTGATCATGGAATGATGCATTGAGATTCTATAAGGATGATTCCTAGACCAACTCATCATGATTGAGGAGTTTGAGAAGTTTTAAGCTAGGGTTTCTAAGGCTTGACAGTGTAAAATCCCCTAGTTTGATCCCTATCTTCAAGGCAGTCTAGCTCAAGATGTGATTGTCATCTCATCTTCCCCATAACATGAATGTTGTAGAGCTTGCTCTTAGATTTAATTTGAGTACTAGAAGTCCTTGATAGGATTTGTAGAGCTCAAGTTATGACTTTGACAAATTACAGGTCATCTGAGGTATGTGAATCTGGGTCCTTGAAAGTCACCCAACTTGCATCCAACGTTTTCCCTAGTAGGATGATTCCTATGAACTCTTGGTCAACATGAATGTTGTAGATAATCTTCTTAGCTTTCTAGAGAGTACTAGAAGTCCTTGATAGGATTTGTAGAACTCAACTTATGGCTTTGACAAGTCAAGGGCATTTTGGTCATTTGGAGGTTATAGGTCATTTCAAGCATAAGGCCATATCTCCTATTTCCAAGCTTCAAATGGAAAAATCTTCAACATAAAACTTGCTTAGAATGATTTTTTAAGGCTATTATGGAGGTCATGAGATGTTGAAAAGGCTTGTATCAAAAAGTGATAAAAATGGCCTAAAATGGAGGCATAAGTTAAATAAGTTGAAATTGAAAATTGGAAATCACAAGTTATACATCCAAACCATGTCATATAATAGGTCATTTTGACTCCAAAGGACATTCTAAGAACAATGGTTCAGCCACAATTTTGATTTGAGGCCTAGATCTTAGGGCTGCTTTGGAAAAGGCTTACTTGCATCTTAAGGCACCAAAGCAAAACTCAACAAAACTCAATGAGCAAGTTAGTTATGCATTGTAACACATCATAAATATCATATGGGGAGAATTTCAAGTCAGTTACAAAGGTTACAAGGGCTATGGCATGAGATAGCATATGGTGAAAAGTGAAATCAAAATGTCATGACATGAGATTTCCAAATACTCATTGGATTGTCCTAGATGGTTCTAGATGATTCTAAACCACTCTATATAACATGTATAACTTGCTCAGATGCAAGGTTGGTGAGAGTTGGTGCAGAGAAGAGAGAGTGAGATCAAAAATCTTCCATTGCAAGTCAAGTTTCAATTTCACATTCTTCTTCATTTCCATTCCTTTTTTCTACACAAACACATTCCATAGATCATAGTGAAGCTGTGCAGATTGATTTGAGAGCAAATCCATGGTGAATTGAAGAGTTGGTGATTGAACTTTCAAGGTAGCAAGTTAGAATCGAATTCTGAGATTGAAGCTTCCTCCATCAAAATTGTTGCAAACAGTAGCAAGATTAACATCTAAGGAAACTTTCTGAAGAGTTTCAAGACTTGAAGTGGAGGATTTCATCATCTGTTCATCAAGATTTACCAGGTTTGCAAATTCTTCATTACACCATGTTTTATGCATAATTAGGTTAGTTTGTTAGTGTAGAAAGGTTAGAGACACATAGGTGATGGATTTTGGAGAGTTAGGGAGCAATTGGTGAAGATTGAATTATGGACACCATTTCTTTGATGACCAAGAACTCGAGTTATATTGAGATATAGAATGAACTAGACATCAAGAATCAATCAGTGTGAGTTGGTGATTAATCTGAGGTAGTTAATTTCAAGAACCATGATAGTTGATGATTGAGCATATTTTGGATCTTGGATCGGGTTCAGTGATCTAGGGTGTTTCAAGTGATTTTAAGAGCATGGTTGGATTCAACATAAAATTCTAGGCAGGATAGGGTCTTGAATTTCTATTTTCCATGAAGAATTGATGGAGTTCGTGTGTGAGGAAAATGAAGCTTAGTGTTCTGCATTTCCATGGAGTCTCCAAGAACCCTAGCTGGAGGTTGAAGACGAGTTCAGGGCCGTTGGATGAGGAGCTGACCGGTTGACTGAGAAACGATCCATTGGCCACGATTCAATTTCATTTTGAGGGGGAATTTAGAAACGAGTGAAACGCACCGTTTCATTAAACGGTGGCTTCTTGGGCTTAAGTGATCTTTTGATACCAACACCCCCAGTCACGACCCACTTGGATTTTACACTGTATTTGGTTTCTATTTGCACCGTTTATTTTCCATTTTCTTTTCATTTTTCTAATTGATTTTCTGATTGAATTGGGCCCAGCGCGCGTTACTACCTGCACCCCTCATTTTCAGCCCATATGAAATCTGCACTGCATTGCCTTACTATCTGCACCCCAGTTTCATATTTTCATTTTATTTTCTTCCATTTTTTGTTGAACTTTGAAAATTCATATCAATTGGAAAATTAAAGATTTTTTAATGGGAATTTTTGCTCCCATTTCATATTCATGTCTAGAAAATTATCAAATAAAAATATTTTAATTTCATGCATTTTTAGTATTTTTTGTATATTTTCCATTTTTATTGCCTTTTATTTCTTTTATGTTGATACATGAATTTGTAGAATTTTGTTTAGGTAGTTCCCTTAACATTTTTAGGCCATTCTTTTTAGGATAGTTAGATATAAGCTTTAGCTTCCCCCTGGATTTATTTCATAATTTTGTGATGAATTTTAGGTTAGTTTTGATTAGATGACATTAGGTTGTGTAGAATTAGGTTAATCCTTAACATAGGTCCATAATAACATTAGAATTTTGGGTTTCTAGGTCAAGTTAGATATTGGGGCATATAAGGTTATTAAGGGTAGGTATTTAGGATCCCTTAGGAATTATATTAGGTTTTAATATAGTAGTATACTATTTTTAGATGATTTTTGTAGTGGATGATTGTTTGTGTTGCCCTTGTGGGCTTGTATGTTTGTT
Organism: Lathyrus sativus; assembly: GCA_963859935.3. Lineage (NCBI taxonomy): Eukaryota > Viridiplantae > Streptophyta > Magnoliopsida > Fabales > Fabaceae > Lathyrus > Lathyrus sativus. The sequence goes on from OZ012737.1 coordinate 494,780,998, forward strand.
TGCCTTGCCTTGTGGGCTTGGAGAGCTTGGTATTGTTCTGAGGAGCATTGAGGAGCATAGTAGAAGAATTGAAGATGGATTGAGGAGCTTGAGAGCTTGATCTTGTTTGTTTTGTTATTGTTTTAGGGTTAGGGATTAGGAAGAGTTTAGACCTAGTTAACTTCTTTTTCAAACATGGATGGTATCTTTCACCTCCATTCCTCCCTATGATTCAAAGTCCTTCCATGGTATACACCTCTCTCCTTTGGAGGGATAAGTGATGTACCTAGGGAGTAGAAATTTTGAGGGAACCATTCCTTTGATGTTGAACCCTTATAGGTCACCTTTGGTGGTCAATAAGCAGTTCAATATCCCCAGCTTATCCAGTAAGTGATTTCCTCTAGTTTGATTATCTTGAGAGGTGTTGAGCCTGAGTTTGAAGATGAAGTAAAGACTGAAGGATGAAGTTGACACTTCTAAGTGATTGAGATTGATTCTGAAGAGCTGAAGCTTGAAGAACAAAGGAAGTTGATACCTGCTTTGATACCTGGGGATCCTGAAGGAGCCAAGTTGATACTTATGATTGATAGTGAAGCCTGAAGGTGGAGCTGATCAAGGAGCTGAAGCTCAGAGAAGATAAGTTGAAACTTATGTTGAAGGGTTGAAACCTGGAAAAGCAAATTGATACTTGTCAAGAGTAATTGGAAGTCTGAAGACTGAATTGCTGTTGGAAGAGCTGAAGCTTGGAGTTGAGCTGTTTTCTTTTCTTTTTCTTTGTTGTATTGATGTGTTTTGTTTGACTTGCTTGATGCATTAGAATAAGTCCATATCTAGAATAGGTAGAATCTAGGAGAATGATTGCACTAGAGGTTGAGTTGCTCCCTCTGCTTGTATTGTTACTGTGTGGCTTTGCTTGCGGGTATTCGGTAGAGCCCAGCTCCCTTGCCCATGTGGTTTGTTTGCCTGATGGCATTTCATTTCATTTTATCTGTATGATTGCAGTTTACTGTATATTGCTTGATAGCATGTTGTTTATATTTCAGTATGATTACTGTTATCCATTCTGGCTTGAGGTTGAGATGAGCTTGTGGAGGCTGAAGCCCCACACACATTTCCTCCCTCACTTGCATTGCATGCATTTTACTGTTAAGCTGATGCTTTGTCTGTTTTGGTGTATCATTGACATGATCCCTTAGGACTCTCATTTCCTTTGATAAGGAATTGATGATAGAATTTTAGGTTGAAACCTATGCATGACAACTTCTAGGAGTTCCCTGTTCAAACCTTGACCATAGGATGAATCCATGGCATGACAACAGTAGGACTTGATAGTCTCCCTCCTAGTTGGGCCTGTTCTCTTCTCATCTCAAAACAGTTTAAGATACAGTAATCATGAATGATTTCTTTCGTACGTTACGAGCCTTAAGCTATCTGAGAAAGGATTGTGGGAGAGTTTCTTTTCCACAGTCTGGATGTTTAGTATGGTACCCTTTGGGTGACATGTGACACATTCACTCTCAGGTCATAGTCTCTAGTGCGATTGAAATCGCAAACACAATAAAAAACACTTCTTTCGTAAAAGACAGGAAATAAATCGTAGTTTCCCGAACTACGTGAGCTCTGATCTCTCATACCTGTTGAGAGTACGTAGGCACAGTACTGATGTATTGGCGAGCTACCTTCCCCCCATAACCCGTCGTAGGCCGAACTACGTTGACTCTGATTTCTCATTCTCTGATGAGAATACGTAGGCATAAAGTGCGACGCTTTGCCGAGTCATTTTCTTTTCTGTTTAAGCCAGCCTTGATAGGTAGATAGATGAAACCAACGCGTCCAAGTAAACACAACAAGCGTGGATCCCGTCGAGTACGACGGACGTGAGGGGTGCTAATACCTTCCCCTTGCGTAACCGACTCCCGAACCCAGACAACGGTTGCGACGACCTTGTCTTACCCTTTTTCGTCAGGTTTTTTCCGATCGTTTCCTTTCCCGCTCTGAGGGATAAATAACGAAAGGTGGCGACTCTTCTGTTGTGCCTGCACCTTATTTTCGCGTAAGCGATAGCTGGCGACTCTGCTGGGGACTCCAACGGTTCCCTGCGAGAGTCAATCCTAACGCTTATATGTTTACTTGATGGGTTGCGTTTATTTATCGCATTTTACTTCTCGCACTTTATCTCCCGCATTTTATATTCAGTATAATATGATTATCTGTGCTGTTGTGGGATGGGTGTTCTGATGAGTGAGAAGCCAGACCCAGGCTTGAGTGCACCATAGAATTAGTTGTGGAAATTAGTGGGCACGTGCTTGCTTTGCAGGCACTAGTGTCTCATGAAATCCATGCTCAGACGAGGTTCATCCGGTTGGCTTCTCTTTCAACCCTTTGGGTTGAGACGGTTGCTGGTTTGGTGGATTGTCGACTCTGGGGACCGATCATTTGTGATTCAGCCGAGTGAGGCCGCTTCATGAGCTGGTGATGCCACACCTTCTAGGTATCGTATCACCCCTCTTGAATGTCTGTGACGCTGATGAACGCATAGGATGCCAAACTTGAGTCAGTTTAGGTCCACACCTGTGAGAAGGGTTGGGTTTATTGCAGGAAACTTTGACCTTCAGACCACCTGGTTTTCTTGATAGTAAATCAGTTTTGTTGGTACCAGGGTTTCTTAGTTGCAGATTTGTCTGTTCTTGATAGAGCAGGTTTTGATCAGAGGATCTTATCATCAGGTGTTTGTCTATTCTTGATAGAGCAGGTTTTGACCAGAGGATCTTATCATCAGGTGTATGGCTGTTCTTGATAGAGCAGGTTTTGATCAGAAGATCTCATCAGCAGATGTTGTTTGTTCTTGATAGAGCAGATTTTTGAGTGGGGTCTGAAGATCTCATCAGCAGCTGTATGTTTGTTCTTGATAGAGCAAATTTTTGATTGGGGTCTGAAGACCTTATCAGCAGATATTTCTTGATCCTATATCCGAGGTCCTTATTATCAGACATTTGTTCTCGACAGAGCAGAATTATGATCCTATGTATATGGTCCTATCAGATGGTTGTTCTTGGCAGATCAGATTTGTGGTCCTACACCGGGGTTTTCTTCTTATCAGTGGTTGTTGATACAGAATCTCCACAAAACCAGTTGCCCGGATCTCTTATTGCATGATTGCATTTTGCATTAGTTTGCATACTCATTTGCATTTCATTAACGTGTGTCTGTGTTGCAGGTACCGTTTTCCCCGATCCAGGATTTCTTGCCTCCTATTATATTGTTATGGGCTCTCTGAGCAAGACCGTGGCTTACAAGTTCCCTGCCCCTGATGTGGTTAAGCTGACTGTTTTGATAGCTCTAGCAGATGATTCTGTGAGGGATGAGTTCAGAAAATCTTACGGCAGGTTGCTCAGTTTGGTTCATAAGCCTTCTGTGTTCGAGTTGAATGGGTTGCACGCTCTGCTGCAGTTCTACGACCTTCCACTGAGATGTTTCACTTTTCAGGACTTTGTTCTCGCACCTACGCAGGAAGAATATGCTGATTTGCTAGGTGTGCCTATCAAGAGGCAGATGCCTTTTGTTCACATGGATGCTGAGCCTGATCTGGCTGGTTTAGCTCCTTCACTTTGCCTGGACGCCTCCGAGTTAGTATTGACTAGTTGGAACAAGGTTCCTGGGTTCTCCTTGCAGTTTCTAGTGGGTAAGGCTCAGCAGTGTGTCAAGGACGGATGTTGGGTCGCGTTCAATGCCATCCTCGCTCTGAGCATATATGGCATCATTCAGTTCCCTAACATGCCCAATTTTGTAGACTTCGATGCATTTCACATCTTCGCTTCAGGGAATCCAGTCCCTACCTTGATAGGAGATGTCTATCACTCAGTCCACTACAAAAACGAGAACAGGAGGGGGAAGAATGTCTCGTGCTGCGTACCCTTGCTGTACAAATGGCTTGAAAGTCATCTGCCCAAGAGGGGTCCTTTTGTCTTGTCTGCAGCCACAGCGGAATGGCCTGAGCGTCTGATGAGTTTATCTGCAGAGGATATTGACTGGTTCGACAGAGATAGGTTGGGTACTGAGGTGATCTTCAGTTGCAGTGGGTTTCCAAACGTGCCTTTGATAGGTAGGAAGGGTTGTATAAACTACAATCCGTAGTTGCTGGTTCGAAAGTTCGCGTATGCTTTGAGAACTCCGTCGAAGGATGAAGAGGTACAGGAATCTCTGTACCTCACTGGTATTCTAGAGGGGGATCTGCTGTCCAAGCTTCAGCACGCGTGGAATGGTATCAGTATGCGAGGAAAGCCAGTGCTGGGAAAAAGCAACAATCAAGCCTACCCTCCATATTTGACTTGGATCAGAGCCAGGGCCGAGGCTATAGGGATGCCGTTTCCTCACGCCAAGCCAGAAAGCCCTCCAATGATCGAAGAGCCTACTACTGTGCCCATTCATCAGCATAACCAGGTGTTGGCTAAGCGGGATGAATTGAAGCGGGCGAACGAAGAACTGGAGAAGGAATTAGCTCAGCTCCAAAGCGAGAGGAACGAAGCCGTTCATTCTTTCAAAAGGCAAACAGAGCTGGTGAACCAGCTAGGTACAGACCTAACTAAGCAGATAACCGAGCGTGAATGCATGGGTCGAGGCTTCAAAGTTGTCAACGACGTACTAGCTACGAAGAAACAGCACTTGGACGAGGCATATCGGAGGATATCCAAGTTCAACCAGCACTGGAAGGCTTCCCTGGCCACCAGGAAAGAGCGGGAGGATAAGCTGATGCTACAGATCTCCAAGCTGGAAGCCCAGATGAAGGACAGTGAAAAGAGGTTTGATGAAGAAACCGCCCGCAGATACGCCGCCGAAGGCCAGCTCAACAAAGCTCTCGCTAACCTGAAGGAGCGCAAGCTGACGTTTGAGTCCAAGAAGCAGAAATTAGAAGATTGCTTCGGCGAAGGAGCATGGGAAGGTTCGGTTGAAGGACTTCAGTATACCATTGTGCAGAGGGAATTACTCGTCGAGGGGTTACTCACTCTGCCGGATCATCCAGAGACGAAGGAGTTGTTAGAAGAGTATCGCGCCCGTGGCCGTACTTGACTATTTGTATTCCTTTTGTTTTGATCATTGTTGTATGCTGACCATCACCAGGCTTGTTGGCTGAGGTCACGCTGTTGGTTCATCTTGTACTCGCTGATGCTATATACTGCCTTGATAGGCTCTCTTTATATATGAGATTGATGTTTCCATGATTGGACTCAGACTTCTTCTTCTTATTATTATCAGCACTGGCACTCAGGCACTAGGATCGGGGGAGATCTCTCAAACACACAGACACACGCATGCATTTGCATGACGAACATTTTGTTGTTTTTCCTAACCCTTCTGTGTTTAACAGGTTTTTTCAGGTTTACAGGTGTCCCAGGCTGTTTCTGGTGGTTCCAGGATTGATCAGAGACTAATTCACCGTTATCCAACTAGAGCTAATCAGACCAGGATCATGGATCAAGTGCAAACAGATGTTCAGGAGCTCCGCGAAAGGATGGACCGCTTCATGGAGCTCATGCAGGTGGTCGCCAATGGCCAAGATCAGCTCAGAACTTTGGTTCAGCCTTTGATCTCCAGGGTTGATAGCAACGGCGTGCTCCACAGTGGGACCGTGCCTACTCCTCCACCAGTTGAAACTCTGCAGAACGGTGTCCCCGTGGCCGGGGGCAACGGCAGTGCTCATGGCAATGTGATGGCCAACATCGGACTCAATATGGCAGGCGTCGGTAATGGGAGTCTGGGAGCTAATGTCAATCTCGGGCCGGGCAACGGCAATGCTGGCGTCGGGAATCTGTTTGTGCCTTAGCCATGGCTTGAGGATCACCAAGATGATGTATTCTCTCAGAAGGGTGCTGAAGGAGAGCTGAATGCTGAAGCACGGCTTAGATTCAAGGCACTTGAAGATAAAATGAGAGATATTGAGAATCAGAATACTTTGGGCGTTGATATGTCCAAGCTGGGATTAATTCCTGATTTCAAGGTACCTCCTAAGTTCAGGGTGCCTAACTTTGAGAAATATAAGGGCACCACTTGCCCTCGTGTCCACCTGAGATCGTACTACAGGAAGATGTCTGCCTATTCGGAGGACGAGAAGTTGCTGATGCACTTCTTCCAAGACAGTCTCTCCGGGCCGTCCCTCGAGTGGTACATGGGTCTGGAGCCCACTAGCGTGCGCACATGGAAGGATCTCGCTGAAGAGTTTGTGCACCATTACCAGTACAATAGTGACTTGGCCCCGAACCGAGTTCAGCTGCAGAACCTGTCGTAGAGGAACAATGAAGGGTTTAAGGAGTACGCCCAGCGGTCGCGTGAGTTGGCAGCCCGGGTTCAGCTGCCGATGGTTGAACGCGAGCTCGTGTAGATGTTTGTAGCTACCCTCCCAGGGGTTTACTATGAAAAGTTAGTCAGCGGTATGTCTGGGACGTTCTCAGCTCTCATTATCATGGGCGAGCACGTCGAGAATGGAATCAAGATCGGGAAAATTCAAGGTGAGTCATCCTTGGCTGGAGGAGGTGGAAAGAAACCTTATGCTGGCAAACGACGAGAAGGAGAGACGAGCGCTGTGACCAACGCTTGGAGGAAGGGCAAAGGCCCTCAGCAGTAGATAGCCAGTATAAATATTCCAACGGCTCCGCAGCAGCAGCAACCTAATCAACAGGGATATAGAAAGTACCAGAATCGGGCATCTTTGACAAACCGTCACTTCGAGGCACCGCCCATGTCGTACGCGCAACTCTTGCAGACCTTGCTTCAGCTTCAGTTGGTCCAGAAGAGGACGATGGCTCCCTTGACAGGGGCACCTCCACCAGGGTACGACGCAAATGCCACTTGCGATTTCCACTCAGGGGCACCTGGCCACACAATCGAGAACTGTAAAGCCTTCAAGCACAAGGTGCAGGACTTGGTGGATGCCAAGATCATTAACTTCTCCGATAATGTGCCCAATGTCACGAAGAATCCTATGCCGAATCATAGGGGAAGCGGAGTGAACACCATTATCGAAGAAGAGAGTGCAGATCTGTTGACTGATGTCAGAGACCTGAAGACACCGCTTAGCTTCGTCAAAGCTAAGTTGTTGAAAAGAGGGTTCTTTCCAGGGTGCGGAGAACTATGTATGGACTGTGCTACACATTCTAATGGATGTGAGCAGCTGGTAGAAGGAATTCAAAGTCTGATGATTGAGGGGATTCTGCAGTTTAGCCGGAGGGCTGAAAGTGGATCAGGAGAGGTAGTGCTGAAGCAGGCCGATGAAGTCGCCACCATCACCATCCCTCGCCGGCCAATAACCATTTCTGCGCCTAGGCCGCCTACAATTACTATTACCAAAGCTGGGCCGATACCCTTCGAGAGCACTAATGTTGTTCCGTGGCATTATGGGGCTGAAGTCTATTGCAACGGACAGAAGTTGGAGCTGGAACCGTATGGGTCGACTGTGGAGAATCTCGCGGGAATCAGTGGTATTACTCGCAGCGGAAGAGTGTTTGCACCGCCGGAGGTCGTAGCGGATAAAGCGGTCAGAGCTGATGCGGCCGATAAAGGTAAAAGCAAAGTCGTTGAAGAGGCCCCATGTGGGGTAGAAAAAGATTTGCTTGTTAAAGATTCCGAGGAGTTTATGCGGTTGATCAAAAAGAGTGACTACAAGATTGTAGATCATCTCCATCAAACGCCCTCGAAGATTTCCATCCTCAACCTGTTGCTGTGTTCTGAAGCACACCGCAACGCGTTGCTGAAGGTGTTGAACGCCGCCTACGTACCGCAAGAGATATCGGTGAATCAGCTAGAAGAGGTGGTAGCCCATGTTAATGCTGGCAATGGGCTAGGTTTCACAGATTTAGAGCTGACACCAAAAGGGAGGAATCACAATAGCGCCTTGCACATCTCGGTAGAGTGTAGGGGCACAATCATGTCGCACGTGCTGGTGGACACGGGTTCGTCGCTTAATGTTCTTCCGAAGAAGGCGTTAATAAAATTGGATACTCGTGGAGTGATCTGCACACCCAGTGATCTGGTTGTGAAAGCATTCGACGGAACTAAACGCCACGTTTTCGGGGAGGTGACCTTGCCGATCCAAGTCGATCCGGAAACGTTCAACGCGGTCTTTTATATTATGGACATCATGCCTGCCTACAGTTGTCTCTTGGGCCGGCCATGGATCCATGCTGCTGGTGCCATGACCTCCACGTTGCACCAAAAACTCAAATATGCTGCCGGAGGAAGCATCGTAACCGTTTGCGGCGAGGAGGACATAATGGTGAGCCATTTGTCATCCTTTAAGTATGTGGAAATGGATGGCGAAATCCATGAGACTCTTTGTCAAGCATTCGAAGCTGTCAAGGTGAAAGAAGTAGCTCCTGTAGTCACAGAAAAGCCAGAGATGAATCTCTCCTCGTTCAAAGAAGCTCGGGCCGTCGTCCAAGCTGGATCTACCCCAGGCTGGGGGCGAATTTTGGAGATACCCAACAAGCAGGATAAGTTTGGGTTGGGGTATTCTCCTGGAGCTGAAGCTTCTTCTTCTTCGTCTAGCAGCGCGTCTCGAGGTAAAGGGCCGATCCAATTTACCAGTGGCGGAGTGATTTTTGAAAGCATCAACGCGACGTCTGAAGACAGCGGGGATAGCGATTGTGACCTCGACTCTTGGATTCAGCCAAGCAAGCCGGGCAAGGGCCTCAACAATTGGACCATCAAGGATATCATCCAGATGACAAGTGAAGAGTAATGATTTACTTTTTCCAATCATTGTACAACCCTATGTCCTACCCGGGGCATAGCGGTTTTATTGTCAGGGCCTTGTTGGATTATGTACATGCATTTTGTTAATAAATCAAAGGCGTTTTCTTCGTATTCAAATATTGTGATCTCTGTTATTCCTGTTTTATATTTGTTTTGAAAAATAGTAAAATGGCAATGGGGTTTGTGCTAACCTGCATATTCTTGTTTTAAACTTAACCCTTGTTATTGCAGGATCCACATAACAGATGACATCGACTTTGGACCTTCTACGGCTCACTTCGACTTCGATTGCCCGATCTATCAAGCCGAAGAAGAGATTGATGAAGACGAAGACCTTCCTGAAGAGTTGGACCGCTTGTTGAAACAAGAGGAAAAAGTTATTCTGCCTCATGAAGAGGAGATTGAGATCGTGAATTTGGGTTCTGAAGAGCTCGTCAGAAATGTCAGGATAGGGGCCGCATTGCAGAGTGATGTCAAGCAGAGATTGGTCGAGATGCTAAGAGAGTATAGTGACGTCTTTGCTTGGTCATACGAAGATATGCCCGGACTTGACACGGACATCGTGGTCCACCACTTGCCGCTGCGAGAAGATTGCCCTCCCGTTAAGCAGAAGCTTAGGAGGACAAGACCAGACATGGCCGTTAAGATCAAAAAAGAAGTGTAGAAACAGCTTGATGCTGGCTTCTTAGCGGTCACCACTTACCCTCCGTGGGTCGCCAACATCGTGCCTATACCGAAGAAGGACGGTAAGGTACGCATGTGCGTCAATTATCGGGATTTGAATAGGGCGAGCCCTAAAGATGACTTCCCGTTGCCTCATATCGATGTGTTGGTCAACAACACAGCCCAGTTCTCCTGTTTTCGTTCATGGATGGCTTCTCTGGTTACAATCAGATCAAGATGGCGCCGGAGGACATGGAGAAAACGACGTTTATCACTCCATGGGGAACATTTTTCTATAAGGTAATGCCCTTCGGTCTGAAGAACGTAGGGGCCACTTACCAACGAGCAATGGTAACTTTGTTTCATGACATGATTCATCATGAGATTGAAGTCTATGTTGATGACATGATTGCGAAGTCCCAAATGGAGGAAGAGCATCTGGTCAACTTATTGAAGCTTTTTGAGAGGCTTAGGAAGTTCAGGTTGAGGCTGAATCCTAACAAATGTATTTTCGGAGTACGGTCCGGAAAGTTACTGGGGTTTATTATGAGTGAACGAGGCATCGAGGTTGATCCTGCGAAAATAAAAGCCATTCAAGAAATGCCAGCGCCGAAAACAGAAAAAGAAGTTCGTGGTTTCTTGGGCAGAATAAACTACATTGCAAGGTTTATCTCTCAGCTCACAGCCACGTGTGAACCGATGTTCAAGCTTTTAAAGAAAGATCAGGCGATTACTTGGAATGAGGATTGCCAGAAGGCATTTGACAAGATAAAGCAGTATCTTCAAGAACCTCCAATCTTGATACCCCCAGTGGCTGGACGACCATTAATCATGTACTTGACAGTTCTTGAGAATAGTATGGGGTGTGTTCTCGGTCAGCACGACGAGACGGGCAGAAAGGAGCATGCCATTTACTACTTGAGTAAAAAGTTCACTGATTGTGAATCTCGATACTCGATGCTGGAGAAGACGTGTTGTGCACTAGCCTGGGCTGCCAAACGTCTACGACAGTACATGCTCAATCACACCACGATGCTAATTTCGAAGATGGATCCGATCAAGTACGTCTTCGAGAAGCAGGCTCTTTCGAGCAGGATTGCCAGATGGCAAATGGTGTTAACGGAATATGATATTCAGTACGTATCCCAGAAGGCCATCAAGGGAAGCGTATTGTCTGAATACCTGGCCGAACAGTCGATCGAAGATTACCAACCGATGAAATTTGAATTCCCTGATGAGGATATTATGTTTCTCAAAGCGAAGGATTGCGATGAGCCGTTGCCCGACGAGGGGCCAGATAGGAAATCCCAGTGGAAATTGATATTCGATGGGGCGGTTAATTCCTATGGAAGTGGCATCGGGGCTATCATCACGACTCCCCACGGATCCCATATCCCGTTTACTGCGAGACTGACGTTTCCAGTCACCAATAATGAGGCGGAGTACAAAGCATGCATCATGGGTCTAGAAGAGGCAATTGATTTGAGAATCAAGAATCTAGACGTATATGGTGACTCAGCGCTTGTGATCAACCAAATTAAAGGGGAGTGGGAAACTCGTCAATCAAATTTGGTGCCGTACATGAATTATGCCAGAAGGCTACTTCCGTTCTTTGATCGAGTGGAACTCCATCATGTGCCCAGAGCTGAAAATCAGATGGCTGATGCCTTAGCCACGTTGGCTTCAATGTATAAAGTCAATTTTTGGAATGAGGCTCCGAGAATTATCCTTTCGCGTCTTGATAGACCTGCGTTTGTCTTTGCAATCGAGGAAGCCACCGACGGCAAGCCATGGTTCCATGATATCCAGACTTTCCTTATGACCAAGGAGTATCCTGAGGGTGCGTCCACCCAGGATAAGAAGACTCTGAGGAGGCTGTCTGGAAATTTTTATCTCAATCCTGATGGAGTGTTGTATAAAAGAAACCACGATCTCGTGCTACTCAGATGTGTAGATGAGAGAGAGGCGAGTATGCTCATGGAAGAAGTCCATGAAGGCACATTTGGTACGCACGCCGGCGGGCATGCTATGACGAGGAAGATCCTGAGAGCAGGATATTACTGGCTGACGATGGAATTGGATTGCTTTAAATTCGCGAAGAGATGTCATAAATGCCAGATTTATGCTGATAAAGTTCATGTGCCGCCGTGCCCGTTGAATGTCATGTCCTCCCCGTGGCCGTTCTCCATGTGGGGCATCGACATGATAGGCAAGATCGAGCCCACTGCGTCTAACGGTCATCGCTTCATTCTGGTAGCTATCGACTACTTCACCAAGTGGGTGGAGGCAGCCTCGTATGCTAATGTGACCAAGCAGGTGGTGGCTAAATTCATAAAGAGGGACATCATCTGTCGTTACGGAATTCCCGAGCGGATCATCATTGATAATGGTTCGAATCTGAATAACAAGATGATGAAGGAGCTGTGCCAGAGTTTCAAGATTGAACACCACAACTCATCTCCTTACCGGACGAAGATGAATGGCGCCGTTGAAGCGGCCAACAAGAACATAAAGAAGATTGTTCAGAAGATGGTTGTGACCTACAAAGACTGGCATGAGATGCAGCCATTTGCACTACACGGTTATCATACAACGGTACGTACATCGACCGGGGCAACTCCTTTCTCCTTAGTGTACGGTATGGAAGCTGTCCTACCGTTAGAAGTGGAGATCCCTTCTTTGCGAGTTTTGGTTGATGTGAAACTCGACGAGGCAGAATGGATTGCGAACCGACTGAACCAACTCAGCCTGATGAACGAGAAGAGGTTAGCATCGATTGCGTTTGGTCGTCTGTACCAAAGCCGAATGAAGAAAGCTTATGATAAGAAGGTGCGTCCTAGAAGCTTTCAGACGGGTGATCTCGTCCTGAAGAAGATTCTTCCTCCACACTCTGATCACCGGGGCAAGTGGACTCTGAATTACGAAGGTCCGTACGTCGTCAGCAAGGTCTTCTCGGGAGGAGCTTTGTTGTTATCCATGATGGATGGTGAAGATTTTGCATCCCCGGTGAACGCGGACGCAGTTAAAAAATACTTTGCTTGAAAGCGACCCGCTGGACAAAAAAAGAGAGTCCAGGAAAAAAATGGGCATCCCGGCGAACCAAAAACAGAATAAAAAGGTTCGGGAAAAAATTAGGGATATAAATTGAAAAAATGTACACCCGCGAAGTCGAAAACCTACACTGGGCGGCTTCGGCAAAAAGGGGTATCCCGGTGAACTGAAAACCCGCAAAGGGCGGTTCACGCAAAAGTTAGGGATTTGAAAAAGCAAATGACTGCGTTCCGCGTGTGGACTTTCATTGTTTAGTGGTTTGGAGGACCTGAGGGCCATTTATCTGAATCAATCTCTTCCGAAGCTGAAGCGTCAGAGAAGTATCGAAGTCGAGTGGGTCATAGAAGGATCAACTCATGGTGTTCGTCTACGCCTCGTTGCCGACATTTGTATATACTGATGTATATTTATGTTTTATTTTTGCGCGGCTTCCTCATTCCAGGAGCTTGTATCTGTTGTAAAACATTTTTACCCATTCAGGGGTTCGTTATCAATAAAATGCATACTATTCAGCAATTCTGTTTGTCTGTTTAGCATTTATTTGTTTTGTTTGTGAAAAAGAACGCCGATGTTTTTGATAAAATGCACATACATAAACTTACTGGCCTAGGCCACTGATTGTTGAAGCAATTAATTACTTGAATATTGTCACGAGATAATAACCTTGATAGGCCCTTTTGAGAAGGGTATCTTGTCTGTTTGTTTGTGTTGTTACAGGTGTAGCATATTCCAGGCAGTGCGTCGTGCGCATCCCGAAGCAGGATGATTCCTCCTTCTCCAGCAGAGTTCAGCAGCCTCTCCCCGCAGAGTCTGAACACGAGATGATGAGCATTGATATGCCTCCCCAGGCAGAGATGATTCTCTTCCCCAATCAGATGCGTCCTGAAGGAATGTCATCCCCCCAGCTGAGTCAGGCGCCGAAGCATGAATTCATTCCCCCAGCACCGGGTCACAAGTGCAGGTTTCGTAGGAAACTATTCGTACGCCGAAGTATGCAGCAACTGATAGTCCAGACTGAAGTCTCCAGCGGAATTGAAATTCCCCACCAGAGTCGTACTCTCCCCCGAAGTCGGATGATTCCTTCTTCCCCAGCGGAATTGAAATTCCCCACCAGATTCGTACTCTCCAGCGAAGCAGAATGATTTCTCCTTCTTCAGCCGAGTTTGCAGATACCCAAGAGAGCCGAATCCTTGGAAGCTGCTCAAGCCATGATTGGTTTTTCCCCAGTGGAAGGGTGAACAACTGATGTTGTTTCCCCACAGAGTCGTTATCTCCAGAGAAGTAGCCATGAAGATCATGCAGTTTACTCCTGTGATTGACATCGCTTTCCCCGGCAGCAGTCAACTGAAGTTGTGTCCCCGGCGGAGTCCAATTGAGATTGGCGTGACCATGTTCTCCTCAGCAGGATGATTCCTCTATCTGAGTAGTTCTTTCTCCTTGACAGGAGGATTCCCCCTTCGGCATTTATTTTGCTGACGGGATCGCATCATTTTGCATGATTGCATAGCATTTATCATAAACGCATAGCATTTCCACCGTGTGGAGCATCGTGCCATTGCTGAAGCATACGCATAATAAACATGATCTAGGTTGCCACCGTTCTTGTTTTGCAGATGTTCCACCGCAGAATTGATTGCTCAGGATGATTCCTGACATTCTCCCCCAACGAAGCCGCTTGCTCAAGATGATTCTTGAGATCCCCAGCGAAATCTTCGGTTCAAGATGATTCTTGAATTCCCCTGCAGGGCCGTTTGCTTAAGATGATTCTTAAGTACCCCGTGCAGTCTCCCGAGTTGGTTTAGCTCAAGCTGATGCTTAGAGTCCCCGGTCAAGGTTGCCCAGGATGATTCCTGGAATCCCCCAACAGAGTGTTCACTCAGGATGATTCCTGAAATCTCCAGGTTGGTTATCGGTTCAAGATGATTCTTGAAGGTCTCCGGTGGAGTTATCGGTTCAAGATGATTCTTGAAGTCCTCAACAGAGTTGATTCATCCAGAATGATTTCTGGACCCTCGGAGCGGAGTTACTTGATAGTTATCCAGAATCCCCAGCGGCGAAGCGTCATCCCCAGCAGGTTTCTAACGGCGAAGTTGAAATCTCCCTTGAAGACTCCATGATTGAAGTCCTACCGTGTTAATGAAGCAGTTCTCTCAGCTGATGCGGAGTGCCTGATGGCAGAGGTTTAGATGTTCCCAGTTGGCTCATGATTGACCAAGAATTCTATTCCCGACTTGCTGACGAAGTCTGGCTGATGCCCGACAGTAATGCGGAATTCCTAATGGCATGATCAACCTGATGGTTGAAGTCTGGCTGATGCCCGACAATTCCTTTGGATGCCTGATGGCATGATCAACCTGATGGTTGAAGTCCGGCTGATGCCCGACAGTGTTCTTTGAATGCCTAATGGCATGATCGATTATGTATTACCGGTTACCGTGTGACCAATTCCCCAGTAGGGTTGCCGTGCAACTGTTATGCTCAGTGTCGAAGATGTTCCTACCGACCAGAGTATCGTTCACCCGTGTGTGGTATCCGGACCTCCAGCAAGATCATTGACGCGTGTTCACCTTATCATTCTCTCCAACAGAGTCTATTATTCAAGTTCATATTTCCCCAATGGATTTCTTCACCCTGACGGCGAGGTCAGATGCTTTTATCGACTCGATGTTGAGAGTTGACGGCGAGGTCAGACGATGTTGAGACTTGACGGCGAAGTCAGATTATTTTGAGTACTTGACGGTGATGTCGGGTGTTTCTCAGAGTTATAGTGGCTGGCGGCGATGTCCGATTCTTTGTTGTCCCAGCGGCGATGTTGGATGTTTGTTTCTGGCGGCGATGTCAGGTGATTTAGTTTTCCAGCGGCAATGTTGGATGTTTGTTTCTGGCGGCGATGTCGGGTGTTTCTCAGAGTTATAGTTGGCTGGCGGCGATGTCAGATTCTTTGTTGTTCTAGCGGCGATGTTGGATGTTTGTTTCTGGCGGTGATGTCAGGTGATTTAGTTCTCCAGCGGCGAGGTTGGATGTTTGTTTCTGGCGGCGATGTCAGGTGATTTAGTTCTCCAACGGCGATGTTGGATGTTTGTTTCTGGCGGCGATGTCAGGTGATTTAGTTTTCCAGCGGCGATGTTGGATGTTTGTTTCTAGCGGCGATGTCAGGTGATTTAGTTTTCCAGCGGCGATGTTGGGTGTTTTGGTTGTCCGACGGCGATGTGAGACGCCTTATTTTCATGAATGCCTGACGGCGAGGTCAGATGTCTGATGACAATGATAGAGGAATTTAATGTGGATAACTGACGACGAGGTTCAGATCAGTATGTCTCTAGCTAGTTACCGTGCAGCTATTATTTCAGTGTTCGAAGATTCGTTCCCGCCAGAGTACCGTGTACTTGTGCAGTTGGCAAATTTCCGGGTTTATCGGTATTCAACCGTCTCGCACCTTGATTGGCTGAGAGTCGTTCGCTCCTCACCCAGTCAGGTTCAAGCCGTTTGAATAGGGGCAGCTGTTGCACCCCAAAATTTGACCAAAATTTCTAGAGGTATGAGTACCCATCAAGACTGTGAAGCTAGCCAAGAAAGTTATTCCAGTGTTCAAAGGTTGATATCTTTGTCAGAGAACTCAAGAGATCCTCAGAGAGATTGGTTGAAACCAAGGTTGTGTGTCTCATAACTTGACAGTTGTGGGGAGCTCCTCAGATGATTCTGAGACTATGAGGATGAACTTGAAGCTTTGAGAAAGCTTGTGAGATGTCTTGAAAGCCATCATGAAGCCCAGAGAGGTCATTGTACAAGAATTCAGAAGATTCAGCCATGAGTGGTGGAATTAGGGTTTGACTGGGTCAACCCTAGGTCAACTGATGATTTGGAGAGGGTTGAGACCTAATCCAAGAGCCATGTGATCATGGAATGATGAATTGAGATGCTATAAGGATTATTCGTAGACCAACTCATCATGATTGAGGAGTTTGAGAAGTTTTAAGCTAGGGTTTCTAAGGCTTGACAGTGTAAAATCCCCTAGTTTGATCCCTATCTTTAAGGCAGTCTAGCTCAAGATGTGATTGTCATCTCATCTTCCCCACAACATGAATGTTGTAGAGCTTGCTCTTAGCTTTAATTTGAGTACTAGAAGTCCTTGATAGGATTTGTAGAGCTCAAGTTATGACTTTGACAAATTACAGGTCATCTGAGGTATGTGAATCTGGGTCCTTGAAAGTCACCCAACTTGCATCCAACTTTTGCCCTAGTAGGATGATTCCTATGAACTCTTGGTCAACATGAATGTTGTATAGAATCTTCTTAGCTTTATAGAGAGTACTAGAAGTCCTTGATAGGATTTGTAGAACTCAACTTATGGCTTTGACAAGTCAAGGGCATTTTGGTCATTTAGAGGTTATAGGTCATTTCAAGCATAAGGCCATATCACCTATTTCTAAGCTTCAAATGGAAACATCTTCAACATCAAACTTGCTTAGAATGATGTTTTAAGGCTAGTAGGGAGGTCATGAGATGTTGAAAAGGCTTGTATCAAAAAGTGATAAAAATGGCCTAAAATGGAGGCATAAGTTAAATAAGTTGAAATTGAAAATTGAAAATCACAAGTTAGACATCCAAACCATGTAATATAATAGGTCATTTTGACTCCAAAGGACATTCTAAGAACAATGGTTCAGCCACAATTTTGATTTGAGGCCTAGATCTTAGGGCTGCTTTGAAAAAGGCTTACTTGCATCTTAAGGCACCAAAGCAAAACTCAACAAAACTCAATGAGCAAGTTAGTTATGCATTGTAACACATCATAAATCTCATATGGGGAGAATTTCAAGTCAGTTACAAAGGTTACAAGGGCTATGGCATGAGATAGCATATGGTGAGAAGTGAAATCAAAATGTCATGACATGAGATTTCCAAATACTCATTGGATTGTCCTAGATGGTTCTAGATGATTCTAAACCACTCTATATAACATGTATAACTTGCTCAGATGCAAGGTTGGTGAGAGTTGGTGCAGAGAAGAGAGAGTGAGATCAAAAATCTTCCATTGCAAGTCAAGTTTCAATTTCACATTCTTCTTCATTTCCATTCCTTTTTTCTACACAAACACATTCCATAGATCATAGTGAAGCTGTGCAGATTGATTTGAGAGCAAATCCATGGTGAATTGAAGAGTTGGTGATTGAACTTTCAAGGTAGCAAGTCAGAATCGAATTCTGAGATTTAAGCTTCCTCCATCAAAATTGTTGCAAACAGTAGCAAGATTAGCATCTAAGGAAACTTTCTGAAGAGTTTCAAGACTTGAAGTGGAGGATTTCATCATCTGTTCATCAAGATTTACCAGGTTTGCAAATTCTTCATTACACCATGTTTTATGCATAATTAGGTTAGTTTGTTAGTGTAGAAAGGTTAGAGACACATAGGTGATGGATTTTGGAGAGTTAGGGAGCAATTGGTGAAGATTGAATTATGGACACCATTTCTTTGATGACCAAGAACTCGAGTTATATTGAGATATAGAATGAACTAGACATCAAGAATCAATCAGTGTGAGTTGGTGATTAATCTGAGGTAGTTAATTTCAAGAACCATGATAGTTGATGATTGAGCACATTTTGGATCTTGGATCGGGTTCAGTGATCTAGGGTGTTTCAAGTGATTTTAAGAGCATGGTTGGATTCAACATAAAATTCTAGGCAGGATAGGGTCTTGAATTTCTATTTTCCATGAAGAATTGATGGAGTTTGTGTGTGAGGAAAATGAAGCTTAGTGTTCTGCATTTCCATGGAGTCTCCAAGAACCCTAGCTGGAGGTTGAAGACGAGTTCAGGGCCGTTGGATGAGGAGCTGACCGGTTGACTGAGAAACGATCCATTGGCCATGATTCAATTTCATTTTGAGGGGGAATTCAGAAACGAGTGAAACGCACCGTTTCATTAAACGGTGGCTTCTTGGGCTTAAGTGATCTTTTGATACCAACACCCCCAGTCACGACCCACTTGGATTTTACACTGTATTTGGTTTCTATTTGCACCGTTTATTTTCCATTTTCTTTTCATTTTTCTAATTGATTTTCTGATTGAATTGGGCCCAGCGCGCGTTACTACCTGCACCCCTCATTTTCAGCCCATATGAAATCTGCACTGCATTGCCTTACTATCTGCACCCCAGTTTCATATTTTCATTTTACTTTCTTCCATTTTTTGTTGAACTTTGAAAATTCATATCAATTGGAAAATTAAAGATTTTTAATGGGAGTTTTTGCTCCCATTTCATATTCATGCATTTTTAGTATTTTTTGTATATTTTCCATTTTTATTGCCTTTTATTTCTTTTATGTTGATACATGAATTTGTAGAATTTTGTTTAGGTAGTTCCCTTAACAATTTTAGGCCATTCTTTTTAGGATAGTTAGATATAAGCTTTAGCTTCCCCCTGGATTTATTTCATAATTTTGTGATGAATTTTAGGTTAGTTTTGATTAGATGACATTAGGTTGTGTAGAATTAGGTTAATCCTTAACATAGGTCCATAATAACATTAGAATTTTGGGTTTCTAGGTCAAGTTAGATATTGGGGCATATAAGGGTATTAAGGGTAGGTATGTAGGATCCCTTAGAAATTATATTAGGTTTTAATATAGTAGTATACTATTTTTAGATGATTTTTGTAGTGGATGATTGTTTGTGTTGCTCTTGTGGGCTTGTATGTTTGTTTGCCTTGCCTTGTGGGCTTGGAGAGCTTGGTATTGTTCTGAGGAGCATTGAGGAGCATAGTAGAAGAGTTGAAGATGGATTTAGGAGCTTGAGAGCTTGATCTTGTTTGTTTTGTTATTGTTTTAGGGTTAGGGATTAGGAAGAGTTTAGACCTAGTTAACTTCTTTTTCAAACATGGATGGTATCTTTCACCTCCATTCCTCCCTATGATTCAAAGTACTTCCATGGTATACACCTCTCACCTTTGGAGGGATAAGTGATGTACCTAGGGAGTAGAACTTTTGAGGGAACCATTCCTTTGATGTTGAACCCTTATAGGTCACCTTTGGTGGTCAATAAGCAGTTCAATATCCCCAGCTTATCCAGTAAGTGATTTCCTCTAGTTTGATTATCTTGAGAGGTGTTGAGCCTGAGTTTGAAGATGAAGTAAAGACTGAAGGATGAAGTTGACACTTCTAAGTGATTGAGATTGATTCTGAAGAGCTGAAGCTTGAAGAACAAAGGAAGTTGATACCTGGGGATCCTGAAGGAGCCAAGTTGATACTTATGATTGATAGTGAAGCCTGAAGGTGGAGTTGATCAAGGAGCTGAAGCTCAGAGAAGATAAGTTGAAACTTATTTTGAAGGGTTGAAACCTGGAAAAGCAAATTGATACTTGTCAAGAGTAATTGGAAGTCTGAAGACTGAATTGCTATTGGAAGAGCTGAAGCTTGGAGTTGAGCTGTTTTCTTTTCTTTTTCTTTGTTGTATTGATGTGTTTTGTTTGACTTGCTTGATGCATTAGAATAAGTCCATATCTAGAATAGGTAGAATCTAGGAGCATGGTTGCACTAGAGGTTGAGTTGCTCCCTCTGCTTGTATTGTTACTGTGTGGCTTTGCTTGCGGGTATTCGGTAGAGCCCAGCTCCCTTGCCCATGTGGTTTGTTTGCCTGATGGCATTTCATTTCATTTTATCTGTATGATTGCAGTTTACTGTATATTGCTTGATAGCATGTTGTTTATATTTCAGTATGATTACTGTTATCCATTCTGGCTTGAGGTTGAGATGAGCTTGTGGAGGCTGAAGCCCCACACACATTTCCTCCCTCACTTGCATTGCATGCATTTTACTGTTAAGCTGATGCTTTGTCTGTTTTGGTGTATCATTGACATGATCCCTTAGGACTCTCATTTCCTTTGATAAGGAATTGATGATAGAACTTTAGGTTGAAACCTATGCATGACAACTTCTAGGAGTTCCCTGTTCAAACCTTGACCATAGGATGAATCCATGGCATGACAACAGTAGGACTTGATAGTCTCCCTCCTAGTTGGGCCTGTTCTCTTCTCATCTCAAAACAGTTTAAGATACAGTAATCATGAATGATTTCTTTCGTACGTTACGAGCCTTAAGCTATCTGAGAAAGGATTGTGGGAGAGTTTCTTTTCCACAGTCTGGATGTTTAGTATGGTACCCTTTGGGTGACATGCGACGCATTCACTCTCAGGTCATAGTCTCTAGTGCGATTGAAATCGCAAACACAATAAAAAACACTTCTTTCGTAAAAGACAGGAAATAAATCGTAGTTTCCCGAACTACGTGAGCTCTGATCTCTCATACCTGTTGAGAGTACGTAGGCACAGTACTGATGTATTGGCGAGCTACCTTCCCCCCATAACCCGTTGTAGGCCGAACTACGTTGACTCTGATTTCTCATTCTCTGATGAGAATACGTAGGCATAAAGTGCGACGCTTTGCCGAGTCATTTTCTTTTCTGTTTAAGCCAGCCTTGATAGGTAGATAGATGAAACCAACGCGTCCAAGTAAACACAACAAGCGTGGATCCCGTCGAGTACGACGGACGTGAGGGGTGCTAATACCTTCCCCTTGCGTAACCGACTCCCGAACCCAGACAACGGTTGCGACGACCTTGTCTTACCCTTTTTCGTCAGGTTTTTTCCGATCGTTTCCTTTCCCGCTCTAAGGGATAAATAACGAAAGGTGGCGACTCTTCTGTTGTGCCGGAACCTTATTTTCGCGTAAGCGGCAAGGTAACAACCTTCCATACCGGATACAGAATCATTCTCGATCTTGGACTAAATATCCTAGCTTCCTTAGGTCATCTAGCTTAGAACTTTTAAAAGTATATTTCAAAGTTTTTCTTCTATCGTAATCCATAGTATCCTGCAATATCCATAACTAAAGTTTGAATTCCATGAAACTGAATGCAATGTGATGTTTTATGGATGCAATGCACATATACACACAATTCCTAGGTTAAAGGTATGTGCAAGGAGTTAGGGTCTATCCTTCCCCATAAGGTATGTACTAAGGCTAGTTGTACCTGTCGAACAAGGTTCTAAAGAAGTGCCCAAAGTCATCAGTCCATCTTTCGGATATTATCAATTTCCCAACTAACTCGGTGATTAATAATATTCTTAAGAGAACCTCTTTTGAGGGTAGTATCGCGTATCAACTATTGTGGGACTACTCCCCCAGAGTTCCCGCACTACGTCCTAGATAAGGCCAAGGTGGTGTTAAGGTACTACGGTCCTCAATATCATAGACTTCTTTCCGTAAATAGTAAGAGTTTTCACGACTGTACTCGTTCAACCGAACCATTTTCGAAAGGGTCTCAACTGAGCGGTGATTCTCAAGTCAGCTTGGTTGGGACTCACTCCCTATAAGCCTCGTCGAATATATCGCCATCCTATAATAAGGTCATTCAAGTCCAGGTTAGGACTTATCTCACAATAACAGGATAGCCCCCAAGCAAGGTACAATGATAATATATACAAGAAAATAAATAATGAAACAAATAGCAAAAATAAAGTAAAATAGGGGTAACCCTTAAACATTATGGCTTTCCCCAGTGAAGTCGCCATTTTCTGTTGCGGTGGAAATAGGATATCAAACTATTAATTAGTTTGAATCACAATTCTTAATTCACAACCGCTCTTTGATTTATCTAAAGGAAAAGGTCAAAAGAGGGAAAACCTATTTTTGCATCGTAAAGACAATGCGGGGAGAGCTCTAGGTAAGGGGTTGGTTAAGCTTAGGGAAGGTACTAACACCCTAAACTTCTGTAGTACTCTACATGAACCTTTTGTTTATTTTTTTGCTATTTTTCTTTATTATTTTCTTTAAGTATATATTGAGCTAAGGGATAGAGTGACCTAAATACCTAAGGTTTAGTCCTAAGTTTACTCGACAAGATTCGCATCTTGTTCCTACGTATCCTGGGTAGGGAATGGAATCAGAGTAATTGTAGTTCCCCTTGAAAGGGAGGTTAGAAACGTCTTGACGGTGGTCAAAGTTTCAATGGCGAGTAAAAGTATCTTAAGGACACACTTACGTGGAGTCTTAAAACTCCTATTTCTACGTTGAATTTATTAATTGAAATCTAGGGTTAAATTAGGGATTCCACGACGGGAAAACCCTAAACAGAGTACGGTGACTCTTTGACCTAAAGCTAGGGTAAAGGGTGTTTTTGTCCACGGCGGGACACCTAGGCTAATTAGGGTTTTGAAACGGTCGAGGGTTAGGCTATTGACTCGGCGGTCAAACTGTTAGACCTAATCCTTTGGAAGGGATTCTAACGGTATGCAGAAATGGCAAATTATTATACGGCAGAATTAAAGTGCGGAAAGATAAAGAAAACGGTAAAAGAAAGCATCGCGACGATCACTCGCGTAAAATACAAATCCCAAAAAAATACAAGACAAAATAACTGCGACAATTACTCGCATAATTACAAACGGAAAATTTACAATATGAGGAAACATTGATAAGCTGAAACGAAACAAGACGACCGGGGTTAGACGATAATTGAAACGGCTAAGAAGAAATTTGTTTTTTTGAATTTTTGATTTAAAAGAAAGGTTAACTTTTACTTTTAAGGGAAAATTATTTTTATGAAAAACCTGTTTTAATTTCAATGAAATTAAGAACTTTTTTAATTTAAGTGCAAAAATGTTTTAAAATTTTTTTTAAAAAAATCTTCAATCAAATTGTTTTAATGATTTAGACCTTTAATTTTTTTTTACTATGGACGTTAAGTTTATAAAAAATTTAAATCAAAATTTTTTAACAACATGATGAACGATCCATTATTATTTTTTAGAAAACATTTTAAATTTTGGTGGTTTATCAAAAACTAAATTAATTACAATTAATGGTTATTCAATAAAAAAACAATAATAACAAGATTTTAAAACTAAAATAAATAAAAATAGAGAAATAATAAAACAAAAATTCTTAAGATAAAAAAAGGGGGGGTCGGTCAGCATATCCCAATTGAAACCCTTAGGGTTTCGTAATTTTCTCTCTTCTTCTTGTCTACCCTCATCTCGCCGCCGCTTGGCCATGGAAACTCCTTTGAGAGCTTTTCATCCACCATTCTTTTCCGATTTAAGCTTGCATGTCGCTTTCCGTTCTTCTTCTTTGTCCCTGCAAAAACGAAAATGAGTGAAAACAATGATGGTTCTTCTTATCCAACTTCCGATCGGTGATATCCAGATGTGGGTGGGTGGATTCACGTATCTGGACGAAAACGACCGATGATGAACGACAATTCTGAGGCTTTTACAGTTATAGCTGGTGTTTGAAGCCCTACGGGTTCTTCCGCCTCCGCTGATGGTCGTTGGTCCGTAAATGCTCCGACTTCTTTCTTCTTTACGGTTCAATGATGATGAAGCCTTCAATGGCTTCTCTGAGAACTCGTTCTTGCTGCCACCTTCGATCTCGTCTAGGGTTTTTCCGATCCCCTCTTTTGAACTCTTATTATGATATTTATATGCTTGGTTGTCTTTGATTTGTGGGCTTTAGTCCGCCTGACTTTGCTCCGTTTTTGTAGGCTTGTTACTCGAGATTTTCAGAACTTTCTGATAGCTTATTTGTGGAGATTTTTCAGGTGAAACTTAACTTGTTGGCTTGACTCCTTTTGATGAGGTTTTGCTGGAAATTTATGGTTTGATTCGCGGCTGGTTTATGCAGCGATTGTTGCTACAATTTATGCAGTTTTGTTGGACGTTTGGTTGCCTAGCTTTGGCAAACTTGTTGATCCGCTAAAATTGGGAAATTCCTAGAAAAAGTGTTAAGGTCATGTTTGGCAATAAGCACTTTTCTTGGCAAACCAACTTTTCTCACAAAAGCACTTTTATTATCTCTTCCTCTCTCTTTGGTGCCTCGAAAAGAATAGAACTTGCCGATATTGGCCATTGGCCGAGAATTAGATCGGGGGCTAGTTTCGGAGGAATCTGCTACCCTCCCGACACCCGATGATGATGCTACTCTGAGGGTGTCGACAAAAACTAACCGATAAACTTGTTTGCTTATTTTTGCAGGTTCGGAAATGGATAATCGGAAGAGTTGGAAAATCGAAGAAGTCAGAAGAAATTTAGGACTTTAGGAATTAATTTAGGAAAAAATGTATTTTTTATTTTTATAATTTTATGTAAAAATTTTGTATTTTTCTTGTAAAAAATCTAATTATTCCTAATAAAATCCTTTACTATCTTTCTTAAACATTATTAATATTATTATTTATATCTTTGATATGCAAACAATAATAAAAATAAACAAAAACTTACCATAAAAATGATTGAAATTAATTAGTATTGAAAAAATATAGATGAAAATAATTTTAAAAATGAAAAATAAAAAATGAAAACAAAATTATCTAAAATGAAATAAGACCAAAAATAAAATAGAAATGAAATTGATGATTGACTTAGTGAATAAAATGAAATATGAAAACAATGAAATGAACCTTAATAATAAAATTATTAGTCACTTGAAATGAAAACATTTTTTTTTAATCCTTTTTTGGTTTAAAATAAAAATGGAAAAAAAAAATCACTAAAATTCCATTTTTGATCCACATTATTCGACTAATTTCCGTCTCCGATGTGAACTTCCGACTAATCTCTCCGACAACTCAAACGAACAACTTTATCCGGATAAACTCAATTGTCTGATTAAACTCAAATGATTGTAACCGCAGGCTGACTTCAGTCCACTTGAATCGATTCATCTCCGAACAGTTCAAATATTTCTCAATCGAACAGTTCCAACTACTCCTCGGCCCCGATTCATATTAGCAATATCCAACGGCTCAAATCTCCTGACTACAGCTAAAGATTCGTAAACTGACAGCCGACTGCAAACAAATGGTCGTTTTACCCTTCATGAACCAAAAAGTATCCCACATGATATTTTTCTGCAAAATCAACCAACTGCACAAACCTGTTAGCGACTAGTTAAATGCAATGCAAAAATGCAATGGAATGCACGATGGACCGACAAATCTTAGGGAAAAATTTGGGGTATTAAACTTTTTATTCAATGCCGTTCTTGGATGTCACTTTTGTTTGCCTCTTTCTGATGGTTTTCCAGATTGAGTCTTATCTGACGGTTTTCCAAATATTTCTTTTGATTCTGGTGGTTTTTCAGAATCTATCCGATGGTGTTTCGGCTTTATCCCTCTTTCTGATGGTTTTCCAGATTGAGTCTTTGTTCTGATGTTCTTCCATAATTTCTTGGTTACATATCTGATGGTTTTCCAGATATTTCCCTTTGATTCTGATAGTTTTCCAGAATCTATCCGATGGTTTTCTGGATTTATTCCTCTTTCTGATGGTTTTCCAGATCGAGTCCTAGTTATGATGTCCTTCCAGAACTTATCTGACGGTTTTCCAGATATTACCTTTGATTCTGATGGTTTTTCAGAATCTATCCGATGGTTTTCCAGATATGTTTCTCTTTCTGATGGTTTTCCAGATCGAGTCTTTGTTCTGATGTTCTTCCAGAATTTATCTAATGGTTTTCCAGATATTCTTTTGTGATTCTGATGGTTTTCCGGATACATTCCCCTTTCTGATGGTTTTCTAGACCGAGTCTTTTATCTGGTGGTTTTCCAGATATTTTCCTTTAGATTCTGATGGTTTTCCAGAATCTTATTCGATGTTTTTCCGGATTTATCCCTCTTTCTGATGGTTTTCCAGATCGGGTCTTTGTTCTGATGTTATTCCAGAACTTATCCGATGGTTTTCCGGATATGCGTTTCTCTCTTTGATGTTTTTCCAATTTGAGCCTTTGTTCTTATATTATTCCAAAATTTATCTGATGGTTTCCCAGATATTTTCTGTCGATTCTGATGGTTTTCCAGAATCTTTCCGATGGTTTTCCAGATACGTTTCTCTCTCTGACGTTGTTCCAGATTGAGTTTTGGTTTTGATGTTTCTTCCAGAACTCCTTTGTTGCTTATCTGATGTTCTTCCAGATATGTCTTCAAACTTGTCCCGTACATTTATTGTTTTCCTAAATGTTTCGGATGTACCTTCAGAGACCTTATCGCCATTTCATACTCTTATAGATGTTCTCATTTTGTTTCTTTATCCCAGAGCTTATTTGACGTTTTTTCGAGTATCTCTAGTACGTTTCAGAGTTTATTCAACGTTCTTCCGAATGTCCCTGAAATTTGTTTCTTTGTCCCTGAGGTTATTCGATGTTTTTCCGAGTATCTCTGGTGTTTGTTTCTCCTTGTATATTTTCTGACGATTCCTGAAGATCCCGCTCGATCTCTTTGTTTAAAGGAATGTTCCGGAAATTCCAGCTTGTCGTTTACCTGATCCTACCGCCGTGTAGATCCTGTGTTACCGTTTCATCCTAAAGTGACAGCTGGTCGCGCTTGCACCAGTTGGCCATCGCTTTAGAATTCCCCAATGTCGTGTTGTCTTCCTAGTGCATCATATTCCCTAGGGTGTGTTCGTCGCGCCTGTCCCCCGTGTCGTCGTGTCGTCTGCATCCTTGCATTTATCATTTTTATTGTATGCATCATATTAGATTCATGGCATTTTTACCATTGTATTTATTTCATCTTGTCCATAGCGTTGCATAGCACTGTGTCTAAGGGAAAAAATTTCGGTTATCTGTATTTAAATCCCTCCACCGTGATTCCTCGAGTCTCCGTCGCTCAAATCATCTGGTGAAACTATTTAAATAGAGGCAACTGTAATCCCCAAATTTTTCCCTGAGATTATTCGGTTCATTTTACATTCTATTTCACTTTTGCATTGCATTTAACTAATCACTAACAGGTTGTGTAGTTGTTTGATTCTGCAGGAAAATTCACGCTGCACGCTCTTTAACTTATGAAGGGCAAAATGGTAATTTATTTGCAGTTTGCTGTCAATTTATGAATCTAAGTTGGCTATTTATAGATGGTGGAACCGTGCGTGACGGACAGAGACCGACGGGGAGAAGTGTTGTGACCAAGGATAAATAGGCCAGCCTTTGTTGGCTGAAATTAGCCAACTAAAAGCATTGATAGCAAAAGCATCAACCTCAACAAGAGGTGGGAGAAATAGGCATCAGACTGACAATGTCCTTAGGTGGAGGAAAGTATCCTAACAATATTGGCAGCCAAGGATCGACGACGACAAATCTAGAAGGGACGCACCCTGAGTCAACACTACAAGGGGAACTGCGTGGTCCACAGGTACCTTCGTCGGTCGACCAAAAACCCAACAGAGGCACCTCTAACAGGGGAGTTTTGGTGTCTGGCGGGAAATTAATTTGACAAGAGGAACGTGGGAGAAGTTACAAAAGTTGTGGTCTGACACGTGGCGCCTCCTGAAGTGTCCTGACAGTTATTTTATGTGTCTATATAAAGCAAAACCTGGTTTTGAAGAAATGAGCGTCTTTTGTCAACATTTGAAGAAAAACACTCTGAGTACGACACACTAAAGAGAAAAGAGTTTCCTTTTCATTACAAAATGTACGAATGCGTCTAGTTGTACTTTTCTTTTTTATGCTAAATTTACCAAGTCTTTATGTTATTGAAAGCAACGCTTTTTCCCTTTTTCAACATTTCTTTGTTTTATTAGGAACATCTTTGTCTTTACTTGCCTATATTTCATCATACACGCTCCCTAAAGCAAACAACCATCGAGTGCACCATAAAGCCTAAGTAAACAATCCACCCAATACTAGTGTCCTGGGACTAGTTTGGCCGGTCCTGCAAGCAAACCCGCGAAGGGAGGTCAGAGGTTGTCTGCGGGAAAAACATGTGGGAACAAATTAGAACACCTAGTGGGACCGCAAGGTTTGGGTATATGCAGTTACGTAGTTGAAAGATGGTAACACCACGACAAAATGAAGAAATGTCTTCGCAAGAAAATCCGATTTTATCACCGGAGACTCTGAGCACCGGATCCACAACTATAGTCACTTCGACCGCTTATAGCGGACCATTCGCGACTCCGAGTCGACCCGAGGTGTGACGACAAGAGTCGACGGATAATACTTTCCCAATTTCACCATGCCAGCACCCCAACACTTAGGGATGCCGCCAGAGTTTCTATCTACATGGCGTTATGGTGGAGCAGGCACGGGAGAGAATTCCTCGTCAGCATTCTCACCATATCAAAACCTAGGCCCCCTGACCCAACAAGGGGGAAGGCCGTCAGGTTTTGGTTCACTTCCCACCGCAATACCGTTTTTCACCACTAGTTCTGTCGCAGTCATGCGACAACAGATGGACGAAAGCAATCACGAGATGGTACATATGTTAACCCAACAAATGGGCACCATTTTGAGACCATTAATACAAGATTCGACCTAGAGTTACCAACAACTGGCAACTCAGATGACCCGAATAGGAGACTTCTTAGGGGCCCCTAGGACCGTAGTAGGACAAACCCCTCCCAATCGTCCTGACACGCCGGTTCGACAGAATGAGCCTGTCGAAGAAAGGAACGACCTACAGGTGCCTGAGAACGAACATATCCCCAGGGTGGCCCAAAGGCCCCCCATTATGATGGTCCGCAGGGACCAAGATCCAGACCACGTAGTAAGACAAGCTAGGAACGAGAATCCTGGGGGCGAAGCCAACGAGGCCATGGTCGAACGCATTATGGTTCGAAACGGTGCGAACCCTAGTCTTCGACGGCCAGTCTACACGTCCCTTCTACTGGATTTTGTATTACAAACAGAGTTACCAAGGGGATGGAAGGTGCCAAAGTTCACCAAATTCGCAGGTGAAACAGAGGAGTCCGATGTCGAACATGTCGCTAGATATCAAACCAAAGTTGGGGACATAGTAAATAATGAGGATTTGAAAATGAAATATTTTATTGGTTCCCTCACCAAAAATGTGTTCATGTGGTTCACTTCATTACCCCCACAGTCGGTCCACACGTGGACACAATTAGAAAGATTGTTCCATGAAAAAATTTACATGGGACAATCAAAGATCAACCTAAAAGAGTTAGCCAACATAAAACGAAAAGCAGTGGAGTCCATAGACTAATATCTGAATAGGTTTAGACTACTGAAAGCGCGATGATTTACACAAGTCTCTGAACATGAATTGGTTGAAATGGCTGCGAAAGGACTAGATTATTCCATTCGAAAGAAGTTAGATACACAATACCTAAGAGATATGGCACAGCTGGTTGACCGCGTCCGGCTGATCGAACGTTTGAGGAGAGAGAAATCTCAAACTAGTCAGTAAGGTGATGTTTGTAGTCGTCGATGGGTATTCATCTGACGATGAGGAATTCGTCGAAGAAAATACCGTCAATGTGGCTAAACTAAAACCTGGACCCCCATAAGCATACAGAGTCCTGAAGCCGTCGAACGGAAAGAATCTAGTCGATACGGAAAAAAGCGAACAAATATGCCGCGAAAACTTATTCTTTTGATGTATCCAAATGTGATGAGATATTTGATGCATTGGTCAAAGATGGTCAAATTGTCGTCCTGGTCGGGACAAAAAATCCCCCTCTAGAACAAAAGAAAAAGAGGGGATTCTGTAAATTTCATAACTTTCTTGGTCATAAGACAACTCAATGTGTTCTTTTCTGGGATTTGGTGCAGAAAACGTTGAAGGAAGGACGACTCCAGTTTGGTGAAAGACCAAAGATGCAAGTGGATGCGAACCCTCTGAAGACGGAGGAAGCACTGTACTCTGAAGTGGCAAAATGCATGATGGTCGAGGCTACTGAGGGCCTTAAGGAGCAGGTGACAACCCCAATCTTAGAATGCATGATGATCGAAGCTACTGAGGGTTTCGACAAGAAGAAAAAGGAAGATTTTGAGGGTATCTACCCTCAAGCTGGGGAAAGTTTAGATGAATTCCAAGAAAAATGCAAAGTCAGCGGCTCTACAGCCGCCCTCTGTCCCAAGTGTCATGTTGTATTTGACTAGAAAGTGACGGACAGGCTCAGGCCAGACAAACCACCAGTCCCAAGGTTCGTGTTCGACAAAGACAGTACTCCTCGATGAAATCAGGAGTACCGAAAGATGTTCCATCTGGCAAGGCCCAAGACTTTTGTACCCCCATCGAATATCTCGCAAGACCAATGGTTGGCCCCTGTAACCCAGAAGAGGAGCAAAAGGCCAAAGTGGAAGGTGCTAGATTTGGAAAAAGAGGCAAGGGCCTCCGACAAGAATGCTGAGTCAAAAGGGTATATGGTGTCCCCCAACTACAAAGGAAAGAACCCAATGACGAGAACCCAGTAGAGGCGTCATCAGCAGAACAAAAAGGCGGCCATAGAAGCGTCGACTTCACAGTTGCGATCGGTCGAGAAGCCCAGGTCGAGGAGTCAACCCCCAAAAACCAGATGGGTTGAAAAGGAGAAGATAGTGGCCAGCCAGACCACAGTAATGACCATGGAAGTCTCTGGGAAAAAAGCGACAGCGTCGACCCAGAATTCGATGTTTGCCGCCTGATTAGAAGGCGAGAAGGAACCAAAATATACCCCTTAGTCAGATGAAGATGAACCAGAATATACACCTTAGTTGGACGAAGAATACACCCCCGTCTCCAGAAGAGGATCTGGATGTGGACATGTACGACGAGACGAATAACGACACCTATGGTGAAGACTTTCGGCAGCGTATGATAGGATATCTGAAGTTTCGGAGTCAGAGGATGATATCTTACCAGATGAAGCTGCAGAAGATAAGCCACTATGTTATTATGTGATGAACAGTGGTGTGGTAGAAGAAAAAACTGCCATGTTCGAAAGACCCAGCCCAGGGATGATGTATCACTTGAAACCGTTGTTCATAAAGGCGAAGGTCGACGACGTGGCAATGAACAAAGTATTCGTAGATGGTGGGGCAGCAGTCAATTTAATTCCCCACACTTCATTAAGGAGGATCGGCAAGACTGAAGCCGACCTCAAGCAACACAATATGGTTTTGTCCAATTATGAAAGCAAAACCAATAATATTCTAGGAGTGGTCCAAGTCGAATTAGCTATCGGAACCACCACAAGGTCGACGCTCTTCATGGTCATAAATTCAAAAGCAAATTTTAACCTCCTATTAGGACGGGAATAGATTCATGGAATTGGGGTGGTACCATCGACGATGCACCAAAGGCTGACTATATGGAGGAAAGACGACATCATGGAGAATGTCGAGGCTGACCAAAGTTATTATAGGCTCGAGGAAACCAAAGGGACGAAAAGGTCTTTCGACCAACACCTGGCGAACATGGCGCCATGTGACGATGAATCAGGTTCTTGTATCCCCGTCAATACCAGTCGTACCCTAAATTTAGATCCAGATCATGGTTTCGCATGGGACTCATCTGATCCCCCAACAGAGTCATCACAGATTTGTCCACCTACAGGGTGGCCCCCCATAGACGAAGATGGTTGCTGAGTTATAAAGTCTGAATCGAATTTCGACCTATGTGGCTGAAAACAAAAGAAAAAAGGTACCCAAAAAACAAACATACGGAGATGTCGCTAGTAACAGATGTACAAATGGCCGACAAGGCCAGACAACAGCTTCGGAAAGCCGGAGGCTCGACTGCATCTATGACGACGAGCCTTTGGGGTTAGAAAGGAACCCAACCTTTGATTCGCAGAAAATACAGGCACACAACCCACTAGAAGAGATCGATCTGGGGGAAGGGACCACCAGGAGACCTACATACGTGAGCACCAAGATTGGCTCGAGGATGAGAGCCAACCTGATCGAGATATTGAAAGAGTACAAAGAATGCTTCGCATGGGACTACGTAGAAATGCCATGGCTAAGTCGAGAGGTTGTGGAGCACCGTCTGCCCATGCAACCAGGGAAAAACCAGTCAAGCAGCAGTCACGTAGGTTCGCCCCAGAAGTGATGCTGAAAATCAAGAGGGAAATTGAAAGGTTATTGCAAAGCCATTTCATCAGCACGGCAAGATATGTCGAATGGTTGGAGAACATAGTCCCAGTTGTCAAGTAGAATAGCACTCTGAGAGTTTGCATCGACTTCAGAGACTTGAACAGTGCCACTCCTAAGGAAGAGTATTCCATGCCCATGGCAGAGATGTTGGTCGATTCAGCCGCTGGTTTCGAGTATCTGAGCATGCTCGACGAATATTATGGATATAACTAAATCTTCATAGCCGAAGAAAATTTTCCTAAAACGGTGTTTCGTTGCCCAGGGGCCTTGGGGACCTATGAATGGGTGGTCATGTTGTTAGGCCTAAAGAGTGCTAGAGCAACATACCAAAGGGCCATGAATGCTATTTTTCATGATTTTATTGAACATTTCATGCAGGTATACATTGAAGACATAGTCATAAAATCATCGTCAAAGGCCGGTCATTTAGATCACCTTCGACGATCATTCGAAAGGACGAGAAAATATGGATTAAAAATAAATCCACTAAAGTGTGCTTTTTGCGTGCATGCAGGGGATTTCTTGAGTTTTGTGGTGCATAAGAAGGGCATCGAAATAAATCAAAACAAAACAAAGGCAATTCGAGACCTCGAACCCTCGGCGGCGAAAAAGCAACTCCAGTCCCTTCTGAGGAAGGTTAACTTCTTACGAAGATTTATATCAAATTTAAGTGGCAAGACGAAATCATTCTCGCCCCTGTTGAAAGTCAAGAAGGAAAGTGAGTTACGTTGGGGACAAGAGCAACAACAGGCTTTCGGCGCCATCAAGGAATATCTCATAAATCCTCCAGTTTTATTGCCTCCAAGTCCAAATAAAAACATGAAGCTATACATCGCAGCATCCGACACAACTATAGGAAGTATGTTAGCTCAGAAGGATGATAATGGCGTCGAAAGGCCCATCTATTACCTTAGTCGAATGTTAGTCGATGCAGAAACTAGGTATTCCATGATTGAGAAGTTATGCCTATGTTTGTATTTTTCATGTACTAAATTAAAACAATATATTAAACCAGTCGAAGTTCACGTTTCATCGCACTTTGATGTTATCAAATACATGTTGTCAAAACCTATTTTATACAGTCAAGTGGGAAAGTGGGCCTTAGCACTAACGAAATTCTCCCTTACCTATGTCTCTTTAAGGGTGATGAAGGGACAGATAATGGCAGACTTCATGGTTGACCATGCAATGACCGAACAACCGCTTTGTTCGGTTAGCACAGACCCTTGGAAGTTGTACTTCGACGGGTCAAGTCACAAAAATGGAGCCGAAATAGGCGTCCTAATCATTTCCCCTCAGGGTCACCTGACCAAGTTTAAATGTAGGATCGAAGGCAGATGCTCAAATAACGAGGCAGAATACGGAGCCTTGATCATCGGTCTGAGAATCCTTAGAGGACTGGGCGCCAAGAGTGTCGACATTAAGGGCGACTCCGAACTGGTCATCAAGCAACTCACCAAAGAGTACAAATGTATCAAGGAACATCTGGTGATGTAGCTCGCGATGAAGAAAAGGTTGTTGGAGCGATTTGAAGTGGTCAGCATTGTGCACATGCCCAGGGTAGATAACCAGGAAGCCAACGAGCTGTCACAAATCACCACTGGATATAAAGTTTCAGAAAACAGGCTGAAAGAATTTATTGAAGTCAAAGGTAAAACGATATCCAAGTCGTTTGGAGGGCAGGAAGCTGGTGAAAGAAACGACCTAACAGAAATAGGGGACAATAGTATAATAAGTGGCGCAATCTGCATGGTGGACAACTTGTCTCCGACAGATTGGCGAAGACCGCTGGTCGAGTATTTAAAAGAGCCAACGGCGACTGCCGATAGGAAGATCAAATATCAATCCTTGAGCTACGTTCTAATGGGGAACAGATTGTTCAAGAAAACACCCGAAAGAATGTTGTTTAAGTGTCTGGGAGAAGCAGACGCATATTTGGCAACATCGGAGGTGCATGGTGGGGCATGCAGAGCCCACTAAGTTGGGCAAAAAATGAAGTGGGTACTGTTCTGACAGGGACTCTACTGGCCAAAGATGCTTAAAGACTGCATAGACTTCACGAAAGGTTGCCAAAAGTTCAAAAGCACGCCGACGTACAACGGGTGCCGACTGATGAACTGCACGTTGTGGTCAAGCCATGGCCTTTCCAAGGGTGTGAATTAAACATAATCGGAGAAATTCGACCAGCCTCCTCCAGGCAGCATAAATTCATCCTTGTCGGAATAGATTACTTCACAAAATGGATTGAGGCAATAGCATTGTCGAAAGTAGACCAAGAGGTTGTCATCAACTTCGTCCAAAAACACATTTTGTAGAGGTTCGGCACTCTTGAGACAATCACTACAGATCAAGGGCCAGTGTTTGTTGGCCAAAAGATGCAGCAATTTGCAGTAGAGGAAGGGTTTAAGCTAGTTACTTCGACCCCCTATTATGCATAGGAGAACGGTCAAGTCGAAGCAGCCAACAAGGTAATAATTGGGCTCATTAAGAAACACATATCCCAAAAACCCAAGAATTGGCACCAGACGTTAGACCAGATATTATGGGCTTGTCGAACATCTCCAAAGGAGTCCACCGGGTCGTCACCATTTTGTTTGGTGTTTGGACATGACATTGTTTTGCCAGCATAAGTTTGCCTACAGTCAGTACGTATCCAATGTCAACATGACATCCTGTCGAAACAATATTGGAATATGATGATGGACGAGATGGTGGACCTAGACGAAGAGAGGGTAGATGCACTTGACGCGTTGTTACACCAGAAAGCTCGAGTGGCCCAGGCATACAACAAGAAAGCCAAGAAGAAGGCCTTCATGGTCGGTGACTATGTTTGGAAAGTCATCCTTCTGATGGATCTAACAGACCAAAGGTTTGGAAAATGGTCCCCAAATTGGGAAGGGCCATTCCAGGTGACCCAAGCGTTCAGTCACAACGCTTATGAGGTCTAAGAAATCGGAGGAGACCGGCAGGTCATCCGGATAAATGGAAAATATTTGAAAATATATAGACCTATGCTACAAGAGATTCAGAGGGAAAAATGATGATTTCATTAAAAGGCCGACGGGTGTGGACGACCAATACAAAATATAGAAATAAAAAGAAACATAATCATTCTGGGAAATGTGCCTTGAAGCCTTCAAGCAAGGTTCGTTCATGGTCTATCTGACTCTCTAAGATGAATTTCTTCTGACGTATTTGCTCAATAGAGGTCTTGATCTTCAAAGTAGCTTTGAAGTGAGCAATCCTTTTAGCCACGTCTTGGTCGATTGCCTCCTTGGCTGGCAAGGGTGCTTCAACATCCAAAGAAACCTTCTTCCTTTCGACGTCGTTAATCTTTTGCTCTAGCTCCGCTATTTGGGCGCGATAGCCAGATATCTGTTGGTCGAGGGCAAGGCGTCTATCAGAGCATGTCTGTTGGGAGGCCTCATAATCTTTCAAATTCTTTTCACAAACGACAATGAGATACCATTCCCTCTTCATCTCATTTATTTGGGCTCTGATATGAGCATCAACATGTTTGCACAAAGTCACATCTTTCGCCATTTGGGTAAATAAGGCTTCGAACTCGATTAGATAGGAAGTTGTAGAAGCCGACACATCGAATGTCGAAGGGCATTCAGAATTTTAAAGACATCTCGAGCCACAGGGGCTTCAGCGGCCACTTCGACAAATTCTTCCCCAAACAAGTAGGCCCTCAACTCCTGCAGCTTAATGGTGAAAGTGTTGTCTTTGGCCGGATTAACTGTATTCTTCGACCCTGCAGGGGTAACGTCCTCGATAGTCCCACGAAGCTTGAGGAGAGATTTTAACGTCTCTGCAGGGTTCAACATTTTGGAGGCCAAAATATCCTCAGGGGTATTGAGCGTACATTCGACGCCATCCCTCGGAGGTTATGAAGGACCAACTACATGACTAACACCTATACCCTTCTCTCTATTACTGGGGGTGTTATTCTCAACATCTTCCTCGAGGTCGATGAAAACAACATGGTTTTATTTAGGAGTTTCCTCTGTCGATGTCCTTGGGAATTCGTCAAATTTTTGGGGACTTGGAGGAGGAGTAGTCCCAGCAGACCGCCCATAAGTGTTGGCGATAATATCGGCTAGCGTTGGAGAATTTGGATCTTCGGCATCCTACGAAACGAAAAAGGAAAGAAAGTCGATAAGAAGACACGAAAGGCATATTGACAAAGAGGGGCGAAAAGAAAAATACCTCAGGAGTTTTGGGTGAAGGAGAAGTTCTGGTAACCATGATATGGAAGACTTCAGTTAAGTTTTCTGGAATGGCGAGTTTTGGAATTGAAACAGCCCTTTTGAGGGGGGTTTTCTTTTTTCGCCTTAGAGGAGTGGCTGGGGGAGAGCCCAACGTCTCAGAAGGAAAAACTCGAGAGCGGGTACTCTCGTTCGACAACACCGTGTCGGGAATGATTTGTTGTTTAGGACTTTGGTTAGAACAATTCATGTAAGTCCGTCGACAAGGACAAGCGAAACAAAAATGATAAGGAAACATGTCATACCTGAGCATTATAAATTTTTTGTTTTTTGGCTGGTTGGGTCGAAGTCGACGCCACAGGGGGTTCCCTCTTGTGCCCTTGAAAAAGATAAGAAACATTCAGGAAATGATGCAAAGACTCAACATAAGCAGATAAAGACGAAGAGGAATGAGTTTACCCTTTTTTGTGCGTCCCCAGGGGCATTAGTGAGCCTTGCATCCACCAAAGGTGCCGACGGGCCAAAAGCTTCGCCTGAGAGAGCTGCAAAAGCGTCAACCACATTTTCTAGGAAAAGGTCATGGTCGAAGTGTTGCGTTTGGTACTCCGACCACCAAACATTGAAACTTTCGGTGGTAAAGAATGAAGGTTTGTAACAAAATACAGGAAACTCTAGATGTTGAGTCGACTTAGCAAACTTGAGACAGTTCTTATGTCCTGTAAAGTTAAGCCTTCGACCAGCCCACACGATGGCGAACCAATGGCTTTGGCAGCATCTGGCCCAAGCCAAACTGTCGAGCAACCAGATTAGGCTGATAGTTCATAAACCCGTAACCGGTGTTGCTCGAGTCAATGCGAAATGACAGCATTGTCGGGGTTAGGAAAGCTTTCCATATGGAGTTAGATACTGCAACTGTTCTAGGGGAGGCACCAGGAAAGGGATTTTGAAACCAGGCCGGCCTAAACTTTCGATGGGCAAAACAAGCCATCCCAGGGACAAAGAGGTTGGCCTCAACAAACATAGTGAGGTATTTCAGGAAGAGGGTTTTGTTGGGGGTCTCCTGTGTGGTCAGAAGATCAAGTCAAACTCCTTCTACCGGTCGGTCTTCGTTCAAACGTTGCATCTTGGCCGACACTGGATAGCCCAGTTGATGTTCAAAAGTGGCGTTCAGCCAATGTTTCAGTAGCCACATCGGCCCCGACATGTTCAGGGCTTTGTTGGTTTCATAGAGACGGGAAATCTTCAGAGACGACAGCCCCACAGAGTGATACAGAGAGGCTAGAAGGAGCTTGCCAAGGGCCACCTGTCGACCCTCATGGATTTGAATAGCCAGGCTAATATAGCTTTTGGCTATCTGCAAAGAACCTAGGCAAAAGAGGTAGTATGAAAGCCACAAAGTCAAGAAGGCAATGTGCTCTTCGTCAGACACTTCGACTGAGTCTTTATCGTGATGATCTTCGATAAAGTTCTAAAAACCAGCACGGTTAAAATCGAAAGATGCCTCTGTCTCAATGGTGGGGTCGAAGGTTTCACCCACTGGAGAAAGACCTGTAATGACCGCCACATCGAAAAGAGTAGGCGACAACATCCCACATGGTAGTTAAAAGGTGTTCGTCAAACCTTCCCAGAAGAACATCGACGCCAAGAGAAGGCAGGGGTTGACCCTGTGAGCATTCCTTGACAGCTGGATGGCATCGAAGATGCCATACCTTTTCCATTGGTCCTGAAACTTGTTTTGAACCTTGTTCAACTAGGAAAGGTAATATGTGTTGCCTGGGGTGGGCATCGAGCGGAACACCCTAGTTTTTGGCGCCATAAATTTTAAATCAAGAGTGCCACCTTTGCAAAAAGCCGGAGGCATGGCTGCCGGAAATCTAGGAAAAAACGGTCGCATGGCCTCATGGCTAAGTTTACCAATGGGGTAAGGACCATGAAACGCATGGAGTTGTCCGGACACTGCGAAGGAGATGATCATCTATTTCTTCCAAGAAGCCACGATGTTTTCGTCAACAGAAGTGGGGTTGGGGAGAGGCTTTTGAGCATCAGCCTCTGAGATGACGAAGGCGATGGGGTTGTTACCTCTTGTGTGAATTTGAGAAGTTGAAGATGCCATGGAAAATGGTGGTTTTGAGAAACTGGTATGGTTGTTTTGTGGTTGAGGAAGAGGAAGCGCAGAAAAGTGTTGGGGGAAAAGTTCTAAAATAAGATTTATGGGATATTTATACTCAATGCTAGTGTGGAAGACAGAAAGGCAAGGAGTTGTTCAGTTTCTCACTCGTGGGAAAAGCAATGAGTGGAAGTTGGTACTGACGTGGGGAAGTGGAAAAGAATGATGGGAATTCTTGAAAGTTGTTACGCAGAAAGGTGTCATCATCACGTCAAGAGGTGACTGACACGTGGTTGATTCGACAAAAAAGCCATGATGACACAGACAACCGCTACATACCTGGAAAATACCAATTCCCTCAGTCGACAGAAGCCTCTGTTGAGACTTGAGTTTTGGTGGGGCATCTTGTTGGCTGAAAATTAGCCAACTGAAAGCATTGACAGCAAAAGCATCGACCTCGACAGGAGGTGGGAGAAATAGGCATTAGACTGACAATGTCCTTAGGTGGAGGAAAGTATCCTAACAATACTGGCAGCTAAGGGTCGACGACGACAAATCTAGAAGGGACGCACCTTGAGTCGACACTACAAGGGGAACTGCATGATCGATAGGTACCTGCGTCGGTCGACCAAAAACCCAACAGAGGCACCTCCAACAGGGGAGTTTTGGTGCCTGGAGGGAAATCAATTTGACAAGAGGAACATGGGAGAAGTTACAAAAGTTGTGGTCTGACACGTGGCGCCTCCTGAAGCGTCCTGATAGTTATTTTATGTGTCTATATAAAGCAAAACCTGGTTTTGAAGAAAAACACTCTGAGTACCACATACTAAAGAGAAAAGAGTTTCCTTTTCATTACAAAATGTATGAATGCCTCCAGTTGTACTTTTCTTTTTTACGCTAAATTTACCAAGTCTTTATGTTATTGAAAGCCACGCTTTTTTCCCCTTTTCAGGATTTCTTTGTTTTATTAGGAACATCTTTATCTTTACTTGCCTAGATTTCATCATACACGCTCCCTAAAGCAAACAACCGTTGAGTGCACCATAAAACCTAAGTAAACAATCCATCAAATACCAGTGTCCTGGGACTAGTTTGGCCGGTCCCGCAAGCAACCCGTGAAGGGAGGTCAGAGGTTGTTCGCGCGAAAAACACGTGCGAATAACCTCCCTTGTTGGAGGGGCAGAAAGGTAAACTTTCCACCAAATAGGTTAGACTTAGGAAATTGGGCCGTTCTGGGAGCAGAGGTGGATTGGGCCATGCCTAGCCATTGGGTCAGTCCGGAACGGTAGCTAATGTAATTTATTTGTTTGATATGCTGTTTTTTTTAGTTATTTATTTTTATATGTATTTTGTTGTTGTGTTTGGGTCTATTTCGTTAAATTTTCTTCTAATTAGCTTTTATTTTTTTTATATTTTTTTTAATTGTTTGAATTCTTAAGTGAAGTATTTTAATAGATTCATAAATGATTGAATGTGCAGTTGTTGTGGTAGATTTGGAGCGTGATAATGAAAATGTTGAAGTGGGTGATGAAAAACTTGAAACTAAGAGGTTCAAAATGACTTTTGTTGGTTGTTGGAAAAATTCTCACTAAAATTGAATCTAGTTCATATGGCGTTTACCGAGCAAAACGCAATGGTTGTGGTAAGGGGTTTAAGGCATGTGGTAAGAAGCATGGAACCAACACAA
Source organism: Lathyrus sativus (assembly GCA_963859935.3). Taxonomy (NCBI): domain Eukaryota; kingdom Viridiplantae; phylum Streptophyta; class Magnoliopsida; order Fabales; family Fabaceae; genus Lathyrus; species Lathyrus sativus. Next base: position 494,821,313 of record OZ012737.1, read on the forward strand.
TAAATCGTCATATGGATAGATTCCCAAAACTTAAATATTCTACTGTTGGTCGAGTCATGATCGACTTCAAGGTAAATTAAGACTCTTGCTATAGATAAAAAGGTATCTAGAGAAATGTGTGATACGACCATTATTGTGCATGATTTGCCTTAAAACTTTGTTGAATTTGAATATATTAAGACTTGGCTTAAGTATTTGAATTCGGACTTTATTAACCTATGATTTACGAACAACTTGTAATATAGAGAGCTATTTTTTCTTAATAACTCATTATGTTGATTCTAATTGGAATTAAAAAAGGTAGGATTCTCAACTTTTCTCACATGCCTCCCCCTCGTAGTATAATTTACATTTTAATATGGTTGGATATAATAATTGTGGGGAAATCTTGTAATGGGCATGGATTCGAATGACTACACCTGCAAATTTGTGATTTATTTAATATTATAGTGATGTCTTTCTTTGTAATATATTTTTAAGTTAAATACAAACCACTTTTCTTTACGGTTGAAATTTTCAACTATGGTAAAATGTTTGCCCATTATTATTTCTAATTTATTTTTAAGTTAAATACAAACCAATTTTCTCCATGGTTGGAATTTTCAACTATAGTTGAAAAATAGAGACAACAACCATAGTTTAAAAATCGTCAATATCTCTAGATGTCCTTAACTATGTTGTGTGAATTATTTTGGTGTTTTTGTGTGTTTGTTTTCCGTTTTTAATGTTATAATTATGTTGTTTTATTTTTTAGTTTTTTATAACAATTATGTTTTTTTTCATTTATGTTGAAGAATATTATATCGACATTAAAACTTGTTGAAGTTCTATTATGCGTTGTTAAAAAATATCTTTTGTCGGCCTCTTTGGTAATAATAAAAAAAAAATTGTAAATTTTATAGTAAATTATACTGTAAAAAAATATTTGACAGAACGGATCACCAACTTGTTAGTAAACGAAGCGGACTTGACAAGGAATTAATCTGCCACCCCCCCCCCCCCCCCCCAAGTTATACCTCACACCCCCAATTTGTATGAGAAGACAAAATCGACTATGCAAAATATTTTCCTAAAATTTCTAAATTTACAATACTGGGATGGAAATTTCAAATACCATGGGCGATACCGAAAATTTCTAATTAACTACTGGAAATTTAGAAACTAGTAAGTTTTCCCATGGAAATTATAGAATTTACGGTATTTTGTACTGGAAATTTTGAAAAATCTGGTAGGTAATTTCATAATTTCTGGTATTTTCTACTGAAAATTTTAAAATTGCCGGTACATAACCCATTATTTGTACCGAATATTTCTAAATTTCTGCTAGTTAAAAAAATCTTATTTTGTACCGAAAATTTTGAAATTTCTGGTAGTTATAAAAATCTAGGTTTATACCGGAAATTTTGAAATTTCTGGTAGTTATCAAAATCTAGTTTTATACCAGAAATTTCAAAATTTTTGGTAGTTGCCATTATTTTTTTTTTATATTAATTTTCTTCTTCTTTTGTAATGAAATCTAGAGGCAGAAACAGTACTATTACAGGGAGAGTAGTTGATCGAGCAGCAGATCAGGGTAGGGTTGACAGGGTGTTGATGCTGAGTCTTCCCAACTACAGGCAGAACGAGTGGTTACCACAGGTTTACACCAAAACCGGTTGGCTGAGCAGGGTCATCTCTGGGCATCACGTTCCACTCGACGCCGCCCAATTCGATCAGCAAAGCAGGCTATAGATTGCTATATGTTCCTGTATCTGATCCCGTTAGTGAGCCGGTGGTTGATCTAGTTGTTCAGGATGTTTCTTAAGAGGTTATATAGGAGGTACACCCAGATGTTATTGTGGGTGAGTTGGGGACATCGTTACTGCTGACACAGAGGTTACGACTCCTTTAACTGAGCCATCTATTCACACTGATGGAGGATTTCTAGGAGATATGTGCTTACGAAGTATGTTAAGCATGTGGCCTTACGATTATGGCAGGGCGAGGTATATGTCTTTTATGTTTAGTTTTAATTTTTGTTTATATATGTCTGTCACATGAGTTATCAACTAATTTGTTTATATTTTTTTATCACAGGAGCGACCCACACTAAAGATGACATCGCACAGGTCGAAGATGAAGATTTTGATGCCCGAGCAGGTCGGTCAAATTATACGGGACTTCCAGCTGCTTGATTTTTCCTATTGCTCCATCACCATGTTGGACGCTCCATTACTTAGTGTCTTTGTTAAGATGTGGCACAAGGAGACATCATCATTTTATCTTCCGTTCAAGAAGATGACTGTCACTTTGGATGATGTCTCCGCGTTGTTCCATCTCTCTATCGGCGGAAGATTCTAGATGGCTCTCGTTTTTAGCTTAACCCTTGTTTGTCAGGTTGTGTCACATGATTTGAGTTTGTCTGAGGCGGAAGTGATGAAGGATTTTGGTGAGACCGTGGGTGAGAACCTTCGTATGCATTGACTTCGGAAGATATACAATAACCTTGTAGTTGCTGGTAGGTATGAGGTTGTCGTTATGGCATACATGCTGCATATATTAGCATGTACTATCTTTGCTGATAAGTCTGGTATTTATATTAATGTTCGTTACTTGTGTCTACTCAGTAGCCTCAAGGATACAAGTTGGGCTTGGGGGTGTCTTACATTGAGCCTGTTGTATACAACCGTTGGAGTGACAACGGTCTTTGAGACCAAATAGCTTGTTGGCTATTTGAGTCTGTTACAGGTATACTTGAAATTATTATATATTATTGCTTTCGTATTTATTTTTATGAATATCATTTCTAAATTATTATTTTTTGTGTATGTGTTTTGATTTCAGTGCTGGATATACGAGCATTTCCCTACCATCTGTGAAAGAAGGGTGCAGTATTGCAAGGTGGGGGCTTCACAGGCGCGGAGGTGAAAGGCGAGACAGACACATCCTGGTGGTGTTTCTGAGTATATGAGGAGGCTCGATGCGCTGACGGTAGATGATGTCATATGGACACCATACGCTGGTGTTAGCTAAGAAATTCGACGCCCATATTAAATTGGAAGTATTGGTTGGTATGTTAAATTTTTGATGTAGTGTAAACGAGTCTTCGACTGGATCTTTATGATAAGTTAAATTAAAGGCACTTACATAAGAAAGGGATACTTTTTGGACTTAGAAAATATTTCTAAGAATGGAGAAGCTACCTTCGACCGAGAATGTTGTCCAATGTTAAAGGAATTTGAAATTCAAATAAAGGAGGGAGTAGTTATTCTTGTCAACTCTTGAATAAGACAAGTGGCGCACATCCAAAAGGCAGAAGTATGCAGCGCGACACTTGTCATATGTTAATTGTCTTAGGAAGTTAACAACATTTAGTTTTATCATTATAAATAGGAGTTCTAGCAATAGGATTAAGTCTGTTGTGTTCACTTTGTACAAGTTACTCCAAATTTACTTAAAATATCTGTGGGTAGAGAAAAGAGTCTTGGGAGAATGTACATAATGTAAAACACCATTTTCTGCTTTAATGAAATTTACTTTAACTTTTCATCAAAAGAGTTTATCTTTTACTTTCCTGCACGTTACATTTCAGTATTATGTCTTGTTTCTTTTAAGCCTTTCTTTAATATCTTCAGTCCTTCTTTCGATTTAACATTCTTGTGTTCCTGTCGAACCATACTTTTAAATAAACTTTTCTTTATGAACATTGTCAAAGTGTTTAGTCTTTAGAATTTACCTTAAATTAAATATTTAACACATGTCCTAGGATCAATCTGATCGATCCTGTGAGTCACCAAAGTTATATTTGGAAGATCATCGGTTGTTTTCCAATTTTCACGGGAAACAAATTGGCACGCCCAGTGGGACAGTGCTAAAATTTGTAAAGATTTTTGCTAAGATTTTGAAAATTTGTATTTACTAGTCTTTTCTTTGAGAAAACTTTGTTGCATGTTATTGAGAAGTAGAAAAGTAGCCTCTACAAACGAAGAAAGACCAAAGAGAAACTACACAAGGAAAATGGTGACAAATACTATTCAGCCAAACAATCCAAACCCTCGAGGGAGTGGTTCTAATCCTCAACCTAGTAATCATCCTAGTAACATTAATCCTCAAGACATGTCTAGGAACAATGTAGTGCCACCCTCAGTCCTTTCGACAGGAGAGCCAATATCGCCTCCTGTTATGTTTGAACCAATGCCATCAATGGTGGGTTCAAGGTCGACAGATATAAGGACTTACACTCAACCTGTGTTGGAGTACATTGGGCCACAAGCATCTAATCCCCAAACTCCACCAGGAGGGACTTCGACGTTTAGGCATTTTCCCCTCGAGGGTTCTCACAACCATTACCAAGGAATCCACCGTATGGAATGCCAACGTCAGTAATCCAAGGCCTCCATAATACTCCCCCAATATTCTCATAGAATGTAATGGCTTCGCTATTACAAGGGTCAGGATCTCGGATAAATGTGTGGCGAAACAGTCAAAGTGTAGGTGTGGGGAATTCCACTCAAGGCCCTAATATGACAAATACTTCTATAGCATGTTTAAGACAACAAATGGATGAGAGTAATCTACAAATGGTATAAACCTTATCCCAAACTATGGAAGAAATTTTCTAGCTCTTAATCCAGAACACTACCCAGGCTAACCACCAATTAGCAGTGCAATTGGCACGCTTGGCAGAATTTATGGGTGTACCAGCCTCCGTTTGAGGCACAACTGTTATGGAAAACATTCCACGACAGAACCTAGGGAACGTACCTGAGGCGAATCTAGAAAATCAGGGGATAGTCGAACCCCTTAGACTCGAACCTCCTAGAGTCGAACCACCTAGGAACCAAGTGCCAGCTCCGGTAGAGAGGGAACAAGAGGTAATTATGGTAAATCAAAACCAAGATGTTGATCATATTATACAACAGGCTCAATGTAACAATATAGCTATCGATAATAACTTAACAACCATGGTCGAAAGGATAATGGCCCGAAATAGGGTAAATTCTAGTTTTACTAGGCCAAATTATACATAATCGATAGTAGATTACGTTCTTCAGTCAGAATTGCCTCCTAGGACAAAGGTACCAAATTCTCAGGAGATACTATTGAATCTACTATCGAACACGTAGCACAATATATGATCGAAGCTGGAGAGATTGCAAATGACGAAAGTATTAGGATAAAATATTTTCCAAGCTCTCTCACTAAAAATGCTTTTACTTGGTTTACAACCCTACCTCCTAACTTAATCTGTAATTGGACCCAGTTGGAACGTTTATTCCATGAACAATTCTACATGGGACAAACCAAAATTAGTTTAAAGGAATTGGCTAGCATAAAATGAAAGTATTCCGAGCCAATAGAAGATTACCTAAATAGGTTTCGATTACTTAAGGCTAGGTGTTTTACTCAAGTGCCTGAACATGAGTTGATCGAAATGGCCGTTAGCGGCCTTGATTACTCTATTAGAAAGAAGTTGGATGCCTAGTATCTGAGAGATATGGCCCAATTAGCTGATAGGGTTTGTCAGTTAGAACGTCTTAAAGACGAAAAGGGTAAGTTTAATAAAAGTAAAAAGGTAGCATATGTCGAATATAATGAGAATGTCAAAGGTTTACATGATGAAACAGTGTATTCCTACGAAAATGAGATAGATGTTGCTGAATTAAAGCAGGGTCCTCCATATGCTTGTAAAATGTTAGCTCCTTCGAATGGGAAATTTTTTGTCGAATCTGAAAAGAATGACAAGTTTCCAAAGAAAACATATACTTTCGATATCACTAAATGAGACGAAATCTTTGATTTGTTAGTTAAAGATGGACAAATGATAATGCTTGCTGGCGCTAAAATACCACCTTTAGAACAAAGAAAAAAGAGAGGGTTTTGTAAGTACCATAATATTTTGGGTCATAAAACTTCTTAGTGTTTCCTTTTCTAGGATTTGGTCCAAAATGCTATCCAGGAAGGCAGGCTGAAGTTTGGAGAAAAAAGCAACAGTTAAATGAAAATTGACTCTGACCCATTGAAAATAGTGGATGCCCATTATGCTGAGCCCACATAAGTACATATGGTTGAAGTTGTTGATGACTTCGACTATTCAATTAATATGGTGGAAATTACTGAAGATTTCGACAATGATGCTGCTCTAGCCAAGGTTACTATAGGCCTTAAGATCAATGCCATGGAGAAACTTATGAGTGAGGCCGCTGATGGCTTCGACAAAGTGACTGATGGCTTGGATGATGGGATCACTGAAGATTCCAACATGATGTTGGTTACTAAAGAAGCAGCAGATAGTTTTGTTAAGATGGATAAGGCTGCTGAAGGCCTTAATCTGGACTTGTGCAATCTAAACCTTAGTGATGGTGTCAACATGGACATAAATATGGTCGAGATTACACAACATAAGACCATGGAGGTCAATGAAGCAATTTTCCAAGAAGAGCGCAATAAAATGGTGTATCCAAAACAGGAAGAGACCATTGTTGAATTCCTTCATTGCTCCCAAAAGAAGGGATCAGGTGTCATGATTTGCAGAAGGCTTCTCAGAAGCTTGAAAGGGTGCAAAAGGCTAAGCAGAAGTGGGAGAAGGTCAATCATGGCCCCTGAAGTTTTGATCCAAGAAGGTATGAGTCGAAGGCTAGAGCACCAGGAGCGAGGCCTGCTACCTTCAAGCCATTTACTAAACTTTCTAACAGTAAATGGGTCAAACCAAATGAGGATAGACAGAAAGGTCAGCAGAAATGGAAAAACTTCGACGTCAACAGGGGCTATTCGATCACCTATCGTAAGGAGTTCCAATCCTCCAAAACTGCTCATGTTTCTGAGAACTATAAAGGGAAGAACCCGATGACGCAATCTCAATGGAGAAGAGAACAACGTAGAAGGAAGTCTCTCAAGGAGGCTCAATTGAAGGACCAAGGAGAATCCAGTACTAATGTTCCTACTAATAATAATAGAGGGAATCAAATGAAGATTGTTGAAAAAGTGCCTGTGGGGCGGAAATTGTTTTCCTCTCAAGAGGACAAACATGAAAAGACTGTCGAGGATGATGAAGAAATGACAGACAACTTCGAATCTGAGTCTGAAGCTTCTTTGGACATCCTAGTCAATATGGTATCTGTAATGCCTAGGGACTTCGACCAAATTACAGAGGTCGAAAATCTGGATGCTTACATTCAAGCGGAGATGGCGGCACACAAACCTGTGTGCTACTATATCATGAACAATGGGTGCATTGAAGAACAGAACTCCTTCTTCGAGTGACCTACAGAGGTAATGAAAGGTCACCTGAAGACTCTCTACATCACTGGGAAGGTGGAGTATGTACCAGTGAACAAGATATTGGTGGATTGTGGTGCAACAGTAAATCTGATGCCACATTTCTTATTGAACAAGATTGGCAAGTATGACACTGATACTAAGCCACATAATGTGGTTCTTTTGAATTACGAAGGAAAAGTTGGCTCTATAATGAGTATGATACAAGTTGACTTAACATATGGGACGATGACTAGGCCTACTGTCTTCATGGTAGTGGAAACAAAAGCCAACTATAATCTGCTCTTAGAACGTGAGTGAATACATGGAATAAGTGCAGTGCCATCTTCGATGCATCAACGAATCACCATATGGAGGCTAGATGGCATAATAGAGAACATTGAAGCTGATCAGGGGTATTTCAAGGCACCCATTAATCATGTCGACAGGAGACAATTCGACAAGCACCTCACTCATATTGCCCCTTATGGCCCAGTAGATTTTGAGTTTGTCCCAGATGATGAAACATTCTACTCATTGTATTTACACCTCGTCGATGGTTTCTGGTGGGATAAGGAAGTGCCAGGAGAAAGACTCTCATACCTTGGCAAGCCTGAAGTAGACCCCACAGGGTAGGGAGGCAAATTCAGTGACAATGACTGAGTTTGAAGCATTGAGAAGAATTCTGATCTATGTGGCTTAAACCAAATTACAGGCGGCTTTGGAGGCTGCTAATGAATACATGGTCGTCAAGGCCAATTCTGATTTCCACCAAGAAGGTCCTGGTAAGGACTTCAACCCAGAGCCACCTGATAAGGTTCAGGGTTTAGAACAGAGCCAAAGGCTTGATGCCATCTATGATGATGAGCCTTTAGGGTTCGAAAAGGATCTGCTGGCGAATGACATTAAGATGCTAACACAAGACCCATTAGAATAAATCGACCTAGGAGAAGGGGTAACCAGAAGGCCAACATATGACAGTGCCAATTTTGACCCATAACTTAAGGTCGAAGTCATCCAGTTGTTGTAGGAGTTTAAAGACTGTTTTGCCTGGGACTATGATGAGATGCCTGGTTTGAGTAGAGAGTTGGTCGAATATAAGTTGTCAATCAAACCTGGGAAGAAGCCAGTCAAACATAATCCAAGACGGTTTGCCCCAGAAATTCTCTCAAGGATAAAGGAGGAAGTCGAAAGACTCCTTCGATGCAAGTTCATCCGCACTGCCAGGTACGTCGAGTGGTTGGCTAACATTGTACCTGTCATTAAAAAATGGTTCTTTAAGAGTTTGCATAGACTTTAGAGATCTAAATTCTGCAACTCCAAAGGATGAATATTCTATGCCAGTAGCAGAAATGCTAGTTGATTTCGCCGCAGGACATTAGCATCTCAATATGTTGGATGGGTACTCTGGTTATAATCAAATATTCATTGCTGAAGATGATATCCCCAAAACAACTTTTCAATGTCCTGAAGCCTTAGGCACCTACGAATGGGTAGTGATGCCTTTTGGCCTCAAAAATGCTGGGGAAACATATTAGCGAGCAATGAACTCAATCTTCCATGATTATATAGAGACTTTCATGCAAATATATATTAATGATATTGTGGTTAAGTCTGTTTCAGGGAAGAGTCGCGTGGGCCATCTTCGACAGTCCTTCGATAGAATGAGAAGATATGGTATTAAGATGAATCCTCTTAAATGTGTGTTTTGTGTGCAGGTAGAGGACTTTCTAGGCTTTGTGGTCCACAAAAAGGGGATCAAGATCAACCAGAACTAAACCAAAGCCATCATGGAAGCGAAAGCGCCATAAAAAAAAGGAGCTGCAATCACTGTTGGGCAAGATAAATTTCTTGAGAAGCTTCATATCAAACTTAAGAGGAAAAACGCAGGCCTTTTTACCATTACTTTGATTTAACAAAGACGGGTTCGAATGAGAGCAAGATCAGCAGGGAGCCTTCGACAAGATCAAGGACTACTTGAGCCATCCCCCAGTTCTTTCACCGCCTTGTAGGAATAGGAGTATGAGGTTGTACATAGCTGTGTCAGACAAAACCTTAGGGAGCATGTTGGCTCAAGAGGATGAGGATGGCGTCGAAAGGGCCATCTACTATCTCAGTAGAGTTTTGAATGATGCATAAACTAGTATGACATGATAGAAAAATTATGCTTATGCTTGTATTTCTCTTGTACAAAATTGAAGTAATATATAAAACTAGTTAATGTTCATGTTTCATCTCGTTTTGATGTTATTAAACATATGTTGTCTAAACTTATCTTTCATAGTCGAGTTGGTAAGTGGGCACTAGCATTGATTGAGTATTCTTTAACATACAAGCCTCTAAAGGAAGTTAAAGGACAAGTGGTAGCAGACTTTATAGTCGACCACTACATAAATGAAAGCACTTTGAATTACGTCGAACTGGAACCTTGGAAGTTATACTTTGATGGCTCTAGCCACAAAGATGGAACAGGCATAGGCTTGCTAATTATTTCGCCTGAAAAAATTCCAACAAAATTCAAGTACAAGGTCGAAGGACTTTGTTCCAACAACGAGGCTGAGTATGAAGCCTTAATAGCAGGAGTTGAGATTTTGTTAGAATTGAGGGCAACTCGAGTCGAAATAACGGGAGACTCAGAGTTGGTTATAAAACAAATTACAAAGGAGTACAAATGTGTTAAGGAAAATCTTATCATGTACTTTGTAATAGCCAACAGACTACTGAAGAAATTCGAAGTGGCAAGCATTCGACACATACCTCGACTAGAGAATCAAGTGGCTAATGACTTAGCTCAGATTGCTTCTGGGTATAGGGTTTCGAAGGAAACTTTACAAGAGGCAATCGAAGCTAGAGGTAAAGTCGTGTATGTTAGGTTATGCCCATCAGATCTAAAAGTGACGAAGTTTGGATACACTGATGAAGAAAATTTTGAGGTCTTTGCAGTAGACAGCCTGACGGACAAAGACTGAAGGAAGCCTTTAATCAAGTACTTACAAAATCCAACAACGTCCACAGAGCGAAAGGTCAAGTATCAAGCTCTAAGTTATGTTCTTCTAGGAAATGAGTTATTTAAAAAGACCTCTGAGGGAGTCTTACTTAAATGCCTTAGTGAATCAGAGGCGTATCTGGCCCTTTCCACAGTCCATAATAAGGCATGTGGAGCACATCAAGTAGGCCATAAGATGAAATGGTTATTGTTTCAACAAGGCATGTATTGGCCTACTATGCTAAAGGATTATATTGAATTCGCCAAGGGCTGCCAGGAATGCCAAGTTCACACTGGCATACAAGATGTCCCTGCAAGTGAGTTGTATTTTATAGTCAAACCATGGCCTTTCAGAGGTTGGGCTTTGGATTTGATTGAAGAGACTCGACCAGCATCCTCCAAGAACTAGAGATACATTTTGGTAGGAATTGACTATTTTACAAAGTGGATCGAAGCGATACCTTTACCAAGTGTGGATCAAGAGGATGTGATTGAGTTTATTCAGAAATATATCATTTACAGATTTGGAATCCCAGAAACGATCACAACAGATCAAGGATCAGCCTTTACTGGTCGAAACATGCAGGAGTTTGCTAAGGAGATGGGTTTCAAACTCTTAACCTCTACACCTTATTATGCTCAGGCTAATGTTCAAGTCGAAGCAGCTAATAAAGTGGTGATTAGTTTGATCAAAAAACATGTGGGAAAGAAGCCTAGAAATTGGCATAAGACATTGGACCAAATCCTCTAGGCATGTCGATCTTCTCCCAAAGAAGCAACTAACACTACTCCATTTCGATTAACTTTTGGTCACGATGTAGTGTTACCCGTTGAGATCTACCAACAGTCGACTAGGATTCAGAGACATCATGAAATTCCTCCTGAGTCTTATTGGAATATGATGTTGGATGAGTTGGTAGATTTGGACAAAGAAAGACTTAAAGCTCTAGAACTTTTGAGGAGACAAAAGAAAAGAGTAGATAAGTCTTATAATAAAAAGGTTAAGGTTAAGGCCTTTTTTCCTGGAGATTTAGTTTGGAAGGTAATCCTGCCTATGGATCAAAAGGTCAGAGCCTTGGGCAAATGGTCCCCAAAATAGGAAGTCTCATTTCAAATTACGCAAGTTTTTTTCTAATGGAGCCTATAAAGTTGAAGAGTTAAACGAGGATAAAAGAATCTTGAAAGTAAGCGGAAAGTATTTGAAAAAATATAAACCAGCGCTTCAAAAAATTAAAATCTCTAAAGAATAATGTGATGTAGAAGGCACAACCAATAATGGTATTCATAGGTGCCAAAATGGCTTAAAGTCATTACATAATAAAGTCTCAAAGGACTATGGAACATGGCATTCAAAAGTAAACATTACAAAGAAATTAACAAGCTAAAAAGGGAGATTCTTTTTCATCTTCAAATACTTCAACTTCTGGAGTTCAAGATGCCTTTCACACAGGGTCTTGTCAGACCTTAAGCGTGCAAATTATTTCTCCAATTGTTGAGCTTCCTCAGCAAAAGTTATGGCATTTTTAAGCTCTTTCGAGAGGCCAGAATCATCAAAGGCATACAACTCAGCGTTGCATTTTTTGGCCTTCGAGATCTTGGTTTGAAGCTTCTTGACCTTTCGCTCCCAGGAAGCAATATTTTGTTTATTAGAGGCAATCTTCTGTTTGGTATTTTCTTTGGTTTCCTCCAATTCCGCTACCCTATTCTCAGAGCCAGTGGCAGATGCCCAAGCGGCAGCCTCGCTACCAGATTTGGTCGAGATGGCTTTTTCAATTTGAGGTAGGCGCTTGAGATCACCATAAACTCGGTCAATCATAGTGCCAAGCTCTAGAATGATGGTGGCAGATTCAGAGGAGATAACATGGATGTTGACTTGTTGGAGGAGATTTTTTAGAGAGATGTGGGTAACATGATCCATCTGCAAGAGTGTGAAAAGGTCACCCTTAAAGATTTTTTTCTTTAATCTTCAAAAGAATGTTGTCCTCAGGCTTGCTCGAAGGCTGGTCTCCGGAGGTAGTCGAAGAACTAGGAGTTTTTCCAGAGGAAATTCCTCGATTGCCAAGAAGGATCTTTATGTATTGTCAAAGGTTTCTAACCTTCAAGGCCTTGAGTTCCTTTTCAGAAAGGCCTGTTCCATACAGAATGTATGTTACCTTGCCTTCAGTAGCAACGGTAGTGGCTGGAGTAATGGTGGTCTCGACAAGGATCGACTAATTACTAGGTCCTTTGTTGGTTTCCTCCTCTTTGTTCTTGCCCTCATCTTCTTCATCTTCATCTATTTCGTCACCAACTTTTTCATCACTATTTCCATCAAGTTCAGACTAATGCATTGTCTCATCATCTTCCTCTATCTCCTCACTCCCTTCTGGATCAACATTTTTGTCACCAAGAGTATCATCCACTGAGGAGTCATCTTCATCATCCAAGGTTGTAATTTCCTCCATATTGACGTCTCTTGGATCTTGTGTCTCAAGGTTCTGCTGATCATCATCTTCTTCGTGGTCAAAGCCATCTGTTTGAGACTGCTGAGTAGTGGTCTTTATAGGCGAAGGGGGAGCTATTTCAAAGCCAGCTTTATTAACTTCACCAAGTGAACTCATTCCAGAGCCCAAATCAAAAGTGAGATGGTATGTGGGCTCACCTTAGCTATTCAGAATGGTGGCTGGAGAAGGGGGATTATCCATTGTTGGCTTCGAGCCACCTGCATCAGCCTGAATTAAAGGGGAAGCGAATTATGGTAAAAGGAAACAAGGTAAGTAAGTGGGCATTTTAAAAATTGAAGTGATGAGTTACCTTGACACCCTCAGCAGTAGGGCTAGAATTATCACTTTCAGCAAGACCTATGGCTGGTTTAGAGGCAGCCTTAGAAGAGGCTTCTGCAGCACCACTGGTAGGGGTGGTCTTTATGGGGACCTTAGTTGTTTTGGGATCAGATTAGCTACCAACAGCATCTCCCTCTTGACCGGTTTTCTTCCTCTTCCTCAGCTTTAAGTTTTCAGGAGGAGATTGGTCATCATCCTCTGAGTCAATAATAATTTGGGCAGTGGCCCTTTTCAACTTCCTTGGAGGTGTTGGAGGTAGTTTGCGGGAAGCTTGAGTTAATAAGGAGCATTAGAGGAAATCAATACTAATCAATGAAAGGGAGAGCTATGTGAAGTACCTTGATGCCTTCAGCCTTTGTCTCAACCAGGTGTTGAGGTGTGCTTTTCTTGGGTACACCTGCAAAACAAACAAAGTTACCATAAATTAGTAATGATAAAGTCCAAATAAAAAGAACATAAAATCGAAGGATGACGACCTTCACGTATTTCGGATTCGATGATGATATGAAGGTGCCCTTTGAAACTGTCTAGCATATGCTTAGTCGGAACCACCCGTTGAGCCTTGGGTTTCGCCTGCTGACGAAGGATCTTTATAGAGTCCTCTTAGATGAACCAATATGGAAATGGAGGGGCAAGGGCCACTCCAAAATCAGCAGATGGCAGTCGAGGGGTCTTCGGAGGGAATAGTGTGAAAGCCACTTCATAACGTTTCTCAGGAGGAACGTATGAAGGGAGTTTCAAATTCTCCATTTTCTTTAAAAAAAATTCTTTCAGGGTAACTGCGACTTCGTGGACGGTTCGACTAACATCATCTGGTCGATAAACAGTTTCAAAGTATTTCTGGAAGGCTTGAACCTCTTCAATGTGAGTGGATATACCTTTCTTGATCTTCTCTTGCACATCAACAAAATCTCGGTCAATCAATTGAGTAAAGCTAGAAACGTCAAGGAACTCCGCAGTGTAATGCCTCGACCACCAGTTGTAGAACTCATGGGTGCAGAGGTGAGAAGGCTCAAAGTAGACAGGAGTAAGGAGGGATTTGTGGGAATGTCGAGCAAGGTGTGTCAAACTCTCTATGCCATTGTAAATAGTATAAGGAAGGATCACATGGACCTTCTTGTCATACAGACACTTGGGAAAAGTTTGGCCCAGACTAAATTGTCGAGAGACAAGATTTGGTTGGTAGGCCATCAAAGTTGTTTGGCCCCTTAGGAGGTTGAGTCGGTGAACAATGAGTCGAGGGATCAGAAAACCCTCCCAGACAAGCTTCGACTCTGCCTCATGTTTCTTGAATGTAGATGGGAAGGCCCTAATGAATCATTCATGACCATATTTCCTTTCTTTAAATGGGGTCATCCTTGGTGTAAACTCATATCGTTTGGCAAACATCTTGATGAAGCCAGAAAAAGATGCCCTAAGTGTTTGGCCTTCTTCACTAGGGGTTATCTTTACCAGTCGAGTCTATTTGACTCGCCTCTCCTTGATTTCCAAATCTTCTTCGTTGGCCGTCCCTTTGTTAGGGAGGCTAATCTCAAATGTGGCATTAAGTTAGAGTTGGAGCAGCCAGAAAGGTCCTGATAACAAGAGATTCCCATTGCTCTCTTGGTCTTTCAGCCGACTAGCACCTTCACTTAAAGACTCATACAAGTTGGCCAATATCATTTCTCTTAGGCAAAAGCCTTGATTAAGATGCAGTTGGTTGGCTAGAGTGAGGTATTTCCTTGCCACCTGCAGAGATTTTGTACAAAACACACAGCGAGAAAGCCACATAGCCAGAAATTCTATATGTTCTTGATATTCGACTGTGTCAGTTTGTTTGTTGTGATAATAGTTTATGAAGTGGGTGTAAGTGTGTTTGGTGGTGGAGAACCCTATGGTGTCCTGAGCATCCACCTCAGGGTCATTAACCAATCCATGTGGTTTCAGCCCTGTAATAGTAGCTATGTCGAAAAGGGTGGGTGTCGTCATCCCACAAGGGAGGTGGAATGTATAATGGGTACTATCCCAAAAATACAAAGAACAAGCCAACAGAGTTGGACAGTAAGCGAGACCTGTCTTCGACATCATGATCAAGTCATAAATCCCTATTTTCTTCCAGGTTTCTGCTTTAACCTTTTCTACCTTGGTTAACCAGTTCAAGTAGAGGTCATAATATTTGAAATATGGGGTTGCTCTAAACAACCTAGACCCATCATTCAAGTAATTTAAATCTATGTTCTTCATGGCTACACTATCATGAGGTTCAGCGGTTACCCTGGTTTGATCCTTTTGCCCTAAGGGTTTAGTTTTACGGTAGGAAGGGAAAAAGTCACTAATGGTTGTATAATCTGCACCTAAAGTGGATAAAGGACCAGATAGAGCTAGGGGTTTGCCAAAAACGGTCACAGGAATCATTACTTGAGATTCGTAGATGTGTCTCTTTTCTTCTTTGAGAGGTTTGGGAATGAACTATTGATTCTTCACTACCTTGGGTCCGCTCAATATAGCAAAGGGAGGAAGCAATGACACGTTCTTTGGCCCTTTGGCCTTCGGGTTTTTCTTTAGATCTTGAGTAGCAGCGATTGAAGACGCCATTGTTAAGGGTTTGAAGGAAATGGTTTTACTGAAGGTGAAGAGTTGAGAGTGTTTGAAAGAGAAGAAAATGCTTAGTGATTGCTTTGGAATAGGAAAAGTAAAGATAGTTTCTGAAGAAACTATTTATAAAATGTGTGGAAGTAATAAAAGGTCACTAATCATCATTAAGGGCTAAAAGCTAGTGAGACACGTGGCTTCTCAGGAGCGAAAGTGGGGGCGGTGACAGTTATTACCTATGCCCACGATCTCATAGATCCTAGGAGAGGTGATGATGGTCTGGGATTTGGTGTGATTTCCAAGAAATTGTTTTCATAATTGGTCATGACGTTATGGATATGTTTGAAAAGAAACTGAACAGTTTCTTGAGTCGTGGGTTGGTCAGTTACTTTGACACCTATGTGGGATCGAGAGATGGCGTCGAATAGGACACTATTAAAAATGCCCTTTTTCTTCAGCACTGTCGAAAAGGACATTTTTGGGAGGCAATTTGTTAGCTCAGAAACTCGACGCCCATATTAAATTGGAAGTATTGGTTGGAATGTTAAATTCTTGATGTAGTGTAAAGGAGTCTTCGCCTGTATCTTTATGATAAGTTAAATCGAAGGTACTTACATAAGAAAGGAATACTTTTTGGACTTAGAAAATATTTCTAAGAATGGAGAAGTTACCTTCGACCGAGAGTGATATCCAATATTAAGGGAATTTAAAATTCAAATAAAGGAGGGAGTAGTTATTCTTGTCCACTCCTGAATAAGACAAGTGGCGCACATCCAAGAGGCAGAAGCATGCAGCGTGACACTTGTCATATGTTAATTGTCTTAGGAATTTAACATCAGTTAGTTTTATTATTATAAATAGGAGTTCTAGCAATAGGATTAAGTGTGTTGTGTTCACTTTGTACAAGTTACTCCAAATTTACTCAAAGTATCGGTGTGTAGAGAAAAGAGTCTTGAGAGAATGTACGTGATGTAAAACACCATTTTCTGCTTTAATGAAATTTACTTTAACTTTTCATCAAAAGAGTTTATCTTTTACTTTCCTGCAAGTTACATTTCAGTATTATGTCTTGTTTCTTTTAAGCCTTCCTTTAATGTCTTCAACCCTTCTTTCGATTTAACATTCTTGTGTTTCTGTCGAACCATACTTTTAAATAAACTTTTCTTTATGAACACTGTTGAAGTGTTTAGTCTTTAGAACTTACTTTAAATTAAATATTTAGCACATGTCCTAGGATCAATCTGATCGATCCTGTGAGTCACCGAAGTTAGATTTGGAAGATCAACGGTTGTTTTCCAATTTTCACGGGAAACAGCTGGTCATAAAGTCCACCGTGAGTTCGAGGAGTCGTCATTATATTCAGGTTATATGCGGTGGAAGACCGTGGTTGCTAGACACTTGCCTGAGAGGTGTCTGTGACAGTATGGCTATGTTCAGAGTATCCTACGACCAGTTCCAGATATACCAGCTTTAGAGATTGACTGGTGGTTTCAGGGTAACTTCATTAGCTATGGTCGTGCCATTAGAGATCGAGTAGTCACTGTTCAGCACCCCTTGTAGTGTGAGGATGGTTATTTAGAGTGTTACCTCATTGTATCACACTCTCGCATCACCACACCTTCAGCTAATGTCGGGCCTTCTGATGACTGGGTACCTGTTGATGACGTTTCGTTGCCGCATCCTCCAGCAGATCATGCTGATGACCAGCAACGCCTCCTAATGATTGCAGTTATTATGGATAACCCAGTGGGTTTGGTAAACCCGAATGGTGAGGTTTATACTAGATTAGCTCGGGCTGCACACATAGCTCGTGGGGCCTATTTAAATATCTTTTGTATTATTTGTATATTATTCAAACATCTTCATCATAACACTTTATTAGTCAATATTATTGATATTCTTTAAATTGCAGTATGAACGTTAACTAACATCTGACAATGGATTACATGACTTAAATTGAAAAAACTTAACACTACTACAATATGATTAATAAATAAGAAAAACCTAAACACTACCAGACGCTTTAGGACATTTTAGCATCTCTATTATATCGTCAACGGATCTTGAAAGCTAAGCATCTAACTCGGTTGATCCTTTATTATCCTATGGTGAAATGATATCCACATTTCCTTCACATTTTTGTCAGTCTTCAACTCAATAAGGTTGCATTTCACCCTCATGTTAGTATCAATCTATTCTTCACGAAACTCAATCTTTCTCACCTTTCTGTTTTTGCCATCACGCAACAATTCATTCAACTTCGACGTCAGGCCAGCAAGAAATGTGGTGTCACCGGGAAGCCGAAACTTTACAGGAGGAAAAGCTCCGTTGAAGTACACTTCTGCCTTAATCGAAAATTAAGAAAGATGAATTTTTTTAGATGTGTTTATCAACAACATGTGACCCCTATTTATACAACTTTGTATTTATTCCAGACTACACAAATTGTCGCTACAATCACAGTCATCCAACACTGTTGGCAATCATGATCATCCAAACAATCAAACAATTGAAACTACCAAAAATTTTACTTATGATGAAATTTCTACTATGACCACGGAAATTTGAAATTTCTAAAACAGTTTGCACATTATCAAAAATTTCTAAATTTTCAGGACACCGAAAATTTCACGTTGTACCAGAAATAAAATTTCACACTGTACCATAAATTTCAATATAACTTTAAAAATTTTCATACGGAAATTTGGTGTGTTTTTCACCCATAAGCAGTTTCAAAATTATAAAAAAAAATTGAGGTGCCAAGTTTAATTTAGAAAATGAGAGGTTAAATTCAGACTTAACTTTTGAACTCATACACAGAAATTAGTCCACCCTACTCTGCTTTTAGACTTTCTTAAATAGAGTGAGTTACCCAATTTACTACTCTTAAATGCATCAACATATCAAATAAAATATAATTAAAAAACTTCTTATTATTATTTAATATTTTAATTCATAAATATAATATTAATTTTATATATTAATAAAGAATATTTGTATTATTTTTGTTTGGTGCATCAACATACCAAACAAAAAGAGTAAAAAACATCTCACTTTCCATAATTTTTCTCTTCCTCCTCGTTATTTAATATTTTAGACATAAAACATATCCACATATAGCAAATAAATATAGAGAAAAAAAATGTACCGGTAAATATTTTATAGCACTACTTTTAAACTCATAAATATATCCTTTTGTCTTTTTTTCCCTCCTAATTATTTTATATTTTAATTCATAAATGTTAATATTTTATATATCAATAAAGAATAGTAACATTATTGTGTCATGTGCATATCAACCAAAATAGAAAAAGAAATAGTTAAATGCATTTATCATCAATCATAATACATTACAAAAATTTGTCGTATACAGTTATAGTTTTGTATTTATTTATTTTGAGAATCAAATACACCCTAACTCTAAGAATCAGTTTATGCACACTTCTCAAGATAGAAGAAAAATATTAGAAAATACATATAATCTTATAACACGGTGTGGGCGTTTATTTTTTATTCATTCCTCTAACATTTTTTTTATTTTTTGTATACTTCACATATAATAATAACCTTAAACACGAAAGATAGTAAACAAAGTCGAAACAAACATAATTTGATATTTGACTATCCGGGTCTATCACCGTAAGCAACACCAGTGTTTATTTCATGAATTGGTTCTCATTAGAGAAAATGAGAAATAAGATACTAAAAAACAACAAAACTCAGAATTTTTTACCATCATGCCATACTATTGAAATATACTTTCCAATATATCATATGATTCAAATATATATACTAAACTGCCATGATTTTAAACAAAAAATTTGAAGATATAAACACTGGCGCCTAATGAAAAGGCATAACACTTTTTATATGGCCTTTACCACCTATTGAAAAGGCGGCTACAGATTTGATATTTTTTTTTTCACGATATATATATATATATATATATATATATATATATATATATATATATATATATATATATATATATATATATATATATATATATATATATATATATATATATATATATATATATATATATATATATATATATATATATATATATATATATATATATATATATATATAATATTAATATTAATATATATATTAATATTATTAATATTACCAATATTAATAATGTTAATATTAATATAATCAATGAATATATAATAATATTAATATAATTTAAATATTAATATTAATATAATTTTAAAATTAATTTATATTAATTAATATTATTAATATTAATATATGTTGATAATAATAATTAATATTATTTAATAAGAGATAATAAAGCTAATATAATTATTAATAGTATATTAATAGTTAATTTTATTATTTATATGTTTATGATTAAAATTAATATTTAATTTAATTGACAATAAGTAAACGAGTATTTTTTTTATTTTTGTACCGTGCTGACACCTGAATGGGCGGAACCTTTTAATATTTTAATGTTTTTGTATACCGCCGGCACCTGAATGGACGAAACCTTTTAATTTTTTAATGTTTTTTACAGTGTCGACACCTGAATTGGCATAACCTTTTAATATTTTAATGTTTTGTATAGTGTCGGCACTAATATAAATAGAGATGTGGTGTGACATAATCTTCACATCTATTTTGAAGATGTATCTTCGCTGTTGGGGAAAAGTGATTTTTTCGAGAGAGATACCGGCTATGGAAATGCTTTTCTAGAACATATGTAGTTTAGAGCAACTACATAGGAAATTGAAGCGTTGGTTAGAAGGAGACATATCAGAAAGGAAAAAAATCATAAGTATACATAGGAAATTGAAACGTTGGTTAGAAGGAGACATATCAGAAGGGAAAAAATCAGAAGTATTGAGAGGTAAGATGTCCGACGTGGGTGGGTGCGAATCAAGAATGATAAGGAAGTTAAGGAAATGATGTTTGGACAAAATGAGATCAGACTGCTAATTGTAATCCGTTAGAGAAATTGTCCCAAATGTTATGTTAAATGTTGCTTTTCATTAATTATTATGTGTGTTGATTTATGTATGTGTTGTGTCATTTAATGAAACATAAAGTTGTGTGATTTTTGCTAGAAATTAGATAACATTAATCTGAAAATAATACATGATAATTAATAAAAACACTAACGATTACTTGTTCCCACATTGGAACGACCCGTTTGACGACACAGGAAATATTTTCTCTCAAGCTTATCAAAGTTATCCATTTTCCTTCTAATACGTGTGCTCACTGGGCGACCTTTCTTGTTCCTCCGCATTCTTGGGTTATGGCAAATTTGATCTCCTTCATAAATGGGTCAATATTCATCGTGCGACACCACTAGGAAGCTTGTGCTGTAAACCCCAAATAAATTTGTAACCCTATAAACGTTGGACAAAAGAGCGTAAGCGTCGTGACGCACATTCGAACATGCAGCAATAACACGTGAGCAAAGGACACGATATGCTTGAAATTTTCCGCAGTCACACCACCCGTTTAAGAGGTTGACCTTATAATGTCTCATAGGTTTCCCCTCACCATGGTCCATTGTCTCTTTCACACTGAAAACATTGTTAGTGTAGTCAAAAATTCTGACTTGATGTGTGCTAGATTTTGTTGTTTCTTGTCTCAGACCGATAGTAAGAAATATTGGTTGGTTTAAAGCATACCCTGAATAATTAAAATATCAACAATGGACAAAAAAAATTAATATGTTATTGACAAAATTTAATGAATATTATCAAATATAGTTACCCATGTTAATTATTTTTTTCCATAGGTTTCTACATGACTCACGAACCTTCACTCTTAATTCATCTCAAGACCAATATCCATACACCTCCTACATGACTAACACAATATAACGTTCAAACCTACCAAGTTGGAGTAATGAGGGAACAAGATTAAGTTGATGTTGATAGTCCACCAGAAATGTACACGCTCCTGCATGTGGAATCCACCAACGCTTACGTCGACCGGGTCAAAATTAAAGGTGGATAGAAATTTTGAATTTTTCACCTAAATAACCACCTTTTCACACAAATATATCCATTCTACCCAACATTTCAAATTATTTTCCAATCTACCCTAGTTTGGGTTTTTTTTTAATTTTTTTAACAAGGGGGCGCCATGGGGGATGGAGCCTCCCTTATAACTTGTTAGGGGGCGCCATGGGGGTTGGAGCCTCCCTACAAATTATAAAGGGGGCGCCATACCCATTGGAGCCTCTCTTAAATGCCCTAAAGGGGGGCGCCATCCCCTATGGAGCCTCCTTGTAAACGAAATTAATTTTTTAAAATATTATATTATGGTTTTCCAAATGTTTTTTTATAAATAGGTAGACATGTTGCTAACATTGTTTCATCCAAATTTAGAAGAGTGAGTCATGTTCCTTAGAAGATACGGGCATGTAATTTTTTCTCCGACGAAGCCTCCGATAAGAATGTTGTTTTGGAACATTCAGAGTTTAGAACAACTACGAAGAAATTTGAATCGGTGGCTAGAAGGAGACATTCCAAATGGTCAAAGAATCAGGAGTATTGAAAGACTTGTCTCGTACTTTTCTGTTGAAGACGGAAACATACGGCGTGACTGGGTGCGAATTAGAGATGACAACGAAGTTAGGTCTATGATGTTCGTAACTGATGATATTACTTTGATTGTTGTTATATCTTAGGTTATGTTGTAATAATCGTTGTATTTTAATGATTTGCGTTTTATGCTGTAGAAGTAATTCAATTCTGTTTGTGGTAATGAAAAGTTGATATAAATATTAAATTGCAGGATTACAGAAATTTTAAAGACCAAATTAAATCTACCTAGAACTTGTTCCAACATTTGGACAGTTTTTCCTCGTATGCCCTGGAAGACGACATATTCCGCACAGTCTTTTCATTTTCTCAGTTGTATCCATTTCAGTTGTGATTCGGGTGCTTTTGGGGCGACCCTTTTTGTTTCTTCTCATATTTTCATTGTGGTAGATTGTGTCTCCATGATAGGTTGGCCAGTAGTCCTCACTAGCTACCACTGGAAAACTGCTACTGTAGATACCGAATAAGTTGACGACCTTGTAAACTTCTGATAGCTGCAAGAATGGATCCTGACGAGCAGTTGAACATGCGGCAATGACATGTGAACAAGGCATGCGGAAGGTTTGAAACTTTCCGCAGTCGCACCAATTTTTATGAAGTTCCACCCTGTAGTGTCCCATTGGCCGACCCTCGTTGTGATCCATTGTCTCATCAACAATGAAGCTGTAATCGTGACGATCAAATGGTCTAACTCGATGTGAGGCCGCCTTAGAAGTTTCATCCCTCATATACTTCATGCTTGATTCGCTGAATATTTGCCCTGATTGCAGTACAACGCTCCATTTTTTGCCTCTTGATGCAAATAGTGACCCCAATCTGTAATACGTTGCCCTTACCAACGCTGTGATGGGGAGGTTCCTAGTTCCCTTAAATACGCCGTTTAGGGATTCTACAAGATTTGTGGTCATGTGACCCCATCTACACCCTCCATCAAATGACCTAGTCCATTTCTCGACTGGAATATTATCCACCCACCTTAATGCTTCTGCGTTTGACAACCTTATTTCTTCTCGGTAATACATGAAGGATGGTTGGTTTAAGGCATAGGCAGCGTTCACAACTTTTTTACGGAGGTTTCTGTCTTTAATGTCCCGCATAAAATTCTGAGCAATGTGTCTTATGCAGAAGACATGGACAGAAGGAGGGTTGTGCCAACCATTAGCAGGATTGTTGTAGGCGCTCACAATAGAAGCATGTCTGTCAGAAATCAGACATAAGTTGGGTTGTGGTGCGACATGTGTTCTGAGGTTTCTAAGGAAGAAACTCCAAGCTTCGCCTGTCTCACCCTCGACCAGGGCAAAGGCAATCGGAAATATATTATTATTTCCGTCTTGTGCTACCGCCATCAACAATGTTCCTTTGTATTTTCCATACAACCATGTTCCATCGACTTGTATAACTGGTTTGCAGAACGCAAAACCTTTGATACATGGTTGAAATGCCCAAAAGAGGCGAGAAAATATCCTACTTCCAGCAACACATGTTCCTTCAGGAGTGTATGCTGGTAGTGACTCCAATATTACAACCGTACCAGGAACATATTTCTGAAGTGCTAGTAGATACTGTGGAAGTTGATGGTAAGAATGCTCCCAATTCCCATATACATGTTCCACCGCTTTTATTCTACCTATCCAAGCTTTCCTATACGATGGGGTATAGTTGAACCGTGCAACAACATGAGAGATAATTGTGCTGACCTTCACAGATGGATCCGCGCCCACAAGATGCAAAATCTCTTGGGATATCAATTGAGAGCTTAGTTTTCCATGATCTTGCCGATTGATGTTGGTTGTGCAACTATGAGGTGGATCCATCGAACCTATCTCCCAACAATCACTTCTTTTCCGATAGGACGCTGCTAACCGAAACTTGCAACTTGCGTTACGACAAACTACGACATAGCGTTTTGAGTCGTTCCGATTGATGTAAAAATCAACAAAGTTATCCATATGAAACTTTCTTATGGCTTTCATGCATTCCTCTTTCGTGCGGTACTGGTTTCCGACTTTCAAGACACTTTCAATTTGTTGAGAAGGATTGTAGAAATAATCTGAGGAAGTATCTTCGCCACTGCATTGCAAGTTCGTCATGTGTTGAGGAGGACAATACACTTGATTTAATGGTAGGGCCTCTTCATCTATGTCTTGCAGGGGAGTCATTGCAGTGTAGTCCCCGCTCCCGAACAAATTAACCATTTGATCAACCATGGTCTCTGGATCTTCTTCCTCCTTGTCCACAACATCAATTTCATCTATATCCGTTGTTTCACCAACCTCATGTTCAGTTTGGCAGAGTAACAGGTAAACCTCGATATAGTCGAGGCCAGATTGTTCGTGACTATCGAACATTTGATCAACGTCGCTGTTGTCAAGTATTTTCTCTTGAAAATACTTGACCTCATTGTTATCAAAAAAAACAGGACTTCTGTAAATGATCTGGGAGATTTGACCAGACAAAATCTTCGACTGTATGCGCTCTTTGAAATGCACAAAATTTGCTTTTCTACTCATGGTTAATCGGGTAAGATCAGTATTTTGAAACCCGAAACCGGAATTCTCAGAGATGAAAGTCTCTCCATTATAATGTGCATGAACAATGTAATTGGATGTTCTAGACATGTTTAAAGGATAGTATAAGGGGTGTATACTATCTTTTGTGTGAATGAATACATATATATTAAAATCTCACGAATTAAATATTATTAAAATATATAAAGGGGGCGCCGTGGGGGATGGAGCCCCTTCATTAAGTTATAAGGGGGGCGCCGTGGGGGATGGAGCCCCTTCTTTAAGTTATAAGGGAGGCGCCATGGGGGATGGAGCCCCTGTGACACGTGTAAAGGAAGCTACTTTTTGCATGCATGCAGTTGGACATGTGTCAAAATTCATCTATCAATATTTCTTACACAAATTCAATCTCTTCTTACACAAATTCAATCTCTTCTTACACAAATTCAAATATCTCATTAATACCAATAAATATTACAACTACACAAATTAAATTTTCACCTACACAATCATAAATTCAAATTTCAAATTTCAAATTTCAAATTTCTACAATTCATCTATAAATACTTCTCCTCTTCATTCTAAAAAACACATCAAAAATATTCTACAATTCAAATTCTCCCAATACTTCCCCTCAAATTTCAATATAGAAGCCATGTCTCTCTTAACAATGGGTGAAACGCATCGAGGAACACCAAACAACATCTCGTCGTATGTAAGTATTCCTACTTGATAACTCACAATGTTGTAATAATTTGTTACATTATAATGCATTTACAATGTTCTATGGACATGTTTTATTTTTTTTGGTAACAAATACAATGTTCTAATGATATGTTTTATTTTTTTTGTAGGATACTCATGAATTTCGTACTCGTGGGCATAAATATTTCCCACATGATCCGTTGATTCAACCTTTTTTGGAGCGAGCAGGTTTTGGAGAGGTCGTTAAGATAACAAATTATCTCATTGATTCTAAATTTATTTTGGCTTTGCAAGAAAGGTGACGACCCGAGACGCACACATTTCATCTTCCAATAGGTGAATGTGCGGTTACACTCGAGGACACGTACATGTTATTGGGTTTACCCATTCATGGTAAGGCAGTTAACGGTAAAACCAATCCTACCGGTGATTTCATAAGAGAACTCTTGGGGGTTGAACCAACCCCACGAGACTTGAGGGGACAAAAACTTTTAATGTCATGGCTCAAAAAAATTTATAGAGAATTGCCATTAACCCCCGATTCTCCTGAAATTCTAAAAATTAGAAAAACCCGAATTTATATAATGCTATTAATAGGGTTATTTTTATGTCCGGATACAAGTGGAAGCGCCGTTCACTCTATGTACTTACCTTTATTAGATGACGTAGATAAAATAAAACAATATAGTTGGGGGTCCGCTACACTAGCGCACCTATATCATTCTTTATGTCATAACTCAATAGCCAATACCGGAAATTGGACCGGATGTGGTGTTCTTCTACAATCTTGGGGTTGGTCAAGAATGACCAATCTAGCACCTATCCAACAAAATCAGTTTGAATTCCCATTCGCTAGAAGGTAATTATTTTTTCCAATTCTCATTCATCTATCAAAGTGTTTTATTTATTAAGCATATTATTAATAAATTTTATTGTTTTCGATTTGTAGGTGGTCTTCGCTTGGAATGAATTATGACAATTGTCCCCACTTCAGTATAACGCAGTACCGCAATCTTATTGATCACTTGGCGCAAGAAGATGTAAACTCACTCACCTACCTATTAATGTTAGGCTCTCCTTGAATATTATTAGAAATTACTAAACTTTTTTTTTTCATGCTTCAGTTCATTTGGCGGCCGTATCTTGGTCTAGAAGCATTTGATCAAGTTGAACGACAAGATTCTGCGGTGTGGAGTGCAAAGGTGCCCATTATCAACTTCACCACCGTCGAAATGCACAACAGTGACCGTGTGAAACTTCAATTTGGAATGCTTCAAGATATTCCATGTCCCCCAAAGTGCATACCAGACAAATATCACAATGGTAAAGTCTCCGATCAATGGGAATATAATCCGTGGACCAAGTATGCAAAACACGAGTGTCGTGAATGGAGGCATCGCACCAACTACGTTTTGTCCGACAACGTGTTTCCATACGAAATGAAACAATCTTTACAATACATGACTTGGTATAGGTCTGTATCAATTGGTTTCATTTCACATCCAAGGTATCTTAATGACCCACGCCAACAAGATTCATCATCAAGGCCCCAACAACCATCCCAACCCTATTTCGAACCGCCAACCCAACCTCAATGCCAACCATCAACCCAATACTATTTCCAACCGCCAACCCAACCCAATTTCCAACCGCCATCGCAACCCCATTTCCAACCCCCCACCCAACCCTATTTCCAACCCCCACTCACGCAATCACAACCATATGAACATACTCCTAACCAATTCACTCCATTCACACAAACTCATTCACAATCCGAATACCAACAACATCCACCACAATACCACACATACTCCCAGTTTCAAACACCCAATCAACCAATACCCACCCAATCATTTACACCCATCCCACCCTACGATCAGGCAGGCTATCGTCCTGAAATTGCCTCGTCTAGCTAACCACCCCAAACTAACTATGAAGGCATGGGCAACTCTTTTGATTTGGATGACTTAACGGATATGGATCCGTCTGCATGGGCCGAAGTGATACAAATGCTTGATGACGACACGGTGGACCCGACTCCACCACAACGACCACCAAGAAACGTGCGTAATCGAGGATGCGGTACGGGCGGACATTTAAATCGACCGAGTCGTAGAAATTAGTGTACAAGATCTTTCAAATGTAGCCATTTGTATGTGATTAAATTTATTTAATCAAAATTAATTTTTATTTGTTGTTTAGAATTTATCAATGAAAATATTAATTATTATTTATTTATAAATTGTTAAAAATATGAAAATAGTAATTATTATTATTTATTTACAAAATTATTATTTTTAAAAATATTTTAATTTATTAATAATTATTTATTAAATATTTTTAAATTAATTAAACATTAAAATTTTTTTTAAATTTTCGTTTAAGGGAGGCTCCAATGGGTATGGCGCCCCCTTTATAATTTGTAGGGAGGCTCCAATGGGTATGGCGCCCCCTTTATAATTTGTAGGGAGGCTCCAACCCCCATGGCGCCCCCTAACAAGTTATAAGGGAGACTCCATCCCCCATGGCGCCCCCTTGTTAAAAAAATTAAAAAAAAATCCAAACTAGGGTAGATTGGAAAATAATTTGAAATGTTGGATAGAATGGATATATTTGTGTGAAAAGGTGGTTATTTAGGTGAAAAATTCAGAAATTTTAATGTACTTTTTTAATTTCATGAATAAATAAATATTTATTTCAATTCATTTATTTTATTTTATTTTAATACTATTTTATTTTTTATTGTATATAGAGTTACTAATTATTATTATTATTATTATCTATTTCATAATTATTATTTATAATTTAATAATTATTATTATTTTTCATTATTATTTAAATATATTATATAATTATTATTTTTATTTAAATATAGAATAAATAATGTTATTAATTTTATTACAATTACTTTTTTAATTTTTTAAATATATTACATAAAAAAAATTAAATAATTATATCAAAACTTAAAGAGAAAAATAAAATACAAGCACACTGCCGCCCATTAAAAGGGCAGCACCTAAATATAAATGACTCTTCCGCCCATTAAAAAGGCAGCACTCTTAGGCCAAAAATTCAACTTTTTTGAAAATGTGACATTATGGTATATAATTTAAAATTGATGGCATTATGGAAATAAGTTTCTAGTAACATGCCAGGGCAGAAAAAAATTCACAAAACTCTTTACAGAAATCAATATAACTCAAGTATTCATTACACTGACAAAATACTGAACACTCAATCAAATCACAGTCAAACTAACCCATCTAAAGTCTAAACGTCTGAAAATCAGCAGCATTACAAGAAAAAAAATAGCTACTATATTTTCATTCTTATATAAAAAAAACTGTGGGACAAAAATGGCTCAAACCTCAGAAGGAACTAAGAAGCTTGTCCAATATCAACACTTTTACACAACTGGAGGAGCAAAGAACCCTCCACTAAATCTACGAACCTAACACTGGTGGTAACAATAGGAAGTGTCACATGACATTTCTGAACCATAAGAACGCGGCCAAACTGCTAACAAAGAGTGTCACGACCTCAATCTAACTTTCCTAATTGATGTATACATGACCTATAACCCATATATGTATAACCTAAAAGCTATGATTTTATAAGAGGCTGAAGCCCATTACCTTCCCAGCCAAGCTTGAGCATTTGATCCACCACTTTCAAGCTTAACTGCAAGAAAAAAGTTACAGCATTAAATGCATATACTTGAGACTGAAATATGTTGTCCGTATAATTTGAGGGGAATGTACAAATATATGAAAACCCGAGCCTCCTAACCAATCCCTAATTATCAACTAAGAAAGGAAAACTAAATATAAAATCAAGATATAAAAACTCAATATCCTAACCAACACTAATCATAAATATAATATCTCAACACATTTTGTGCACAAGAAAGATACTTCATTGTATTTCACAAAGATACAACAAGAAAGATTTAACTTACAGATGGATCAGTGAAGATTATCAATTGTTTATCCAAAGTTGAAACCAAAAGATTTGTGTTATCCTGGTTTAGAGTCAGAGCTGTGATATCCTGCCCTTCTCCCAGTCTTAATACATGAGATACCTATAAAAATTAGCATGCAAGAATGTTAGTATTGAATAACAGTTTGCTAACGATGATAGTACAAGGTAATACTGACTAAATGTTGACTAATAACTAATAAGGCATGAGAAAATTGCCTTGTTTCATTAGAATTCAATTATTGTATTTGAAAGTTCAAATCTGCAGAATACTTAATGATGATTCTCCCAATATAAAAGGAAATAATGTTATTGTTGGCTTTTCCTGATATAATGCTTTCTCATGGTGTATAAATATGATGAATGTAATAGAGTAATTTAATGTGAAATTAATGTAAAATGGTAATTTTATCTTTCACATCTTAATCATGTACCTCCAGAGTGTGCATATCCAGGAAGCAAACTGATGGTGATGGAAGATCTGTTCTGTTATTTTCGTCAGTTTCTTCTGATTCTGAATCAAAATCAACACCTGACTTATTCAACTGTGAATTTAAACTGTTATTGTATGTTCTACCATTTTCTAGAGAATTAACTCCGATCAAAGCACTCGTCCCATCAACAGAAATTTGCATGCAGCTGATACTGCAAAAGAAGGAGAATTGTGCTCTTGCAATCGGAGTACCGTTGAGAGTAAAGGTACTGAGGGTATGTTGTGATTCATTCCAAGTCATCACAACCCCTTCAGATGAAAGACAGACAATATGGGCCTCCACACCATCCAATCTTCTAATTAAACGTCCTCTTCTAATGGAGTGCAAGAGGACATCTGATGAATGAGAGCAAGAAACAACTATTCCAAGATTTGAGTTAACACAACAACTGATTATTTCACTGCGGTGCCCACGAAGTACCTGTATAGGGCCCTCAATTCGTCGTTTCCGATTTTTTTCAATAAAATTCGAAGAACTTTTGCTGGTTGGAGATTGTGTGCCTGTCCCAGTGGAATGTTCTGATACGACATTTGAGTGAGACACAAGAACCCTATGTATTCTCCAGAGTAATACCGTTGTATCTCGGGATCCTGTGACTAGGTAGTTACTATCGGGTGAAAGACCAAGGCAAGTTACAGGAGCACAATGTCCATAAGCTGTTTCTATGGTCTTAGCTCCATCCGATGATATCAGCCTAATGCTATTATCAGCATGCCCGCCTAATCAATCAGAAGTAAATATTTCAAATTATGTCAAATACACAGCTCAGAATACAAGATGAAGTGCAAACTTCTAAAATTCTATGCAACAGATGACAGGAGAGAATAAATATAATTATAAAAAAAAACTATTTCCCTGTAAGATTTTAGTAATCATACACATCCAAGACTTTGGGCGTATTGCAATTCAAGATAGCAATGCTATACCAATCAATTTTGAAACATTATAGTAAAGGCCAAGAATAATATAAATATAAACAAAGCAACAAATTGTTCTGATTGTGATTAATTTTTTTTAATTGACTAATGCTTCTATACAACAACAACAATCAAATCTTATCCCACTAAGTAGAGTCAGCTACATGGATAAAATTACGCCATTGTGGTCTATCAAAGATCATGTTTCTATTCAATTCGTTAATCTCAAGATCTTTCTTAATAGTTTCTCTTATAGTTTTTCTAGGTCTTCCTCTATCTCTAGTTGTTTGACTCCTCTCAGTCTGATCTATTCTCCTTAATACAATATCTACATGTTTTCTAACTACATGCTCAAACCACCTAAGTCTATTTTCCATCATCTTTTATACTATAGGTGTTACTCCAACACTCTCTCTACTATTGATCCATGTAGTCTTACCACACATTCAACGCAATATCATCGACTCTGCTACACTTACTTTATTCTCATGTTGGTTCTTAACCGTCCAAGACTCGGTCTCGTACAACATTAAAGGTCTTACCTCTATCCGATAAAAATTTTCTTTCAACTTGAGCAATACTTCCTTCTCACATAAAACCCTTGGGGTTCTCCTCTATTTCAACCACTCAGCTTGAATTCAATGGTTTAGATGTCTTATTTCTCCATTGTTTTGTATGATGGACTCAAGATATTTAAATCAAGTGAATTGTGGAATGTTAAGGTCTCCAACTTTCACCACTAGGTTAAGAAAACTTCTTTCGCTAAACATACATTCGATATACTCCGTCTTACTTCTGCTTAAGCGAAAACCAAACATTTCTAAAGTTCGTCTCCAAGTCTCCAATCTCATTTAAATCCTCCGATTGTCTAATAAGTAGGACTATATCATCTGCAAAAAAACATACATCTTGGTGCTAGCTCTTTGATGTATTCTGTGAGTACAACAACAACCAAACCTTATCCCACTAAGTAGAGTCGGTTACATGGATCAACTTCCGCCACAATGTTCTATTCAAGACATTATGTCTATCCAAATCATTAATCTCGAGCTGAATAACTTCTCTTATAGTTTTTTCAAATCTTTCTCAACTTCTAGTTATTTGACTTCTCTCCATCTACAACAAAATCTATAGGTCTCCATCTACCAAAGTCTATTTTTCACCATATTTTCTAATTTAGGTGTTACCCTAACACGCTCTCTAATATTGTCATTTTTTATCTTATCTTGTCTAGTCTTACAACGCATTCAACGCAACATCTTCATCCCAAACTATCTAATTCTTTCTTCTTTGACTTGTCCACTTAGTTTTTTTTAGGCACATAAAATTGATTTTCCTCCTAAACATAAGGTCCACTATTTCCACAAATTTCTCAATAAATGTGTCTATATTCAAAGTTCCAAAGAGAATCCTAATTTCAAGAACCAACTTCTTCAGCCGCACCTGTTTAGTGTTCACGAATTTTTTTTAATGGTAAAGTATTATATATAATACGAAAGAGTAGGGGTATAAAAACCCATCAACATATAAGAGATCAAAGATAAGAGATCAAAGATAAGATGGCACATGAAGTGCCCAAGAAAAAAAAAACAGCCTGGAAAAGGCATAAGAAAAACTACAAAAGGAAGCAACAATGAGCTAGCTAACGAGAGAAAGAGCCAAGAGAGAAGAACCCACTCAACAACGCTCCACCCAAAAAGGAAACTGGATTGAGTTCAGACCACCAGAACCACCATCAATAGAACTAAGAATGTAGAAGCTCACACCCATTCACGAAAACGTGAGAACTATTGCTTATTTTTCACTGCATTCAAGTGGCGATGCAGCGACCTTTGCTCATTTGTCACTGTCCTCAAGTCATACAACGCGTTGCTTCGGAAAACGACCTAGTAATCACATTATTACGTATTTGATCCATGTCAGAGATTCAACAAGTTTTATGTTGTCGACAGCCTAACACAACCCTCTTCTTTTATCTGAGTTTGGAACCGGCTATGCATAACAAAGCTAACATAGGCAGGATTTTACTTCTGATCTATACTTATAAGTTTTCAATATTTGGTTGATAATTTAAAAAAGCTAACTTGGATTCATTTGGCGCAAAACTTTTGTTGAAATACAAGAGACTAAGAGACATTTGAATAAACCGTGTGTTTTGAAAAGCACTACGG
Source organism: Lathyrus sativus (assembly GCA_963859935.3). Classification (NCBI taxonomy): domain Eukaryota; kingdom Viridiplantae; phylum Streptophyta; class Magnoliopsida; order Fabales; family Fabaceae; genus Lathyrus; species Lathyrus sativus. Next base: position 494,854,272 of record OZ012737.1, read on the forward strand.
AGACATTATTATATATAAATATAATACAAGTAATTACATGATATAGTCGATGTGGGACTATTCTATATACAAATATTCTCAACACTATATATATATATTTATACATATCAACAACTTTCAACACAAGTTTTGCAACATTTAGCTTTAGGAGCTACCCATACCTACAGAAAATTCTTCCTCTGTGCCTATATATTATAATAATTTAGGATATTAAATATGACAATTATGTCTATGATTTCAGTGTTGAAGGAAAGCTTCATTAAATAATGATTGAGAAGATGTCTAAAATTCCTTTCATTATTGAACTGAATATAGATAATTGGAGTGATTGCTCTGTTGTGGTATTTAAGTACAAATATTTAGAAGGGTCGAAGGACAAGGGTATTTCTATCCAATTCATAGTACCCTCCTATTCTAGTAATTGGATATCCAGTTCTCTATCTGTTTTATTTTTCCATGACAAATACTAAGAACAATAGCAAGTGCTACTTAGATAAACATTACAACGGAAGCGTCTACAAAATCCTATGCTGCTGGTTCAAGTCTAGGAGAGATTCCATATAATTGATAACTAATTATCAATTATTTATCAATGTTGCAAGCAAGAGTTTAACCAATCACAAGATTTCTTTTCATAAAGTAAATGAAAAGGCATCATATGCAAGTTCTTTTAGATTTACCAGTAATAATTTCTCTGTCACATGTTATAGAAACGATAGCTTGGCTTCTAATTCCAGAGGCAGAAAATGCTACAGCTTGTGGGAATCGCCACTCTTCACCTGATGTAGCAGGTGCTTTGAACATGCGCATAAGTGCACCACCAGCAGAGCCTACTGTAACCTTTCTATGTTGAAAAAGAAAAGGAGTTCCGTGGCCATCAGGTGTATTGGGTTGCCACCTGTGTTGTGCAACATGCAATGCTGGTGCATTCATATCTACAACCACAACCGTATCTGAAGATGCGTGAATGGAAGCCGCAGGAAGATTGCAACGTTCAGGCGATGGAACAGCATAGGGCTTGACTTCATTTGGGTTCCGGAATATTGTCTGATATGAAAAGAAATATATGCATAAACAATGACGGAAATACGAAACAACTAAAAGGCATCTCATGACAAATTCATATTGTATTCACATATATTTTACCATTGAACAGGCAACACTTTTAAAGATTAATAGTAACGAAAAGTATTTATATTGTTTTACAAAAATTGTTCATCTGGATTACCGAGTAGGTTTAGTGATAAATATTAAACGAAAGAAGTTGTTGGAGAGGATTTGAGAGAGGAACTTGTCCTAAGGAAATGTTTCTTAAAAGTTACATTCCGTATTATGAATCTCTAAGTTGTAAACTAAGGTTTACATAATACATGTAGTACTTAAAAGTTAGTTACAAGCTCTAACTAACTTGCAGTTTGTAATGGCAAGTCAGAATTTAACTGACAAACTGACTTCTGGGTCAAATGTATCAGCTAGACACATAAAGTAATATGTATACAATACAGTAAACTGTAGAGACTACAAATCATAAACCATACAATGTAAACTGTAAATTTCACTATTGAGACTAACAGGAAAAAAGTTCTAAGGGAATTGCCATTGAGTTTTGTCAACCCTAGTGATATATTCTCACTAGGTCTCTTTGAAGTCCTCAGATTCACTTTATTTGTAACAAGCTTGGTGCATACGATTTATCTGACCAACTTGAAGCAAAATTTAGGGAAGCATCTCCTATTTAGGGAGAATATAATCCATTTAGTGTTGTATATATTTCGTTTTTATTTGAAACGAGAAGGGAAGGGATGGGAGGAGAGCACACTCAAGCATATGCATGCTCGGTCAAGAACTCAAGAGTCAAGATGTAATTTATCAAATAACAGATTTCAAACCAAAAGAATCAATAGTTACCTGCAAATGCAGAACTTCTGCTAACGGCATTTTCTTCAAGTGGGGAACGGTCAAAAGCTGGGACGGTGTTTGTCCAAAATATGCAATTTGATCTTGCGTGGCACGCTGTTGAACCTTTACTTATCATGTACAAAAGAAAATAGTAAGTTACATTAAACATGGAAAAAACCTCAATAAAGGAGGTTCTTTGCAAATGTTTTTCAAAATTATATTTTAATATAAATTTCAGATGCAAAACGGTTTGGCATATTTTTTCCATAAAATTTTTGTCATGTATGTGCATCTAACAGCTTATATTTTGAGATAGTTGGTTAATGGCATGGTATTAGATCCCATATGACCCTAATCTAGAGTTTGACCGATTCTTCCTCCATTATTTTGATAAAAAAAGTTGAATTTCGAGAAGATAGGCAAGGCAAGCCTGTGTTGTGAACGTTTCAAGCCCTACAGGCTCTGGCATGAGGGTTGTCTAAGAGATGCAATATAGATTCATTAGTGTCTTCACCAAACAGTTTAAGCTTTTGGATTGGTTGTTCATGACAATATCAAGACTTTATATGATAATTAAAGACTTTACAAGAAAATGCCTGCAGTACCAAATATGTCAAATAGATTTCAATCAAACCCCACTCTACTTTGAAAGATAGTTTTCCTAGAAAAAAAAAAAACAACACCTCAAATGTTTTGCCTTCACTTTTAAAACAAAAATAAAATTGAATTGCTTAGTCTCATCTTGTTTAGTGGGAAGATCATAATTAATGGTTTGGGTCAAAACGGGTGTGTTCCAAACACCAACCCTATCATCATTGCTTCCTGTGCTACTCCTTGGAGTATACCCCCTTTGAAATTAATTATAAGCAAAAATAACTAATATTACTTGGAAAGAAAACTAAGCAAATATGAACTGCTTCTTTCCTTTTTAATGACAGTATCTCTGAAATACTCTACATTTAATTTAACTTTTGTATTTCCAATTACTAATTTTTGTATTAATCTAAGAGAAACTTAGGCAATTGACTGATTTTTTATTGAATTTGAACTGAATAAATGTGATCAAATACATTTCTTAAAATGCGTAGTTTAGTCTATTTTTGCTTATATTTCAATTATGAGAGAATGCCTCTCAAGTAAATACTTCTTGGAAACCTATGCTTCCTATGGGTATCGGCATAGGTTTAAAACCCGGACCATTTAGGCCTGTCCGATCGGTTGACATGCGGCGCATGTTATACAAGGTGTCACAACTCTTTCATCTAAAACATATTATGTGTTCCTTCGGTTCTGAAAAAAGTTGGCATTTGTACTGATGGTGTAAGGCAATGGCTTTCTTATGCAACAACTTCTTGGAAATGCTGGGTGAATAATAAAGGTAGATAAACCAAGTAAATGGAAGAAAACTTAAGTAAAGAAAACAGAGAGATCGCACCACATTGCCAGAAGGTGGTGGTTTCACTCAATAGACTTGCGCAATTATTGTTCTGGTGGTGGCTGATTGTGGACAGAAAAAAGTTTCGAGTGCAGTAAGATACATACAATCATGGAATTCAGAAATCGACAGTGAGGACTGGTGACCAAAGAAGGAGATGGATCATGGAAAAAGATAAGCATCATGAATAACAACATTATTATGGTAGAGTTTCAAAGTTTAGAGAGCTGAATAACATAATAGTGATAGGATAAGTCACAGTTTGTACGGCTGTGATACCATATCAAAGGTATGGCGGACTTCAGATAGAGAAGCACGGAAGAGAAACAAATAAATACTTTAAATCATAATTATGGTTTGATGATAATTCAAAGAACTATGCACGGAAGAGAAACAAATAAATACTTTAAATCATAATTATGGTTTGATGATAATTCAAAGAACTATGCACCAAACTTTGTTTATACTAATTATAGACAACATTTTTTAGATAGATCATCCAGGAAATTAGAAGAGGTTATTTAGAAGGGAGAGACCAAGCTCTCGAATTCTTGGAGGAGATAAACCAAGACTCTCGAAACTCTCGGATAGGAATTCTTTATCTTTTACTCTATATATGTCAAGATTGAGAGTGTTGTGTCTTTCTATTGAACTATATATTCTATCATTAATAGCAGTAAATTATTTCTATTATATATCTCTATTTGATACTATTTTCAATCATACTAGTAATGTGATGTTATTGTAGACTTGATATCACATGTTTGATCGTGCAGCGCATATTTCGTTCCTAATTATTAGAATATTTCTATTTATTATTAGGATCAGATTTTACTCACGATTCTATTTTATCCAATCAATCCTAAGCCTAATGTGTAGAATTTTTATTCTAATTGTCATATATAAGCAGTACATATCCTGCTGAATAATACATAATATTTGTCTGCTACTTTCTACAGTTAGATTGCCACAAAGTATGCAAGTTAAACCTGTTGGCGCGTAATAAATTTGTGTTTAATATCAATAAAGTGCTTTAGTTACCGTTTGATTCATGAGAGGACATTTTAATGCATTTGATCCATATGGGTGACCTCCTTAATGAGAAAAAGGTGGTGGTTATTGTTGTAATGCAGGAAAGTGGTGTAATCTAAAACATTTTGCCTAAGGCCAAGTATTTATCTGAACATGGATTGATTTGCATTATTGATCGACTCCGAGTAGGATACATACATGAAATATGATTTAGTATAACTATAGTGAAGAAGGGAATCATCAAATAATCAACTAAGAAGAAATGTGTCATTTTTTAATGAGCTTTCTGAGGGGTGGCATTTTACTCAGACAAATAATTGAGTTGAAAATATTGAGAAAAAAGGAGACATACTGGGTCAGAGATTTTATCAATATCCACCGTCCCTTCATAGGTAATATAAAAGAAAACATTATTTGCTGCAACAGCTTCTTTGCCCCGTTGTTTATACCTGCACGGTCCAACTAATTGATGAAACAAAAAGTACAATACAAAGGAACTATTACAAAATGCATATTTCATAAAAATAGTTATAAAAATAGTGGTGTAGCAAACTTATGAAAAAGGGGACAACATTAAAATGATAGGAGGAAGCAGTCCAGAGAGGGGGCTAACATCAATCAACACCCTAAAAACGGGGTAAAACTGAAAATAGTTAAAAGCCTACCCAAATATAAGATCAATCCACTCATGTAAATGAGAAGAGACGTATTCACTCTCCAAAGCCTTCCGATGCTTATGAATAAAATCAATTGGATTTTCAGCCCAAGCAGGAAGTTTTACAGTATCTGGTATGGCAGAAATGAGCTATTAACCATGGTTTGCATTAAGTATATAATGAAGTCAAACAAATGCAGAAAATCTTAATTAATATACCAAGCTTTCCTCCCAATTGTGTTGTGCCAAAATCAATTGAATTTTCATTTGTGAGGACTTCAGGTTGGTAAAATAGCTCAGGAACCTAAAAAAGCATAAATGAGGAAAATTATTATGATATAAGTTAAATAAAACCATGATAAGAATTAATAATAATAATAAAAGTATTAAATCTTATTAACAATATTAAGAAAGAAGCTAGCAAGGCATATCAACCAATCATTTTTTGTAAAGAATATACATACCAATTCCTTCACATCACTCATGTCCTCAAGAACTCCATTCCAAGTACCAGAAATATCAGAAAACATTCGATCTGCATGGTCAAATTTTCCACCTTGCAGTTGGATAGCAAGGGTAGTGAATGGTTCAACCCTAACAAGATAATATAAAACCTATAAAAGAAGATAATAGACACTAGTTATTGCAGAATCAGAAACTACAAAATTCATCAAAGACGACAGCATTATATTACTGGACAATTACTTTTGCTGTTCTTGAATGGAAAAAAAAATAGAAAGTAAATATCAGGCATTAGAAGTCATGGTGGTCCAATACAAACAAAAAGGGAGGCTTGAATGCAATAGCAAAAAGAAACTATACAGACAGTAAAATATAAAGAAAGCATAAGTTTAAGGTTGATATTCTTTCAGATGTTAAGTTTCGTTTTGGGCCTGATATAGATCTAATTCTTTGTGGTCTTTATTTATATGTAAGTAATTGGATTTAAGTTGCTCAAATGTTACCTTTCCTATTGTACCATTATTAGCAAGTATCTATACTGGATCAGACATGCTTTGCTTTTATTTGGAAAAAAATAAAAGATATATGAGATCTATTTAAAAGGAATGTTTATTCTTTTAGTGACAATTTTTAAGACAATTGGTTTGGCCTTGCTCTACCCCAAAAACTAGTTCATGGGGTGAGAGTTATAGATTGTTGAGAAGAAAGACAGAATACAGCAGATCAAATCATCAAGGAAATTGCTTAGGCGGTCCTATTTTTCCGTTGCCTCTTTGATTTTGAATTAGAGCCTAACTCAATCCCAACAGCTAGTTCATAGGACGAGGATTGCCTCCACTTGTAACAATTGGCCATGCCATATCACACTGATACAAATATATTTTAATATGGACTGTTTCATGGCAATGATTCAGCAAAATTCTTTCAAACTGATTACATAATCAACCCCAGATGCGTGGTACCTGAGAAATCATAGATCTATTTCTACTAAGATTCTTCTGAACAGTTTTTATGAAATTACAGCCTTTACTGACCTACAATATTTAGTAAACAACCAAAACCTAAACGGGCACTTGGTTGAATCTGCCCTAGTAACCTTTAACCTTAAAATAAAAATCTGCAAAGGTACTGTTCAAATAACCTATACAGCCTCCACTTCAAATCATTGTGTGTTATTCCTTGCAAGCTTAAGTAATATTCAGAAGCACCTATTTTTTAACATTTATTACTTACAGAAACAGAAAACTTGTACAGATTACATCATGTCTTAGATTTTGAATTTGGATCTAACTCAACCTTACAAAACTGACTTGTAAGGTGATGATTGTTTTTCGCTTATAAACTCATGTTCTAGCCATATCTCTTCAAAGTGGAAATTTCTAATACATGGCCCTCTCTCCCAGGACTGGACATCTGAAGCGTGACCCAAGTAGTCTAATAGCAGAAAACTTATGACAAGTGGCCCAACAGATCTTAGATAGACTCTGATAACATTTTAGAATTTGGATTAGACCTAATTAAACCTTACTTAGACCGACAAAGAGGAAAGCCAAAACAATCCATTTAAATATGGAAAATGCTATATCTATCGAATGACATGTCAGATAATTTCACTTGCTCCATTACTTAAGAACTTCCTGGTATTGAGTCAAATAAAGAAGGATCTACTTTTTTACTTTGCCAAGCTTCTGTGTTCCGCAAAAAGTGAATTTTGATTGACAAACCTTCAATCAAGATGCCTTCGTGATTTATTTGGTTAAGAAATGTGGTGTTCAAGTCATATATTGTGCAATGTGAAATTCTTAACACACCCATTTAGTTAAGAAATGTGGTGCTCATGTCATATATTAATATTATCCCGATGTGGGTCTCTTAACACACACCCTAAAGTCTAGGACTAACATCTGGAGGGAGAAAAAAAATGGTGGGTGACCCGATAACGGAAACCTGATAGCAAGTGGCCCACCGAATCTTAAATCGGACTCTTATACCATGTTAAGAAATGTGGTTAGGCCTAACGCAACCTTACAAAACCGGTTTGTAGGGATAGGATTGTCTTCACTTATAAACACATGTTCATGTCATATATTATTCGATGTGGTACTCTTAATATATTCCTTTTACTGTAAATAAAATCTGCCTTTAAATATGTATGAATATGATCAATTAAAAGGCTGTTATTATAATAGTATGGTACACTAGCGTTTTGAAAATAATTTGCCCCAAGGGTAACATATCCCAACATCTGCCTTTAAATATGTATGAATATGATCAATTAAAAGGCTGTTATTATAATAGTATGGTACATTAGCGTTTTGAAAATCATTTGCCCTAAGGGTAACATATCCCAGCTTAGGGTCAGTTCATAATCATGAATAATTTGTCTATGCAAACTATATACACGGCTTTGATGTGAAATGAAACTCAATAAACAACTATTGATATTTGTAAATATTGCGTTAAGAATATTTGTATATAAAATAGTCTCACATCGACTATATCATGTAATTAATTATAATCACTCTATATATAATAATGTCTCCGTAGTGTTTTTCAAAAACACGGTTTATTCAAATGTCTCTTAGTCTCTTGTATTTCAACGTGGTATGAGAGTCTAGTTCCGATCCAGGGACCTGTGGGTTACGGGCCCACCAACCATCTTCTCTTGGACCTTGCGTCCTTGATTTTGGTACGTCTGATCATGTTACCGGTGATAAAAATATTGATACTGTTCAAATTCTACCTTCTCTTTTTGTTAGTTCTGTCCTCTACGTACCTAATTGTCCATTTAATTTACTTTCGGTGTCATCTCAGACATGCTTAGCTTAGGTCATCTCAGTCTTTCCAAATTACATAAGTTGGTGCCAAATTTATCGAAAGTATCTAATATACATTGTGAGTCGTGTTAGTTAGGAAAACACACTCGTAGTCAATTTCTCAATCGAGTCAATAAACGAGCTTCGTCCCTTTTTGTTTTAGTTCACACCGATGTTTGGGGTCCCTCGCGTACTGTCTCTACTCTTGAGTCTAGGCATTTTATCACCTTTATTGATGATTTTTCACGTTGCACATTGCTTCAAATCCAGCCTTCCATGAGAAAACAAAACATATTGAGATAGACTGTCACTTTGTCAGAGAGAAGATGAAGTCAGGTGACAACGTCATAAGCTTTGTCAACTCTAATGATCAATTGATAGGTGTTTACAAAATTTCTGCGAAGTCCCAGAACTAATTATATATGTAACAAGCTTGGTGCATTTAACTTATATGTTCAAGCTTGAGGGGGATTATTGATATTTGTAAATATATAGTGTTAAGAATATTTGTATATAGAATAGTCTCACATCACCTATATCACGTAATTAGTTGTAATCTCTCTAAATATAATCATGTCACCGTAGTGCTTTTCAAAAACACATGGTTTATTCAAATGTCTCTTAGTCTCTTGTATTTCAACACAAACTATCTGCCTAGGACTCAAAACATTATCGAAGATACCAAAAGAACCTATCAGCTAGAGTGCTAACAAAATAAAATGATCAAGAATGACTCCTAATAAAGAAGAGGAGACCCACCGTTCCTGCACTCGAGTAGTGTGAGCCGTAGTGGAATTTAGGGATGACTGGATCATCGAAGCTGGCATATCTCTCTTGAAATCTTTTCAGACGATTTGGGTTCAGTGCCCCAACAGGCTGCATCATATCAAAAGATTAAATTATAAACATTAATTTAATACATGTTTTTATTTAATGTGATTAAAGCAATGGAATACATACCTTTGAAAGGTCTCGAAAAGAAGAAGGATTTGAAATATCCAAGCTCTCTGAATCGTAATCAGAAATAATCCAGGGGAACACCGGATACTGCCAAGATTAGGAAACTAATGATCAATAAAAATTATGAAGATAGGATTAAAATGATATATATATATATATATATATATATATATATATATATATATATATATATATATATATATATATATATATATATATATATATATATATATATATATATATATATATATATATATATATAATATTAAACATTAGTTAAATTATTCTCTATCAAAAACCAATTGAGTTGGTAAAATTTTATAATAATTGGTAGATGAACTATGAGAAAAATAAAAGATAGTTAAAGTTGAGAGAAAAGTAATTAAAGGAAAAGTTTTATTCTTGTAACCTAGAAAAAAAAAAGTAATGATGTAATTAAAGTTGAGAAAAGAAGAATTAAGGATGAGGAAGATTGATTCATGTTCTAGAAATATAAATAGTCAAGAGATGAACTAGTCGTATCCGCAGCATATCAGAGACATGTCGCCCGCGTATAGCCGATGTATCAGGACGTATCGGAATTTTTCATTTTTTAAGTAAAAAAATTCAGATACTCCTTCAATATGTATCGGAGCATATTGGCGTATCTGATACGATATGGCATATACCTGGGTAATATCATTATAACTACGCCCAGCCAGTGTATTGAGTTGCATTAAATATTCAAAATTGCTGATCTGCACAACGAGAGTACAAAACTCAAACATGAGAAATGAGTCTGCTATTAAAATACAGACTAGTTTTCTTCATTAATTAAGAAATCTTACCTCCCACCTAGCCCAGCGCTCCATAAGTTGAGTTCTTTTCAAAAGTTGATCAGGTCTCTGCAACAAGAGGGTACTATATTAGGTTTTTGAGCCACAACATGCAGCATAAAAACTATACCAGAAAATAAAAGTATAACATGGACACAATTATAAAATTGCAGTAAACATCAAAATAAAAAATTTGTCAATTTCATTCGCGTTTACTTCTATCATAAGCCCATATGCAAAGAAGGTAGCACAAATAAACAGTCAGAGAACCTGTGTATTACCTGAGTAGCCAAATATATATTGTTTAAATGAGGAGGTCGTGCTTGAACAATTGCCCGATATGCATTTCTTCGCCCTTCACTACTCTAAAGAGGAATTGGATGGAAGATGTTAGAAAAATAGTGAACCACTATTAAATCTCCACCTGACAGTTTGAGAATTTAAAAGAGTAGATCTTTAGCATCTAACAAACTAAAACCAAGTGGTCACGAATCAATCCTTGTCAGCCCCATTTTTCATAATTAAATCAAATTCCAGAACAAGATACAATGGGTCTGTGCAATACCCGTAGGTCGAGAACAAAAGGCTCTTGTGAGATGCGTCATGCAAGAGAACTAAAACTGTTCAAGAGCCTCCAGTAATAGCTTAAGAATGATGTGTTTGACAAGGATTATAAGTGTATAAGATTTACCAATCATCAGTAAAATGTTCTAAATTATATCGAAATATAATATATTATTTCCTTTTCTTACTATTCTATTCTTATAAAATGAGCACCTTTATTGATCATATAGAACCTCCAATATTATTTTCTACATGGTCAGCATTGAGAATAGTCGCAAAACCAAAAGGACTTTTTCTTTTGAAAAAATAGAAGGCAAGAAACTAGCATATGAAAGAAATAATACCCCAAAATCAAAAAAGAAGTTTGAACGGTCCACCATAAATAGCTCCAGAGCACTTCTTCTAAGGAGGTATCTGTAAAGGAACTAACACTTGTAAACCACAAATAGCATGTATATTTTTTCAGAATTTGTACATGGCATATGAGCAATAACGTTGTACAGCAACAAAAAAAAATTCCTGATGCAAAAAACGTAATGTAATCAAACGAAAGGGGGAGATGGTGCTTCAAGGGAGACAGGCATTCAATTCTTTCAAAACTATAGTACATAATGTTAAAAATGAAACTAAAACAGCTCATAGAGAAATATCAACGACATCTATGGCTCAATGCACATCCAACATATAGCAAGGGGGCGGCAGTAAACCATCTATTCTCAAGATTCATACGAATCAACGAATGACTATGTCCAGCCCATTCGCTGGGTATACTCACTCTTACATATTCAAAATGACAACAGAATGGAATGGATTTGAGAGTAAATGAAACTAAAACAGCTCATAGAGAAATATCAACGGCATCTATGGCTAAATGCACATCCAACATATAGCAAGGGGGCGGCAGTAAACCATCTACTCTCAAGATTCATATGAATCAACCCATGACTATGTCCAGCCCATTTGCTGGGTATACTCACTCTTACATATTCAAAATGACAACAGAATGGAATGGATTTGATAGCAATACAATCAACTAAATGAGCTTACCTTCGGCTATATATTTGATGAAGAGATGACATTAACCAGCTACGGTCCTTTTCTTGGTTCCCTGCCTTAAAACTGGAATGCAAACCATCTGTTGTGGCACTGGTCTCATTGTTATAGTTATCAACTATAAAATTTATCCTCCTACTGGTTACCTATAACAAGAGCATAGTGCTTCGTATGAGTGAAATTATCATATCTAAGACAAGAAAACCGTTGAAACAATTGGGTTTGGGAAGGGAAGGGGATACAGAGAGAATAGCGAGTAAACAGAATATGACATCAAATGTATATGGTGCATTATAATACACTCTAAAACAGTAAAACTGGGGGAAAATAATCTTTTCCAGGGTTGGATTGGGATCCCTTGTGATATGAAGTTGAATCCTGATATCCATGATTATTTCTTTCCTAATTTCCTGGTTTATGGTTTAGTAGCTTATGTTTTTGTAATCATTGTTTATGTTTTCCTTGTATCAAGCCTCATTGACCTTTTTGTGAGTGATTCATGGTTTATTTTCTGGTTGAAAAAAAAAGCTGTGAAACTATTTTAATACTGTTTCCATTATACCAGACAGTAGTTCAATTTATACTAAAATAAAACCCTTAATCAAAATTAAACAAGAGAAAAAATAACTCCCTGAAGATAAGATCAAATCAATAAAAATACTATGACATTCTCAAAAATATATTATTGCTAAATAGCATAAACTGTCCTCATGGAGTGTGCATTATTCTTCATGTTTTATAAATTTTCTTGTATGTCAACGCATCCACCTCAGTAGGTCACATAATCATATTTTCTAAAATGGCTATGAAATGCAAAAGATATATGCCGATAAAGTACACAATCTACAATTCACATAAGCAGTATCATCATGATAATTTCCGAATCAATGGAGGCATTCACATTCATAACCAGATACAACTTAGCCGAAATTATAATAATTTCGAAAATAGGCCTGTAAAACTTACTTGGAAGATTCCCCGAATGACTTTAAGTGGTCGGACCATAGATGTTGGTAGCTCGAGAACGATTCTTTCATCAAGTTCGCTAGGAACATACCCAGGTGCAATGGCTGAAGAACTCTGATCGAGTTCATCAGTTGCAAGTTGAGAACCACTGGATTCCAAAGATGCCCGAACAGATTGCTCTGCTGATTCAGAAAGTATAGGCTGATTGTCTCCTTTATTTTGAATTTCATCAGTCCTAGCAACCAAATTCTCCGCATCCACCTGTTCTTCATCTTCATTGACTGCCTCCAATGAGATTGCTTCGGCAGACAAAACTGGAGTGCTCTGGTCATTTTTCTCTCCTGAGTATTCCTCATAATCAGCTGCAGAACCTAAATGATCAGATCCTCGATAATTCCTCCTCATACATCTTCTCATCCTGGAAGAACTTTCCATTAAATCTAGTTTCCAAAAAACCTACAAAAAAATATATAATAATAAGCATTATAAACTGAACTCAAGTACTTTGTCGCATGGTTAAATTTTAGCAGGAGAAATAGCTGACCGGATAACATATCCTCCCATTATAGGCAAAAAAAATGAAAACAAAAACAAAAGAAAAAGAAAAACAAGGCATCAGATAAATTGAACAGTCAAAAAATTTAGCAAAACCAAAAGTCCCATACAAATGCTAGCAATACAATACAAAAAGCTGTCTTTTCTGTCTAAACTCTCTGGTTTATTCCAAGAATAAACATGAAACAACAGCGAGCAACTAAAGGCACATTTCCTTGAAGACACGTTCTAGTTATAAGAATTTGAGATTTGTAATGTGAATATCATAACATACCTGAGGCGGGCTGTATAAATTATCTGCAAAAGGCCCAAAAAGACTTCTCATCTCTATTAATTGGTGAATAAGTTTGCGCCATGCATGGACTCCAGTCCTGATTCGATGTCGAGTAACTATATCCACATAAGCGCGCCTGTCAACCTAGCAAACATGTAATATTTAACAAGCAGCTTCTCAATAAATCTGCATGTCATAGAAAAAATTAGCAAACAAACCTCAGACCGTTGCATATTTCTTGCTAGTGCAAAACTGGCTACAAGAACAGCAATATATTTGTATGAAAAAGCATTAAAATCTTTCCCATACACCGACTTTGTACCAACTGGCTGCAAACATTCCATCCAGGCAACTCCCATTGCTTCAGAAATATTCCACCTCTTGACCCGCTCCATATCACTAGCACTCCTTCGTTGTGCAGATGTAGCCATTGCAACAGCACTAAGACCTCTTCCAGAGCCAATTTTTGCAAATCGCTGAAGATCACGAGCAGCTGCCAAAGCAGCAGCTTTCGCAGCTGCTTTATCCTTAGGAAGAGGTGGTGTTTTGTTAGAGACCTCCAAAGGACTTTGAAAGCTTGAAAACGTCTGAAGCCTAGTCTGTTTGCGTTCGAGCAGTGAGGTGTCACGCCGAAGATGAGTAGGTGTTGCAGGAGGTTGGCTTTCGCCACCTGACGCGCCAGCTGCAATCATAGCCAGTGCCATTGCAGCAGGTGGAGATGCAAAAGCAGCAGCCCAGGCAGGAGATATCATTGCAAGAGCAGCCTGAAGAAAATAGGAATTATCAATTAAACATCAAGAAAAAATGCAGCAAGATCATGCCAGTGAATCATGTGTGAAGCACGCTCTGTGTACCTTGTATTAGAATCAGAAAGATAGAGAAAAGGAGAATGCTTTGGCTATAGAAACAAAGCAAAAAAATATTATCGAAACAGGTCCAATAAAATTAATCAGCATTAAGAGCTGTCTAATTTATTTGAATATAAGAAGCACTGATCCTCTGAAATAACCCATATTTTTTTGGCTACTTTTTCTCTTTTCTTAATAAACTTATGGTGCGTTAAGAGTTATAGTTATAGGTAATAGTTGCCAACTTGGGTGGGTATTGCAGTCTTTTTTGTGATGCCTACACATGCCATTTTGTGTTCAGACAAATATTTTCTTTGCCAATCAAATGAGAGTGTAATGGTCTGGTAATAAGAAGGTAAACAAGAAGGAATTCAATACATTGTGCCAATGTTTGGTTGTATGGGACTTTATGTGTTGGAAAGGAATATCATGTCTTTCAAGGGTGTGATTATTGCCTTTAAATTTGCTTTTGATAGAATTATAAGTATGCCTTCTCTTAGGTCTTTTCACATGGATTATTTCAGGGGATCGGTACTGTTAAGAGACCCGCATCGGACAATATATGGCATGAACATGTGTTTATAAGTGGGGGCAATCCTCACTCTACCAACCGGTTTTGTAGGGTTGAGTTAGGCCCAACCACACTTCTTAACATGGTATCAAGAGCCTCGTTTAAGATCCGGTGGGCCACCTTCTATGGTTTCCGCTATCGGGCCACCCACCATTTATTTCCACGCTTCAGATGTCCAGTCCTGAGCGTGAGGGGGTGTGTTAAGAGTCCCGCATCGGACAATATATGGCATGAACATGTGTTTATAAGTGGGGGCAATCCTCACTCTACCAACCGGTTTTGTAGGGTTGAGTTAGGCCCAACCACACTTCTTAACAGGTACTTCCCGTATGCAAAGAAATTAGACAACTCATAACGCTGATTGATCTTATTGGACCTACGATCAACTTTATTAGAACCAAAAATCTGGAAGAGCAAGTCAAAGGAAGTAGAAGGAAATAAAGTTAAACGAATGAGAGTAGAAAATGAGATGATTTAATAGTTGTTTGGAAAAATAAAATGGAAGGGAAAAAATGAAGTGTTCCCTTTCCTTGTTCAATTGGGTAGAAAGTTGGAGGAAAGGAAAAAATATATATTTTTGAAATGACATAAATATCCATCAGTAAAAATGAATAGTGGTAAAGAGAATAAATTTAATATCTTTTATATACAATATTACTATAAATAATATGTAAAGAAAATTCATTATAAATATAAAAAAACATTGTTTTAACTAAACAATGTATTAAAGTGAATGTGAAGGTATTCACATAAAACTGAGTCAAACCCTTCTTATTACATTTGTTTTAATGTGTGTATTATAGGAATGGACAGTAAAGTACCTCAATCGGCAGGGAATCGGCAGCTAATGCACGGTCATCGGCGACAAGAGGATTCAAACCATCAGCAGTAGCAAGCTCATGGATGTTAGCCAAAAGGGGGCGCCACCTCCTTAAGACAGCAACAAATGGTGGTAATATAGCCTCAAGGTACTGTTTGCGAAGAGGCTTTTGATCTCTGCTAACAGCATGGTAAACCTGACAGAGGATTACTACGGTAACTACATTGTTGTATACAGAAAGAAGACAAATCAGAAAGAATATGAATGGACAAGCTGAAAACACAAACCTCGGCATATAGCACACAAGATGCAACCAAGACTCTTTGCCTCTTTGAATCAGAAATTGGCATGTTGAGAACAGGTGAGAGAACACTGTTTAAATATAAAAAAAATATTAAACAATACAAAGATTGATCCATCTAGAATATATCAGATGATGAAAATAAAAAAGAGAAGTAACCAATTAACATTTTTCTATAATAATAAGTCTTGATAATAGATTTCTCTCAGACTCCCAAGAAACCCATTCTCCAGCCCTGCCAAGAGATGATCCTATCATCGTCCTAATCCAGGTAAGTCTTCTTCTATGCCTAAGAGTTGTGGTAAGTCTTCTTATATTCCAAAATATTTGATAAAGATTTAGATTTACATATAGCAACTAGGAAACCTTTTAGATCATGTACCAAGCATCCTATGCCTAAATATTTGTCATACTCAAATTTGGCTTTCTTCATTTGCTGGATTTACCTCTCAAATGTCTGATGTAGAGATTTCAAAAAATGTACAGAGGGCTAAATAAGTTCGGAGGAAGTTGTTCTGGAGGTGATGTGAGCTCAAAGAATAAAACTTGAAGAGTCGTGACTTTACGTATGGCAAAGAATACAGTGGACTGTAAGTGAGTCTTTACGGTACAAGGCACATTTGAAAGGTACAAGCCAGGCTTTGTGTTGTAAATAATTTACTTTATTATTGTTATTTTTAATATTACGAGTAGTAATTCATGTTTGGATCTTTGGCAAGGCCCATCTGGTCAGAATAGCATATTTAAAGAGATTAGTGTTTTATATTCATTATCACAGGTAGTATTCAGATTTAACATTGTATCACGAACTCTCTTCGAGAGGGTTTAGCTTCCGCATAAAAACTGTAAATAATTTACTTTATTATTGTTATTTTTAATATTACGAGTAGTAATTCATGTTTGGATCTTTGGCAAGGCCCATCTGGTCAGAATAGTATATTTAAAGAGATTAGTGTTTTATATTCATTATCACAGGTAGTATTCAGATTTAACATTGTATCACGAACTCTCGTTTGAGAGGGTTTAGCTTCCGCATAAAAAACCCTAGCCGCCTTAATTGGGGTTCATTTTTTCAAAACCCTATAGCCAGCTTAATTGCGGTTCTTTTTTCAAAACCCTAGCCGCCTTAATTGCAGTTCTTTTTTCGAAACCCATGCAGTCTTAATTGTGGTCAATTTGTTGTTGCCTTCATTGCATGGTCACCTTTAACAAACCCTAGGTACTATTCACCCGTGTGCACTGTTAATACAACTGCACTTATCCCCGTCCATGTTTTAATCTCACCACCCACACCAACACCGGCGTCTTGAAAAAACCAGCCAGACACCAAAATTTCTCCGCCAGAAAATCCGCCAATCTCTGGCAACCGGAAAATAAATTTAAAAATAAAAAGTTTTCCCCTTCTTTTTCTTCATGGATGGCGTTAAAAACGAAACAGATGATTACAAGTTTGAATCAGAATTGCCAAACATTACTCCGATTTACATAGTCTCAACTCGTGAAAACAGCCTTGAAAGATAAAGGGAGAGTAGGATACCTAACAGAAGTGGGTTAATGGGTTAATGCTGACAACATCGCCGGTGGAAAGCTCAACAATGCTAGCTGAGAAGAATTTGACCATGATGGTTGATTAGAAGAAATGGGGAGGAACCTATGTTGAGAAGAAGCCTCGTCATACTTGAAAAAAATGTTGGAAATTGAATCGAAACCCTCCTAATAAAGAGTGGGAACAAAAGGGATACTTATCAAAAAAGGGAGGACGTGCACACATGGCTGGAAGTACTAGTGGAGACAGTCTAGAAGGAGGGGTGCAAATTAACATAAGTAAAATAGAAAAGGTGAGATCTCTCCTAAGTTGGAGAAACCAAATGATACTTGTTCTTTTAACACATCCTCGTGCGTTTCTCTTTCCTTTTTCTTTTGGGGATTAGTCAAGTCAAGTCCAAATCCTAAAATAGTATAAAAACCTACCCTAGATTTGTTATTGGGCCACCCATATTTGTTCATATTCCAAATGTTGAGTCATGCACGTGAATCCATGTGTAGAGATCTCACATCGGCTAGAGATGGCCAAAGTATTACTTATAAAGCTTGGGCAATCCCCACCCATTGAGCTAGCTTTGGGATTGAGTTAGTTAAACCTAATTCAAATTGAGCTAGCTTTGGGATTGAGTTGGTTAAACCTGTTAAGAAATGTGATTGGGCCTAACTCAACCCTACAAAACCGGTTGGTAGAGTGAGGATTGCGTTCATGCCATATATTGTCCGATGTGGGACTCTTAACACACCCCCTCTCAGGACTGGACAACTGAAGCGTGGAAATAAATGGTGGGTGGCCCGATAGCGGAAACCATAGAAGGTGGCCCACCGGATCTTAAACGAGGCTCTTGATACCATGTTAAGAAATGTGATTGGGCCTAACTCAACCCTACAAAACCGGTTGGTGGAGTGAGGATTGCCCCCACTTATAAACACATGTTCATGCCATATATTGTCCGATGTGGGACTCTTAACAAAACCTAATTCAAATTCTAAGACATATTTTTCCAAGAAAATGTACGCAATTATGTTATATATAGGATTTTTTTATTATTTTTCCAAGAAAATGTACGCAATTATGTTATATATAGGATTTTTTTATTATTTTTGCTACAGACTCCCTTTATAGATAACACGCTCAGAATTACAGAATATTACTAGTCTTTCTTCCTCGAAATTGAAAAGCCCTTTTCCTTGGAGAAGCACTATGGATTTACTTCACTAAGAGGAGCACTCTCGAATTACCTTTTATACATTAGTAATACTAGTTTTTTTACTATCCTCCTTGTTTTGGTCCTACGAACTAAGTTGTAAGATATGTCTTACTTGAATCATGTTTCTGAATTATTTGCAGTAAAACTAGTACAAGACGACATTAGAGGGCAGATACAAGCATACAACTTTAGATTGAAGGGATTGTTCTACCTCCATAAAAGTGCTGATCGCGGTTTTCTTCCTTCAGACACTGCATCCTCGATACTTGTATTTCTCATCAGCATATAATCTTCACCATTATCATCTTCCCTCATCGATAGAAGAACCATTCTAAGCATGCATAAGAATGGTTGGTCACTGTCTAATAGCTGGTACAGTGCAGCCATCGCTCCCATTCCGGTACCTGATCCTCCACCTATACCAAGACCACCACCGAGTCCAGACTCATCTAGCAATAATGCTTGGAGCATTGCCACAGACTTCCTTACCAAAGGAAGCTCAATCCAGTTTCCATTGGCATCTTTCTCCAAAGTTGACTTCCAAAAATCCCATCCACTGCCTCCACCACCAAATGCAGCTGGATTCTGTGGAAGGCCAACACCATACCATAAACGGCTCCGATATTTCCAGCCATCAGCTAAATCCTTTGCACAGGACCCGTGTGACACAAAAGCACAAGATACAGATTCATAAGGCTCAGCTGCTGCTGCGGCCGTAATCTTTTCCATCAATGATGTAGGGATCTGACCGCTTCCATCAGTCATTGAAGAAAGGGCCTTCAAATACCATGAAAGTATGAGTTTCACCAATATAGAAATATATAGAACAAAAATGATATGAGGATTAATAGAGAAATCAAATCGATGAGAATGCAAATGCAATGGCAATAAGTATAAAATGTTGGCACATATTTTCTTAAATCTGAAAGACACAAAAGTTAGAGATAAGTATCAAGCAGGGAGAGTTAAAAAAAAAAGATATTTTGAGAATAGATCAGTTTGTTAATGCATAA
Organism: Lathyrus sativus; assembly: GCA_963859935.3. Lineage (NCBI taxonomy): Eukaryota > Viridiplantae > Streptophyta > Magnoliopsida > Fabales > Fabaceae > Lathyrus > Lathyrus sativus. The sequence goes on from OZ012737.1 coordinate 494,874,064, forward strand.
GTTTATTAATAGATGCAATACTGGAGATGAACAAATATCAAAACAAAATACTTCTCTATTTTATGACATATAGCATGCATGTGTAGTTTTAGATTACTATAAGCATACATCTAGAGGGATTGCCTCTGAGCCACTGGATAGTGATCTTCGGTTGTCTGTGACTTCAATTGACTCGTCTATTGTTGACAATGAAATTCTGTGATCACTTATTGGGTACAAAGTAGAAAGGGGAGATGGAGATATATCTGCATTACGTGAAGAAGATTGTTTGCTCTGCAACCGCAAATGGTCTTCAACAAGCATAAGTATCACAATGGCATTCTCTACTAAGGCCACGGACAACTGGGCAGCATTATCAGCTTCAGCCTTAGAATCTATTGGGGACAGGCCCTCAGCTGCAACACCAGCTGCAGCTGCAGCAATAATTTGAGTCTGCAGCAAGGGAAAGCTGTATGTGAATGTCATTACTGTTTTTTCTTCCACTCTTAACAAAAAAGAGAAACATAGATAATTGCACTTATTTATAGTTTTAGCATGTGATTTTGATAATCGTAGCGATTTTTTTTTCGAAGTATGATAAACATTCCAAAATAAAATTAATTTGGGGGAGGGGTAACAATAGCAGAAAGAATATCATTACCATGGCATGGCATATCATGCACAAAACTTCTTATTAGGAAACAAGATTTACCTGAACCTGCAATTCTCTAGCAGCAAAGTCCAACAAGCCATCTAAGAGTCTTCTTTTAAATATAGGCAACGACTCTTCACGTCTTTAGAGAAAATTGACCCAAAAATAATTATTATATAAATAAAATGAAACCAAAATTTGTAAACTGTTGCTAGAAACTTTGAATCAAGACAAAAGAGTAATATGGTAATATAAAAGAACTTATAGAACTCTTTTTTAAAACTCTTCATAATCTGTTCAACATAGACTGAGATTATTGCTCTAAATGTTATCTTTTGAGTATGTCTCAGTCGTAATTGTCCTCTTTGAATTACCATCAACCAATGTGAAACATATACCAGCAGCTTTTTCAAATTGCCTCATCAAGTTTACAAGTTTCATCAACTTTTTTATTAAATTCCAAAACTTAGCAAAAGCTGATTCAGTCAAAGTCAAATGGAACATACAAATTTTCCTTTTATATTTTTCCTTGGCTTTTACTTTTATAATCTAGAACTTATGATGGTATGAGCAGCTCTGTGTATACTTTTCCACATTACACCAGAATGGTTAATACTACTTAAAAATTTAGAGAAAAGGAGGTCACTTCAAAATTTGTGATAATGTCAAAACTATGCTGCAAAGTTATGGAGGTCAACTAAAAGCTTAAGTGGTAAGTGAAAACTGATTAATATGCCATACAAAAAGGGAGTAAAATGTTTAGCTCAGAAACAATGCCAAACAACATCAGAGTAAATAAAAAAGAATAGAATACTTCCAAGAGTAGAAGTGAAACGTAAATGCTCAAAGAGCTCATAATGGATGTATAAACCTACCTTACTCGCTGTTCTCCTGTGCTAGATCCACCTACAATAGAAAGCCACTCCGCACAATGAATTGTTGCTTCAATATCCTGGAAAGAATGAGTAACATTGAGTAGCAATCAGCCTGATAAAAACCAGAAATAATGCAAGCAGACAGATATGGACGTTTACAACATTAGTTAAATCCCAACAGAATGATGACCAAGAAGTTACACAATATTTCAGAAGTCAGTTGCAGCTTTACATTCAAACTCCAGGAACATTTACTTCCTCTTGAGGACTATAATTATGTGATTAGAAAATAGAATATTACAAAATGTCTTAAAACTCAATGTTAATAATATACTTTGTAGACAAGTCATTGCTCAAAACCAACAAGTATGGCAAACATCTTAAAATTCCTTTCTATACAGAGAAAGGACAACGGGGAAGGAAACAGGCAGTTTTTTTCATATCTGCAAGCCTAACAAAACTCCAGTGAATAAGTAAACGTATTTACAAATTCATTGAAAGTTCAAGCTCAGTTTAATGTTTGACGTTCAACTCATGACAAAAAACAAGGACTTAATAGAGAACATAAAATGCGCAAACAAACTATTGCATGTGCCTGTTGTCATCAGCCACATCGTGATTCACGAAAGAGCAAAATGGACAAGATTTGTAAGTAACGTGAACTATTTCCATGTGAAAGAAGTAAAAAATTCAAACAAATATCAACCTTCCATCCATCCTTTTGGCGCATTGAGTGCTCTAGCATGATAATTAGGAAGTTATGAATCAAGTCTTCTACATCTCCCGCACTTGTTGAATCAGATGATTTGCTTGGACCCACCTGTTTAAAAAGAGTATGCAATTAACAGTCAAAGAATTCTTCACAAGAATCACACCCAAAACAAGTGTTATAAAAGAAGTTAGCATTAATTTAATAGAAGATCGGGATTTCCTTACAGTCTGAGATCAGGATTTCCAAGATCATAGCTGGACTTGCCTACTAAAAGAATTTGTTACTCATACATAATGTTATTACCTCATAGTTTGAGATCAGGATTTCCAAAATCCATTCAGGCCATTCCTCCATATTTATCATACTGTTCCTATTTTCAGGATGACTGCAAGCCAAAAATAGAAGATCCTGAAAATATACACAAACAAGCAGCTTAAAGCTAGATGGTATAAAAAAATCCTAAGTAGGAACATCTTCACCGTTGGAGGTTTTACTTCCGAAGACAAACTTTTATAGGAAAACTTTTTATATTGTTGTGTTATATACGTGGACATTTGATGATTTAACAATGACATAAAAAGGTACCTAGTGCGATTAAAAGAACAAAACTGCTCACATATTACCCAGAAAAAGAAACCTTAGAGGTTTGTGGAACTTAAAGACATAATAATGTGAAATGAGTTAAACAAAGAGGCAGAATGAGAGTGGAAGAGTGGTAGTGTTTAACATAATATTATATGACCAAACAACCCCTTAAAATACTTAAACGAAGAAAAAGAATATTGAGGGCAAACAGGGTATTGCGAACTGTTACAAAAAATTAGGGCATTGTGAACCCTTAACTAGATGGGTCTGTGAAATGTGTTCTCCGCCGCAATTAGTGGCCACTTTTTAAGCTACTCCTGGCCACGGGTAGCAAAAGTTTCGTCTAGCAGACCTCTAAACTTCTTCACAAAACCGCTATAGGGCGCGATCATGGCACTATTGACAATATAGATGTAAGGTGTATTGAGTAGTTCAAATACATGAATCAAGGAAGTACAGAAGCACGTAATACTGCAACACCTCATTGTTAGATAAGTCAGTTTATAGTTTACATAACTAGCTTGTATTTTAGGTATGTGCTAGAATTGTGCCAGCTGTTACCAGCTGGTTGTAACTGTCCTAACAGAATGTTTAGCTAGCTTTAACTGCCTTAACAGAATTAGCTGTCAATGGCATAGTCGATAAATAGATGCTACTGCATCACGACGGAATAGATTGTAAAATTCTATCTTTCAATCAATACAATTTTGTTTTTCCTCTCAAATCAGCTCCAGTTTAATACGGTATCATAGAGCTATGGTTCGATCCATGATGGCTGAAACTGAAAACTGAAATTAATCTGCCTCCTCCTCCTTCACCGCCACACTCACCTACTCTGATGACGCTTGTACCTCCTTCTGATGGTAACTTGCCTCGTGTTAAGTTTCATCTAAAGATTTTAGGAAAACTCAATGAAAAGAATTTTCTGAATTGGCGCCAATAGGCAGAGCCAATCATCAACGCTCACAATCTTCAAGATTTCATCTATTTTACTGTTATTCCTTTTCAATTTATTCAAAGCCCTAATTCAACCGTACGAATAGAAAACCCAGAGTATCGCGTATAGCTTCATCAAGATAATCTGTTCTTGGATGCACCAAATCCTTTGAACTACGGGGAATAGAAAACCCAGAGTATCGCGTATAGCTTCGTCAAGATAATCTGTTCTTGGATGCACCAAATCCTTTGAACTATGGGAGCGAATTCATGCTAAAATTCAAAAACTCACGTGTGCGAAGGCGCGCCAATTACGATCTTAACTTCGTGCCACAATTCTTGGTGATTTGCCTGTTGAAGAGTACTTACTTCATGTTAAGGCATTTGTGGATTCTCTAGCCTCTGTAGGAGATCATATCTCTTCGCAACAAAATATTGATGTTATACATGAAGGTCTTCCTCATGAGTTAAGACCAGTAATCTCAGTTATTGAAAGCAAATTTGAGTCCATTCTGCTTGAAGAAGTTGAGGCTTTGCTCTATGCTCATGAGATGCGCACTGAAAAGCTCAAGAAGTCATCCATTATTGAAAATGCTTCAATCAATCTCACACAGTCAAAGCCTCTTCCTGAATCTTTTTCTCGTATATTTGATACAAACGCATCTACTCATGTACCTTCTTATGATTCTTCACTTGTGGCTACTCCCTCTAGTTATGGATTTGGCATAAGTGGCTGTAATGGATCTCGTGGCGGACGTCGGTGTGGTCGCTATGGTAATATACAATGTCAAGTATGCTTCAAATTTGGAGACATGGCTAATAGCTATTACCATCGAATTAATCGGCATTTTTATGCACATGTTCCTCATGATTTTATGGGATATTCAACTTTTCAAAATGCTTATACTAATCCTTATGCTTCCAATGGTTTTTCCTATGAAGCACCTAGACCTCCCACTCAACCTAGATTATCTCATATACCATCACACTACCATCCCACCTATCCACAACCTAATGCTATGCTTAACAGTGCCAACCCTACCTCTAACAGCCCCTGGTTCTCAGATTCTGGAGCTTCTTACCATGTCACAAATAACTCACATGATATTCAACAGTGTGCTCCTTTTGAAGGTCCTGACCAGACCTTCATAAGGAATGGTCAAGGTCTACCTATTCTCTCTTTTGGTTCCTCTACATTTTCTTCTCCATCGATTATAATACATCTTTTATTCTTGATAAACTAACAATTACAAAAAAAAATTCACACGTGTTGGCAAATTTGCCAAAGATAACTCTTTATTTTGAGCTTTATGCTGATAAATGTTTGGTGAAATCTCAGGATAGTAGTCAAGTCTTGGAAGAGGGTTCTGTAGGCAGCGGTGGATTGTATGCCTTTTCAAGACTGCCACTCAGGTTGTCACGCTCAAATTCTCCCTCTTGTTTAGTGTCGAGTTCTACCAATTGTAATCCTTTACATTCTATTAAAACTGTTTCTTCTTCCCTCTCCCTAAATTCCCAGTTTCCATGGCATTTAAGGTTGAGCCATCCTAATCCCAATACCTTACATCTTGTATTAAATTATTGTAGTATTCCCATTACAATAAATTTGTTTCTGAACTTTGTGCTGCTTGTTGTATGGGTAAGGCACATATATTATATCTCAACCATCCCCCATTCATTACACTACACCTTTAGATGCCTTGTCCGATGCATCTCACTACAGGTCCATTGTAGGGGCCCTGCAGTATGCAACAATTACACGCCCAAAAATCTGCTATGCTGTTAACAAAGTATGTCAGTTCATGGCACACCCCTTGGAGTCCCATTGGCTAGCTGTCAAGCGTATTCTGCGCTACCTAAAGGGCACTATCACCTCTGGTTTATTGTTCACTCCTGCCTCCACTGTTCCGTTCTCGCTGCAGGCCTACTGTGATGCTGACTGGGCTGCTGACCCAGATGATAGAAGATCCACCTCTGGGTCAGCTGTGTACTTAGGCCCTAACTTGATCTCTTGGTGGTCCAAAAAGCAAAGTGTTGTTGCTCGTTCTAGTGCTGAGGCAGAGTATCGCAGCTTGGCTCACACCACAGCTGAAGGTTTATGAGTTCAAACTTTGCTAGCTGAACTAAAAATTCCCTTGACAACTCCAGCCATCTATTGTGACAACCAGAGCACAGTTGCTATGGTTCATAACCCTATTCTTCATGCAAGAACAAAGCATATGGAAATTGACCTCTTTTTTGTAAGAGAAAAGGTCCTTAATAAGTCTCTCACTGTCTGCCACATTCCTGGTGCTGATCAGAAGGCTGACATCCTCACCAAGCCTCTCTCAAGTTCAAGATTTATGGAGCTCAGCAGCAAGCTCAACCTGTCTGCCTCAAGTCAGCCTTTGCAGCCACCTTAAGCTTGTGGGGGAGTATTAGAGTTATATCTTAGGATATGAAAAACCAGCACTATAGAATAATTAAGGCCAGCCTTAATTTAATAGAATAAGAAAAGTCATCCTTAAATGTCGAGCTTGAATGATTCAACTCTTGAATGTTCAACTCCTCTTGTATAAATAGAGCATCATGCTCCATTCCAATTCAATATAATAATAGAATCAGTTTCTCTCTTTTCTCTTTTAGCTTTCTCTCTCTTCTCTCTCATATCTCATTGTAATAAACTTCAATTTGGTCTCCCAATCAAGTCACTTCAAAATGATTGAGGAGGTGAATTTAGACCCTTTACCAAGTTGTTGTCTCAACTAGGCATTATCCATAGACTAATTTGCCCACACACACATCACCAAAATGGTGTAGTTGAACAAAAACATAGGCCCGTTGTATTTGTTGATCTTGGCCTATATCCCTGTTGGGTAATGCTTCTCTTCCCCTAAAATACTGAGACCATGCTTTCCTCACAGTTGTTTATTTAATAAACAAACGTCCTGTTGCATCTAATAATCATAACACTCCCTATTTTAGCTTTTTTGGACAGCTCACTGATTATCAGTTCCTTAAAGTATTTGGGGTGTGTATGCTTTTCTTTATTAAGATCATATAACTCACATAAGTTTGATTTAAGGTCCCATGAATGTCTCTTCTTAGGATATTCCACCTCACACAAGGTTACAAATGTCTCTCTCCTAGTGGTCATCTTTTCATATCAAAAGATGTCATCTTCAATGAATCTAGGTTCCCTTATAATGACTTATTTTCAAGCAGACCCCAGGCATCTCAAACTGCCCCAATTCTATGACCAGAAGTCCTATTCATTGGGTCTCTTCCCATGTGTATCTATCCTACTCAACACAATCACAGCCCCTCCCCACAAGCCTCTCCATTCAGTCTCCTATATCCAACCCTTTATTGCCTACTGAACCTACTATAACCCCTGCCTCTACATCACCATCTACCTTGTCCATCAACTCACCATCAGCCCACCACTAAATTTCCTTCCTAATTGATTCAGCAAACTCAATTCCTCTCCCACCACCTCCAACACAAAACACTCATCCTATGCAAACAAAGTAAAAATTTGGCATTCATTTACCTCATCTTTCCCCTTCAGTTTTCCTCACTATATCTAAACCTAAAACAGCCAAACAGGCCGTTAAGAATCCTAATTGGTTCTCATCTATGCTAGATGAATACCAAGCCTTGCTTAAAAACCATACTTGGTCTCTTGTTCCTCTCCCACCTCATAGGAAAGCCATAGGTTGCAAATGGGTGTTTAGGCTAAAAGAAAATGATGATAGTACTATCAATAAGTACAAGGCCATGCTAGTTGTTAAAGGATTTCATCAATTGCATGGTTTTGATTTTCATGAAACCTTTTCTCCTGTTATAAAACATGTTACCATTCGCCTGATCATAACTTTGGCTATCATCAATAAGTGGCCCATCAAGCAACTTGATGTCAATAATGCTTTCTTAAATGGTGTTCTACATGGAGCAGCCCACTGTTTTTTTTCCTCTGATCCCTCTATAAAATTTCACTTACATAAGGCCCATTATGGCCTCAAACAAGTCCCTAGGCACTGTTTGAACATTTGAAAGGCACATTGGTTCAACTTGGCTTCAAAAACAGCAAATGCTATCCCTCACTGTTTACTAACTCAATCATTTCTATAGTTGCCTACTTTTTAGTCTATGTGGATGATATAATCCTAAAAGGTAACTCCCCTAAATTTCTTCAATCTATTACTCAGCAGCTAAACAATTCCTTTTCTCTCAAAGAACTAGGTGATTTGGGTTATTTTCTGGGCAAGTCAAGTCTCAGCCCTCAGGTGCTCTCCTTCTTACACAGAGCAAATACATCATAGATTTACTGCTCAAAACAGCCATGCGTGACGCAAATCTATTTCCACTCCAATGCCATCCTACTCAAACTTTCCAAAATTGGTTCTCCTCACCTTCTACAGATCAGTTGTGGGAGCAGTGTTGTCCGTGGCGGATGGCAGTCCATGGCGGAGAGCCAAAATCCCACCATATTGGATGCTTTGTGGCACCGTTATAGCGGATCATTGCGGAAAAACCCGCAATATCAGCCGACATTTACCATTGCGGCGAGTCCAAAAACCGCCATGTATATCCGCCATAGCACCACAATTGTGGATATTTGATAACACTGTGTGGGAGCCTTACAATATGCAATGATTACACGCCTAGAATTAAGCTGCTCAATTAATAGAGTGTCAGTTTATGGCAAATCCATTAGACTCCTACTGGCAGACAGTTAAACGTATTCATCGTTAAGGCACCATGCATCTAGACCTTCAACTGTCTCCTGTTGCCTCTGGTCAATCTCTATCTTTTAATGGTTTTTGGATGCAGACTGGGCTACAGACCCAGATGGTCGTAGATCTGTTTCGGGGTCAGGTCTATAATTTGGTCCCAATCTCATATCTTGGCAGTCTCGAGTGGTCTCAAAATCACAGTTGTTGCAAGATCAAGTGTAGAGGCTGAGTACAGAAGTCTTGCACTCATCACTTCATAAGTGATTTGGGTCCAAACTTTATTGTAAGAACTTCATCCACTGTGACAATCAAAGCATTGTTGCTATGGCTCATAATCCTGTACTTCATGCCTGGACTAAACATATGGAGATAGATCTTTTCTTTGTTCGAGAGTAGGTCTTGTCTAAACAACTCAGTGTTGTTCACACTCCTGGTTATGATCAGATTGCAAATGTGCTAACTAAACCTCTCTACACTAACAAGTTTCTGGCTTTTTGTTCCAAGCTCAAGGTGGTCTCTAGGGAAGCCCCCCCTGATCTTGAGAGGGTGTTAGATAAGTCAGTTTATAATTTACATAACTAGCTTGTATTTTAGGCATGGGCTAGAATTAGTGTCAGCTGTTACCTGGTTGTAACTGTTCTAACAGAATGCTTAGCTAGTTGTAACTTCCTTAACAGAATTAGCCGTCAATGGCATAGTCTATAAATAGACGCCACTGCATGCATCAAAACAGAATAGATTGTAAAATTCTATCTTTCAATCTATAGAATGTCGTTTTTCCTCTAAAATCAGTTTCACTTTAACACTCATTAATCAAATAAAATGCACTATATAAATCATTATATGCATATTGTAAAAATAGAGAAGTAATGAGCAACCACCTGCAATGCTCTGCTCTGCAGTGACCTGGGTGCAAATGGAAGGGAACGCAACAGCACCAATAAAAGTTCTGAATGCTCAAAGCGATGACCAGAGTCATAGAAATTCAGTCCATCCTCTGAAGAAGAAGCATTGATCTGAAATGGAAAGCCAAAAAAATGAAAACGGAAAAGTCAGTTAACAAGGATAGGAGCCATTTTGGCAATTTAGTTACCAGATTTTTCAAGGAATTCCTCAATAGACATTCAAAGAGGCTTGAAGGCTTCCATGTTTTTCTGTTTTTTATGCAGTCTGTCATGGTTAAAATGGGGGATCTTTATCATTATTAGCAAGTTTCTTTCTCTTTTAACTAATGAACCTCATTTTTCTAATAGAAACAAAAAAGTTCTAGTCAATGGATAAAAAAACATCCTCCCCGATAAAAGATGGACATTAAAGAAGTTAATTCAAAAAATTGCAGGGCCCACTGTCACAGAATTTCAGAATGAACTTTAAATTGCAAACAAGACAGTAGCATTTTGAACAAATACATGCAGCATTGAAACAAGATTATGAAAAAATATTCAAATAAGTCCAAAAGAGATACATATGGTAGGCCAACTTCTTTGCAGGTGTATATATAGTATCCCTATATCTTGGATACCCATTTTTGTAATGCAAAAGTCATGCAAATTTAGATACTTGCAGATTCAAAGTAGTATTCAGTTGTTTTAATTATAATCTAGATAAAACAACAGTATTTGATAACATTGTATCCCAAAAAAGGAATATGAATGAAGTCTTAAGAATGACTTGATAACATAGTATCCCATAGACGAAAATTATATGGAGTCTTAAGAAAGGTGCCCACAGACCACGGATAAATACTAAGATGCTCTGAGTTAAGAGAAATTACAAAGTAGAGTTGCAAATTGATCAAACTTCCTAGCAATGTAAACCGGTGAACAGAGACCGTCTACGGATCTTTTCACATACATAACATGTGAAAGGACGCAAGACTTGTCAATCACGGATTGCGGAAAATAGCAGTAATTTCAAATTTTGCAATGTTACAGTGATAATCACTATTTGACAACGTTTTGTACAAATTCATGTATCACAGAACAATAATGGTATGTTGAAATTTTGCTACGCTATAGCCGCTCTATTTGACAACACTGCACAATACAAGACAGGAAAGCTAAATGCAGAATTCAGTTATCATAGCTAGCATGTTGGCAGATCAATATAAAGTTAATAAACAATAATTTTGTCTAATCCAGTCACTGAGAACTGGTATAAATTTTGCCAGTAGAATTTATAAATGTAAACATATTCATATTTTAAATATTGATGCATCTATGCTGTTATGATGAAAATATTATGAACATATAGGCTAATAATGACCAAAAACGAAAAATAAGGCATACCATGAATTTCATGGCAACGACGTTGAAAATACAATTTTCTAAGGAAACAAAAAAAAAAGCAATTTCCATTTGGGCAACAATATCGGAGTAATTGCCACTAATATGTGTTTCCATTGCCATATGCAATGTGGATATGCTACAGGAAGTAAGTCATACCGAGGCAGCCAGCAAAGCTGTGTAAACATTGTTAGTCATTAGCCTGTTAGGTGCTGCTTGAAAAGCCTTCTGTAAAGCATAATGTAGAATAGAAACCTTGTCTTCAAACATAGTTCCACCCCTGTCATGAAGTCCAACACCATAAAGGTTGCTTGTTGTATCAGGACCAGCACGTGAAACAAATCTCAATTGTCCGGAAGCTACTAAAGCACCTAAGAGACCTATGATCCCAGCAACAATGCCATCACTTTTATCAATATTGTAGACATTTTTCCTAGCATTGTCAGCACTGATGGATAGACTTATGCCTCCAAGATTCTTGATAGAAGGAATTTCAGAGGTAAATGCCATCCTGTCGCTGTTAATATCTGGAGAACTAGGATCAGGACTATTGCAACTATAAACAGATTGAGAGTGTTTATCATTGTCTAGTATGCTGGTTTCACTTTTATCCTCTGAACCTTCATCATCCTGACTTCTTTCAGTGTTTCCATTACTATGATCAAATTCTGCTTTTTCAAGTTCGGGATTCTTTGAGAAAGATTCCATTACATCACAATCCCCAGCTTTAGCTTCCTTCTGGAGGAGAACAAGAAGAGTTTCTATCCCACCACCTGCTAGAAATTCTTCTGCAAATGTGTTAGCCCTAGATGCATTAGGCTGGACAACCAACCTGTAAAAGAGATGCAACACCCTAGCAACCTGAAAAATGAAGCAAATAACAAATGAATAATGAGTACTATAAAAGTTTTGTTTAGATAGTATTAAGAATTTTGAGTTGGGCATGACTCAACCTTACAAAACTGGCTTTTAAGGTAACGGCTCAACTAAAAATTTACATATGATATCATGTTAGGCACGACTCAAATTTTTAATATGACATCAGAGTATATCCATGATCTGTTGGGCCACCTGCTATCAGGTCACCCCTATTGGGCCACACTCCAAATGCTCAATCATGGGTGTAAGGGGGTGGAAGAGCCCACATTGGATGAGATAAGGCCTTGAAAATGTATTTAGAAGTGGGGATAGTCTTTAGCATACAAGCCAATTTTATAGGGTTGTGTTAGAAACAGCCCAAATTCTTAATCGATTATTAAGAAAAATATTAAAACCAAACCAAAGCATTACAAGTCCATGTTAGATTTCTCAAACTACATAAGAACCACTAAAAATGAGAATAGTAATGCATCTTACTTGCATCTAATATATATAGCATACAGCAAAATAGAGCTTATTAGCTGGAGCTACTTCAGGTATGCAGATTTCAGCAAGCTACGTATTTCTACATTGACTAGACCATTATAACCTCCAGGATCAGGTGTTTCGTCAAATACATTTGGAAGTATGATATTCCCTAAGTAACGGATTGTTGGCTGAAGTAGGTGTAATTCTATTAGCATTATTTAGTGTAATTTTCTGTTTCAACTTGAGTTTGGGCTCTGGTTTCAACATGAGCTACTTCAGGTAGATTTCAGCAAGCTAGGTATTTATTCATTGACTAGACCATAACAACCACCAGGATCAGGTGTGTCGTCAAATACATTTGAATATATTATATTTGTGTGTCATTAGGGAGGATTATCATGTAAATTGATCAAGAGCTCCAATGTAGATGTATGAGTTTTGGAAACTGTTGTACGAATTTTTGTTTGAGATTGCTTGGTTGGCATAGCGCCGAGGTCTGGAGTTATTTAAAAAGGAAGGAAGAAGAATATGTAACATGGGAAAATTGGAATCTATACCAATCTTGTACAGATTTAGATGCAGCAGAATGGGAGTATGACAGAACTGACTACTAATCTATCAGGGTGTGAGTACTGGTCTCACTGCTTTATGTTGTCCTGATAATGATATTCCCTTAGTAACGGATTGTTGGCTGAAGTAGGTTAATTCTATTAGCATTATTTAGTGTAATTTTCTGTTTCAACTTGAGTTTGGGCTCCGGTTTCTACTATCTCAGCAACTGGCTTGATTGAATAGTGCATTGGTCTAGGTGCTACGCTTGATTGTATAATGCATTGGTCTAGACAATACCTGTGTCTGGGACCTTATCTAATAATATGCCATCTTCCTTTTTGTTAAGTGGGGTCTGATCTCATCCTAAAAGTTAACTCAAAGGATGAGGGACTCCAAACACATCCAACAGCTCAAGAACCTCAGCAATGTAGAACTCCAATACAACTTCAATATCAAACCATCACACCTAGCATGGGTCCTGAGTCCATTTCCCACATTGTCATTCTTAGCTCACCTCTGATACCATATTATATTGGGCCTAATTCAAGCTTACAAAACATAAAAGCAGGATGATATAGGCCCAATATAGAAACTTAAATTGGTATCAGAGCCTCTTGATTGGACCACCCACCATTTATTTCTGCACAACAAGCCCAATATTGTTGGGCGTGAGGGGTGTAGTAGGAAAAACCACAAGTCCCACATAGAAAAGATACAAGACCTAAAAAGAGTTTATAAAGAGAGATACCCCTCACCTAACAAATCAGTTTTGTAAGGACAAGTTAAACCCAAAATTGATCTATATAGCCGACTCTACCTAATTATGAGAAAAGGCTATGGTGGTTGTTTTTGTTGTGTCATTTAAGCATCATGTCTAACTAACAATGCCTTCTTATTACCACTTCAAAAAAAGAAAAAAAGCAACAAAAAAATAGCAATGCCGCTACTTTACCTGATTGGGTTGTGGGCAATCAACCATGAATCCAAGTAAGCATCGGACATCGGCTGAGACCAAAGAAGGAGGAGCTGCCACTATTAAAAGTTCAACTACCACTAAGAGCTCGTCAACCAATGCATTAATTTCACCCACGGGACGTGTTGCCCCAGCTAGAGAAAAAGAATTCACTGAATCAATTTCATGAATAATCCAATAACATCTTCTGCAGCCATCAAGAAGCATTTGAATGGCATTGGCATCACGCATTACGGTTGACTCTGTGAAAACCATGTCTGCAAGTGATGACAGAAGCTTCTTTTGTATGCCATAACTACACAAACTCCAAATTTTTAAATCTAATACCAGTGTGGCGAAGAGCTGCACTTTAAGTGTATGGTTAATCTTCTGAGATTGACAAACAGAAACAACAGCAGCAACAAGTTCCTCGTCTCTTACACCATCATGCCTTCCAACATGAAGTGAAGATAGAGTTTGAAGAAGATAATTCAAAATTTTTGACAGAACCTCAGGCCCTCTACCACGAGACAACTCTTCATTGTTCCTTGGGTGTTGAATAGCCATGGATATAATTCTAAATATTGGGGCAGCAAGAGATGTGGTGGCTGAAGAAAGAGGAAAAGTCCCTTGCAGTGGTTCCAGAGTATCCTCGTCTATATTGCTTATAGTCACGGGAAGCAAAGACAAGGGACCTCCATAAGCCAATGCCCATAAAGCATCCCCAGGTCGCATTCGTGTAGCAACATGGACTTGCCCAAGAACCTCAGCTGGACGTCGAAGCATTCCTGAGCCATAATGAAGGGATCATAAGAAAAGCAAAGATTGATGCAGCAAAGTATTCATGCCTTGGTGATAAAAACAACTTCTTTATTGCTGACAAACAGTAAATAAATGTAATTTTTAATCCTGCAAATGATTGGTTGTGCCATATTAAACACTGGAAATAGCTAAAATTGTTCACAGGAAATGGTCTATTAAGAAGATACGGAGAAGTGAAGAAACAATAAAGGAGGTGTACATACATATAAGTCACGGTCCTTAGCAAACAATATGTGTATCTGTAAGACTAAAAGCCAGGAAAGAATGAGAGAAGCAGAATATACTCATTAAATAACAACCGCATATGATATGATATCTTCTTAAGACAGCTTAGTCAGAGACAGGCCAATTAATGAACTATATACTTTTTACCAACCCTTTAATTTAATTAATATTTATTATAATCTTTTTTATAAACAAGTTAGCAACTTTTTATGCATAGATAAATGAGCCTAATGCATGTTTCTAAACAGTTCGTGATCCCTCTAAATTTACAGTCAAGTCTGTTGATGCAAAATAAATTGAAACAAACTTCCAGATAGACGATGAAGAATCAGACAAGAGAATGAGCTACACAAAACCATACTATTAATAAATATGTTACAAAAAAATTACACTACTAGAGAAATAACGCCCATTGTGGTGCTTATGAATTCCAACTCAAAATATAGTAAAACTCATTTTTTATAAATTAAAAAACTAATTTTGATATCAATAACATAAATACATAATATTAAAGATTAAAACATAATCAAAATCACGTAATTTTTCAAAATAGATATATCTCAAAAATGATTTTTATGAAAAACTATTCAGAATTAATTCAAATTTAAGTGATTTTTTGAAACTTTGATATTAAAAAAAAGTTATAGTAAAATGATGAAATACTCAAAATAACATTGTATGAGAACTATTTAACCCAATTTTTTATTTGAAGTTTTTATTGAAAAATTATTTGTAAATGTTTCTAAACAAAAATATGTAACACTGTTCAAATCAATTTTTAAAAAGCTCAAACAAACAACCCATAGTAATAGCTAACCTTTCCAAGATTATTTACTAGGTATCTTTCTGCACAAAAAATCTGTATGCATTTATGCAGTGTATATCCACATATTATATAATACAGAAAAGAAAATATAAATCTATCAAATTTTCCAACCTGAAGCACCAGAAGGTGAAGCATCTGGACAGAAACGACCATTCAGCAAACTAGGATGATAGAGCAGATGGATGCAACCTCCAATTTCTGCATCTAGAAGCACACTCTCCTCTGCCTTGATTTGTACATAGGCATTTGTTGCTAGCCATGGTAGCCCAGCTGCATTACCAAAAGAAGGCAATATATCCCCCCCTCTAGAAGCCAGCCCTGCCATTTTATCCGAGCCAATCGGTTCCTTGAAGATGTAAACAGGGCCCATCTCAGCAAACAAAGGACATTGACGACGACGGCGTTGCAAACCAGCCATAGTAGGAGGAGGGTTAGTTCCTATGCAGCAAAATGCCAGGGGTTTGGATATTCGAGGGAACTCAAAAGGACGACTTTCATATAAAGACCCATCTACATATAACCTGACTTCACTTTCTGCATTTCCGAGAATTCCATGCTTGCCTATATGCTCAAGACCAATGAAGTACCAGCATTGTGGTTTGAAGGGATAGGTAAAATGCAAGGATGACTTTTTTCCCTTTCCACTAGCAGTTTCAACAACCAAAAATTGAGCATGAAAATAAGCCTCTAAACCCTGATTATCATTGGATAAAAAACTGAATAGCCGGGGCATGTGCACTGTACCTTCGCCAGCAAGCGCACTAGCGGCAGCAGCAGCTGACATGGCTGATGATTTACCTGACTTAGCCGATGCAGCTGCAGCAATCGCAGCAGCAACTGTGGCTGTATTCAATGTGTCCGCAAATGATTCAATGTAGATCCATGTAGCAAAAGCATATCCATTGACAAATGGCCAACGGCTCTCACCTGGACCAAGCAAACCAGAACTTTCACCATCAAACTCAAAGGTGCAAGCTGGTCCTTTTGACTCCTTTCCACTTATTGCTTTCTCCAACGCTAGTGTCAATCGTGGAGCCCAAATTGTAGTGAGTGTTTTAGTAATGACTTGAAACCATCTGTAGAGATCACTAACGCTAAGAGTATGGCCCGCTAAGTACTGTATACATTGGCACAGAGGAGTTCCATCCCACCTCATTTGTCCATTTAAGCCAACATCCACTGTAAAAATCTTTTCAGCTGTCCTCAACAATACTCCCAAGAGACCAGCCGATGAGCACATTGCTCTATTTCTAGTGCAAGCTCTTATTATGGCAAGTAGTCCCCTAACCATCCTTGTTCTTGGTGACATGACATCCTCAGTATCACCTATGTAAGGAAGCCAAGGAATAAGCTCGCCTGACACAATGGCAGCCCGGGAGTTCAGCATTACACTAGGAGGATTATTATCCTCATCCTCCTCAAAGCTTTCAACACCGCCCATTGTTGCAAGAAGTGAATCTACAATTAAGAAAGGTACGCTGTCCATTTCTTCACCACTCTCAAAAAATTCTACGCCGCTAGCAATATTCTTTAGCTTGTCCATACCTTCAGGTTTCCCCATAATAGCAGAATCAACTAGATGCAGTAATTCTGGAGACACATTCGGTTTTGCATGTTTTTGCCTGGGATTTGGTGGAGATGTAACAGTAGAAGAATATCCAGTGGAATCAAAACTAATTGATGGAGCAAGCTGCTTGTTTGTATGACCGAAATTCCCCTCTGAGGCAGGGCTATGAGAAAGATTATCAAGATGCAGGTCAGTAACTATGGAAGAATCATATTCTAAAGAACACGGACCAGATGAGTATCGAGAATCCTCTGCATTTCCATCATATGGGTGATGTATTTTATCAGAACCTGGTGATTGGTTTGAATCCTCAGACTCATTATTCTTGTCTTGATCGTTTAAAGATACTTGTTCAAACTGGTCCTCGCCCATAACTGTAGTTGCACAATCAACATCTTGATCTTGCAAGTGTACCCTCTCATCTACATGTTCAACCTCAAAACTACTGCTACCATTTACATTTTCCTGAAGAGGACTCTCGACAAATTGTTTTATATCACTATCTACTACTTCATGAGAATCTAATACATTACCAGTTATTTTCATCTCTTTTGGCTCTTCCTCCTCTTCCATTATGCTATTTATGAAGAAACTAACAAATATCCGTTTGAATTATGAACGCCCAATCCACCTGCAAGTAATAAAGTAAATTCAGAGAGATCAACAGACCAAAATATTCAAGATTTGCATACCATAACGATCGGTACAATTAAAGCACATTTGCTACGCTGGGAAAGATGGGATCAGACACAGTCAAGGTAAGAACATATTATACATAATAGTAATGAACAGTGGATTTCACGGCAAGCCTTTTTGAAAGAACAGACGTTGTGTTGATTTTTCAAACAAGAACGTCATGGTTTGTATGGGAAGACGCCAATCAAAAAGATAGAAAAAGAGTATCAATATGTAAACCGGTGTGTGTATGTGTATACATAAAATAAAATAAAATCAACCTATAAAGGTATTACTTCAACGCCCAGAGGTTTTGGTTATCTAATAGCATCTTTAACCGCAGTGCCTTATTGTCTTGTTTAATAAACCATTAGAGCATACATATGTGGGAGCCACATGAAAGGACCATTTGTTGCTTAAGAATAAAAATGAATTTTATGTAAGGACATGCTGGACCCATTTTAATTACTTAATAAATAAACCATTGGAATTTTAACATGCTAAGTTGCTTAAAGTTGATGTGGCATGATAAGACCCACCAAAAGTGAGTTAAGCAACACCGAGAGCAAACCAAAAACGTTTGACAATGACAACTCATCAAGTATTCTGGCACCAAAGGGGAAAATTAGGTCGATGCGTGCAGTAACTCAAAAGCAACAAGGACGGGCTTCAGTATGACTTAACAAACCATAAATCATTACACAGATGGAAGAAATCTTCATGGAAACGAAAGTCTACAGTACACTACAAGAAAATCCATTAACATACTTAGCCAGCTCCAATGACAAGTTCAATGCCATATATTTAAGAACAAATTCACAAGAAGTAAAGTTTCACAACTTAAATCTCAAAAATAGTGACACTGAGAATAAATTAACTTACTCCATTATTAAGCTAAACACAGAATCTAAACATCTAAGCATTCAAGTTTAATTCAACTATATCCTAACCAAATCCACGAGAACACCACACACAAAAAAAGACTATGTCAACAATTCAGATCAAACAATGAAAAGAGAGAAAAAAAAGTCGTCGTTTAGTTAAAACCGTCAAAAAAAAGAAGTCACCAGATCTTACTAGAACGACAGACCAATGAAATCAAAACGACTTAGATCTTCACGCAGTGCAAGAACTAGATCCAGATACAGTAGATCTCAAAAGATAATAGCGTGCATTCTCACACGATTCGAATCTGAGCTTGGAGAGTCCGAACAACAAAATGCACGGATCGTAACGAAAACTCAAGTGTTGCTTCCGAAACACGTAAAGCGGAGGAGTAATAGAGAGAAGTTAGAGTTTCGCGTACCTTCGACAAGTTTCCGGCACGGCGGTTCAGTCGTGAGGCTCAGATCGAGGATTTGATGGAAATGAGAGAGAAAGTGCAGAGAGAGAATCGGAGATAGAGAAGGTGAAGGAGAATTAGGAAGGAGGTGCCGTTTTGGATAGTTGGTGGAAGCTATGAATACTGATATCTGCAATTTGGCCCCATTTCTTAATTCTTTCTTACCGATATACTCAGTTGTCAACTCCGGCTTGGTCTTCAAACCAAGTTCATTTCTTATTCTTAATTTTTATTATTATTTTCAATGTTTACATCAGATTATAGTTGAAGAGGTTTTAATATGTATTATTTTAATAATGCTGATAGTTATAAAATTAAACAAATCTTACCGATTAAGAGTATATTTATTTGAAGTGGTTTCTTAACCATTTTCTTAATTTGTTAAATAGGTTTTAAATAACAGAAATAGAATGCAGTAAATATGTGAAATTTTAATTTTTTAATTTAACTGGACAATACTTGAATGGGATTATTTACATGATTTTTAATCTAATCATTTCGTATAAGTTTTTAAAGTCATTAGTTATTTTCGTAGAAAATTTAGCATCTCTGCGTTCACTTTGTAAAATAAATATATATAAAATTGATTTTGATCTTAGTGGTACTAAACTCAAATTTCTTAAATAATGTTTCATTTTTTAATAATGTGAATGAAAATTTTATTCGTAAGTTTATATTGGTTTTGTCCCATCACTATGTTATTTTAATTTTGACTCTGAATTAATGCATTGACACATTTATTATGACTTTTGTATTATCTATATAGTATAGTATGCATTTTATTTCACATAAAATTTAAAATATTAATCAGAATAAATTTTCGAATCTAAAGACATACGAGTTGATTCCAATGTGCGCAAAATTAACTAGCAGAAAATTTTGAAATCTAACTTGCATATGTCACTTTTATTAACCTACAATTTGTGTAGTTTAACCTGACATATTCGTTTTATTTTGTCGAACCTTTTTTCGGTTATATTTTGATCAGCCTGGGCATTTTAACCAATTATATTTTACTTCAAAATTTGATCAAAACTTGTCTGTTTTCTAAAGGTTTAGTCCGTGTTGATTATTTTGGTGCATTCAATTTAATTTTTTGAGCATTTTTACGTTTGACTTTTGTTCATTTCGAGTCCTTTTATTTTTGCTTTCTTTGTCAAAATTAATTAGATTTCTCTATGTTTTAGTTTTAGTTTAATTTTATTTAATTAGGATATTTTAATTTTGTTTAGGTTAAGTTATGTTTAACCTTTTTTACACTGATGACATTCTACTAAGGACGTGTTGGATATTTATTAAGAAAATATAAATCCCTAGCCTATCCACTTTTGTTTGCTGAAAGTTGAAAAAGAAATCAACACAATACATCAAACGGCGCTCCACATGGCCAGTTGTTCTTCTTTTTCTTTCTCATTTTTTTCAAGCCCATATTGTCAACTATTTTTCTTTTTCTTTCTCATTTGTTTTTCAAGTTCATATGGTCGGTTGTAATTTGTTGTTTCATAATGTTTTTCACACTTTAATTTAAAGAAGGGGAGGTCCTCATAAAACAAGGCAACAACATTTTCACTATTATTTTGGTTTTTTCGGAAGAACTCTATAAGATTAACTCACACTCCCTCTCCTCCCTGCATTTTTGGTTCACCTTGAAACCGCTTCTCACCGTTTTCGTGAACCTCTCTCACCATTCTATAACACATCACAACCACCGAAATTACCATCGTGTCGCAAATACAACCTTTGCTTCCACTGCAACTCAAACTACCTCACCCAAACACCAACAACCTACTTATCTTCGCTCACATGACACGCTCTTTATTCTTGTTTGTTAGCTGCAAAAAATGAAAAAACACTCCATAAACTACCATACGATACACCACACAATCCTTCTTTTTCTGAACCACGACAAAATTTAAACCAAACTACTTCATACATTCTTCACTCGATAAACCAAACATCATATCATCAATCGTGAATCGAACAAACAACGGACAACAATACGCAACACTACAACAATAACGTTAAATTTTCACTCCGCATCCCGCTGTTTTGATGTATCTCCTTTCCTTTTTTTGATTATTTTTGTATGCTTTGATATTATTTAAGAGAAATAAGGGAGATGTTTGTTCATTATGCACAAAGGTGATGAAATTTAATGTTTGTGTTTGATTTTTGTTTGAAATGAGAAAGGAGGTGTTGGTTTTGTTTTTGATAAAGGATTGTTTGTTGATGGTAGAAAAGAAATTGGTGAGTTCAGAGATTGGAGAGAAGAGGGAGCGCCACTGTTGTTGCTGGGTTGTCCTGTCGGCCGCCCACATTACTTAGTGCCTTTCATTTTGTGTTGTTTCTTTGAGTTTAAAACATGTTTTTTCTTTTTGTTCCTTTCTTCAAAAGCAACAAAGATATATATATATATATATATATATATATATATATACACACACACATAGAGGGAGAGAGAGAGAGAGAGCATTGTTGTTCATGGTGTTTTGTTTTCCGCCTACATGCTTGACACGTGTTAAGATGTGGTTGGGGGGTTTGTGTAAAATTTAAAATGAATAACTCTCTCTTCCATCCATGTTACGCCGCTGGTTTTGTTTTAATTTTTTATCATTTTTTTCTTTTTTTCTTCTTGTAATAATATTGGTAATTAGGGTTAGTGATGGGCCTTAGGCCCGTCTTTGCTTCTTATTGATATCCCACATGTTAGTATGCACCCTCTCACGTGATTAGTATTTATTTTTCAATTTATTTTATTTTATTTATTAGTTTATCTAAAATAGTAATTGATTGTTTGTTAATTTATTAGTCATTTATAGATAAATTAATTAATTGTTTTTAATTGTTCATTAGACTTTTTAATTATTTGTTGTGTCGATTTTATTGCATTGCGATTTTGAAAGTTTAAATTTAATTTAACTTTCGAACATCGTTTGGATGTATAAATTTGGTTGCCTTGTTTTTTATAAAGTGATTTCTACATGAATTCATCTTAAGTTAGCTTAGATCTAAATTCAATAAGTCTCAATTTTATTTTGGTCATTGTAAATATTATATATAATTTATTGAGTTACTGGATTTTTCACTGTGTTGCAAATTCAACTTTGTAATATCATTTACTTGTTTAATGAGTTTGCTTTTTAATCGATTTATTATATCTCCATTCGACATTATGTACCCCCATTCCCATGACGTGTAATAATTTTACCGCTTTTCTTTATTTTTGTTTTGATTGCGTTAGTTAATTGTTAATCCAAAATATTGTAAAATCAACCATTTTCAAAATAGAACAAATAATAAGAACTCAATCCAACGTCGAGTATTTTTCTCAAATCAAACCATTTCCATTATCTCGACTTCTCAAATATTTCACCTTCAGTCATTTTCAAACCATCAAACCAACCGTTTTGCAAATGATAATCAAATGTTTTATCCAACGTCAAGCCACTTTTTTCAATGAATATCAAAAAAACACTTAACTATTATTTAACATTTTTCAATAAATAGTATGAAAAGGAATGGAGTGTAGTCCACAAGCTCTTAAGAGTTGGGATACGGTATGTGGTTCTCGACCATCCAAGCACTCATCATCCTTCAATCAATTCAACAACGCATAATAAACCTCGATAAACATCGAGCGAATTTTCTCAACAAACTAAAAAAAACTAAAACTATTAGACTTCTTTCACAAATAAGATGAAAAGGGGACGTGGTGCAGTCCACGAGCTCTCGATAGTTGGGATCCGAGATGTAGTTCTCGCCCATCCAATCTCTTGTCATCACCCAAAAATACATTCGAGCAATTAAACTTATTTTTTCTCGCCGCCACACAATGATCTTTCAAACCTTTTTCACAAACGAAAGGTATTTTGTCTCAAGGCGATGCAAGATAGCGCTTCATCCACTTGAATGTGTGAGTAAGCTAACAACGTTTCCCACGAATGTTGATTTGTAAACCCATTATGTTGTGATGCAAACGTTCTATGTTTCACTTGTTTTGGGTGTCAAGCAATGTTTTTCATTCGATAAAGACAGAATAACTTCCGCTAAAATCAACCAACAAATAAATATTTTCTAACCAAAACTAGGTAGCCTTTCGTTCTCCAATGCACCATAAGATATGTAGAAGCGAGATTCAAAGTCTCGTCAGGAACCCTAATAAAAAAATTTCACCTTATGGTCTTTTACTTTTCCCTTTCAATAACTCGAGAAGCCAAACATTTTTAAGCTAACATTAACGAACACAACTAACCAAACAACTCTCGTTGAGTACAACGGATGCAAGAGGTGTTAATACCTTCCCCTTATGTAATCGACTTTTGAATCCTGATTTGGTTGCGACAACCATATCATTGTTATTCTTTTAGGGGTTTATCAATATTTTCCTTTTCCCTATTTGGGAATGAATAAAGTTTGGTGGCGACTATATTTAGTCCATCATGCGACCGTGCAATTGCACTTCACGAGCGTCATGTTCTCTTTTTTCGAGATACGACAAATGGCGACTCTGCTGGGGACACCTCCCTAAGTGAGTCAAACCTATTTTGGTTTATTGTGTGCTTATAATTGCGTTAATTGTGCGGCTTTCCTTTATCTTATTGTTACTATCTATATTATGTTATTGTATCTTATAATCTATTATATGGTTCCATTGTGTTATGGTATTGATTGGATACTCTGATTGCAAACACCTTGTGGGAAAGACTCTCTACTTGAGTCTATAGTATAAATATAAAATAGGATGAGGCTGAGTAGTGCGGGTCCCCGAGATGTAGTTCTCGTAAGGGTCGGTATGAGAACCTTACTTATAGTAGATCCTTTGAAAGTGCTGGTGTTCGGCATGTAATTATCGTAAGCTTTGATTTTTCATGAGGGTATGTGACTCTAAGGACTTTTGTAGAACCTTTAACCCTTTGGTCTACTAGAAATGATGGTCGTGTAGTACGGGTCCTCGAGATGTAGTTCTCGTAAGGGTCGGCACGAAGACCTCGCTCATAGTAGATTCCCTTAAAGGAGTTGACGCCCAACATGTAATTGTCATAAGTGGCAAACATTCTCGCGAATCTATGACTCTGGGAAGCATGTCTAGAACCAAATTCAATGATCGTGTATTGCGGGTCCCTGATATGCAATTCTCATAAGGGTCAGCACAAGGACTTCACCCAGAATAGATTCCCTTGAAGGAGTTGACGCCTGGCATGTAGTTGTTGTAAGTAGAAAACATTCTTGTGAACCTATGATTCTGGGAACCTTTGTCATGCATACCCGGCTCTTTGAAGAGATGTTGCCTAAAAAACTCAACAAAAAAATACATGGTATCACATTGTATTTGCATTCGTCAGCGTGAATTGCATATCATTCAAAAAAAGAAAAAATTCACTCATCATTTGTCCATGACTAGTCGTTGATTTCTTGATACCTATATTGAATATGTGGTAGATGTTGAAGGACATTTGAGCATTTGAAGCAGGATCAGGCAGGTATAAGAGGGAATATAAACAATTTAAAAACCTAAGTAGACCAGATGTCGGAAGTTATGCTAGAAATGTCAAATAATAATCTTTAACATGTTGTTGCGGATAATGTCGGTCCCCGTTAGGTTTTACCGTGATGACTAATCTGATGTATGATTTTCCCTCTGAATATCTTCCTTAATAAGTGGATGTTCCTATTCAATCTCAGCTGGTGCATATGGCGTTATCAAATTAGATTCCCAATGTGCAAAAGAAATGCATTGTTTGTATTGATAAAGGGAATTCTCATTTTACAAGAAACGTGTCAAATTCTAAAGGTCCCCACATGATGGAAAAAATATAACGTCCTTAACTTGCTAAAGTTGCACAAATAAGTTATGATATAGAAAAATGATTGAGGGTTATGGAAGGTTTTAACATGTTAAATCTTGATAACATGCGTTTAGTGTCAGACCTAGTTATACCCCCAAAATTTAAAGTACTCAACTTTGAAAAGTACAAAGGGGATAGTTGTCCAAGGCACCATTTGGAAATGTTCTATCAAAAAATGACATCTCATACTTACAATGATAAGCTGATGATTCACTATTTTCAAGACAGTTTGAGTGTGGCATTGTTGAGTTGGCACATGAAGTTAAAAAGGAGCCATATTCAGTCATGGGAAAACATAACCAATGCCTTTTTGAAGCAGTACAACTACAACTTGGACATGGCTCCAGATCAAAGGTAACTGCAAAGCTTATCTCAAAAGAGCAATGAATCCTCCAAAGGATATGCGTAGCAGTGGAAAGAGTTGGCAACCCAAGTGCAACCATCGCTCTTAGACATGGAATTAGTTTACATGTTCATGTATACCTTACAAAGCTCGTACTTCAAAAAAATGGTAGGCAATTCATCATTAGGCTTCACTAACTTAGTGAAAGTTGGACAACTCATTGAGAGCGATCTCAAGAGCAGAAAAATCTAAGATGTCTCGAGCATCCATGCTAGCAAGAATGAATCTCTTATGAGTTCCCAAGAGGAAGAAGATGATAAAGCTAACGCAGTCATGGAAGGTGTCAAGTATTCTCATAGTACACCAGCAAGACCTAATGGACATCCATCTTTTTAGCAGTCACCATTTCCAGCATCATGTTATCATTATGGGCAACCAATAATGCATCAAGTGTTATACCATAAACTATGGGTCGCTCCTCATTCAAATCACCAAGCCCAAGGTCGGGGATATCATAATCAGCATCAAAGTCAACATAGGCTCCGAAACAATCTGGAAAAAAGGAATGTTCCTCTTGATCCAATTCCTATGTCGTACAGTCAACTCATATAGCCTCTAATTCAAAGCTCGTTGGTGGTTCCCAAGTTTTCAAGCGAGTTACCAAACCATTCCTGCATGGGTACGATCCCATGTGCAATATGAGTATCATGTTGGATCAATAAGGCACTAGACCAAGGATTGCAACACTTTCAAAGCTAAAGTACAAAATTGATCGACAACAAGTACATAGCCTTTGAGAAGATAACTTATTAGTGAATATCAATCTCTCACCTAGATAATTACAAATACCTCAAGGGGCATCTCCTGAAGATAGTGGATCAAACAAGAAGTCATCCTCAAACGCTGGCGGTCACGAGGTATTATTATTATTTGCATTTCCTTTGTCCGCTAAATGCTACTTATTTTTAAACATTGTTGTGTTTAATGGTAATATTAATGAAGTGATCATGCATTTTCCGAATCAATTCATTTGTATTCACTCTTGTTATTTTTCCTTCATTTGTACAAAAAAAACAATATCAACTCTTCTTCCATTCATGTATCGTTATCAAACTTTTGCTTAAGAAAAGATGGGAGGGAGGATAATAAAAACCAAATACCTGAAACTTTTGTGGTACATTTTCAAGTAGAACTTTGTTGATGATGTAAGACATTATTTTAAACCCCCAAACACTAAAGAGATAATGAGTTAATCCATAGTTACCCATGTTGAGCCTAGAAGTTGGTGTTTCTTTCAGAATTAAAAAGCCTTAATCTTAACCAGGGGCAAGGTATTTTTGTTCAGTTAATCAGACTTTGCATTCAAATTGCAAGAGAAAACATCTCACTCGAGGATCAACCACACTCTTCGCACACATCTTAAAGTGTTAAAGAAGTCGTGAAAAACCAAGAGAAAATATAGTGGTTGTTTTCTCAATGACCAATAATATGACAGTCATAACCTTTTCACCAAAAGAATGAATTTTTGTAAAAATGGTTAAGAAAGCTCGTTAAGTCGAATACTACAAAAGACGACTTATGCAAAATCAGGGCATCCTGATGAACCAAGAGCTTCTAAGAAACGATTTAGTCAAAATTAGGGATAAAAAAAATCAATCAAAAGAGGTAATCAAAATCCTTCAGAAAAACAAAGAAAAACAAAATAAGGTGACGGTTAAGGGTGGGAATAGGTCAAGTTGACTAACAGGGGCCTACGACCTAGCCTATATAGGCTCAGACCAGACTATACCTTTTTTAAACAAAAAATACCTAGGATTTTTTATAAGCCTATTTAGTTAAAAAAGCCTAGGCCTCAGACCATAAAAAAGTATTTTAAGCCTATCAGGTCGGCCTGTTTAAATAAATATGAATAATTTGTTATTATCATTATGTTATGTTTTGTACTTTGAATTAAAATACATAAATAAAAGGTAAAATACCATTTTTGGTCCCTTAACTATACCCTCAGGTTCACTTGGGTCCCATAATTTTTTTTTTCACTTTGGTCCTTTAACTTTTGAAATCTTGCCACGTTTGTCCTTCTATTAGTGTGCGTTAGTCAAAGTCAAAATAGATGCCAATTGGCATTTTACTGGATGACGTGGATATGTGACTCAAAATAGTTTCATAAACAATGTATTGAAGTGGATATGTCAATAAAGTAAATTGAAAAGGTCGTGTTGTTGTTCATAACAAAGGAACACAAGCAGGTGTAAATACATGAATGCAGTTGAGGCGATTGAAGACGAACTCTAAGTAGTTGGCGAAATCAACTGAAGTGAAGGACTGAAGACGAAACTTTGATCATAAGTAAGTATTATTTACATGTTTTTCATAAATTTAGGGGTTTTTTTATAGATTATAGATTTACGTTTTTTTGTAGATTTATGGATTTTCATGTTTTATAGCTTTGACGTACTTTATTTGAAACTCAATATAGAGAAAAATGGACGAATTTTTGAAACTCAAAATTAATCACAGTGGTGAATTTATTGATCTTAAACTAAGTTTGTGTGAAGGAGGACTAGTATATGATTTGAAAATGGATGTTGATAAGTGGAGTTATTTTGAGTTTGTTGGTGTGTTGAAAGAGTTGGGTTATAAGGACTTTGAGACAATATATTATAAGAACCCTACATTTGGGATGAATTCCCTTGTTGATGACAAAGGTGCTTTAGAAATTTCAAATCTTTATATGGTGCACAAGTGTTAATTTCTACATTCAACACACTTTGTCTCAACCTGGTTATTGTGATGGTGATGTTGATGATGTTGAAGAGGGTCCTGATAACATTGTAAATGAGGTGGAAGAGTTGCTTAATAAATTGTATGATGGCATTGTGGATGAGTTGGATGCTGGTAATGCTAGTGCAGAAGAAGGTAATATTGCAGTGAACTTAACCGATGTTCAGTGAATGATGTCAAAGTTGAAGTGGGATCAGACAATGTTGGAGTGGATGATGTCAATGTTTAAGTGAGATCAAACAATGTTGGAGTGGGATCATACAATGTTGGAGTGAAAAATGTCAATGTTGGAGTGGTATCAGGCAATATTGGTGAGGTGCATGATAAGTACAATTCTGATGATAGTGAGGATGAAAACTACCATTATGATAATAACATGGAAGTATCATTTGAGGATGACTTTAATGGGTATGATGAGATGGAGGAATATGGACTTAATAATCTGATTGGATATGAAAGTGATGGAAATGGAAAAGGGAAAAAAATGGGAAGAGGATAAAGAAGAACGTAAAGGGAGTGATAATGATAGTGAAGATTTGCAAATTAGTTGTGAGAGTGATGATAGTAGTAGAGCTAAAAGGAAGAACTACCCAATTTGTAGGATACAGAAGGATATGTCCAGTTACAAATGGGAGGTAGGAATGTATTTTACTTCAAAAAGTGTGATTAAGGAATCGATAAATTCATATGTTGTTCAAAATGGTAGATACCTGATGTTAAAACAATGACAAAAAAGGGGTGAGGGTGAGATGTAAAGATGGTCGTGAGTGGGAGGTCTATTGGGCCAAGTTGCCAAATGAAGAATCTTGGCAAGTAAGGAAGGTAATTGACAAATATAGTTGTAACAAAGAATTTAATGTAAAAATGATAGGTACATGATGCAAAAGAATTCAGAATTCCTTGAAAAACAATCTTAGGGTGGGGGTAAAGGATATCAAGGAAAAGGCATTGAAGAAGAGAAATATAGGCGTAAATAAGACCAAAGCAATTAGAGCAAGACTTGCTGCTAGGGACATGGTTGACGTTTATTTCTTAGGGGATTACACTAGAATATATGACTATTGTCATGAACTTTTTAGATCTAATACAGGGTCAACAGTTAAGCTAACTATTAAACTTGTTTAATAAGTTGTTGAGGATCAAAGAACCTTTTTTAGAAGGTTGTACATATGTTATGCAAAATGTAAAGTGAGCTTCAAATTATGTAGACATGTCATAGGTCTAGATGGATGCTTTTTGAAGGGGATTTGTGGAGGACAAATTCTAGCAGCAACAGGTATGGATCCTAATGATCAGATGCTTCCTGTAGCATTTTCTATTGCGAATGGTGAAAATAGGGATAACTGGACATGGTTCTTAGAGCTGCTGATAAATGGCTTAGGTGGTAAAAATTAGTGTCTCTCATGCACATTCATTTCAGACCAACAAAAGGTATATAAACTTGATTGTTTCCTCTTTTTATTACATTATTTTTCCTGTTACGTAACCTTGCTATCTTTCTATTTTTCCCGATGTTTTATAGGGTCTCTGCTAAGGGCCAAATTATGCATACTTTTGATTATATTTTATGGCCCTTTCCAGTGGTTTCCTTTATATTTTAGTCCTAAATCTATTAGTTTTAGTGTAAATATGCAAGTTTCCGTTTTTATTGTGAATTATGATTATTTTGATGCTTTTTGACATGTCTTCTTGCGTATATTTGATGATAGGAACATATGGTGAAGGAAGGAAGGTCTAAAAGTTCATTTTCGAGGCGATCGTGTCGGTAACCCGCACTTAGCATGGTTCCAGCGTATTTCTACTAGAGAGGCAGTAGCTAAAGCTTGCAGCCGCACTAAGTGGCCTACTACCACACTTAATGCGCTTTCTGGGATTTTGCCTCTATTTTGCTGACCGCGCTCTTGATGGCGCTTAGCGCGGTGCCACTTACTGCACTTTGGGCACTTGCTATAAATATCTTCCTTGGAATATACTTTGACCAACTCTTGTACTTTTACACTTTTCAGCATTTTTATAGAGAGAAAATGGGGTTTTAGGGCAAAAAAGCTTAGAAACTCAAGAAGAAGTGAGAATCAAATATTTGGAGCATCAATCCTCGTTTCTTCGACTTTGATGCTAGCAAAACTTTCCTTTTTACTTGTTGATCAAGCTACCATGGTGATGGGTAGCTAAACACTTTTGTGTCAAGATTATAGGTAGTTAATCTTGCTATTATATATTTCTTTTGATCTTTTGTATGCGAACAAGGTTTATGATCAATAGATGATGAAGGTATTTGCTTTTAATGTTGTATTTATGGTTTGAATCACTCTAGACATAGATTTTCCAAGTCTTAATCCAATTTCTTTGTTTATTAACCAAAAAGCTCTATACATAGATTTGAAAATTAATATTTTCTTTGTATCGATCTTTATGTTTATTGTTTCGATTGTTATTTCTAGAAATCATCTAGCAATTAAAATAATAATACCCACAGAGCCGCTTTAGAAATAAACGGATTCACGAGGATACACGATTGTATTGATCGAGAGTAAGTTCATATGCTTGATTAATCGGGTATGTATGAAAGGGGTTAACAAGATCTAATCTTGACATGCTTTTCTTAAAACAAAACTTCC
Source organism: Lathyrus sativus (assembly GCA_963859935.3). Taxonomy (NCBI): domain Eukaryota; kingdom Viridiplantae; phylum Streptophyta; class Magnoliopsida; order Fabales; family Fabaceae; genus Lathyrus; species Lathyrus sativus. Next base: position 494,904,705 of record OZ012737.1, read on the forward strand.
ATTTTCTAGTTTAATCTTCGCTACAAAACTTATGTTACAAAGCAATAACTCTTTGAAAACCTTTCTCTTAGAACGTTAAACTATTGAACTACGAGCATCTATATATCTGATAACACAATCCCTGTGGATACGATAAAATAACCTACTAAAAATACCTTTTAACAAAATGACGCTGTTGTCGGGGATTGTTGATTAGGATATTGCAAGCATTACAATAGTTTAGTGATTTTAAGATATTTGTATTGTGAAACTCTTACCTATGTAATTCTCTTGTGCTTTTTAATTTGTTTGGCTAGTGTGCAAAATCTGTTTATGGGAAGGAGAGTGCCTGCATAAGAACTTCTTTTTGATCTAGAGATTGAAAGAGTTGCTCATATACTCAATTGTAGAACTAGACGAGGATGTCAACATGCTTTAGAAAGAAGAAAGCAAGGATAATCTTCTTCTTCAACACCAATCGTAACACGACCTCCAAACATGGCAGATCCACCTCCACCACCACCTCCTGCTCCAACACCATGTACCAATAGTCCAAGGCATAATACTCAGTTTGCGTGCAATGCCCTTAATGGGAGGCATTATGAGATTAAAAATGGAATTCTTGTGCTTCTATATCAAAATCCTTTTATCGATAAGGATCATGAGGATCCCTTCACACATCTCACAAAATTCTATGAAATTGTGGGTGCAACGGGAGTGCCAGAAGCTAAAGAAGAATCATTGCTCAAGAGACTATTTCCGCACTCCTTAATCGGGAAGGCAAAGGAATGGTATCTTGATCAATCCACTTAGGTAATGACAGACTAGAATTTGTTGGAAGAAAAGTTCATTGAACTATTTTTCCCACACAATCAATTCATGGAAGCAAAAATAGAAATTTCGGTGTTTACTCAAGGTGGAAATGAATCTCTCAATGAAGCTTGGGAGAGGTTCAAATCCATGTTACGAAAATGCAAAAGACACGGTTTTGATGAACTAACTCAAGGGCACATCTTCCAAAATGGACTCCAATCATTCTACAAGACTTTTTTGTATGCTACTTAGGGTGGACCATTAATGTCCAAGGGCGTCGAAGACGCAATTGCTATTATTGATAGGATGACACTCAATGACCACCAAGGAAATCATAACTATGGGATAACTCAACAAAAATTGGGAATGATAGAGTTGGAAACAAATGACACGATTATTGCGTAAAATAAATTGCTTTCGCAACAAATGAAGTTGTTGACTCAACAAATATCAAAACTTCCACAACAAATAAAAGAAATGCAAGAAATTCCCAACAACAACAAACAAGTGGCGAGTTATGAGCTTTGTAAGGGAGATCATCCTACTAGGTATTGTCCTCCGGTTGTGGAAGAGACAAATTATGTGGGAAATCAAAACCAAGGGTATCAACCTCGACCACCTTACCAACAAGGCAACCAAGGTTACCAACAAAGAGGTAATCAAGGTTATGAACAACAATGGAGGCCTCAAGATGCCATAACTTCTAATCATCAACAACAATATCAAAACTACACTCAACCTCCACAAGCTCCAAGTGGAAATTCAAAGATGGAAGACACCCTCACTCAATTCATGCAAATGTCAATGTCTAATCAAAAGAACATCGATGCGGCTACAAAGAACCTTGAGACGCAAATGGGACAATTATCTAAACAATTGGCTGACCAAAATAAAGGAAGTTTTCCGGTGAATACTCAAGTGAATCCAAAAGATCATTGCAAGGCTATTCTTACTATAAGTGGTAGATAAATTGATATGGGTATAAGCGAGAAAGTTGTGGAAAAGGAGGGAGTAGTTGAAAAAGAAAAAGAAATTGATGAGAAAAAAGTAGGAAATTTTTTTGAGGGAGAATTAGTTGAAAATTAAAAGAAAAAGAGTGAGGAAGAAGAAAATAAAATGAGATAAGAGAAAATTAAAAAGACTAGAAAGGTGAAGGAACAAATGAGTACTATTCTGATTCAAAATTTGCCTTATTCTCATGCTCTGTCAAAGAAAGATAATGCAAGGCACTATGCTCGATTTTTGGATATTTTTAAGCAATTGCAAATTAATATTCCATTTTCCAAGGCATTGGAGCAAATGCCAAAATATGCAAAATTCATGAAGGATATTCTCACCAATAAGAAAAGGTACGTGGATCAAAAAATGATCATGGTTGATGTTAGTTGTAGCGCGATCATTCAACCGACTTTTCCGCAGAAAGAAAGTGATCTAGGTCGAGTTACTTTGTCAGTTACAATAGGAAATAGTTATGTTGGCAATGGGTTGAACCATTTGGGCTCTAGTATCAATTTGATATCGTTGTCCATTGTGAAAAGTTTGAGACATATGGAGTTGAGAGCTACTTAAATGACATTGCACTTAGCCGATAAATTCATAACCCGTTCTCATGGTGTAACGGAAGATGTGTTGGTTAAGGTAGACAAATTCTTGTTTTCCATCGACGTTGTGGTGATTGATATGGAAGAAGATGAAGACTTTATCTTATTTCTTGGAAGATCTTTTATGAATACCGCTAGAATGGCCATCGATATTGATGAAGGTCTCATGAAAGTGAGAGTTCAGGATGAGGAGATTTGTTTTAATCTATTTGAAGCCATGAAGCACTTGAAGGACAAAGGTGATTGTTTCAGAATCGATGCAACAGAGGAGGTGATTGAAGAAGTAAAAAGGCAATTATAATTTCATACCCTATTACAAAAAGTTCTTACAAATTCTTTTCAAAGTGCCAATGAGAATGAAGAAAAAGAAATTGAAAAGTGTTTGCGAGAACTTAAAGAATTGGATGAGATTCCTCCTTTTAAAGAAAGGGTGAAAATTTTGAAAAAGGAAAATAATGAAGAAATCAAACTTGAATTGAAGTTGTTACCCTTTCATCTTAAATATGTGTTTCATGATAATGAGGGGCATAAACCAGTGATCATAAGCAAATAGGTAACAGAAAACGAGGAGGACAAATTGATTTGTGTGTTGAAAAAGAACCAAGATGCTATGGGGTGAACTCTTTTCAATTTAAAAGGAATAAGTCCTTCCTATTGTATGCATCAGATACTCATGAAAGACGATTTCAAATTGTATCTCAACCTTAGCGTCACTTTAATCCTACCATGAAAGAAGTGGTTAGAAAGGAAGTGGTGAAAATGTTGGATGCCAGAATGATCTACCCGGTTTCCTACAGTCTGTAGGTTAGTCCGGTGCAAGTGGCACTGAAGAAAGGTGGGATAACGGTAATTCAAAATGAGAATAATGAGTTGATCCCTACAAGAATCGTGATCGGATGGAGAATATGCATTGATTACCATAGGCTAAATCAAACTACAAGAAAATACCATTTCCCTCTTCCGTTCATGGATCAAATGCTCGAGAGACTTTTTGGATGGTTATTCGGGTTACAATCAAATTATTGTGAACCTGGAGGACCATGAGAAAACTAATTTCACTTTCCCTTTTGGAATCTTTGCTTATAGAAGGATGTCGTTTGGGTTGTGTAATGCCTCAGGCACTTTTCAACGGTGTATGCAAGCAATCTTTTCGGATTTGATTGAAAAGACAATTGAGGTTTTTATGGATGACTTCTCGGTTTTTGGACCGTCATTTGATATTTGCTTAAAAAACTGAGATGTTGTGTTGGAAAGGTGTGTGGAAACAAACTCGGTGCTCAATTGAGAAAAATGCAATTTTATGGTAACTGAGGGAATTGTGCTCGGCCACAAAGTTTTTTCAAGAGGCCTTGAAGTTGATCAAGCCAAGGGGACGTCATTGAAAAATTTCCACCACCTTTGAATGTAAAAGGAATAAGAAGCTTCCTTGATCATGCGGGATTCTATTCGAGGCTCATCAAAGATTTCACAAAAATCACAAAGCCTTTGAGCAACTTGCTCAACAAAGATAAGTCTTTTGTATTTGGTGAGTCTTGCATGATAACTTTTAATTCTTTAAACCAAAGTTTGACCATCGCACCTATAATCATTGCTCCTAATTGGAAAATTGATTTTGAACTAATGTGTGACGCAAATGATTTGCGGTGGATGGAGAATAAGTATTTGCTTACCAAGCCAGATTCAAAACATAGGCTAATTCGTTGGGTCCTTTTGTTGCAAGAGCTTGATTTAGAAAAAACTGACAAAAAGGGATCCAAGAATTTGGTGGCGGATCACTTATCCCGCCTTGTAAATGTTGAGGTGACCAAAAAGGAAAGAGAGGTCAAGGAAGAATTTTCTGATAAAAAGTTGTTTATGGTGCAAGTTAGACCTTGATTTGCCGACATGGAAAATACAAAGTCTCCGAATTAATATCAGAAGGTCTAACTCGTAACCAGAAAAATAAATTTTTATTTGACGCCAAGTACTTTGTATGGGATTGTCGTACCTCGAAAAATATGATCTTCGCAATGCGTAAAACTAGGGTTTGCACGATCATAGATGGACTTATGAGAGTCGCCACCGAACTTTATCGATTCCTACGAAAGGAAAGGGAAAATATCGAGAAAACCCACGGGAAAAAAAGATAGGGTATGGTCATCACAAACATGTTAAGTTCGGAAGTCGATTATGTAAGGAGAAGGTATTAGCACTCTCTAAATCCATCGTACTCGATGGGAACCTCTATGTTGTCTATCCATGAAAGGTGTTTGATATCCTATTGCTTGCTAAAGGGAAAAATGTACGAATACTTGAGGAAAAATGAAATTTTTTTATTATTGAGTTCGTCTGAGTTTTCAACCCAGTGCCTACGTATCCCAGAGGGAATCAGAACTATGTAGTTCGTGCTTTACTGGTTGGTTGATTTTAGTTTGTGAAAAATGATTTATCTTGATTTTGAATTAAATGCACGGGGCAAAAAAAGTTGATTTGTCGCACATGGCGAAGAGGGAATGATTTGTCGTACAAAGTAAAAAAGAAATTTTTTGATGAGTTTGATGGATTTTAAGTGTGAAAAGAAAAACATTTTTGTCTTTTTTGTTTTGTTTTTTTAGTTAGTGATTTATGTATGGGTTTGATTAATTTCAAGTGGGCAATATTGTTAAATTAAATCGAAAAGAACTAAATTATATACAAATTAATTATTTTTATTAATTAGAGGAATTAAATATTTTTTGGTATTTTGAATTTTATTGTTTTTTGGTGATTAATTAAATATCCTTAAAAAGCACAAGAATATTTTCTTGAATTTTTATTTTATATTAATGATTAAAAAAATTAACCTAAGCTAAATAAATTAATAAAAAGAACTTAACAAAATTAAATTGATCAACTAAACTAATTAATTACAATGAAGTCTAATATTTTTAACTTTTAAAATTTTGTTTTTGTTTTGGTATTTTAATATTTGTTGTACTAATGCATCAAATAATAAATAAAAAATTAGAAAAAAGTTTACATGTGAAATATTCTATACATAAAGAGAAACAAATATACTTAAAATTAATAATTTAATGTGTAAAGTCTTAAAGAAAAACTAGTGTACATATATCCACCTCTTTTTCAGTCAATACTCAACGGGGAGTTCGGCGGCGTTATGTTTGGGAGGGCAAGGTATGGTGGTCGGATCTACAAGCTATGCCGGAGAAGGTGGTACTCACGGTGGCAGCGGTCGATGACTGATTCGTGATGGTGAGAGGGAGTTGTCAAAGATGCATCATGGACGATTATGGTCACAATGGTGGTGGATGTTTTGATGAGGATTTGTCAATAATGGTGGTTGTAGGTGGTGAATGAGAAAAGAGTTTGAATTGTGTTGATTTTTTTCAATGGAAAAATGATTAAAGGAATGTTATTGTTTTTTTTTTTTTTTATTTCTCCTTTTTTTTCTCTATGTGAGGATGTGTTACCTCTTTATATAGGTTATAAGTGATGAATTCAAATTCATATGTGATGAACTTTTCTTTCTTATAGTGACATGTTTATGGATGTTTTGGAAATGCTTTGAACATGTTTGAGCAACTTTTCATTTTTGTGTTATCACGTTTGGGATACGTCTTGGAACTTGATAATTGCTCTTCAATTTTTGGCCATATTATCTTTTGTGATTTAAAAACCATGTTTGTGTATGTTTGAAAAGGTATGAGTTTGTCTTGAACATGTTTAGGATTGTTTTGGAAAGAATCTTGAATGTACTTTTTTTTTTGAGTTTTTTATTTATTTAATGCATAAAATAAAGATTTAAAAATAAAAAATTATTTTTAAAAAAATACTCCTAAATAAAAAACGAAAATAATAATTAAATAATAGAAAAAATGATTCTTTTTTACCCTTTTTTAATGAAAACACACAAAAAGGAAAATAAATACAAAAGTAATGCAATGAGACTTGAACCCGCAACCTTATGATTTAAACTCTTACACATACCTTCTTGCCAACTATGCATATCATTTATTCAAAATAAAAGTCACTCGAAAGCATATGAAGGATGGACAAAATTTGGGTATGACAGATGTCCTTATTTAATTAACTTGAACCATAAGGTATGAATGACAACGGTCTTCGTACATTCCTGGTGGAAGATAATTAAATGTAGAAAGACCCCAAGTTTTATCCTAAAAGGTGGACTTGAAATGCAGAGATCAAATATAGAAAGAGAATGCAGTGAAAATGCAATGAATAAAGGAAGAACACGTTTATTGGCCAAGCTCTGCAGTGGAAAAGCTCATATGACACTTTTTAGGGTAACCTCTGCTTAGGGATCAACAAAAAGTGAAGATGTTGGAGATTATCATTATCAACTACATGGTTGAAGAATGAATTATTGCGGAATAGAAATCCCCATGAGCATGTGTGGGATGTCAACTCCTTTCAGAGTAATATAGCCGACTTTGAAGGAGGTCCGGGATGCCTACCGATCGATCCTGGATCTTGTTATGATATGATGTTCCACTTTGGGGGGAAATGATATGCATTTCATGATGCAAGAAGTTACTTATGAGGGTGCAAATGTTGGGGATACTTGTGCATGTGTGAATGCTTTTGTTATGTTGATGATTGCAATGACTGTATTTGAGGACAATCTTGTTTTGGGCAAGAATGATATGCATGTGACAATGCAAATGACAGAGTATGCTCGGAAGGTCTCCCTTTGAGGGTGAAACCCTTTGGATATCACTAGGAATTGGATTTTAGAATTACTAAGTGACATTGGACTTTTGAATTATGAAGGTGCCAACATGGGTGGACTTTTAAGTAGTTGCCAATGAAAATTGGACTTTTGGATTATGAAGGTGCCAACAAGGGTGGACTTTTAAGTAGTTGCCAATTACAATTGAACCTTAAGGGTGAACTTCCATACGAGAATTGGATTGGAAGGGTAGATTATCAGACAAGAACTAGTGAGAAAAAGTATTTTCCAGACGGAAAATTGGACTTTTAAAAGGTTTGCCAGACAAAAACTTGGACTTTTAAAGGTTTTCTAGACGAGAACTTTAACTTTTAAAGGATTTCCAAACAGGAACTTGGACTTTTAATTGTCAGACGAGAACTTAGACTTTTAACTGTTAGATGGGAACTTGGACTTTTAGAAGGTTTGCTAGACGAGAACTTGGACTTTTAATTGCCAGACGGGAACTTGGAATTTTAACTTTCAGACGAGAAATCAGACTTTTAATTGCCAGACGGGAACTTGAACTTTTAACTTCTAGACGGGAACTTGGACTTTTAACTGCCAGACATGAACTTGAACTTTAATTGCCAGATGAGAACTTGAAATTTTGACTACCAGACGAGAACTTGGACTTTTAACTGCCAGACGGGAACTTGAACTTTTAACTGCCAGACAGGAACGTGGACTTTTAACTGCCAGACGGTGTCAGACCCTCATTTTCACCTTTAGCCTTTCATACCTTACATTCGTCATATCATACAATTTTCTATTGCATATCGAGCATATGGGTTCACAAGATGAGAATTGGGTCGACTCGTTTGTTTTCCATTCCAAATGAGAAAATTTGCCAATCATGGGCTACATGGAAAAAATAGTTCATCATCTAAGGTTTGATCTAAGATGGAAAGACTACTCATGTAGATTCCTTCAAGGAGAAGTTACTTGAAGAATATTAGGATATTCAAGATCAATATTCCTAATATACATGAAGTGCAATGCCTAATTCAAGATTTCTTCCTCCAACTTTATTTCAAATTCTTGATCAAGTTGAGTTCAAATTTGCAAAGCATGAGTCAATATCATAAGTTCACAATTCAAGATTTCATTCATTTCAAATTCAATGGCCTAAGGGAGACTCATTATTCCAAATTCAAGATTCATGAATTCAAGACTAGATTCAAGAATATTACAAAGAGAAATTTCATGACATTTGCAAGAATGTCATATTTGTTACAATTCCAACTCTAAGTAATGTTTAGAAATTAATCTATTTCTAATCTTCATTCAAGTTTCTAATCAAATTCATGTTATGGTACCCTTCATGCCCCATCAAGTCCACATGATCCTCATTGTGCCTACAAACATCCAAGAAAAATAATTAAGATACAACTCAACATTGGAACATGTCAAGATCAAGACTATGTTTGCTTGGCCATGGATAATTTTAATGTGATCCAAAATAACCTCATGCAAGAAGTGACAATTTGCATTATATCACAAAACCATTACATGTCACAAGACCAAGGAAATAAACTCATGGTGATGCATCTACACATCAAATATCAGAAATTCAAAATTATGTCCAAAGGTTAACATTGACCAAAAGGGGTTGTCCAAGCACAAGCCAACAAATGGGTACAAGATACAAAGTGCAGCAGAAAAAAGACAGCATAGGCAAGTAGTGCAGCAAAAATGCAGCATAGCAACATACATGGAAATGAAAAGAAAGAGAGTGACATGAGGAAAGTGGCAAGAGACATTTCTCCATGAAAAAATATGATGTTTTGAAAGAAGGGAAAACCCTAATGTGCTGAGATAAAAGAGGAGAAGGAGTTGCAAACAAATGGGTATTCACTATGCATTAACATTGAGAGAAAAAAGGCATTGAGAAAAAATCAGAAAAAAGAGAGTAAGAGAGAAAAGCAGAAAAAATAGTTTGAAAAGAAAACCTTGAGAGAACAAGAGAGGAACAAAAAACCAGAAGAAGGAGGTGGACCATAGAAGCACATCCATCAAAGGTCATTGGTGAAGGAAGATAGTAGCTCTTGGGTATCCTTCCCTTCAAACCCTTATCTTATTTACAATTTTGCATGTTTACTTTCATGTGTTTTTTCTTGTGTTGTATAACTGTAATAAGGTCTTGATATGACCAAAAAACTGTTGTAAAAGAACAAAGAAAAGAGAAAGAAAATAGTGTAGTTAGCATAGTAATATGAGTTTAAATATATTCATCTTTACTGTCATGTTCGCTGGCAAGTTCGCGTAGCGAACTTTGCCCTGTTTTCCCTCTGTTTCCATAAAAAAAGGTATATTCTGGGCAAAACAGCATGAAGTTCGGCGAACTTCTTGATGTTTTTTCTGTCATGTTCGCTGGCACTTTCGCCTAGCGAACTTTTCCCCTTTTCGCCTTTGTTTTCGTTTGCTGGTCGGTTCGCACAGCGAACTTTTGTTTATTTTTTCTGGGCAGCTTCGCTACATGGTTCGCCTAGCGAACTTTGCCCCTTTTTGCCTCTGTTTGTGTTCGTTGGGAAGTTCGGCTAGCGAACTTCTTGCTGTTTCTGGGCAACTTCACTACAGCCTTCTCCTAGCGAACTTCCCTTAGTTTTTTTCCCGTGTTTTGTGTTGTTTCAAGCCGACTAACCCGATGGGGTTGCATGACCATCGTATGTGGATATTGTTACGGTCATTTTTGACTTTTGGTTCTAAAAACTATTTTCAAAAATAAACTCTCGATTTTATCGAGCCATTTTCACCCTTGTAAGTCGATCGCCTTGTGCGTTCGCCATCAACTTTGTTCGCATCACTTCAAATATTTTTACAAACAATAAAACCCTTGATCCAACATCAAGTTTTTTTTCTCATAAAAAATCCAAAATACAATAAATATACAATTGGAGTCATACACCATAAACTTTAAAGTGGTGGAGAAGGAGTGAGAATGGAACCCTCATACACTCGTTCCGAATGTTTTGAATACAAGGCGCTCAACTTGGTTATTCGAAACATTCATCTCTATACAAAGTCTTTAGTGTGATCATAATAAAAAACAATCTCTTCTCAAAACCTAAAAATAACATCAACTCATCAAACTTCTTTTCGCCTTAGGGCATCAATCCGAAAACCCTTTTTCAAGGTATAAAATCAACCAACAAACTACCATTTCACAAGCCTCCGAACTACGGAGCTCTGATTCTTCACTTCTTTTAAGTGAGGATACGTAGGCACAAGAGCCACAATCCTTGGCGAGCACTCTAATAAAAAACCAACCCCTATTTTCTTTTAAGCAAGCCAACTTTTAATAAAAACACCCATTCAAGCTAAACAACCTAGAAGGTTCCCATCGAATACGATGGATGTGAGGGATGCTAATACCTTCCCCTCGCATAACCGACTCCTGAACCTTAAGACTTGGTTGCGATGACCATGCTCTTTCCCTAAAGGTTTTATCGTTATTTCCCTTTCCCTCCGTGGGATAAATAAAATTCGGTGGCGACTCTGTGTCATTTTTCACGTAGCGACAGACAGGAACTTGGACTTTTAACTGCCAAACAAAGTTGGACTTTGGTTTCGAATCTTGTGTTGCAAGGTTTTTAGATGTCAGATTCATGTTGTAGGGGTTAGGCCAAATAAATGATATGATATACATGACTCTGTGCTTGAGCGAAGCGAACATGACTAATGCATGCGAATGATTTATGCAATGATATGAAAGTTTCTAAAAAGGCCCTAGAAGAGGATAATGGATAAAAGATTGCTTTTGTAGCAAGGCTTCTTGTTGGAAGGCAAAAGTTGTTTGGTGGGGTGATAGCATGATTCCTTGACACTCGTCTTGAACTCCAAGGTTGTCGACAAATTTTTATTGAATTGTTTCAAAGCATGGAGAGGTATTTCCCCACTTTGGCTCATCTTGCCCCAGTTTTGGTCTTTGAAGAATTTTTCTTCTTGAACGGAAATTGGAAGCAACTGTACCATGAGATGATCTCGAGATAGCTTACCCCAGAATTCCAAGTCGTGAAAGGATTTTATCCTTGAAAGGAAGTTGGAAAAAATTGTACCATAAGATGAACTCGAGATGGTTTACCCTTGAACTTCAAGCCATGAAAGGGTTAGTCCTTAAAAGGAAGTTGGAAACAATTGTACCATGAGATGAACTCGAGATGGTTTGTCCCAGAATTTTGAGTCATAAAGGGATTCATCCTTGATTGACCGACTCTTAGAGTGATTGGCCTCGATGTACTCTTTAGGTAGTCTTCCCAAGAATGAGCATTGAAACGACTTAACTTATGCAGACTGAGTATTGGAGGGATTCACCCTTAATCAAAAGGAACCTCTAAATGCCTGCCCCTTGGCTGGTAGAGTCTTGAAATGATGATTCTTTGATCAATCTAATTCTTGAATGATTTGTCTTATAATCAACTGATGCTCGGGGACTTACTCTGAATTGACTGATTCCATAATCATTGGATTTCAATGCCTCTTATCCATGAGGTAATCTTGACTCTGATCGAGTTTGACGAATGATCAAATCCTCTTTGATTGCCCCTTGTTGGAATTTCCTTGATGTCAAGTGCTGACTTGCAATTAAAACTATTTATTCATAAATGGTAATTTTAATTCAATGCTCATGCAAGTTTTGGAAAAAAATTAATCATTATTGGAGTGATGTGATAATGTGTGACAAATGGACCATTACCCCAAACGTAGTGCTGATTTAGCTAGTGTGTGAAAGATACAATAAGAAGAAGATCAAAAAATCTCTAGGAATCAGTTTACGCAACCTTGCTGCAGTATGCTTTTAGAATAAACTGCGTCTCAATTAGGTATTTCAAGGGTTGTATCTTGGCCTGGTTCATAGTTATAGAAACAAAGGATATAAGGCTCAAAATTGATTTGTACCCACCTCTTCTTCGTGATGTTCTCCATTCTTACATTCAGTTAATTTAACACACAATCTCCTTCTAAGAAAATTTGACGGTGTGAAAGTGAGGATTCAAGATTTGCTTGAAATGACACTCACTTTATTTTTTCTTTATCATGAATGTCAGTGCCCCTTTTAATTTTTGACATAGTGGTCACTGAATCTTGTTTTGCTCTATTGAGGATTTGAAGACCTCTTTTGATTGATTTTTATTTTGATCCCTAACTTTTTTCTGGACCGATTTTATTTTATCAAGTCCACCAGGATCGCCCAGATTTTTGCCTAAGTCGTCTCTTTGGGTGGTCAGCTTAGCAGGCTTTTTCTTTCTTTCTTTTTTTTCTTATTTTTTTCTTTTTTGGAAAGGGTTGTGTCTGCCAAGTCATTGGTCATTCGAGAACAACCATTATAAATTTCTAATTTTGCATGGTTCCTTCGACACACTAGGATATGTGTGAAGAATAGTATATGACTGATTCTCAGACAGGATGTTTCATCTTGAAATCAAATGTGTAGTCAGATTAACTGAGCAATTATCCATGCCCTAGGTTAATCGTAAATGTTTTTTTAGATTCGAAATAACCTCCTACTTCTAGGCTCAAAGTGGTTAACTATGGACTAACTCCTTATCTCTCTAGTGTTTGGGGATTCGAAACAATGCCTGTACATCACCAGCGAGATTTTATCCGAAAGCATGCAATAACAATTATGGGTATTTCATTTTCATCATCCTCCCTCCAATCTTTGCTAAAACAAATGATTTTATAAAGAAATTGGACGAGAGGTATATTGATGTATATTTTTTTGTTTTTTTTATATAAGTGAAGAAAAATGAATGAATGCGACATGATTAACTCAAAAAAGCATGGTCACTTCATTAATATTATCATTCAAAATAATAATGTTGAATAACAATTAGCATTTAACAAGAAAGAAACTACAAATGCAAATGATAAAAAGTGATCCAATAATTGCCACTTCCAAGGAGAATGTCTTCATGTTTGAACCACTGGCTTTAGAAGATGCCTCTTGAAGTCTTCAAACTCATTCAGGCGAGAAGTTGACGTGCACAACCAAGGTTCCTTCTGGAAATGATATGTATTTATTGTCGATCAATTGTTGTATTTGCCTTAGAAAGCTTTGTAGTCTTCAGTTGACTGCCCTATTGACCCATTATGATATCCACATCTCTCATCGGGATTATACCCAGGTGGGTATGGTTCCGGTAATGGCTTGAGATGCTTGGGCTCTATTAGTGAATTTTGGATCAGATATGGCAGAAGCTAAGTGTATGACATGGGAATTGGATGAAGAGGATCATTCCTTCTTCCCAAATTATTCTAAGGCCTATGTTGACTCTGACGTTGATTCTGATGTCCCCGGGCCATGGGCTCATTGATTTGCATAAAGAGCGGCCCAAGTGTTTTGGTATGGCGCTCTAGGGGTTGCTGGTTGTCTATAAGGATGGTGTGGCGCTGGGAAAGCTGACTGCTGAGAAGATGAAGGACCATAAAGTTTTACCAGTACATCATGAGAATGTTCAAATTTTGCTACAATTGCATCGATTTCATCTTCATATTCCTTTTGAGAATTAATGAGAGACTCAGTTTCACTAGGTTGGCTGCTTGAAGCGCCTTGGATTCTTCCATTTTTAAGGCCACCTTCGATGCGTTCTCCAATTGTCTTTAGGTGGGCGAAGTATAATATCACACTACTCATCAACCTTTCTAAGTATGGGCTATGTAAGGTTCTCCTGAACATATCAACCAATTCTTTCTCTAAGAGTGGCGGTTGCACTTGGGCTGCCAGTTCTTTCCATCGCTACGCATATCCTCTGAAGGATTCATTGTCTTTTTTAGATAGGCTTTACAGTTGGACGCGGTCTGGAGCCATGTCCAATTTGAACTTGTACTGCTTCAAAAAGGTTTTGGATAAGTCTCTCCATGACTGGATACAACTTCTTTCTAAGTCCATGTACCAATTCAAGGATGCTCCACTCAAACTGTCTTGAAAATAGTGAATCATCAACTTATCATTGTGGATATGGGAGGTCATCTTTCGGTAGAACATCACCAAATGACGCTTTAAGCAAGTGAAACTAGTGTACTTCTTGAAGTTGGGTACTTTAAATTTCAGAGGAATCGCCAAATCTAGTACTAAACACATATCAGCAACATTGAGCACAGGTGCATCATGCACTTTCAAAGCTCGAACTTTCTTCTCAAGGGCATAAAACATTTCCTTTATAGAATCAGTCGATGGCACCATTTGAGGCTTAGTAGGAACGTTCACTTATGGAAGATCATCATCAGGCAGAAGATCATACAATGTATTGGTCGACATAGTGAAACTTGATATGGATCAAGATTCTTCACCTCAACATGCTGAAAGTTATTTTCTGACATGGCTACCACAACTTCTAACTTGGTTTATCTGACTAGTATTTCAAATTGTCTATACTCCTTTTATCTCTGATTGGACTTGCTTCAAATGCTTTTCAGCTACCACAAGTTCAATATGAGTGTCGGGAAATCAATTGGTCATAATGAGCAAATGATGGAACGAGCTCCGGCTGGGAGAATGATATGCAATGCAAATGATATGCAAATGCAAAGATATGTAAACAAATGCAATGTATATTTTAGGTTATTCCAGATATAGGATACAAGGTACAAATGGAGGATAAAGGTTGATTGCTCAAACGCAGGGTTCTCATCACGTAGGATTTAGAGTTTAACAGAACCCGAAAGTTAAGGATCCATATGACTGTACATCAGACACGCCATGAATATGACGGTTGATGACTCAATCATATGAATCTCTTTTGGGTGAGATCTTCGTATCGAACTACATGAGAGAAGCCTTTCGGTGCCCCATACTACGTGACCATCGACACCGGGTTCTAAATGTCGCTACGCGAAAAAATGACACAGAGTCGCCACCGAATTTTATTTATCCCAAGGAGGGAAAGGGAAATAACAATAAAACCTTTAGGGAAAGAGCATGGTCATCACAACCAAGTTTTTAAGGTTCGGGAGTCGGTTATGTGAGGGGAAGGTATTAACACCCCTCACATCCATCGTATTCGATGGGAACCTTCTAAGTTGTTTATCTTGAATGAGTGTTTTAAACTAAAAGTTTGCTTGCTTAAAATAAAAGAGGGGTTGATTTTTTATTAGAGTGCTCGCCGAGGATTGTGGTCCTTGTGCCTACGTATCCTCATTTAAAAGAAGTGAAGAATCATAGCTCTGTAGTTCGGAGGCTTGAGAAATGATTGTATGTTGGTTGATTTTATACCTTCAAAAAGGGTTTTCGGATTGATGCCCTAAGGCGAAAAGAAGTTTGATGAGTTGATGTTATTTTTTAGGTTTTTTAAAAGAAATTATTCTTGATTAGGATCACACTAAAGACTTTGGATAGAGAAGAATGTTTCGAATAACCAAGTCAAGCACCTTGTATTCAAAACATTCGAAACAAGTGTATGAGGGGTTCCATTCTCATTCCTTCTCCACCACTTTAAAGCTTATGGCATATAACCCCAATCGTATATTTATTGTTTTTTTTTTGGATTTTTTTATGAGAAAAAAATACCACTTGATGTTAGATCAAGGGTTTTATTGCTTGTAAAATATTTGAAGTGATGCGAACAAGGTTGATGGCGACACACAAGGCAATTGACTTACAAGATTGAAAATGGCTCGATAAAATCGAGAGTTTATTTTTGAAAATAGTTTTTGGAACCAAAAGCCAAAAATTACCGTAATAAAATCCACATAGAATGGTTGTACAACCACATCAGATTAATCGACTTGAAAATACGAATAAAAACAAGACATGAAAAAAAACAGCATGAAAACTATGAAAAGTTCGTTGTGCGAACTTCTTAGGGTTTTTCCAGATTAGTACACTATTCACAAACAAGGTCGAAAAGTACTAAAGTTTGTTGTGCAAACCTTGCAGCGAAGCTGCCCAGAAAAAACAACAAGAAGTTTGTTGTGCAAACTTCCTAGCGAACACACACTATTCACAAACAGAGGCGAAAGGGGGCAAATTTTGCTGTGCGAAGGTGCCAGCGAACAACTCGCTAGCTAAAAATAAGGGAAAACTAGCTGTCCAGTGGCACTCTGAGTGCCACAAAGTGATGTTCGCTAGGTGAAGGGCATGTTCGCAGTGCAAACATGACAGCACACATGAGTATCTTTCAACTCATTTCACTATGAAAACTAAACTATGTTCTTTCCTTTTTTCTTACTTTTTTACAATAGTTCTTGGTCACTCTTGATACCTTATTACAATATGTACAACATAAATATTACTTAAGAGAGAAAATAAAAACATACAAATATGTAAAAAGATAAGAGTTTGAAAGAAAAGATACCCAAGAGCTACTATTCAACTTCTAATCACCAATGGCTTTTGTTGGATGTGCTCTATGATTCACTTCCTTCTTCTGGTTTTCTATCACTCTGTTGTTCTCTCAATGGATTTTCTTTCTTCTTTCTCAATCTTTTTTTCCTGTTTTTTCCTTCTTCTCTTGCTCTCAATATCTCTCTCCCTTTACCTACTGCTTCTCCCTTCCTTATAGTCAAACAATAGGGTTCCTTTCACTTGTTTGTTGCAGAATCTTTTCATTGGGATATGCTTCTCTTCACTTTCTTGATGCCAAGCCCAATTCTTT
Source organism: Lathyrus sativus (assembly GCA_963859935.3). Classification (NCBI taxonomy): domain Eukaryota; kingdom Viridiplantae; phylum Streptophyta; class Magnoliopsida; order Fabales; family Fabaceae; genus Lathyrus; species Lathyrus sativus. The sequence goes on from OZ012737.1 coordinate 494,921,402, forward strand.
CCATTTCCATGAATTCTGCTTTGTTGTATTTTTCTGCTACATTTTTGTCTTGTTACCAAATCTGAACCCATTTGTTTGCTTGTGCTTGGACTGCCCTTGTGGTCCAAGTTTCTACCTTTGACAACATTTCAAAATTCTGATATTTAGGTACATCATTATGGGTTCATTCCTTTGGTTCTATGACATGAATTGTTTGGTTGTGAGATAATTTGTCACTTCATGCATGGGACTGTTTTAGATCACATTAAAATTGCCCATGACTAAGCATGCATAGTCTTGATCTTGAAATGTTCCAATGTTAAGTTGAATCTTAATTATTCTCCTTGGATGTTTGTAGACATAATGAGGAACATGTGGACTTGATGGGGGCATGAAGGGTACCATAGCATGAAGTTAATTAGAAACTTGAATTAAGATTAGAAATAGCTTAATTTTCTAAGCATTACTTAGAGTTGGAAACTTTGTAACAAATGTGACATTCTTGCAATGTCATAAATTTTCCCTTTGTAATATTCTTGAATCTAATCTTGAATTCATGAATCTTGAATTTAGAATGATGTATCTCCCTTATGCCATTGAATTTGAAATGGACGAAGTCTTGAATTATGAACTTGTGATCTTGACTCATGTCTTGCAAATTTGAATTCCCCTTGATTATAGAATTTGAAACAAAGTTGGATGAAGAAATCTTGAATTAGGCCTTGCACTTCATGTTCATTAGGAACATTGACCTTGAATACCTTAATATTTTCAACTAATTTCTCCTTGAAGAAATCTACATGAGTAGACTTTCCAACTTGAATCAAATCTTAGATGAAGAACCTTTCTTCAATGTAGCCCATGATATGCAATTTCTCTTATTTTAAATGGAAAACAATGAACCGACCCAATCCTTACCTTGTGAATCCACATGCTCGATATGCAATAGAACGATGTATGATATGACAAACGTAGGGTATGAAAGGCTAAAGGTGAAAATAAGGGTGTGACAGCTGCCCTATTTAATCCTCTTGGACCTGAATGTCTGGAGGATAAAGGTGTTCGAACATTCATGGTAGAAGAGAATTAAATACTAGAATACCCGGGATTTTTAACTGGAAAGGGGTGGAATGAAAGTAGACAGTCAGCGAGATGGTTTGAAAAAAAAAAGGTGTTTGTTAGTGAAGAAAGGTTAAGGGGGATGCGATGATATGCTTGAGATGCAATGTGGAATGAACATGAGCGCTTTGCCAGCTAGAAGAGGAGACACCTCATAATAGGGAATCATAACTGGCTGAGAGATATTCCTTATACAAAAGGCAGAGAGGACTTGGAAATATAGAAATGTGAGATACTCCTTCTACGAAAGGTAGAGAGGACTCTAAAATAAACATTGTGAGATATTCCTTCTACAAAAAGTAGAGAGGACACTAGAAATTTATTTTTCCCTTACAGAATGCAAGGAGGACTCTTGAACAAAAGGTTTGGAGAAAATAATTTCCTTCTACAAAAGGCAGAGAGGACTCCAAAACAAAAGGTTTGAAGACAAAATTCCTTTTACAAAAGGTAGAGAGGACTCCAAAAAAAAGGTTTGAAGACATGGTAACTCCTTCTACATCAAGTAGAGGGGATTCCCTTGGGAGAATACGATCGTATTTCCCTCTGTAAAGGGAGAAAGGACTCCAGAACAAAAGGTTAGGAGAAGAAATTCCTTCTACAAAAGGTAGAGAGGACTCCAGAACAAAAGGTTTGGAGATAATTCCTTCTACAAAAGGTATACAGGAGACTCCCTCAGGATAAGACGATCACACTTTCTTTTGCGAAAAGCAGAAAAGACTCCTAAACAAAAGGTTAGGAGAAAAATTTCTTCTACAAAAGGTAGAGATGATACTTACAAAAGGTAAGCTGACAAGAACTTGTACAAAAGGCACGGGAGGTCTTACTAAAGGTAAGTTGAATATGTTACGAAAGGTAAAGTGGATATACTTCGTGAAAGAGACACGAAAAGACTCATAAAAGGTAAGTTGAGGGCAATGAACATCTTCCTTCAAAAGGTAGAGGAAACTTGTATAGGGTACTAGAACGTCATTTGACCTCACAGGCACAACGACGGGGATGATATTCTTTAAGTATGATGACCATTCAGTTCTTAGTCACACAAGCATCAAGCGTCCAAATTGATCGAAAATACCCAAAACAAAGTTTTTGTCGCGTGTAAGAGACAACAAAGACGCGCTTACGAAAGGAAGGCGAAGGGAAAAAATTTCACGCGAAAGGCAATGAAATCCCTTACGAAAGGTAAGGCGAGAAGATATCTCATGCAAAAGGCTTAAAAGGACTTACAAAAGGTAAGTGAATGGATAAACACTCCGTAAGGATCCTACCAGGATGTCCACAGGAAATCCGCATCTTTGAGAATGACTGGCTAAGCACGCATGTAATGATGCATCATGTATGGAAAAATATCAAGGACGTAAGGATATGGAGGTTATGGGTGATGGACGTGCCAAGTATGGTTGGGCTTTAGTTTGGGGCGTTAAGTTTGACTTCTCGACATCCTTGTAACGAAACTTGGATCATCTCCAGATGGTCATAAAAAGCTGTACTGATTGGTTAGATTGCCCCTGACTTGGTCGAGTTCCGATGAACTTTATGATCATACGATGATTTGTGTACACGTGCGCCTATTAGAGATCACGTTTATCTTTCATACACCTTAATCGAAGATCAACCTTATGTTTTCTTTTGTCATTATTATCATTACCCCATAACTCTCAATGAAATATTTATTAAGAATGAAAATTCCACTTTTCACAAACAAACATAAAAAGTAAAAAAATGTGAAGCACAAATTGATGAGAAAGATTTTATTGATGATAAAGTGACCCAAAAATGGGTAATTTTACATAAGGATACAATTCCTAAAAGAGGTAATTGCCAAAAATATGACAAAAAGTACAGTGGCAATGAGAAAAAAGATCGGATTTCCATTGAGTTCTAATACTGCTATGATCCCTATGGCCTCAAGGTTTCTCGTACGTTGCTTATGAGGAAGGTGGTTGGATTTATCTTTCCCGTGTGTATCTCTCTTTATTCTGATGATGAGCTCACAGACTCTTCGCATACTGCAATCTTTTTCTTTTTAAGGTCCCTAACTTTTGCCTAGACTGCCCTTTCGGGTTTTCAGTCTACCGGGATACCCTTTTTTTGCCTAAGTTGCCCCTAAGGGTTTTCAACTTATCGGGTATTATTGTTTTTTTTTTTCATTTTAACCCTAACTTTTGCCTGGACTTTTTCTTTTTGTTGTCCACTAGGTTTGCTTTCAAGCATAGTATTTTTTAATTGCGTCTGCGTTTACAAGGGATGACAGATCTTCACCGTCCATGTTGGATAATATCAAGGCTCCTTCGGAGAAAACCTTCTTCACAACATATGGACCCTCATAGTTAGGTGTCCATTTGCCACTTGGGTCTGTGTGGATTGACAAAATCTTTCTCAATTCTAAGTCTCCCACTTTGAAATTTCGAGGGCGAACTTTCTTGTCAAACGCCTTTTTCAACCGCTTTTGGTAAAGCTGGCCATGGCAGACGGCTGCCATGCACTTTTCATCAATGAGATTAAGTTGATCAAATCTCGCTTGTACCCATTTTGCTTCATCGAGTTTGACGTCCGTCAGAATTCTCAGGGAAGGAATTTCTACCTTAACGGGGAGTACCACATCCATACCGTATACAAGAGAAAATGGAGTTGCCCCAGTAGAAGTGTGCACTGAAGTGTGGTAGCCATACAAAGCAAATGGTAGCATTTCGTGCCAATCTTTGTATGTTTTCACCATTTTCTGAACAATCTTCTTGATGTTTTTGTTCGCTGCCTCAACAACGCCATTCATCTTCGGGCGATATGGTGATGAATTGTGATGCTCGATCTTGAAATTTTCACACAATTCCTTCATCATCTTGTTATTGAGGTTTGAACCATTGCCATTAATGATTTTATTTGGGACCCCATGATGACAAATGATTTCTTTCTTGATAAAGCGAGTGACCACTTGTTTGGTGACATTGGTATAAGGTGCGACTTCCACCCATTTAGTGAAGTAGTCAATGGCTACTAAGATGAAACGATAACCGTTTGAAGCAGTTATCCCGATGCGTCCAATCACATATATGCCCCACATGGCGAAGGGCCAAGGAGATGTCAAGACATTTAGAGGAACTGGTGGCACATGTATCTTATCTGCATAGATTTGACATTTGTGGCATGTTTACACGTGACGATAGCAATCAGTTTCCATCATCATCCAATAATAACCAACCCTCAAAATTTTCTTAACCATCGTGTGTCCACTGGCATGTGTACCAAAAGAGCCTTCATAGATTTCGTTTATGATTCGGTCGGCTTCGTGTCTATCCACGCATCTGAGCAGGACCGAGTCATAGTTTCACTTGTAAAGCACATCTCTGCTTAAGAAGAATTTGGCCGAGAGCCTTCTTAAATACTTCTTGTTTGTGATGGAAACATTTTCTGGATACTCTTGATTTTCTAGATACCTTTTGATATCATAGAACCAAGGTTGATCGTCGATTGTTAACTCTGCTTCCAGACAGTGGGCAGGCTCATCAAGATGTTCAATGCGGATAGCGGGTGCCTCATTTTTCCACTTAACTTTGAACATGGATGACAACATGGCAAAAGCGTCTGCCAATTGATTGCTTTCTCTAGGAATATGATTGAAAGTAACCTCATAAAAGTATGGGATTAACTTCAAGACGTGATCCCGATATGGAACTAGTTTGTTGTCACGTGCTTCCCAGTCACCTGAGACTTGACTGATGACTAATGCGGAATCCCCATACACCTCCAAAATCTTGATTTTGTGATCAATGGCGGCTTTGATTTCGAAGATACATGCTTCATATTCAGCCATATTATTGGTGCATTCGAAACATAATCTTGCGGTGAATGGGATATGGAAACCAGTAGGGGATGTGATGATTGCCCCTATTTCATTGCCTTGAGCATTTGCGGTGCCATCGAACACGAGCGTCCATCATGATCCTGGTTCGGGTCTGTCGTCTGGGCCTAATGTTTCATAGTCTTTGACAAACATGATATCTTCATCAGGGAAGTCAAAACGCATAGGCTGGTAATCTTCCACGAGTTGGTGGGCAAGATATTCAGATAACACACTCTCTTTGATAGCTTTTTGTGAGACGTACTGGATGTCATATTCTGTCAGTACCATTTGTCAACGGGCTACTCGTCCTATGAGAGCAGGCTTTTCGAAAATGTACTTGACTGGACCCATCTTTGATACCAACAATGTGGTATGGGTCAACATATATTGCCTTAAGCGTTTGTTAGCCCATGCGAGCGCAACACATGTCTTTTCCAACATTAAGTATCTTGTTTCACAGTTAGTGAACTTTTTGCTTAAGTAATAGATAGCGTGCTCCTTTCTACCCGTTTCGTCATGCTGCCCCAACACGCATCCCATAGATCCTTCCAGAACGGTCAAGTACATGATGAGAGGTCTTCTTGGCATGGGAGGCATCAAGATTGGTGGCTCTTGCAGATATTCTTTTATTTTCTCAAATGCTTTTTTAGCAATTGTCATTCCACACGATTGCTTGATCTTTGCGAAGCAACTTGAATATTGGCTCACAGGTGGCTGTTAGGTGAGATATGAATATGAAAATGTAGTTTAATCTCCCTAATAAACCACAAACCTCCTTCTCTGTTCTTGGAGTTGGCATATCTTGGATAGCTTTTACTTTATCAGAATCGACTTCAATTCCTTTTTGGCTCATGATAAAACTTGGCAATTTACCACATCTTACCCCAAAGGTAGATTTATTCGGATTGAGCCTTAGCCTAAACTTTCTTAGCCTTGTAAACAACTTTTCCAAGTGAGGGAGATGTTCCTCTTCATTTTGGGATTTTGCAATCATATCGTCGACGTAGACTTCAATCTCTTTATGAATCATATCATGAAAGAGAGTCACCATTGCTCATTGATATGTCGCACCAACGTTCTTTAGACCAAATGGCATAACCTTATAGCAGAAGGTTCCCCAATGGGTAATGAAGGTAATCTTTTCCATATCCTCTAGAGCTATTTTAATCTGGTTGTATTCAGAGAAACCATCCATGAAAGAGAACACAGAGAATTGAGTTGTATTATCCACTAACACATCAATATGCGGCAGCAGAAAGTCATCTTTTGGGATGGCTCTATTTGGGTCTCTGTAGTTGATACACATCCACACCTTACCATCTTTTTTAGGCACAGGTACAATGTTGGCGACCCACTGAGGGTATTTCGATACTGCCAAGAATCTGGCATCAAGCTGCTTTTGCACTTCCTCCTTAATCTTAATGGCCATGTCGGGCCAAGTTCGTCTCATCTTCTGCTTTATAGGCGGACAGTCTTCCTTGAGTGGCAATTTATGTACTACGATGTCAGAATCCAATCCAGGCATGTCTTGGTATGACCAAGCAAACAAATATGCGTACACGCGTAAGAGCTCGATCAATTTTCTCTTTACACTCTCTTCTAGGGCAGCGCCTACCTTGACTTCTTTCTTATCCTCTTTGGTTCCAAGATTGACAACTTCCACTGATTCTTGATGCGGTTGAGTGATCTTCGATTCTTGCTTTAATAGTCTGACTAACTCCTCGGGAAGCTCACAATCTTCCTCATAATCCTCATCAGCATGGTAGATTGGGTTATCAAAGTCATATAAAACCGCAGTAGTATCGTTATCAATGGAATCCGGGGTAGATCTGCATGATTGGTGATTTTATGCTTTATTTTGAGAAGATGAAAAAAAGGAAAATGCAAGAAAACATTGCCATTTATTTATGCAAAAATAAAAAAAGAAACACAGGGAACACAATTGAATGCAAAAGGTTCATTTCATTCATGATAAATATTAATTGAAAACATGGGGGGCCCTACAAAATATTCCTTATGCCTTGGGCAGAGCATAGGATTTGACAGCAGAATAAGGGAAATTACTCTTCGACAAAGGCGACTTTCGGTATCTCCATGATAGTCCAATTACTGAGTTGTTGATTCGGTGCTCTTGGGTACACCATGCAGACTTCATTCAGAGCATCATCTTTAACCTCCACAAAGGTTACCTGACCATCTACCAGATGTCCACCACTAATGAAAGCAAGTGGATGACTGAACCTTTTCCCCTTGTCAACAGTTGTCTTATGCTGAACTGTATGATCGTCTGGGTAACCCAAATCAGCTCTATTCTTGTTGATAGGTAACTCCAACACTCTTCCCCAACCTTCAGGGTGACCGGCCTCAATTACAGTCTTTGCGTCCTTCCAAGTAACCACCGGGGATCCAGACCTTTCTGACTTCTTTTCCTCTTTCTTAGCAGGAATCATTTCCACATTTATCACATCAAACACTTGAAAAGGGGTCACATGGACTTCACCTCCCACTTTGATATAGCAAAATAAGGACAGATGACTTACCAGTATATCCTCTTCTCCTTCAATGACAACAAGCTAATTATTAACCATGAACTTTAGTCTTTGATGAAGAGTGGATGTTACAACACCGGCTGCATGAATCCAAGGACGATCTAGCAAACAACTGTATGCTGGATAGATATCCATCACATAGAATATGATAATGAAAGTGTGAGGTTCTATTTTGATGGGGAGATCAACTTCCCCTATCACATTCCTTCTTGCTCCATCAAAAGCTTTCACTATCAATGAACTGGGCTTCATCATCAATCCTTCGATGGTCAGCTTGGCCAAAGAATTCTTTGGTAAGACATTTAAACATGATCCAGTATCTACCAACACCCTTGACAAAACAACATCCACACATTCGATGGAAATGTGCAAAGCTTTATTATAATTCTTCCCCTCGGGGGGCAACTCTCCATCGTTGAAGCTTAGAATATGCGCGAAGGAAATATTTGACACAACTCCTTCGAATTGCACAACAAATATTTCCTGGGGAACATGAGCAGTATTTTAAAACTTTATCAATGACTCTTGATGGGCAGGGGAGCATATTAGTAGCGACAACATGGAAATCTTGGAAGGTGTTTGGTTGAGTTGATCAACCACCTTATAATCACTTTTTCGGATGATTCGTAGAAATTCTTCAACATCTTCACCAAATTTTCCTTTTTGAGTAGAGGTTTGCCCCTGCTCAATCGTTGTCTGCTTCTCATTTGTACTGTTTGGTGGTGGTTTAGGTGCAAAAATCCTCCCGCTTCTAGTCATTCCACCTGTTCCAGCGATGTTCTCTATAAAGCTATTAGCTTTTATGACATCCTCCCCCACCTTCTGCCCATTAATGTAAATAATTGGCTCATACTTTCAAGGGACAACCTTGGTGCTCTCAAAAGGGAAAGGAGCAGGCGTAGATATCACTAACAGAGCGAGTGAAGGCGGAGACAACGAGATCTCTACTTGATCGTACGGTATCTACAGTGGTTCACGAGCTTGATTATATGGGGTTTGAACAGGATGCCAATCATAACCATAAGGGATTTCCAAAGGCGCACGAGGCTGATCACATGGAATTGCTAGTAGTACAACATCATACTGGATCTGCAACGGAATTTGGACAGGATACCAATCCTCATCACACGGAATTGTTAGAGGCACGCGAGGCTGCTCATACAGAATCGTCAATGGTACACGGTTCTGACCATATGGATTGTTCAATAGTTCTTCATCATAAGTAAATTCCATCGGATCATAGGGAATATCAATTAGGTCATATGGAATGTCTAGTGTTACCACTTCTTCAACATTTGATATCTGTTTTACCAATATGACGCCTTGATCTAACAACTTCTAGATGCCTATCTTCAATTCATGACAGCTTTGGGGATCTTCCAAACAATGTTGACAATCCTCGATACATCCTGGGATAATATTTTTCATTAACAATTGTTCTTTAACAACTGCAAATGGGGTCTTCATCTTGTCAACTTTTGACACCAATTTCTTCCCTCTCGACTCTTTAATCATGTTTGTAGCATGGTTCGACATTGGATTATTAGTCACATTAGGAGTGTTTTTGGTGAAATTGATAGCTTTCGAGTCGATGTGATCCTGTACCACGTACTTCAAAGCTTTGCATTTTCAATATTATGTTTGGGAGCTCCAGAATGAAATTCGCAACAGGCATTTGCATCATAGCCAGGAGGTAGGACAGTTGGGGGAGCCTTTATTTCTCTCAATTGTACTAAAGAACCCTTAAGCAAAAATGGAAGCAACCTAGCATAAGTTGTTGGAATAGGATCAAACTTTTTCTCAGGTCTCCTTTGCCTTGGTTGACCCTGATAATAACTTTGATGTTGAGGTGCTTGTTGTTGGTAGGGGACTTGAACAGTCGGTTGACTTGCAGGCATGGAGAGAGGTTGATTTGGAGTAACAGCGGCCACATGATGATAAGAACCTTGATACGCTCTGGCTTTCCCCTTATCCATCAAGGCAACGCTCGTTTCCCCTTCTCTTTTCCTTGCAAAACCTTGGTGGGGCTTCTTAGATCCACCAGAAACTCCATCAACATTCTGAATCTTTCCAATTTTTATCATGTTCTCAATCCTCTCATCTACCATAACTAAATTTGAGAATACAGAGGATGTGCATCCAGCCAAGCATTCTAGGAAAGGACCTTGAAGAGTCCCCATGAACATATTTGTCAATTCTCTTTCAAGAAGAGGAGGCTGGACTCTAGCAGCTAAGTCCCTCCATCTTTGTGCACAGTCTTTGAATGCTTCACCAGATTTCTGGTTCAGGCCTTGGAGTTGTGTGTGATTAGGCACCATGTCAGAATTGTATTGGTAGTGCTTCAGAAATGCCTCAGCTAACTCTTTCCATGTCTTGATATACGTACCTTCCAACTGCATGTTCCATTCAAGGGATGCCCCACTGAGGCTGTCTTGAAAGAAATGCATTAGCAGTTTTTCGTCGTTGGAATAGGCAGCCATCTTTCTACAATATGATTAGATGTGGGTTCGGGGCAACTGGTCCCTTTGTATTTTTCAAAGTCGGGGACTTTGAACTTGAGTGGAATCTTAACACCGGGCACCAAACACATATTCGCGACATCTAAACCAAAAGTGCTTGGGCCTTGTAGTCCTTTGACTGTCACTTGTAAGGCAAGTTCTTTCTTTTCCAAATCAGTAGTCGGTGCTCCGGAAGCGTCTACGACCAAGTCGTCTTGAGGGTTGTAGAAACCTTCGTGATCATCAAAGTGGATTGGAGAGGGAACCACACTACCACTAGGAGTAGGGATTGCGCCTGTGCTGGAAGGAGTAGGGATTGTTCCACCAGGAGCGGGGATTGCACTTGCAGGAGTAGGAATGGCACCACCAAGAGTGGGATTTGAGCCTGCAGTAGTAGGAATTGGAGTGTTGGTAGCATTTCTCTCCATAGCTTGTCTCATCTCTTCCTGTCCTCTAGCCATGGCCTGGATGACTTCCATTAGCTGGCCCATCTGAGTCTTCATATGGGTCATCTCTTCCCTAAAAGCGGCTTGATTCTGCTCAATCTGATCCATTAGTAATCTTCGATTGCCACGGGTGTAGTAGGGATGTCGGGAAGTCAGCTTGTTTACTGTGAATGAAGGTCAAGTCTTTGTATGTTTTGGTTTTGTTTTATGGAATGCAATATGATGTATGAATATGTTATGCGCAAAGCTCTTAGTAACCTTGTTAGTATTGTTGAGAATATAAACATTTTCCATTGCAATTAATCAGAAAAGATATAATAGAACAAAAACTTTCATTTCATTAAGGCTCGAAGCCAAGTTCAAATACAAAATATGAGATACACTTCTTAAACAAATTACAAATCAACTCTAAAGGTGACTCCTTGGGCTCTGTGAACCGCCTCTAAATCTGTAACAAGCTCTCCCATTGTTTTGTTGCAAAACTTCACAAAGTCGAACACAGGGACAAGAGTGTTTTCAGGAGTCATCACTTGATCAGCCACCTTCAATTTTTCAGGGATTTGTTGAAGCACAAAGTTGGAGAATCCCGCCAGGTTTATAAATTTGTTCTTCCATTCAACATAGAGAATTTGGAGATTGTTTATGATGTCATCTCTTTGAAGTACCGCAGCTTCCACTTTACGACAACTTTCTTCCTAATAGTGGCAACTATCCTGCACCTCTAGGTATAGCTCATCATAGATTCCATCTTTCAGTCTCTTGATTTCCTCAATAGCCCTACCCAATTGGTACTCTGCTTGTATGAAATCTCGCTGCGTATTCTCCTTTTCCAATAGTTCACGAGCTAACTGATCTTTGCAGCCTTTGATAATGCTTTTTAACTTATGAATCTGGGCTTCAAAGATTTCTCTTTCATCTTTCTTCATCTGGGTGACTATTCTTACATAATTTTGCAAGTCTCTGACCTTTCGCCACACTTGGTCCAATTTTTCATTTTTGGTGATCCAAGTCTGCACAGGCACTTTTAAGTGCTCCACCAACCCATTCTTTCTTTCCTTTCTCTTCCCTAGCCCTTTTCTTGCTATCCTCGAACTTTTCTTTCAACTCTTTGCTTTTGTCTTCCCAAGCTTCGCTTTTCTACTTAGTCTCATTGAGTTAAATTCGGAGCTGAGTGTTCTCATCCTCAAGTTCTTGGACTTTAGACTTAAGTTTCTCCATTTCTTCGGGTAAGATTGGTTCAGGCTCAGGATTCGGTGGGAAAGCAAATCCATCAAAGACAAAAGGTAATCTAACTTCTTTTGCGCTCTCTTTCACCCATTTAACATAAGGTTCACGAGCAATGATATTCTTCCTCCTATTGTCTGGATTGCTTCTTATGATTTTTGTCCATGCCCTTCTTGCCTTTATTAAAGCCGGATCATTTGGATCGACCGTATTGACAAGGAACGACACCAAATCTTCCTCTCTAGGAGGATCATCCATCGAGTGCCCAAATTGTCTTTTGAGTAACATCAGGTTGTAATTGATGCAATCTCGTGTTCCCAAGAGAGACACATTGGGAAATTCTCCGCGAGAAAATATGACATCTCTGGTTTCCCACTCCCTCTTGTACCACGTGATGGAACTGGCAGTGAGTGAAGCGAATCTTTGAGGCCATGAGAATTTCTTGGAAGAGAAAAGACCTTTTTCAGGCATTTGGGTCCTTAGCCACTTATGCAAGAGTGAGGCGCAACAGAGGAACATTCCACCTCCTTTTGTATGTCTTGTATGAAGTGTATGGTAGAAGTCACCTAGGAGGAAAGACACGGGGTTCCCGGTCCAGAAAATTTCCACCGCTACTTGGTCCACAAAATTTTCCCCATTTGGAAACATCACAATTCCATAGACCAAGAGTGCCAAAACAGAACCACATATTTCCCATTTCTCTTCTTTGGCATACTTCCATGCTTGTTCTTCTAAGAACTTCCTCGAGAATCCCCTAACTCCTTTCGGTGCCCAATTGGCTATCACGTCTCTTGTGGGAATCCCTAAGGCAGAAGCCACTTTCTTCAAAGTGAATTCTTCTTCAAGCTTCGGAAAAGGGTTGCGATCTTTGATGGAGAGGTTCAAAATCTTCTCGAATTCTTCCAAACTAGGAGCTATTTGAAAATCAACAAAGGTGAAACAATAGAGAGAAGTGTCATAGTACCGAGCCAAGGCTGTGAGGGCTTCAAATTCTATCTTCCCTGTCAATAAATCTAAGATTCTCCCATAAGAAGCGTGAAATTTGTTGTGCTTGATGGGGGTGATCTTGGCACTTAGAGGTTTTAGACTGTCAATTGAAGGATCTTTGTATTTGAAAGTAAAAGTACTTTTTCTGTCGGTCTTCTTGTTTAGTTTCATCTTCCTTAGATTCACATTCATCATGATTGCTTCTAAAAAATGCTTATATTTGCAATAAGAACAAGAAACTAAGAACTTTGTTTTTATGAAGTATGTATGTATGAGTGGATGCATGAACAAAATCCAAGCACGTGGGTTCATAAATCAGAGGTATGGATATGGCCGATACTGACTGCTTTATAAATAGGTTCTCACAAGGCGTGATCTATGGTTTAATAGGGATCCCAAATTCATGGATTCATATGACTGTTCATCATATACAACATGAATATGTCGGATGATGACTCCATCACATGAACCTCTTTTGGGTGAGGTCCTCGTATCGAACCACGCGAGAAGAACTTCTCGGGGACCCATACTATGAGACTGTTGACACTAGGTTCTAGACATGGATTTCAGAGTCACGGACTTCCTTGACTGTTTGTTACGTATGTCAGTCATTGCCAGACAACAACTCCATCAAGAAAGTCTTTTGAATGAGGTCTTCATATCGATCCATACAAGAAGAGCTTCTTGAGGACCCATACTACGTGACCATCAATCTCAGTTGGCCAATGGTTTAAGGTTCTAAAAGGGTCCTTAGAGTAATGGATTCCCAAGAAAACATTGATCAAACACGCCAAGAGCTTGACGGTTGTCACTATTCTCAAAAGAATCTACTCTAAGTGAGGTTCTCGTATCGACTATCACGAGATGAGCATCCCAGAAGCCCATACTACTCAACCTCTTCTATCTCAATTTTTAAAACTCTAGACTCGGGTGTAGAGTCCTTCCCTCAAGTTTGCCACCAAAGTATTCAATCCATACCACAATGATGAGATCTATATACAATGGGATACAATTAAATAAATAAGGAAAAGCGATAAAGCAAGCAAAGAATAAAGAGAAAACACTCAAACATCCGAAAGAACCTAAATTAGGCTTGACTCGCTTAGGTTTCCCCAGCAGAGTCGCCAGCTGTCGCTACGCAAAAAAATGACACAGAGTCGCCACCAGACTTTATTTATCCCAAGGAGGGAAAGAGAAATAACGATAAAACCTTTAGGGAAAGAGCATGGTCATCGCGACCAAGTTTTTAGGGTTCGGGAGTCGGTTATGTGAGGGAAGGTATTAGCACCCCTCACATCCGTCGTATTCGATAGGAACCTTCTAAGTTGTTTAGCTTGAATGGGTGTTTTAATCTAAAAGTTTGCTTGCTTAAAAGAAAATAGGGGTTGTTTTTTATTAGAGTGCTCGCCAAGGATTGTGGCCCTTGTGCCTACGTATCCTCACTGAAAAGAAGTGAAGAATCAGAGCTTCGTAGTTCGAAGGCTTGAGAAATGATTGTATATTGGTTGATTTTATACCTTGAAAAAGGGTTTTCGAATTGATGCCCTAAGGCGAAAAGAAGTTTGATGAGTTGATGTTATTTTTTAGGTTTTTTAGAAGAAATTGTTCTTGATTAGGATCACACTAAAGACTTTGGATAGAGATGAATGTTTCAAATAACCAAGTCGAGCGCCTTGTATTCAAAACATTCGGAACGAGTGTAGGATGGGTTCCATTCTCATTCCTTCTCCACCACTTTAAATCTCATGGCGTATAACCGCGATCGTATCTTTATTGTTTTTTTTATGAGAAAAAAATACCACTTGATGTTGGATCAAGGGTTTTATTGCTTATAAATTATTTGAAGTGATGTGAACAAGGTCGATGGCGACGCACAAGGCAATCGACTTACAAGGTTGAAAATGGCTCAATAAAATCGAGAGTTTATTTTTGAAAATAGTTTTTGGAACCAAAAATCAAAAATGACCGTAAGAATATCCACATACAATGGCCATACAACCACATTAGATTAATCGGCTTGAAAATATGAATAAAAATAAGACATGAAAAAAACAGCATGAAAACTATGAAAAGTTCGTTGTGCAAACTTCTTAGGGTTTTTCCAGATCAGTACACTATTCACAAACAGGGGCGAAAAGTACTAAAGTTAGCTGTGCGAACCTTACAGCAAAGCTGCCCAGAAAAATCAATAAGAAGTTCGTTTTATGAACTTCCTAGCGAACACACACTATTCACAAACAGAGGCGAAAGGGGGCAAAGTTCACTGTGCGAAGGTGCCAGCGAACAACTCGCTAGCTAAAAATAAGGGAAAACTGGCTGTTCAGTGGCACTCTGAGTGCCACAAAGTGATGTTCGCTAGGCGAAGGGCATGTTCGCAGTGCGAACATGACAGCACACATGAGTATCTTTTAACTCATTTCACTATGAAAACTAAACTATGTTCTTTCCTTTTTTCTTACTTTTTTACAATAGTTCTTGGTCACTCTTGAGACCTTATTACAATATGTACAACATAAATATTACTTAAGAGAGAAAATAAAAACATACAAATATGTAAAGAGATAAGAGTTTGAAAGAAAAGATACCCAAGAGCTACTATTCTCCTTCTAATCACCAATGACTTTTGTTGGATGTGCTCTATGATTCACTTCCTTCTTCTGGTTTTCTATCACTCTCTTGTTCTCTCAATAGTTTTTCTTTCTTCTTTCTCAATCTCTTTTTTTTTTCTTTCTATTTTTTCCCTTCTTCTCTTGCTCTCAATATCTCTTTCCCTTTACCTACTGCTGCCCCCTTCCTTATTGTCATACAATAGGGTTCCTTTCACTTATTTGCTGCGGAATCTTTTTATTGGGATATGCTTCTCATCACTTTCTTGATGCCAATCCCAATTCTTTCCATTTCCATAAATTCTGCTTTGCTGTATTTTTCTGATACATTTTGTCTTGTTACCAAATATGAACCCATTTGTTTGCTTGTGCTTGGACTGCCCTTGTGGTCCAAGTTTCTACCTTTGACAGCATTTCAAAATTCTGATATTTAGGTACATCATTATGAGTTCATTCCTTTGGTTTTGTGACATGAATTGTTTGGTTGTGAGACAATTTGTCACTTATTGCATGGGACTGTTTTAGATCACATTAAAATTGCCCATGACCAAGCATGCATAGTCTTGATCTTGAAATGTTCCAATGTTAAGTTGAATCTTAATTATTCTCCTTAGATGTTTGTAGACATAATGAGGAACATGTGGACTTAATAGGACATGAAGGGTACCATAGCATGAAGTTAATTAGAAACTTGAATTAAAATTAGAAATAGCTTAATTTTCTAAGCATTACTTAGAGTTGGAAACTTTGTAACAAATGTGACATTCTTGCAATGTCATGAAATTTCCTTTGTAATATTCTTAAATCTAATCTTGAATTCATGAATCTTGAATTTGGAATGATGTATATCCCTTATGCCATTGAATTTGAAATGGATGAAGTCTTGAATTATGAACTTGTGATCTTGACTCATGTCTTGCAAATTTGAGTTCCCCTTGATCATATAATTTAAAACAAAGTTGGATGAATAAATCTTGAATTAGGCCTTGCAGTTCATGTTCATTAGGAACATTGACCTTGAATACCTCAATATTTTCAACTAACTTCTCCTTGAAGAAATCTACATGAGTAGAATTTCCAACTTGAATCAAATCTTAGATGATGAACCTTTCTTCAGTGTAGCCCATGATAGGCAATTTCTCTTATTTGAAATGGAAAACAATGAATCGACCCAATCTTTACCTTTTGAACTCACACGCTCGATATGCAATAGAATGATGTATGATATCACGAACGTAGGATATGAAAGGCTAAAGGTGAAAATGAGGGTGTGACACTAAATAACAGTATTAAAGTTATGGACTTCCTTGACTGTTCACTGCGTATGTCAGTGATTGCCAGAAAAACGACTCCGTCAAGAAAGTCTCTTCTGATTGAGATCTTCGTGTCAAACTACGTGAGGGGAAAACCTCAGTGTCCCATACTACGTGACCATCAATCCTAGTTCTATTCAAATGGTTCAAGGTTTTAAAAGGTTCTTAGTCATGGATCCTAATGAAAACGTTGGTCGTCCATGTCAAAAGGCTTGACGGTCGCAAAAATTCTCATTAAAATCTACTCTAAGCAAGGTTCTCGTATCGAACTACACGAGGAGAACTCCCCATTTCACCATATTATTCAACCTCTCATATCTTATGTGTTTATACTCTAGGCTTGGGTAGAAAGCATTTCCATCAAGGTTTGCAATCAAAGCTTCGATCCACAGTACCAAGTAACCATAAATATAATATGGAAAGCAATTAAAAGTAAAGGAAATATAAGCAAGCAAGAAATATAAACAAACACTCAAACATGCGAAGAAAACCTAGACTAGGATTGACTTGCTTAGGGGTGAACCAATCCGCAGCAGAGTCGCCATCTGTTGTACCTCGAAAAATACGATCTTCGCAATGCGTTAAATTAGGGTTTGCACGATCACGGATGAACTTATGAGAGTCACCACCGCACTTTATTGATTCCTACGAAAGGAAAGGGAAAATATTGAGAAAACCCATGAGATGAAAAGATAGGGTATGGTCATCGCAACCATGTTGGGTTCGGAAGTCGGTTATGTAAGGAGGCTGTGCCAGCACTCCCTACATCCATCCTACTCGATGAAAACCATCTAAGTTGTCTAGGCATGAAATGTGTTTGATATCCTATTGCTTTCTAAAGGGAAAAATGTACAAATACTTGAGGAAAAATGAAATTTTTTTATTATTGAGTTCGTCTGAGTTTTCAACCCAGTGCCCACGTATCCCAGAGGGAATCAGAACTCTATAGTTCGTGTTTTATTAGTTGGTTGATTTTAGTTTGTGAAAAATGATTTATCTTAATTTTGAATTAAATGCACGAGGCAACAGAAGTTGATTTGTCGCACATGGCGAAGAGGGAAATATTTGTCGTACGGAGTAAAAAAGAATTTTTTTGATGAGTTTGATGGATTTTAAGTATGAAAAAAAGTGTTTTTGTCTTCTTTTTCTGTTTTTTTAGTTAGTGATTTATGTATGAGTTTGATTATTTTCAAGTGGGCAATATTGTTAAATTAAATCGAAAAGAACTAAGTTATATACAAATTAATTATTTTTATTAATTAGAGGAATTAAATATTTTTTGGTATTTTGGTGATTAATTAAATATCCTTAAAAACCACAAGATTTTTTTTTGTATTTTTATTTTATATTAATAATAAAAAAAATAATTAACCTAAGCCAAATGAATAAATAAAAAAGAATTTAACAAAATTAAATTGATCGACTAAACTAATTAATTACAATGATGTCTAATTTTTTTTAATTTTTAAACTTTTGTTTTTGTTTTGGCATTTTAATATTTGTTGTACTAATGCATCAAATAATAAATAATAAATTAGGGAAAAGTTTACATGTGAAACATTCTATACATAAAGAGAAACAAATATACTTAAAATTAATAATTTAATGTGTAAAATCTTAAAGAAATATCCGTAAGAAAAACTAATGTACCTATGTTCACCTCTTTTTCAGTTAATACTCAACGTGGAGTTCGGCGACATTATGCTTGAGAGGGCAAGGTAAAAACGCGATGATGGTAGTCAGGTTTGCAAACTATGCCGGAGAAGCTGGTACTCACGATGGCAGCGGTCGATGACATACTCGTGGTGGTGAGAGGGAGTTGTCAAAGATGCGTCGTGGACGATTATGACCACAATGGTGATGGATATTTTGATGAGGATTTATCAATAATGGTGGTTTGTAGGCGGTGAATGAGAAAATAGGTTGATTGGTGTTAATTTTTTTCATTGAAAAAATAATTAAAGAAGTGTTATTGTTTTTTTTTAATTTTAATTTCTCCTCTTTTTTTTTCTCTATGTGTGGATGTGTTGCCTCTTTATATAGGCTACAAGTGATGAATTCAAATCCATGTGTGATGATGAACTTTTCTTTCTTGTAGTGACACGTTTATGGATTTTTAGAAATGCTTTGAACATGTTTGAGCAACTTTTCATTTTTGTGTGATCATGTTTGGGACATGTCTTATAACTTGATAATTGCTCTTCAATTCTTGGCCATACTATCTTTTTTGATTTGAAAACCATGTTTGTGTATGTTTGAAAAGCTATGAGTTTGTCTTGAACATGTTTAGGATTGTTTTGGAAAGAATCTTGAATGTATTTTGAAATTTTATTTTATTTTGGATTTTTTTATTTATTTAATGCATAAAATAAAGATTTAAAAATAAAAAATTATTTTTTTAAAAAATACTCCTAAATAAAAAAATGAAAATAATAATTAAATAATAGAAAAATGATTTTTTTTACCCTTTTTTAATGAAAACACACAAAGGAAAATAAATACAAAAGTAATGTAATGGGACTTGAACCTACAACCTTATGATTAAACCTCTTACACATACCTTCTTACCAACTATGTTATCTCATTTATTCAAAATAAAAGCCACTCGAAAGCATATGAAGGGTGGACAAAATTGGGGTATGACAGGGATGCACCGTATTTATTTAAGCTTGGTGTCGATAATATTTTGAGAAGACGTGTGTCGAAAGAAGAGGCTAATAACATACTTTGGCATTGTCGCAACTCTCCTTATGGAGGGAATTTTCATGGTTTGAGAAGGACAACGAAAGTCCTCCAATCGGGCTTTCATTGGTATTTTTTGTTCAAATATGCACATGCACATACACAAAGTTGTGACAAGTACCAAAGGAGTGGTGGGATTTCAAAACGGAATGAAATATCGTTACAAAACATGCTAGAGGTTGAGGTGTTTGATTGTTGGGGTATAGACTTTGTTGGCCTATTTCCATCATCGTTTTCTAATTAATATATTTTGGTCGCAATGGACAATATGTCCAAGTGGGTAGAAGCGATAGCATGTGCTAAAGCGGATGGAAAAACTATGATAAATTTTTTAAAGAAAAACATTTTTTTCTCGATTTGGTACTCCGAGAGTGTTGATAAGTTACAGAAGATCCCACTTTTGCAACACTCAGCTAGAAAAAACACTGGAGCAATACGGTGTAAAGCACAAAGTTGCAACACCATACCATCCACAGACAAATGAGCAAGTGGAGGTATCAAATTGAGAAATTAAGAGGATTCTTGAGAAAATAGTGCCGACTTCCAGAAAAGACTAGTCAAACAAACTCGACGATGCTTTGCGGGCCTATCAGACGACTTTCAAAGCTCCGATTGGTCTCACACCTTTCAAAATGGTTTACGGTAAGAACTGTCATTTACCGATTAAGTTAAAACATAAGGCATTTTGGGCCTTAAAATTTCTGAATTTCGATCCAACTTTAAGCGGTGAAAAAAGGAAGGTAGAATTGCATTAAATGGAGGAATTGTGTCTTGAAGTGTATGACTCCAACAAGTTATACAAAGACAGAGTGAAGACTTACCATGACAAAAAGATTGTGACCGATGAATTTAAGGAAGGGCAGTTGGTCTTACTGTTCAATTCGCAATTGAAATTGTTCCCTGGGAAGTTAAAATCCGAATGGTCCGGTCCGTTTAGAATTAAGGAGATCAAGCACTATGGGGTGATTGACATTAAAGACACACTGTCAAATGAGAGTTGGACTGTAAGTGGTCAGAGGCTGAAGGTTCATCTTGGTGGAGATTTTGAGTGAAATACCGCCACTGTGCCCTTTTGCGATCCGTGAGGTCGCATTGGATCGTCGACCTCAAACGATGTTAAACAAAGCGCTTGTTGGGAGGCACCCCAACATTGTAAATATTTACTATTTTTTTAGTATTTTGAATTTAATCAGGCAGAAAAGTTGGGAGAGCATAGCCTGAAGCTAAACTTCATTGGCTATGTTTCACTAAGCGTGCTTAGCGCGCTGCTGAGGCCACTTAGCGCAATCACATGAACATGGCCAATCATTAGTGGGCATGAGTGGAAAAAAATCCATGTGGGCCTGAAGAGGGTCAATATTTCTTTTAAATTGAACCAGAAAAAAATACCCTCATTTTCCTCATTATTTCACTCACGACTATCTCACACTTTTGGCTTTCAACTTCTCTTAAGATTCATCTATTGCATTTTATTCTCTCTATCAAGTGTTGATCTCATTTTCTTTGAATAGGTTTGTCTAAAGCTCTTTATTTTGTTAGTATTGGAAGCATGTTATTAGGGTTTTAGTGGATTTAGTTGAAATTGTGTTTGGGTTTGAAAGAAGTGATTCTGAACCTATTTAGATTAAAGGTTAGGGTTAAGTTACAATGTGGATTTGCATGCTGAGAACTTTTTGTTTCTAAGCTAGTTTGTTAATGCATGTTGAATGAGTTCAGATTAAGAGTTAATTTGATGTTGGTAGAGCATATTCATTGTTCTGGCAGATGAATTTTTGCTTATCGCCGCAGGCGCGCTTAGCGTGCTTTGAGCCAGCTAAGCGCGCCCCTCTTACTCTGTTTTGGTTATTTTCATTTTTCTGATGTTTTCTGAATGAATTGTGTTGTTATTTTGCTATTTGATGATTTTTGTGTAGGCTATGTGAGTTTGGGGCAGGTTGGCTGCAGAGCACATTATGCTTGCATGCCTGACCGCGCTAGCGCGACTAGCGTTCCCTGGGATCAAAATCCTTTATTTTTAATTTTTCATCGACTGTTTGACTGTCCTGTGTTGACTTGGGATTTCTTATGATTTTTCTTGAATTTCTTGGTTGGTTGTTTAACTTGTTTGGTGTTTTTTTAGTCTAATTTTTTATTGCAGATGGCTTCTAAATGCGTGTGCGTCAATGTTGGACAATCTTCACGACAAAGGCAAGGGTCTGGTGAGTTTGATGCACACAAATTTTTAAGGGTTGAGCAGGAGGCGAGATACCTTGAGTTGAGCAGGAGGCAAGGGCCCCGTTTTGGTTATTTTCATTTTCTGATGTTTTCTGGCTGAATTTCAAGAAGAAGTATCCTCGAAAGATGTTTAAGGAAATTATATGGAGGGCTGGAAAGTCAACATACTCAGAAGCTTGGGAAAGAGATGAGGGGAGTGAGCTGGGTCAGTTAAGATGCATAGTTCTGTATGATGAAGACCCTACCAAGACATTGGAGTAGATCATATTTTTGGACAGCTAAAAAGTGTTATTATGTTCTCAACAACATGTCAGATTCTTTTAATAGTGTTATTCTTAAGTCAAGGGCTAAACTATTAGTCACTATGCTGGAAGAGATCAAAACCTATATTATGGAAAGATGGGCAAGAAATAGGATAAGATTACAAAATGTCTGTGATCATGAGATTTTGCCTAACATTAGAAGAAAGATTGATAGAATAAGCACATTCGCCAACTTATGGCTTGTCAGGTATGAAACATTGGTTATTACTGGTAGTTATAACAATGATTATTATGCATAGTACTGATATTTGATAGGCCGCAAGCGTACGAAACGTGTCAGAGTAGTAAAAAAAGATATCGAACCACAAGGGCGAATGGTTAATTACCGGTTTCTATTTTATCGATGTAAAGCTAGAGCAATCGAATGGTTGGAAATAAGCAAACTTAAGTGAAAAAGCACTTAAGTCAAAATAACTAATTTAAAATTTTAAAAAGCACTTTTAGAAAACGACTTAAATAAAAAAAACTTGGAAATTAATCAAGACAAACATGATTTAGGGTCATAATCCCTTACTATAACATCTCTATATGGTCAAATTAATCGTACTACAAGGATTCTCACGTGGATTATAGAAAAATAGAATTTATAAGCAACACCTGCTTTTGCCAGCGTGTGACCTTAGTTTCGATAAATAATTCATCAGCTTTCACTTATTTGAAGTTATTTATTGAAAACTCGTTATTACTGCGCAGTCTATTACGATGAAATAATTCTAAACTCCATCCGAGTACTTTCGTAATATCAGATTTAGTTGTTCAAAAATCTGTTATCGGCTATTAATACAAGTCCTTTCGGATCATTATCAATACCTAATAGCTCTTTTACTTTCATAATAAAAGTTAATTAGAAAACTCATATTTTTAAAATAAAGTGTTTCAAATCCTTGCAATATATAAGAACAACCATATAGATAGTCATGAGTTTGGTCTCGTGACCCCTAATCCTTAAAGAACTACTCACTCGTGGTGAGAAATAACACACACATAATGATTTCCAGTAAGTAAACATGATAGCAATCACAATTATAAGAAACAATAAAAATTAAAACCTAAATAAAATGCTTATAATTGCAAAATAGCTTTTCATCCAATCACTCAAGGGGAGCCTTTTACAAAGAAAGAAAAATATTGCAGAGAAACAAAATAGTACGATAAAAACTTGATGCCTGAAACTCTCACTACCTATGAGTTTTATAGCATTTAAAATAAACATGTAATAATATTCAGTCAATTCCCTATTAATATAATATCCATCTGATTAACGTGTGTCAGAAATCCCAAATGGTAACAAATCGAGCTGAGAAAGGAAACAAAAGAATGAAAATACACTTGCCTGTTACCGGTCATATTGCGCATTACAGGCACCCATAACAG